>OY292514.1:3064526-3703763 GCA_958496365.1 Subacronicta megacephala
GTGCGATCTGATGTTATTAGTCACGTTACAAATGAATATAGGGGGTAAAATAGATTCACGGACCCTCTGGAGGACAAGACGACGCCGGCGCAAACCCCCCATGTGAAATGTGGATGTAACGTATTGTATAAAGTAGGTGCGATTCCGCAGGCAACGACAGGCGGCCGCAATAGACAGCGACGGCAGACGGCCTTACTTTGGAAGTACTAATTTGTATGAGATCGATTGTCGTGCGACACTTGCAATAATATGTCGGAAACGGTCTCACACAAATACATACTGCAAAGTAATGCCGTCTGCCGTTATGGCACATGCCATCGCCCTCTTCGGCTACTGTCTGCCTCGTCCAGCGAAATCACACCTTCAAGGTAGCGAAGTTCAAATAGACGAGAATAATTTCAATATATAGGTTTAGAAAGGAGTTGTCGCATTTGCAAACATTGCATGTACGCATGGCTAAACATCAAGCCATTTCCATTATAAGCTGATCTCTCATTGTACGAGAAGCTTTCACAATGCGAGGCCAGACTATACTAGATTTTTGCCATGTTTAGTTGTAGCGCAGACGTTATCCTCACCGACTCCGCCGCTGTAGAGCGTGGTCGCAGTAGTGGCGAGCGCCAGAGCCGCGCCCGCGTGACCCTCGGCCACGTGCGTACACTGCAGCCACGCGCCCGTTGTACTGCCGCCGCTGCCGCTCGTACGCTAAACACAACGCACCACCAGCGTCAGTAAGATTTTTTTACAGTTTACTATGGCAACGGCACGCGAACAGCGGCCCACCTGATGGTAAGGGGCAACCGTTCACTATAGACTGGCTACGATCTCTTAGCCTTGTCTAAACTATGCGAAGAAAACAAAAACAAGCCTCTGCCTACCGTAAGGAATAAGGAACGGAAAGGAGAACGAAGGGGACTGAGAGTCGAATTGGGTTTCCGAAGCTCGTAGCATACAGCTATATACTAAAAACCTTGAAATTCCGAAGGGAGGGTAGTACTTCTCCGGTAGTGACGACCAATTTATGCTAGAATAATGTATTACGAACAAAACGCATTTGACAATATACAAGGCTCTACTCTAACGCCATCTAGGCCCTCATTAGGCCATTCGAATAAATTCGTAAGGCTTGTAAACTGTGCTGAACGATTCATAGAGGGTCACTATAAATCTTTGATTGAATCCCATATTGGCATTAGCGGATGAATGTATTTCCGATTTGGAGATTCCCGTTTGAAATGATGCCCCTAATGTTAGGCATTCAAAACACAACGTTCTGGTTCATAACATTTCGACTTATGCCGATATACAGGTGTGGGTGACTCACATACTTCACATACATTGTTTACACATATTTACAACATAAACAATAACATAATTACATAAACAAAATAAATCAAAATTATATTTACAAATTATCAAAGCATATCTATCATACATCACACTTTCACTCACGTACAATCAATCACAATCCACAATTAAATAATCAAAACATAATAATATTTCATTGTAATAATTCGCATAGTAACAACGGACACACACCTCGCTGATGCACCGCGTGACGTAGGCGCAGGCGCATTCCACAACTTACATGCAGCCACCGCGTGATCCGAACACATACGCTGACGCGCTCGCCTCTGTCACTAGTCACAGCCTACGCTTGTCGACGCCGGACGTTTGTCCATCCGCCGCGCTTACCGCTACCCGCTTACAGTCGTACGCACCTTATTATTGTGATACTCGCATAATAATTTTATATATTTTCTATATTCACAACTCTTCTGTGCCTTCTACTCTTTATTCTTAAACTTTTAAATAAATTGGTTGTGATTGTGAAGTGGGACTTATTTGTTTACATTCTGTGTTGAACTGTGCCGACCCCCTACGCCACCACCAAACAGGCCTTTTTGATACTTAAGAAACAGGTCGATAAAATAAGTTCCCTGACCAACCTTGAGAGCGATTTCCTTGACGACGCCTTGCGGGGTACTATCATGTCCGGCGCCGGCGAGCCTCAGGAAGACATCGTCGTCCCGCGCCCGACGGGAGGCGCCCGGCGAGGCGGGCGGGGTGCCCAGCGACGCGCCCGTCTCCCTGCGTTAGTGCACGCGTTAGCAAGCGGGGACAAACAAACATTCCGGAACGTTACATGAAGCAGCCGTAGCCAGAATATCGAAGCTTAAATCCGCGATCAAAATCTTTGCCGTCTAGATGTTAGGTAATGGCCAAATATCGAAGTATAGTGGGTAAAACAAAATATTATTCACGAGAGATATAATGCTATAGGAGACCTGAAGTTAGCTTGATAATCACAGGTATTTCTACAAAACCATTTTTGGAAACCAGTTAAGTAAATATTCGTACCACATTTTATTTCCAATATTCTGGCTACGGCTTGATGAAAATATTGTGAAATAGTTAGTGCCTGTGCTCTAAGATATGTGTCGTTTGTGCGTCAAGTTAACTGATTCCCTTGATTATTATCTTTTGTTATTTAATCAATATGGAGGGTAGTTTAATTTTTTCACGTCAATGGGGTTCACAACTCAGGTAGTCCTCAAAAACAAGGCACCTGATTACATTGCATAAAAATTGGATACGTAATTTGGGCGACTATAATTATGTTAACTTATCAAGCGGCATATTGTAGACACAATGCAAAATCTATTGTTATGTCCTCATGAATAAACCTGTATGCATTGACGGGTTAAAGTCCGAATTGAGACTCTATTGCCCTACAATCGGCTAAGATAGCTAAGCTATTCATTGGACATTGTTAGTGGGGTTTTGAATTAAAATCATACGAACAACAAACAACAAAATATACATTGAAAATTTCAAAACGAAACGGAAAAACAACAAACACAGCAACGAAACAAAATGAGTTTTATGAGGCAAAATGGTAGTAATGCCATGAAAATGTTATGTCGAAACAAAATATAATACTTACATTATTAACTGTAGTTTGATGTGGAACTAATCTTGTTATGAATTGGTACTATTTCTTGTCGGATAGGTATATTGTCAAAACTATTAGCTTACATTTATCATGCTAAGTAAACACAACTTCTTGTTCCAAGTGCTAAGTGACGTGACATCATTGCAGATATGTTGGCAAAACACTAGTGCGTGGTATGTTACTAGACACACATTACTCAAACTACGTGCGATATATTACTTGAAGATTAAATCATATACCCTCTGATTGGACTGTAATAAACTCTGTTAGGTACCACAAACACTGCAACCTAATTTCCTGTCGGCTAACCCGCAGTAGGCTAGCGTGATGACTATAACCTACCCCGTTTCAGTCTCAGAAGAGTAGATTGCCCATTGGGACAGTAAATGATTATGAAGTCCTGTACTTCTAGTATGTTTAAAAAAATTACGACAATTTTTTTCCTTTTTCATATTCTAAAGTTAAATAAGTATGTTGCTAGCTGTAGACAGTTCTCATAATGTAAGCTGACTTTACTATGCAGCTGGATCGTGGTACACTTAATAGTTTTCTTTTACTAACTACCTATAAGTGGTCAGGTATTGTATTATTTTTCTTAATAAAAAATTACTAACATTATTCCTATTTCATTTAAATGCATTTGGTGCTGGCAACTCTTTTGAATATTTATGCTGTCGAGCAAATACAAAATAATCTTTTTACCGGCATAATTAATATATCGTCTTCACTTTTCAGTACAATATGTAATGTTGTTAACTTCATCTTCAAACAAAACTTATGGTATGGAGGAAATATAGATATTTTTTTCTGTCATAGTAATATAAGTCAATGCTTTGTCATGTCATGCAGTATATAGCGGGGGTGCCTCATGCTGGTAGCAAACAAAACACAAGCTGTATTGCAACTATTTATTGTGCCTACATAATATACATATACTTAGTACATATACTTCACCCACAGACTACATACAATGCGGAAACATGACTTTGTATATCCGTTATGCATTTAATTTTAATGAATAATTTGTGTGACCTAACTTTTATGTTTTATGCGTTCTATTTTATAAGTGTCATATGTATCGACGAATATATAAATTCAAGTATCTACACAGTATGTAATATGTGTTGTAGTTTGTAACCAACTGCCGAGTTAAAGCTTACGTTACATTTGTGACGCTACTTATACACTACTTCGATATATTACAGTAAAATGCATCAAGCTAAACAATTCCTTTGGATTAGTATTATTAATTAACATTTATGCACTTCTTAAATGCAAGAGTTCCCTTAAAATTATAGTGAAGAGTGGAAGATTTTTTTCGCCTCGATAGTTATACAAAATAAGATCGTAGGATCATCACAGTAAAGTTCAAATTGCAGCTGCATTCCATAAGCAGAAATTCTATGCGGTATCAAGCGTCTTTAGACATTTTTGGTTCGATACCCGTATGTTTGATGCCTAAAATATTGTACTTTCAGCGTTTTACATTTCAAGTTTCGAGCGAAATAGTAGTTTATCTTAATCCTAAAGTATATACATAGCTAGTTATTAGTCATATATAAAATGGTTGCGCACGTAAGTCAGTGCGGTTCGGTACGGTTTAACACAACACCATACATTTAAACATTTTAGTGGTTTTAGAAACGGTACATATCACATGCAACTTTATTATTATTTTTTAACACATTTATTATACTAAGATCTATATATTATAGTCGATAAATTAATATATAAAATTCGTATAGCTCTAAAACCATTAAAAATAGTCCGTATATAATGTACAGGAAGCAATAAATAAGGACAAAGCATGCAGAGAGTTGTAGGAGGGTGTTAGATACAGTGGGGGCGGGAGGCGCGGCGTCCCTCCCTTGCCCTCAGTCCTCCACTATGACGAGCTCGGTCAGCAGGCTGCAACAAACACGCGTCAGCAAGCCAACCGGTCCCAACCACCGCGAACCCTCCTTATGTCGAGCAGTTATATGTGCAAAGTTATCTCATATATGGCATTTTTATTGTTGAACTTTTTGTTGGTTAAAGGTGCTTTGTAATTATAACTGATGTAAAGTGGTCTTATACCAAATATAACATTCAGAAACTCATAATTATTTAATGATTTTTTCTTTTACTGAATCATAGCCGGTACACTTCGGTATACTCTGGGGCCCGAAGCTGGTATTTCAATTATATCAGAGTATTCATTCAATGATGAAAAAGTCTGATAGATTCTAGAATCTATCAGTCTTTTTCGGACTGTTTGATATTTAAATCTAGACTTAAATATCAAAAATTCTGATGATTATTGAACGACGATTTTGACACAGTAAATGGCAGAGTTGAGACCTTGATATTGAGAATGTTAGTAGATTGTGATTTTTTTAATAATATAAATTATATTATAATATATAATCTGCTCATATAACTAAAATGTACAAAGTTATACACGTTTACTCAAGGAATATGAGTAGAAATGACAGTTGCAATACAATCATTTCATACAAAAATATGAAAGCAAGCGAGATGGAAGAAAAAATATAAATGTTACAATTTTCCATCCTATCCCTTATGTAAACGTGTGGTGAATATGTTCTATCTATAAATATACAAATATATGTCCCAGTTCTACAAAACTACAGTATTTTCTACCTCACACCATCTATGTGTAGCACATATACCCAAGCAGTGTACCATGCAGAAAGGGACGGCGATATCGATAGAAAGAGATAGAAACTAACTACTCAAGCTTTCACTTTCAAAAGTTCACTTTGTGACAGTTATAGATGTAAGAAATAAAGCTTTTTAAAAATATCTGATAGCAAGAAAACATAGTAAGATATTTTTCTTTGAGGTATGGCAACATTTAAAATAGAAGAAAGAATACAAAAAAAAGTAAAATATAGTTAAACATCTCAGCAATACAATTTCACTAAAAATAGTCGAAAGTGTTAACGTAGACAAGACAAATGAAAACAGGCGCAGTTTTTAACTAATAATAGAAATTATAAGTAAAATTAATTGTAATATTATTTGTAATATGATTTATTGGGTTTAACTTTGAAATAATTGAAATACTTAATAAAATTATCGCTGAGATTTAAAAGATTTACAATTTTTTTCAAGGACTAAGTAGCAAACAGAAAGATCCTTTTTAAATATTAGATATTTTTAAATATAAGGATAAATGCTATTGTTTTTTAGTTTTTTGTAAGAACCATGAAATTATTCTCCTACTAGAAATACTTTACTGGGGAGGATACTGGGATTAAAACTTAAATTTTCATCTATAATGAATACAGGATTATTAACCATAACACTAAGTGCATACGTTATATAATCTAATGGACATATGCGTGTGTACGCTATCACTTTGACTATATATCGTCAGGGTATATATAGAGGCGTGTTGTATACGTACAAGGAGGAGGGCTTGGCGAGGTTGTGCCGGCGCGGAGGGCGCGGGGACTCCGGAGGGACCGCGCGCCGCGGCAACACCGGAGATGACGTCACACCCGCTGACGAGCCCAGCGGCTGCAGACCGCTGCCGACACATATATATTCCATGTTAGTGACGAATAATGGTGTAGTGTCATGTCAAACATATCGTAAGTAAGACCCCAATAATTTTCCACCGATCCTTTCTATTAAAATTTACCACTGGTTAACCACTTGCGGACAACTTCAGACACGAATAGTTATTTCGAATAAACTAACTAACAAAAAAGGGGGGGATGTATGTAGGTAGTTACCGCAAGCTGCCGGGCGCGGAGGGCACACGGCTGAGGGGCGCGGGCCGGGGGGAGGTGGGCTCCACCATGGACTGTGTCATGGGGTCCTCCTCACGCCCGTACACGCCCAGGTCTCGCAGCCTCACCGAACCTCGACGACCACTGATAAACAACACAATATTGGCACATATTTTTAAGAATGAATTGGCATTTTTGGGCACGCCTGCCACTGGCCTCTCACAGTGAGAGAGACCAGGCTATGGTCCACCATGCTAGCATACTGCTGGTTGGCAGATTTCACACGGTATCGAAACAATCTCTCAAGTATGCAGGTTTCCTCACGATGTTTTCCTTTGGCGTTTAAGGCGAGTGATAATTAAACATTAGAAAGAATGAAATTAATACAAGTTAAGTATTATTGCCAGTAGCCAAGGTTTCTTTTTAGTTTAAAGATACTGGTGTAGAATACATCAAAATAATAGAAAAACTAGAAAACAATATAAATACTAACGTGTTTCGCTGGAACGGTGAGTTGGTATTGTCGTTGGGTGGTGACGTAGGCGCCGTGTTGGACTCGCGGATACCATTCGGAGGTCGCGTCTCGAGGAGTGCACTGCGCCAATACAATATTATTTATTATTATTACATAATATATAATACAATTTTCCAATTCAGAGAAATTGTAGAAAAACTAATATGAGGAGGAGGTCTTTTTTAGGCCTTAACCGCTGAACAGATTTCACAGGCTTACCCTTTTTTAACTTGTTCTTTTTGGGATGAGAACAAAAATGCGGACAACAACGAGTCATATAATAATAATAAAATTCGCAGGTTCCAGAAGGTGGTGTATAACTGTGTTTTAACAAAAGTTGCTGAACACCGTCAAGTTATGAAAACAACACAGCACCAATACTTTTCAATAGATTCACTTAGGAAAAAAAAATTGGTCCAGTTTGTAGAAACACGTACTACTTACCACATCTCGGGTCAGTAAGTTTTGATAATAAATATTTTTAAGCGTTTTGAAGATTTCATCGTGTTCAGCAACTTTCATTGCTGACTGTACACATCAAGCTATAAAAATCCAGTATAGGTTGGTCTAGTATTGTAGTGGTTTTCCGTACCATGAGAGGTCAGCTTAAAATGGAAGAGTATAACTTGTGGTGAGTTGCCGCTCCAACTAAAGGGAGGATCCTTCGACCAGGCGATAGTTTTGTTTGCAAGCCACGGGCCAACGGTTCATTTCGGGCGGTTGAATATATTGTAGTCGCAGGGTAAAGTCTGCTTGCGCGATTCAGGATTTGCGACGACGTAGTTAGTTTTTAGCACGCTAGATGTCGCTACAAGCGTGATATGTGGTGGCAGTACCTGTCGACGGGCGACACGGAGCGCGTGGAGGTGCCGGAGGAGACGTGCGCCAGCAGCGCGTGCAGCGCCGCCGGCACGCCGCCCCACGGGTTCAGGTTCTGGTCCCCGGCCCCGGCCCCCGCCAGACGCAGCGCGCTTGCTGTACGCTCCGTACTCTCTTCCATCTGTACACAAAGACCAACACATTCACTCACCACTTAGGGTCAACTTTTTGGACCCTTGCAACTAGAGTCTAGCGTTTCATTAACGCTTGTAACTGTTTATTTGAAATTGGAATTGCCACTAGAACTGAAACAAGAAATGCATGAGCTCCTGCGACTATTTCGATTCTTCACCTAATCACTAAGGCCAGAGGCGTAGTGTTTAAAGGGTAAATCGTAGCTAAGTAATAACTGCGTCAATCAACCTGCGCAAATCTCTTCGGTATGTAGTGTTTTAGATGTGTTTAGAATGATCACCGATCCACCGACTGACCGCGGCAAACGCAGATTAACATCTGCAAGGTTAATCTGACTCTCTCTCACAAAGCACATTAAACTACCTATGAAAATCGTTAGTAGTAATTGGATGGCTGACAATTAGTTTATCCTCAGATGGAAATTGCCTTATATAAAATGTTGAAACTGCATCTAGACCTAAACATAGTTGGGAAAGGCTGGGGGAGCATTGGTCCTTTACCTCTTTGAGTTGCGCGCGCGTGTCCTGCAGCATCTTGAGATTCCTGGCAGCATCCTGAGCGTGCTGCAGCGTGAGCGCCGCCAGCCGCTCCAGGGAGTACCGTCCCGCCTCCACGGAGTCAATGTGGTCCAGCAAACGGGGCAGCATGTTCTCATCATTCTCCTCCTATCAGCGAATATAACGATGCCGATTAAAATAAACACAACTTTAATTAATATCCATAAGTTTCAGCCGAAGGTTCAATAAAATACCTTGAAACAAAAATTGGTCCTTTGGTACGTAATGTGTTTTAAAATACTTATTAATCTCAAAAATTAAACCTCGATCTGTATGATCTGCGCCTGCGTGTCCGCGATAGACTCCCTGAGGTACCGCAGCAGGTGCTTAGAGTCGGGGTCCTGTTCGGTGTTGCGGGCTCGTTCACGTTGTTGCAGCAACCGTTCTAGTGCGGCCTCTAGTTCACCGAGTGTGCAGCGAGCGGCGCATGCGCGCGACACCCAGCAGTCCAGCCGGGACCAACCCTCGCGGTATGATGTACTCTTGCGGGAACGGGAACGGTCTGTTGGAAATACGACTTATTTATCACGTCGTAAGTAAATATATTTTTTTTAAACATAATGCCAGACTATATTCTCTCATAGAAATTCTGTTTTTGGAAAGTTCTAGGCTCGATCAACACATCGATCATAAAATTTAAATTAATCACTAAGGCGGCTCGTCTCGCCCTGGGTGGCAAATTCTTTTTTCATACATTTTACACACGGCTACAGGTCAACCTATAAAAATCCAGCTTAAGCTGATCTCTCATCGCATTGGCTTCCCATACAATAAGAGGCCAGCGTAAGCTGGTTTAATAGCTTGATGTGTAGCCGTGCGTACAAATTAAGTTTCCTCGGCCATCCGTACACGCCACGTATACTTGTTTCGTCAATCTTCGTTCATCCATTCTCTCTATGAGACCAAACCATCTTAACATACCTCTAATATAATATAACGATAATATTAAAACACTAGCTTCCGCCCGCGGCTTCGCCCGCATGGTTTGTAGATAAAAAAGTAGCCAATGTCCTTCTCCAGGCTACAGACTATCCATTTCAAATTTCATCACTACAATATGCTCCTGTAAACTATGTTACATGATTTGTTTCGTTCAGCGAAAACATGTAGATTTTCCGAATACGAAACACGTGAGCAAGCTAATGAACACAACCGTCAATGACGTCTGCCCTCACGCGTCTGCCCGCGTTCGGGTCGCGCACTTGGTGATGGCGCATTGCTTAGACCGCCCCTCCACCCCCGCTCTGCGCGCCGCCGACTACAATAATCAGAGCTCCTCAATCTTGAGCTCCACTCAAGTCAATCTTATCGTGATATATTTCTTAAACTATTCGTCTAAATTACTTAGTGTAAAAGACAAAGTTGGTCTTCATTAAATACTGAATGCATTAAAAGTATCAGTTTTCATAAAAATTTGCTAAATATCCTAAAATGAGCATTGTAAAAAAGTATCAAATTTAAATGTAATTTATGGCTTATAATTTGTGATATATTGGCTTCCACATAAAAGATAGATATATGCTATCGCTGACTTTTATTTAGAACTGTTTTTGGCAAACAATCCCACGATACATTATCTTCATTTAACTTCAACGGTTTAGGCAGCGCACGCCAAAATAGCTCTCAGAGGGTAGGATTTTTACCGATTTACTTGATACTTATCGTAAAATTATGGCCAAAATTACACAAAATCTTTATAGATTGTAGCCTATGTGTTATTCTGATGTATAAGCTATATTACTGTAAAGTTTCATCAAAATCCGTTCAGTAGTTTTTGCGTGAAGGAGTAACAAACATCCATCCATCCATCCCTCCTCACAAACTTTCACATTTATAATATTAGTAGGATATTAGTAGGATAGGATAGGAAGTAGGATTAGTAGGAAGTAGGATAGGATAGGAAGTAGGATAGGAAGTAGGATAGGATAGGATAGTAGGAAGTAGGAAGTAGGATAGGATTGGAAGTAGGATAGTAGGATAGGATAATTTGTGATATATTGGCTTCCACATAAAAGATAGATATATGCTATAGCTGACTTTTATTTAGAACTGTTTTTGGCAAACAATCCCACGATACATTATCTTCATTTAACTTCAACGGTTTAGGCAGCGCACGCCAAAATAGCTCTCAGAGGGTAGGATTTTTTCCGATTTACTTGATACTTATCGTAAAATTATGGCCAAAATTACACAAAATCTTTATAGATTGTAGCCTATGTGTTATTCTGATGTATAAGCTATATTACTGTAAAGTTTCATCAAAATCCGTTCAGTAGTTTTTGCGTGAAGGAGTAACAAACATCCATCCATCCATCCATCCATCCATCCATCCTCACAAACTTTCACATTTATAATATTAGTAGGATAGTAGGATAGGATAGGATAGTAGGAAGTAGGATAGTAGGAAGTAGGATAGGATAGGATAAATAACCCACTACTGACCATGTAATCGTCCTGCCGCCTTACTGCTAAGCCTGTCGCGATGTCCTCGCCGTAATAACGATACTTCCTCTTGCTTGCGACGTAGCACCTGCACAATATTTTTTTATTGATAAATATGTACGCACGTGTACACGTCAAGCTATACAAAACCAGTGTAAGCTGGCCTTGAGTTGTGTAGAAATCCTTGACAATGGGAGGTCATTCTAAACTGGATACGTATAGCTTGATGTGTAGTGATTTGATTAAAAGCTCTGATTAATTAGGTTTTATATTCAAATTAATAGATATAATTTAGATGTAACAACTCACCGCTTCCTTCATTTTAGTCTCGGCTTCCAACGATCGTATCAAGTTGGCATTCTTACGAGATTCCTTGCGCAGTTGGGCTACCTATATATGAGAAGTAGGATTTTAGAAACCGTAAGAAGGAACCATCGGATGGAAGAAGGGTGGGGAAGCCTTTGCCTAGCAGTGGGACACTACAGGCTCATAATAATACTTGGCCACGGCCCGTGTGACTAGGAATAGAAGAATTTAACAATATAAAAAAAATAAAAAAACTAGACTATATTATAATGAGTACACATACCTCTTTAGCTCGCTTAGCTTCAGCTTGTGCGTGACGTTTGGCTTCCTCGCGCATGCGCTGCACTAGTTTGACCTATAAAGGAAATATTTATTCAATTCTATTTTGACAGGATACGCGTAGAAATAGAATGGTCGACGAAAGGCTGATGATACAGCGCTTCATAACACACAGTATCGTTTACACAGCTACAGGTAAATCTATACAATCCAGTTTAAGCTGATCTCGCATTGTATAGGCTTTTAATACGATAAGAGGCCAGTGTAAATTGGATTTGTGTAGCTCGACATGTAGCCAGACTGCCTGGTCTCTTAGGACTAACTTAGGACCTAACTGGCTTAGGACCACTAGACTAATGAGTCTAGTGGTCCTAAGCACGACTGCTACGCTAAAGGTTCTGGGTTCGATCCCCAGGTCGAGTAAAGTGTTTGGGTTTGGGTTTTTCTATGGAATTCTCAGTAACAGCTCGGAGTCTGGATTCGTGCCCGATTAATTGCAATAGGCTCGCCTACTATTACATGGGACCTAAACATACCGAAGAAATGTGGGTGTACATTAGTACACTTCTGCCTAACCCTTCGGGGAATATAGGCGTGATGGTATGTTATGTTATCTCCAATCTTATGTAGTACACGCATTCTCAGAAAATTATTATAATTCATTCATTCATTTCATACAACTACACCTGTTTTCCCCACACTGTACATCCACAAGTAGTTCGCCGGTATGTTTATGTTCCATATAATAGGACGCGAGCCTATTGCCTTTAACCGGGCACAAACCCAATCTCCGAGCTGCTACTGGGAATTTCATAGAAAAACTCAATAACACTGGTCTTTTGCCTAACCCTTCGGGGAATACAGTCGTGATGGTATGAAGAGGCCAGTGTAAACTGGATGCGTATAGGTCGAGGTCAGCGTCGGATTAAGCAAGCGCGGGGCCCACAGCATATTCTATTATTATTCTTCTATTGAGGGGTCCTTTATCTACTGTAGATTCTAAATTAATAAAAAACAATACAGTTTGTTCGAAATAAGTAAGCCGATCGGAAGTTAGCCGTTCCGAACTACCGCGGTTGTAAAATCTTGAATTAAGTGTTTTAATACATAAATATCGAAATGAGTAAACAAAATAATTAGAAATGTGAAACATATACAACTCTAATTATCTTTACAACAACTCTTTCTATTAAAATTTCCACTTTTAAACCACTTGCAGACAACTTCCGATCGGCTTACTTATTTCGAACAAACTGTTCTCAATACATTTATGTATTTGACATGGAATAATCCACTTTGACGACATTTTAGTGTCTTCATAAGCTTTAAGTGTCATAATAGGTTTCATTCAAAACATTAAGCTCGGGCTGAGGTTGCCGGATTTGGATACGCGGGGCCTCCATTTGCGCGGGGCCCGTAGCATTTGCTACTCCTGCTATATGGTTAATTATATGTAATGGTTATATGGTTACGAGGTGTACCTTGTCCCGCTTCATGTGCTGCAGCTCTGTCCTTAGCGTGTTGATCTGGTGCGCGGTCTGCTGCTGCGAGCGCTGCAGGCGCGTGTGCTCGCGCTGGGCAGCTTGCAGCCGCTTCAGTTCCCGCGACATGCCCGCCACACGCCGCTCGTACTCTTCCTTAACCCGCTTCAGCTTCTCGCTTGGAGGGGATGCTTGTGTCGCTACATGAAACAAAATATTTGCTCATATAATCTTAAATTGACCTTTGAATATGTATAACATTGAAGCCACAAACACGCACAAAAATGAAGCTACAAAATCTACTCTTACGTATTTTATATTTTGGCGATTAGTCACTCTGTGAACACCATGATATCGAATTTTAATTTAATAATGCCGTCTTGTGCTTCCTACTTGTAAAAATGCTCCTTGGGCTTGAAAAGAGACATGAGTGTGTAAAAAGTTAATTTTTTGGTCACAATATAGGTATGACATATAAAAATGGCAGGTCGCGACTTCTATTTAATACTTATTCTATAGATTCAGCCCATCTGTGAAACATTTTGATCTAGTATAAGTATACCGCAATTAGGTGAAGGGTTAAATTTGTCTTTACAGGTAGCAAACAAAAACAGTGAGACAAATTCGACATACATAAATCTTGGATGTCCTTGGCCTTTTCTCAGTGGCGTGCACAGAGATTTCAGACAGGGTATGCAATAAAAAACTGACCAGTTTCAGCTTTTTGTCGGTATCTTCCCCACCTACCTGTCTCTTACCGAAAATATTCTTACTATCGCGATAAGTAAACAAAATACAATGGAAAAAATACAATTTGTTTGTATGTACACAACCAGTTAACCAGTAATGATTATCATAAAACTTTTTATTAAAATGACGAGTAATATAACCCTTTGTTCGAGTTAAATCCAAACTGAGTAGGTACTGACCTTAACTTTGAAATCAATTTAGCTTTTTCCTCAGAAAAATAATGTCGAAAACGCGCCAGATTTTAATTTGTTTAAACACACTTCACCTACACAGGTCTCACAGGTATATTTTTCAATTTTTACGAGTTTAATATTACTTTGTTACAATAATAAACTTATTAAAAATTACTCGACAAACAATCGCTTGCGCCAAGAAAAACAATATGGCGAAAAAATTTGGAATGAATAAAAATATAGTCGATCAATTGGTCAATCCGACTAAAAACGTTGACCCTCTGCAATAAACAATATGCGCTGCTTTTGCGGGTTCTTAATTTGGTCGCAAAGCAAATAAGCAGTGCTTCTAAATCTGTCACACACGCTCATATTTACACGCACACAGTCACACTTTTGCCGTGCACTACACGAGATGCGTCCAAATGCATTGTATGAAGAATAAGCAGCGAGGTGCACTGCTTATCTCAGCAGAGCGCGCCACCAGCGCGGAGCTGAATGACGCGGCGCGCGCAAGTTATCGACGCTTCAACGAATTAGTTCTTAAAAAAAAGTAATAGATGGTGCGCAAGCTAAATTACCATTTTTTAATTACATTTATTTATCATTAGAGGGGAATAAATTTCTTATTAATTAAATACATTTAGGGACTACAGGGTATGCAGAGCTTATTTGCTTGTATGGAGTGCACGCCACTGCCTTTTCTATCTTTCAAACCAAAGAGAATCCGTACTTACACTCTACTATGTGTTTACGTTATACAAATCAGTGTATAGTTTGTAGCGTATGTTTAGACTATAAACTATACGATATAAAAAAAGATAAATGTACTACTTACCAAGTGAAGCCAGCACTTTGTCCTTTTCATCGTTGGTAGCTTTGATTTGGTGGTGCAGCGTATCGAGCCGTTGTTCGTAGTGAGTCTTGAGAGCTGTGAGGCGCCGCTGTGATAGTTCCAGCTGTTCGATCAGACGGGCTTTTGTGTCTATGTCCTCGCTTAGGGCTGCCAGTTGAGCTGACAGGACGCGTTGACCTATGGAAAGGGTGGTATTATGTTTCTGAGCTCTGGACTATCACAGATCAATTAAAGCGTTTCAAAGGGGGGAGGGGGGAGGGCAGTGGTTTCAAGCCCAACCAAACAATAGGAGTGTGATTTTGACTGCTATTGGCAGTCTTATTGATATTATATTGTGCATTCTTTAGTGACTTTTTATAACTCCCTTACTTATCGTTATTAGAGTATTAAAAAAAAACATAATTGATGTTTATTTCTGCAAATAGATCTGTTCAAGAAAATATTTTTAGTTTTTCTAATACTTGATGAGACTGCATTTACGACCGAACTCTGAGAAGAAATACCAAGACTTGTTTTTTTTTTAAAGTCTAGTTAAATATGTATAAATTACGATGCGACTGTCACAACGTAGGATAATGTCTGAAATAGCACTACATGTTACGTAAAAAGTACCTTTAGCTTCAGAGTCCTCTTCCTCCGAGTCGCTTGGCTCTCCGTCTCCGTCGGAAGGCTCGGAGTCTTCGGCACTCTCTCCCTCAGCGCGCTCCCTCTCGCCGATGGGCCGGTCATCCACCGCACTCGTCATGCTTTCACTCATATTCAGTTTACGCTGGAACTCTAGTTCACCCATACTTCGTGCCAAGAGTTCTTTTTCCTGAAAAATGAGACTTACATAAATATGTTTTTTTGACTTTTTGAGACAAAATGTAGTGAAAATATGCAAGGATATTTCGATAAAATTTGACAAGGAGATGGAATGCACATTTCTTTGCCAAATTTTATTAAAATGTATTCAATAGTTTAGTCGTGAAAAGGTGACAAACAGACGGATTTACTTTAGCATTGCGTCTATATTAAGACGCGATACAATAGTTAAATACCTATTTCCGCGACCACGTTACGTATTCCATGAGTTTAAACTACTAAATTACAGGCTTATGAGACTTCAACTTTGTCCCTGGGTAAAATGTACTTCTATAGTGATTCCAAAGCCTCTAAATCCAAAGACAATGAACCACTTTTTTAAAGCTTTACACTGATAACATATTCTTTACACTGATGAATATTCAAAACTGGCACACTATGGTGGTAAAAAGTGTACTAGTTTTTTTTAAAAAGATCCTACAAATTGGTTAAAATTCCCTTTGATACGCATTTTTAACATACCTTATACAGCTCACGTTTAGCATCGTCGATGATCAGCGAGGGGTCTTGTACGGAATCGTGTCGTGTTCGCGCGACCGTAGCCTCGCGCTTCCGACTCGCCTCGTACATCGCGTTTGACTCAAGCAATTGCGCGCGAAGATCTTCTATCTCGCTCACGTAGCCCTGAGAACGGTGAAACGGAAAATAATAGATTAGGGGCTAGTTTCTGATGATAATTTCATATAAGTCAGGGATCTCCAATCTGATGTAGTACAGGCATTTTCAGAAAATTATTCATTCACTCATTTCATACAACCACGCCTGTTTTCCCCGAATGTTAGGCCGAGGTATACTAATCGAACCCAGGACCTTTAGCGTAGCAGTCGCGGTTAGGACCATTATACTTGACTAGACTAATGAGGCAGTCAACTTTTATTAATTGTCTTTAATCGCCCAATGACTTTCTTTATAATTGCCCAATAAGTTATTTATAAAATAAGTAAAAAAAATATTTCTTTATCGCAACCAAATTTTTTCATTTATGTCATACGGATTTTTTTGATGATGGGAGAATATTCTAAACAATCAATTAGTAATGATCGATCTGTGAGGAAAGCGTATTGTTTTTTTAAAGCTTAATATCGATGTGGGTCGCACATTACTATTATTCTTGTTAACCCCTCGTTCTAAGCTTAACGCTTGTGTTACGAGTGGGTTGACGTTGGTAGTGCAATAGGTTTCCAACCGGCAACCACATGATCGCAAGTTTGACGCCCTATCCACTAATTAGGCTACCGCCGCTATTTGTCATTTATTTCTCTCCGTGATGTGACGGCAGTCCTATGTGGAGCCAAAAAGTCTTATGTATTACTTCATACACGCGTTCCTTACCTGTACAAGTGATGTAAGTGAACAGTCGGTAGCGTCTGGGCTGCCGTCTTTGGGCGCCCAGTTGCCGAGTGCCTTCTCTGCCACCAGCTCGCTGTTCCGCGCCGACAGCTGTTCAATGGTACCCTGCATGGCCTTCACTCTTCGCCGCAACGACTCCACCTCGGCTGTTAAGATCGCGTTCTCTTGGACCACGTCACTCCAACCTTCTTCACCGTTTTCTGATATTACGCGTTTGCCCTGTATACAACATTTGGTTGAGCTTCGATATTTCGGAACGGAATATGAGTAAATACTGCTTATTTACGCATATTTTAGAATGATCTAAACTCTTTTACTCATTAAAGAAAATCGTTCTTTTATGAAAACAGTTTGAGACAAGAATTGACATTGAACTGCCTTCGAAAAGGCTAACAGCCCTCAGTATCTATACAATTTTCGACTACTTTAAGCGAATCTCGCAGTTTACCAAAGCTTCTACGAACCGTACCTGTTTGTATTCGGCAAGTTCAAGCTGCAGCCTGGCTACTTCCTGTCGTAGTTGATGTATAGTGCGAGACGTCAGGTCCTGGTTCACCACACATCTGTTCTTGATATTCCTCGCCCTGTTCGCGTATTTGAGCGTATTCAGCGTCTCCATGAAGTCTCTGTCACTCGGCGACACGCACGCTATCATCACGGTGTTGCTGTTGCCTCCTAAGGAGTCTTGCAGTAGCCTCGTCAGTTTTGAGTCTCGGTACGGAACGTGCAGTACTTTGCGAGACCTGTCCCCGAGTGCGGATATCACGTTGCCTAATGCTAGAAGACCGCAGTTTATTGATATGCCTTCTCGTGCGCGTTCGCCGGTCGCACCTGGTGGAAAAAGTACAGGTTTACGAAGAACATTTGATGGTCTACTGAGAAGGGCAGATATCGTAACTACGAATAAAAAAAAAAATAACTCCCATTCATCTCCCTCTCCTTCAATTACTAGGAACAACTTTGAGTAGCTTCAACAGTCCATTAGAAAATGATTCGAAGTGAATCTTGACATGTTTTTACCTGTGCGTTTTAATCTCTCCGAGCCAGCCAGATCAACGAAATGGAACTTGGCAGTAAGTGTTTCATATTGTTCAGGCGCTTCAGTGTCTGCTTCCCTGTCTATACTTGGTTCTTGGTCTGCCGCTAGCCGCCTTTGTCGTAGAAGAAGTGT
Source organism: Subacronicta megacephala (assembly GCA_958496365.1). Classification (NCBI taxonomy): domain Eukaryota; kingdom Metazoa; phylum Arthropoda; class Insecta; order Lepidoptera; family Noctuidae; genus Subacronicta; species Subacronicta megacephala. Next base: position 3,082,980 of record OY292514.1, read on the forward strand.
GAAGACTGCGTGTGACCTTGAGGATGATGAGTTCATGTTGGTGGCTGCTGTTGTCCGGGCTAAGGCGCCTGCCCGCAAGGCTCCTAAAGCTTCCCCCGCGCCCCTCACTGCTCGCATTGAAGCCCCAACTACCCGAACGCCCCCGCATCCATCCTCTGTTATCCTGAGAGCGCCCTGAAACATCGAAATTGAAATTGTCATCTGAAGAAGTTTAAGTGCCCCTGTAAAAAAAGACTAGCAGTAAAAACAATTTTCCCTTGTTTATACTTCCCACAGTCAAGCGTCGACAGTCTATGAGGTTGATGATTAAATGTACAACGTGTTGTTATCCGCGTATCAGATTGCATACTTCAGTGCTGTTCAGGGAAATGAGCTTTTATTAATTCTGTGGGCTTGGTAATAGGAATACGACATAATAATACATATTGAAACGTTGCTATCAACTGATAAGTGATACCGTTTGTAAAATACGCTCCTAATTGAAGTATCCTAGATTAAGTGCTCCAAAATTAGTAATTTTTTTATACTATTCGCAGATAGAAGTTTTTGCAGCTCGGCGTTTGGATTTGTACCCGGTTAATGACAACAGGGTCTCGTATTAGGTAAATAGGATCTAAACCAGCGCACTGTGAGTGTGCATTAGTATGCCTCTGCCTAGTCTTTCGGGGAAGCAGGCGTGATGGTATGTTCTGTTTATACGCAGTGTTATGTGTATGGTATGTTATTGATATTAAACATATGATAAACCAGGTCAGTGGCATATACTTATTGTTTTACAATTATATTATTCATCTCGGCAAAATAAAGTTAATATTAATTCGGTAAAACTGCATAACTTTTCGTAACAGCTGGAGAAATAGTAAATATTTGAACACTTCAATGTTATCGAGCAAGTGCGAGCAAATAAAGTGGGTGTTGATTTGTAAATTTTTTTGCACATTTCCAAATGCTTCCGTAATTGAGGTGACACGACGGGTATCAAGCCAGAGCGACTATCTTGATATATTGCAACAATGGTTTGTCCTATTTTCTTCGCAAATATTTACTTTTAAATTACAAAAATGGCTGTATAATATTTTTCAGTCTAGCTGTACACTATATTTCGGTTTCAATCTACATTTTGCAAAAAGTGTGTCTGATCTAATCAAACCAATCTCAGTCGATGTCAAGTTTTTTTGCTTCTAAATCTATTTTTGCAATTAGGCTGCATGATTCAAGCAAAAGTAGGACTTTGGCGTAGCGTTTGCCTGCTGCGAGACGAATCTGTGATAGGCGTTATCTTTGCGTTGAAACTGTGTGAAATAGCTTTATTTATCTGTTCTTGAGAATAAAAAAAGTAATTAGAGCGAACGGTGCTTTAAACTCATTGCAAATACATAATTAACTTATAAGGAAAAGAAAACTGACCTCGAATCATATTCTGGTCTATCTTTAGATCCGATGCTCAGTTAATAAGCATATTAAATTTAAATTGGATCATCTTGGAAATATTATATTCTCACAGATCAAAAAAATCGAAATCAGTTCACAATTGGCGACGAAATCGCGTTAAATATACACCCCACTACTTATGAGTATATGGATTACCTCACATTGTAAAGGTTTTCCATATTTTCCGAAGTTAGTTTATACTGGCTATTTAAAGCTTGTTTAGCTGTGCGTTCACAACAAAAAATACTGACGATCAAAAATCCTAATTTTTTTAAGTCGTTTAAAAATACGATTCACTTCATAAATAGTGTATAAAATAATATTGTTTGATGAGTCATCGAAGAGATATTTGCTATAAAAAAGTAGAATCAATTATATTCGAACAAACCTTAGCAAACGGATCTTTGGCAGGATCGAGAAGATCAACGATATCTTCATTATAGAGTTCAATGAATTGCGCTTGCACAGAGAACTCAGGAGGCAGCTGTCCCTGCGCCCGCGCCTCGTCTGCCCGCGCTTCGGCGCCAGCAAACAGATCACGGATGGCTCTTGGGATGATACCACGTCGTTCTTCGTCCCCATCTCCTTCACCTTCCCAGCCGCTGCCCATCGTGTAGGTCTTGCCGGAGCCAGTCTGGGAACAAATATTTTAATTAATTATTTACAGCTTTTTGACGCTACATTTAGATATTACATTTACCTAGCTCTGAAGATAGGGACAACAAGAAAGTGCTGAACACAACGAAATAAAAAAACCGTAGGTTCGCCAAAACTTTTCATTACATTATAACTAAGGTAAAGCATGATTATCCTATACCTACGTAGAGAATAATGCTACTTAAGATGTTAAAGTGTTTTGAAGATTGCATCCTGGACGGCGACTTTCGTTGCCGACTTCACGAGTCAGTGTTTGTCAACTCGTTGTTTAACGCAATTAGTACCCAAGGTATGCATTTTCCCCTTGTATTTATTAAAAAATAACTATTCTATGAAATTGTCCTTGCCCATATTACACCACTGATTTAAACCTGCTGTGCGGCAACAAATGTGACCTCGGACGCTTATAAAATTTGTAGGCGTTAAAAAACCAATGAATGAATGAATTTCTACTTTAAAATTATGAATGAAACGAGAACTAAAATAAGATAACCAAGGAGGTGTCAACCCAAGAGATATTTAAAAGGGTTATAAATTGTATGTTGAGAACATTGTTATACAGAAAATTTGATTCTGATTTGATTTATGTTTTTCTTTTTCAGGAAGTCATGACACTAATGAGAGCAATTTTTTAGATTACGATTATTATTTATTTGCGATATCCCGTCCATCATACGAGATAGACGTAAAGCGACCAGATGTGATAGCAGTTCGAAAAAGTAAAAGTAAGACTCCCGGAAATGTTAAATAACGGATCTGTGGGTACATTAATTATTTTACAAACTCATGAGTAGGCGTAACTATATCAAGTTCCCACGGTCACGCTGTGTGACCACGAAATTCACTTTCTAAACTCACGACTTAGAATTATGCACCATGGGATTACGACGTATGGTATGGTGTATGTGCACTATAAAGGATATTAGCATAACACCTGTTATTAATCTATTACTGTTTTGAAATTATTGCCCTGACTAGGTGCAGTAGAAGTTATATCGATTACCAATCAGTTTTCTAACCGTGATAATTCTTAACCAATTGTTATTTGCAACTTGCTTGTTGGAGCAGCTGAATTTACGGCCAGTTTCAATAACAAATCTGGATTTTGACATAAAGTCCATTTAAGTAATGTCAAAATCCTATCTCTGGTAAGCAAATTTACTAACAGAGTAGTTATTGAAACTTGTCGTTAGATATCTGGGCGCCTTGGTAGAAGTAACGTGTCCTATAGCATGACTGTGTTCCAGTATGGCGAGTCCTAGGGACTAGTTGGGACCTAGGACTTTCGTGTTCTACTGAGGACGTTTATAAACGGACCTTAAAATACTCCTTGGCAAACAACACCTTTTACAAATAACTCTTTCCATACTAACGTAAACTCATATCTTATACATTCCAAGTCTAACGTTGGCTTGTGTATGAATGTTTGTAAAACAGAAATCGAAAGTATGATTACAACTAAGATTTGCTTATTCATTCATGGAAAGTCGGATAAGGTAAGCCGTTTCCTTTCCACGACACCTGTCTGTTCAAAGATTATAATAATGCTAATAGACACGCTTTTAATTTTTAGCAAGAACTCGCTACAGGAGCCTATATATTATGTTAGGCGGATGTATTACGAATTGAAAATAGAGATTGTTATCAAAACATTCAATTACATATAAGTAAAACATTAATAGCTATTGTTACATATGTTTTGAAGTTCGCACGTCGGGCGTCCAACTGTCTACTGTGACAGGCGCGTGACTGCAATACAGATTAAATGCCGTGAGACTCAATAACTATACCTTGACAATATTATATAAATTAATCTTTACGTGATGGCGAATAGTTAGCTCGATAAGTGGAGATCAGGCGTAACAAAGAGAGAAAGTATGTATTTACACGAGGCTGATAATTGTGAGATAAACCTTGGAAATGGACAGCAGTTAATGAGTTTCTAAGATGGTATGCGGTATTAGTAGACAACGGACGACGTAAGGAAGTAAACAAGGCGGCTCCAATGAAGAATTTGCTGCTGCGAATCGCATGTCATTACTAGTAGTAGTACTGTATTTCTTGCTTGTTAGAGCCGCGTTAATTTCCAACTGTTCACAACGATTTCGGCAATTTAAAATGTTTCATAAATACGAAAATACGAAGGCATACGGTCGCAGTGTATTGTATGTTCATGCAGTCATATTGTTAGTCCTGTGTTGGTCGTTGGATAGGTCCCTCGACAGTTTCGTCTTGCGTCATAGCGCCAGGTAAGGATCGAGCACATTCAGTTGTAGTGACGCAATACTAAATTGGATGATTGGCGCTCATACAAGGCTTAAATACTTGTCTATTAATTAAAAGGTTCCATGGAAAAGGATTTTGTATTATCATAAAAAAAAATTCTTGAGTAGAAATTATTTTCATATTTACAGTGAAGGGAATCATCGCGGGAAACCAGAACTTATTGCTTTCAAAACGCCAATATGCGCAACAGCATCTTAAGTGTAGACGAGATCTGATGTATGCAAGATTTTTTAATAAGCCTATCTTACTTGTATTGTAGTTTGCAGACCACAACATTTAGTTCTGTCCCAAATTGAACACAACCTGTGGTCAAAAATTAAATAGGTGCCATATAAACACTATGACGTAATGGTATTAAGGCCACATTTTTACTAATATTTCATAGAAACGAATAGCTTACCTACATTGCGCAGTTAAGTAACTCTATTGTGTCGGTATAATGACTTTAGCAAACGGATTCTATTCATATTTGCTAAACAATTATTAAATGTATGCGAATACACGTTCTATAAACATTTGCGAATTCACACAAGAAAATTATATATGTAGGTAGATAACAAAATGTTCAAGGAGTGCAGGGCCTTAATGGCTGTTTTCATTCCTCGTTTACAAAAACCTTAACTTGGAAAGTGGGTATGGTCATTGACAAAGATGATTGCCGCTTGACGGAAGCTCGGCAGAAGGAATCTAGTAAAAAAGAAAATCGAAATTGACTACATATTAAGCGCATATGTCCTATGAAGGCACTTTGTATGCAATGCAAATTGAGAGTTGTAGCGAGACATTATCAGAAAAATCGCAATCGCACACAATTTGGAGTCCAAGGTTTGTTCAAATTGTAAGGTATTATAGACATAGGTCATGGAACTAGAGCCGTTTCGAATATGAGGTGCGGCTGCCTGTAGGCGGGGAAGTGTTCGGTTACAACCATAAATATGCCTTTTACGTACAAAGTTCTAGAATTGGCTTGGAGAATTAATTATCTAGACTTATTTATGAAGCGCCTACTGTCCGTTATAGGTCAGTATGAAGCGTTTTGGCACAACTTTAAGGCGTTAAGAACTTGGAATGCAACTGAGAATTTATTCACGGAAAAACCTTACTAACACTGAATAGCCCGGGTGGGTATCCAATGTAAGGCTCAGCACCCACGCTTCCAACCATTAGACCAATAAACCCATCAAATTATAATTTATAAAAGATGGATCAATTTTTTGCAGTCGATTCGCGGATAGTTTACCAGTAAGAAGATTAAAAGGATGTCAACACATTTTCTGCCCGACTGCTAGACTCGGCACCCAAGGAATCAAGCTATAGATCAATTACTCTACGTTACGCTGACGTTCATATTGCGAATTTTAAGTGATGAGCACATGATCTAAAAAAAATAGCAGGGCCTTGGATTCGACTTTAAGACCTGTTTGTACCCTATGTTTCGGTCGGTCAAGTCACTAGGCTATTTTTACTCCTTGGGATATACCAAGAAAACCTTATAGGTAGGGTATAGAGGCCATTAAAGTTCTTGCGGATGTATTATGACGGTTGAGGAGCCTTGGGTGTGTCGCTGATATTCAGCCAAATAAGGCTAGATGCTGACTACACCATACTTTGTCAACGCCAGTACGACATTCTCATATTTATGTCATAAAAATACCCATGTCTGAGATTTGTTACAAGCTTTACAACCGACATATAGCCGATGTTCCTAATACTTCTCTGTCACAATGAAAATGAATCGATTTGTCACATAACACACGCAAATCATAGGTGCGTATTTAATAGATTTATTTATCACTGTTCAAGGTACATAACAACATTTTTATTAACCTGTTTCTATCTGCGCCTTTTTAGGTATTCTTATATAATTTTATCTAGGGCTCAAGTTGCAAGATTAAAACGAGTTTAAAAAAACTACAATACAGTAACAGTACAAATAAATAAATCATATAAAGAAATTGTATTCAATTGGGAAAGCTTTCAGCAAATTTAATTATTCCTATGGAGATTAATAAATTACTTAATAAAAAAATGGGCAACGTTCCAGCCCGACCTATCGACCTTTTGCCGTGTTGCAAACATACTTATGGTAGAGAAAGTAAAAAAAAATAATTCAACCTCAGGTTTACCTATTATATTTAAATATGTTTTATCTATTAAATCGCTATCGCTTATCCCTTACTACAAGGGCCATAATAATTGAACGGTTTGCTCACGAGCGATTTGTTTACTCTGATGTCACCTGCGCGAAACAAGTCTATATTATGCGGAACCGTATAGGTATACGTTAAGTATTATATCTATGTATTCCTTAATTATACAAGAGCAATACGTCCTTGAATGTGCAATTACACATATTGACTTGCAACAATAGGTGTCCGCAATGCGCATGCAGTTTGCTCTTATAGTATAATTTTATCGAAACGTTTGTTTTCTACGATTGCAAACTTAGGATGACGTGATTTACTTATATCTCAATTTAATATTAATACACGTGGTATTAATTAAGTGTAGATATTTTTCTAGACAGATTGGTGTGCTATTAAAAAATACAATCGCTTTAAATTTAGGCTTTCATAACCTTTAGGCTAAAGCGTCAGCCTTGAGCGCGAAATTCATTTTTTTGGTTTTTCGCAAATTATTCAGCTATAACACATTCTAGGTACATACGAGATTTTTGTATATTAGATATAACCATATATGTAATTATATCGTCTCTTAAATTGTATTGCCTCACTGTAATTAATGCGTCCTTATTGTGGCAAATAAAGGATTTTTCATTACACTTATATACAAATTACCGATTAATGTACAGCGAGTATAATGTAGGTTATCAACGTAATTATTGGAGTTCCTGCTAGTATGGTAAAACGATATCAAATCGATTACATTCGATTAGAGGATTTTCTAAAGTAAATAAATACCCAGCGTGCATAATAATATAAACAACCTTGGCATAAGATATTCATGTAGGCGTTATGCTTTGAAAATATGACGTTGTTATGCAATACTGATTAAGGTCTTATGTGGTAAAATACAAATTTAACAAATTATTTAACCTATCATTTTATAAACGAGTCTAGCCAATTTCGGAAAAGAAAATGGCCACACCTGGTAAAGCGCCCAGTGATTGGTTACACCGTAGTGTTTTAAGAATAGTTAATGGCAATACTTCAATAATTAATTATTCATAAATAAATTGGAATTACGCGCTGAAATGTGAGGTATAGAAGTAACTTAAAATGAAAATATAAAACTTTACATTTGTTGTATTTTTTGCCAACCCTAATCGCCTGGCCTCGAAGTTGAAGTTTCTGTAAACTAAAAGCCTCATCAAGTAACAAGCGTGAAGAAGACAATTACTAGCAACTTAAAATCCAAGGTTTTGCAAAGCAAATACAATACATTTACTACAAAGTATTTAGTCAGGTGCAGCACGCCCTGCGTGAGTTTCTCCTTAACGGACTATTACTGAATACTGACCATGGAGTCTGAAACACATACGGAAATATGCACCTTATCACCTTGAATTTATGGGCTATACTTGTTATCGTTATCTGTTTGTTATCTGGAAGGATTACAGGCTGTGCTGACGAATTTAATGTTATCTCTGTTTGGCGCCAACAGTGAGTCATATTGTTATGATATTAGATTGTGAGGATAGTCTGTTTGTGTTAGCTAATACTTGCGCAAACCATTACGATGTCTAATCCTTAGCTAAAAATAGGCGACCTATAGTCTCCTTTCAGTGACGCAAGAGGAAAATTTAAGGAGGAAGCGTCAGGTGAACATGCAATTTTTATTTGTTAAATCTCTTTTTAAATTAGCTTCAAAACTTTTTATCTCGATAGAGCACTAATTGCTTTTACATTTTCTTTTATGTGGTTCCCGTCTTACTGTCAGTCGCAATAATTGGTATCGGTCGCGACACTCAACTCGATAAATTCATGATACCATGATAACTAAGCTTTAACGTTGCTTTAAAAAAAAAACTTACTAGCAATGTGGGTCGCACATTACTAGTAATCTTGTTAACCCCTCGTACTAAGCTAAATGCTTGTATTACGAGTGGTTTCACGTCGGTAGTGCAATGGGTGAGTTTCGAACCGGCAACCACATGATCGCAAGTCCGACGCTCTAGCCATTAGGCTACCGCCGCTTATGCCCGCTATTATAGTAATATTTTCAGAAACCAACAGTGACGATTTCTTTTTTATAATAATATGGATCTCCATACAACCGAGAGGTCGGGCTCTATATCAAAAACATGATGTCCCTCTAAAAAAAAAATTCGGAGTTTGGCTTTGTGCCCGGTTAATGGCAATAGGCTTGCCATCTATTAGCTACATGGGACCTAAACATACCAGCGAACTGGGGATGAGCAATAGTACACCTACCGTTCAGGGAATACAGGCGTGATGGTACGCATGTCCTTGTCGTCGGTTCATCTAGTATATGCTATAACCGATCCATCAATTTTATAAAATGAGATACTGGAACAGTCTATGTCATTCCTAAATCCCCACTTTATAAGCTTATGGAAATAGTTTTCGTTGTAGTCTTCAATAAAAAAAAAACACAATGCCACATTTCTATGCAACAAGCACAACTTAGAACAACTTACATCTCTTCAATCATTTCTTAATCCGTACTGAATAAATATGCCTATATGTGCCGTTAACTAAACCATTATGTTAACGACCGAGGCATTTTTCTCCCTATTACGTGTATTACTTGACAAAGAGAACAATACTCTAAAAGGCATGAAATGGGACCACCGACATTTACATATTTACAGAATGAATCAACATAAACAATAAGGTGGACCACACACCGTATTCGTACACAGTCCTCTATATAGCTGTTCGGGAGTGAATTGTAATGAGTATGGCAACCGATATGTGGTACATCCGCCCCAATATTATTTTGGAGTCTTTTAAATTGAAATTGACAGGGTAACTAGAAAATTAGCCGAGGAACTCGTTGCTAAGTAACAATAACGTTTTTCTATCGATTTGAAAGGTCAATCTTAAAACGTTCTAATCTTAAACCGTTTGTTTATTTTCGTTTGAGAAGTGACGGTAGCCAATGATTAGGGTGTCGGACTAGCGATCATGTGGTAGCCGGTTGCATTACCTACGTGAACCCACTCGTAACACAAGCATTTAGTTAAGCACAAGGTGTTAACGACAATACTATGTAGTAATGTTCGACCCACATTACAAGTAAACTTAAAAAAAGAAAAACAGTAATAAAACAAAATAAATAACCCGCCTAAAGGTAAGCAGCAACGGCAGTTTAAAGATGCTAGCAACACCATTGGTATTAAACTTGTGCTTTGCATGTCACCTTTTAGGTGAGACCTCTTCGGGCTTCGAAGAGCCCAATATAGCCTAAACCCTCTCATTCTGAGAGGAGAACCCGTGCCCATCAGTGGGACAATGTAATGGATTGATGATGGGAATGATGAAGTTAGGTCTTTGAATAAATTTAATTACTTTTATAGCCAGTAATAATAAAATGATCTAGTAGAGAGTGTGTGGTCGTCCTAACGGTTAGTATGTAGGAAACGGCGAGGTATGCGCGAACGCACAGATATAGATCACAGGCGCGCGCCGCCCGCCCATTTACGGTGCAGGCGCTATGTCGTCACCCGCTGCCCTTAAACGTTCCACTGTTTTCAATAGTGTCTGCAACACAAAGGGTGCAAGTCTAACCCATTGAAAATTCTGATTTAGTACTTACTTGGTTTTACAGCAGAGTAAGTACTTACTTATTTATGTGAAGCAGCGGTAGACAGGAAAGACCATAGCTTAAGTTTCCAGAAAAAAAAAACGTGAAAAGTAATAACAAGTTGTTTATTAGAGATAAACGAGTCATAAAATTTCTACGTAGTGTCTACTTAATCATTCCTTTAATTAAATAACCAGTAAGTAATTTTCTCTATTTTTAGTAAAATAAATCAAAGTTCCACCAGGTACCATGTTATATAGTGGTTTATTTATTTATTTTTTGTTTTAATTTCTCAGTAGTAAAAAAAAATGGGCGCTTATAAGCTTCCAAACTGATTATTGTCGACACCTTATGTAACACAATTATGTTGAAACTTTTCGGAAGGTTTACTACTGCAGCATAAACTAATCAACATCATCATGAACCCATTACATTGTCCCACTGCTGGGCAAGGATCTCTTCTCAGAACAAGAGGGATTAGGCAATAGACCACCACACCACGCTAGCCTTCTGCGGGTTGGCAGACTTCACATGCCGTCAAGATTGTATAAGTTTTATCCCATTGTCCATCTATACTAGGAATACATAACGCTGAAACGCTAGAACTAAGCTCATCTTGAATATCGAAGAAAAATAGTAAAGTATTTTTTAATTAGAAAATTCATTTATTTGTGAAAATTTCGCAATATTTAATGCTAAAAAATAATAAAAAATAAGCAGTAAAGTATTGATTAATAATTTTCCTTTTATTATTGGGTAAGTAATGAAATCAATGTTGACACCATTATCCAAGGATACCTAAATAAAAAAATACGATCATACGCAACCTTTGCGAAATAACACCTAAAAATAAGCCAAATGCGGAAAGTTGTGGGCGGAAAAACCGCAAGAAGCAAGCGCTAATTGGAAATTACTTCACCAACGCCTGCTTCATCCATTCATATATCAAGATTCCAAAACACGAACGCCTTGGTAGTCGGAATTCTTATAACTTGATTAGATAATGGCCTGAACTCCGAACTGGTTCGTATCTGTGGTTTGAGGCCGGTATCCTTCGACCTTCGTGGCCATATGTGCGCAGGTCAATAGCACCACGCATTTTATGTCGATTATCAACAATGCGTGAACGACGGACGTTTAGTAGATTGTTATTTTTAATTAAATTGTTGTTGGCCTCCTTAGTACGGTTTTTTATAGTGTAAGTTAAGTAAGAAGGACGTTGTAATGGTATTATTTACCTAATTACTAGCTTTCCGCCCACGGCTTCGCCCGCGTAGTTTCTCGGCTTTTCTATACTAAAATATGTATGTATTATACATATAAACCTTCCTCTTGAATCACTCTATCTATTAAAAAAAATCGCATCAAAATCCGTTGCGTAGTTTCAAAGATTTAAGCATACAAAGGGACATAGGGACAGAGAAAGCGACTTTGTTTTATACTATGTAGTGATGATGATGATGCGTGAACGACGGACGTTTAGTAGATTGTGATTTTTAATTAAATTGTTGTTGGCCTCCTTAGTACGGTTTTTTATAGTGTAAGTTAAGTAAGAAGGACGTTGTAATGGTATTATCTAGGTATTATTTACTTAATTATAATGTTAACACCGAGCTTTTCCAAGCGACATTCTAGAACTCGATTTTAGAACTGTTATTTTGTCATCTTATAATCTTGTTTCCTCATACAGCAGTTAATGGATCCGATATTTTTATGATGTACTTGAATGCGTTGTATAATAGTTTTGCCTGATTACATGATCAGAGTTTTCTGATATGGTTCCAAATACCTACTTAATTAATTTGCGTATGTATATGAAGTTTCTTCAAGCGATATATTTTGGACTTCTTATGATACTATTCTTTTGCTTTCTCCTTTAACAGTTGTTAAATAATTTATAAATAAAAAGATCCGATCTTATTATTGTGTCAGCTGGTACTTCAATACGTTTTCTAATAGTTTAGCATAAACAATGCCTAAGATGGAACACACAACCCAAGCAAATACGAATTTGAGCTGTGGCTCTTACAGACATACTTTGGAAAACAGTAAAACTCTCTGATCTTAGATACATCTGAGAGGTACTTAGCCACAGGATAATACACCGAGCCAATTCACATGCTCTTAACAAACATTTAGATACTATAGATATAGATCCAATGATAATATGTAAATAAATCTTGCAATAGATACACTGCTTTGCCTATTCTGTCCTATATTGCAAAAACAAGTCTTTCTGTCCTATCAGCCCACAGCTAGGACGATTTGTCGCCCACTCGTTCTATTTCATCTGGGTCATTTGTAAGGATAGGACTTTTTTAGTTTAGCTTTTTGGACGTTAACTCCCTTTGTCTCTAAGAACTCATTTAACTTCGGAGGTCATTCAATAAAAAACCTCAAAACTTTCTTTATCGCCCTTTATCCATTCACGTTCATTCATTCATAGATATAAGACATAATGACGTTCAATAGGAAATTTCGAAGTGTGTCACCCCTTTATCAGTATGAAGGGCTGTGTCAAAGGCCCGGATATCCGTCGATAACAGCTAGACAAAGGAACAAGGAACCAAGTCTATTCGAAGAAGCAATCATTTAACATGCCAGTAAAAATTCGTTCAGCGTAGTTAATTGTTAGAATATGTTTTTATTTATTTCAGCGGGCTTAAAAACATGACGGTCATTCTGTAATTTTTAGAATATCCTCAAAAAATATAGAATGACCCTCATATCTTCAAGGCTCTTACATGGTCAAGATTTTTTATTTAACCAATGCAAATTGGTAATTTAGGCTAGAATGGATTAATGAAACAACCTAGATAACTATAAGGCGAACCTTCACAAATCCCGTTTAATTAAAGGTACTGTAGTGATTTAATACTAGCACTGTTGACCCCTACACAACATGAAACGATTATCTCAATACTTTTGTCCGAAATCATTACATTAATTTTGTTAACGGTACAACGTTCCTTAAAACCTCAGTCACTGCCAATAAATTACACTAAACGAGTTTATTATGGCAATTACGAACAGTTTAACGTCAAGATAAGATAATCCAGTTGTTACATCTATATCCAAGTTCACGTACAAGGTCGTCGTACTCATCTGCGACTGCGAGGTGAGAGACGAGAGCTAATTCCCCCAATTGAAGCTGATAACTGACGTCATCTTGAGTCAAGACAATCAACTATTCGCGAACCATTAGGTACCGTTGCGTGTGAAATAGTTTCGGAAGTGCATGCTTTATGGACAAAGTATGTTAAGTGATAATTCACGTGATGAGCAGCCGTATCCACTTTCAAGTTATTTCTGGATAACTGGGCGTTAACGACCGCCTTTAGTTACTTTCCTTTGATCTCTCCGCTTTTATGCAACGATTTATTGCGGATTAGTGATAGTTGTAATTATTGAGATAATTAATTGTAATGAAAACGTCTCGGGATTTAATATAATTCACAAAACTTGAAATTAAAACGACCTTTGCGATCTTTAAGAGTTTTGTCCGTCGTGGAGATGTCCAACGATATTTTCTGTATTTTCTCCACCTCCTTGTCTGCAAACTAATGCTTGAGCAGGTATTTTTGCCTGTTAGAAATAGAACAAAGTAACACAAACATTTCCAGTAGACTGATGTTTATACAGGAAGCAGTAGCTAAGAGTCAACGTTACTAACATAAGTCTGATCATTCCAAAAGGCATTAAAACTGAACATAGTCGTATAAACATTTACACTATACCTGCATATATAATGCATCTTGCAATATTGTTCAAATAAAACAATCAATACAGATTGCTTCTGTTTGATCCATTTTAAATGCACTTATTATTGTTTTCTCACTCTATAATGAATTCCCTTTACGCTACCTTATTAAGAAATTCTTAAATGAGCCTGTCGTGTAAGTGCTTAATATAAAGCAGTCATGTTTTACCCAGGCGCATAATTAGTGGTGCGGCAGGCATAAGTTCGTACCGCAAGGAGGTCGCCGTGGGCGGGCTCGGGCGGCAAGGACCGCCGCCTGCGCAGCTCTGTTAACTTTTATTGTTATTATAACACCGCATGCAAATCATAATCTGTTCTGTCATTGAGTTTTTGTAACATAACATAATTAGTGGCAGCACGTGGGCTGACGGCTTGGTTACTACGAACCTATATGGAGAGACCACATTACACGCTAGATAAAGATCCTATTAAAACCGTAGATCTATTTTGCACGATCCTTACTCCATGTGTACCGTACCTATAGAATTCTGTGTCATGTATGTGACCGTTGGTCAATTGATTAATTTGATGATTTATGGCACTAGGATTGTGTAGGTGACAGCTGCACACAGCATAATATTCTCAATACGTCAAGCATACATATTATTGACGATACTTTGACCAATATATGGTAGCCGTTTTTCTTAAGGTTTTTCTTAAGGTATGTTCATTACATAGTTACCATCCAATTTGCTGCTGAAGAGAAGAGCATAATGTTTGTAACAGTTACGAATTATGATCGGCTGTATGAACAATATATTATTTGTAACAGGACTATCAATGACACCATTTCACAACAAATTCCATGTAATAAATAATAGAAGCTCTTTCCCGCTGTACTTTAAGCAAGCTTCCTGTCAATTTATTCCCATAAAAGTGTTACATTATAATTTATTGAAAGGGGCGAGCATAATTTATGCAGTTCAAGTGTGGGTGTTATATCGGACGGCGTTGGCATATGTGCCGGTTTAACACTTCCACTGTTCAGTGTTCTTACTAAATAGGTCGGAACGACGTCAAATTGACCGTGATGCTGTGCAATAAGCCTGTTAACTCCATTTGAAATGATGCTGCAAAACTCAGCTGTTAATTGGAATCTATGAGGACAAGGACGATTAGAACTGTGTGAACTCATTCATTTACTCAATCTTGTGTAAATGTATACGGCGGTCTTTGAATTAGAAACGGATGAAGGCAGGTATGGGAAACTTTTAGAAGTGCCACCATCTTTAAAACACTCTGGAAAAATTTGCAGAGACAATTAAAAAAAAAAAATTTTACGACCGTCTGACGTGTCACAGTTCTTTAATTCTTGACAATTGCCAACATAATTTATGTATTAATGATGGTTCATCCGACTGCAGCCAATAAGTGTGTGGTCCGTCGAAACTAAACTCCAATCAATCAGAACTCCTATATCATCCATCTTAACAGTGTAAAGAATAGAGAATTTATAAATCGAAAGAATTTTATGGATCTAGCAAAAAGCCTAAAGCAGCAAAATATTTGTTGACTGATATGGCTCAAAATATGAATAGGAATATCCATGTTTCTTTTAAACTTCACACTGTCGTGGGTAATGAAGGAGATAAGCATAAAGCTATAATTTTGATGGATGGAACGTGACATCGCGTGAAGTATTAATGAGTTTCAAATATAGAGCAGTGACATTCGGTGACAGATTGTCAACGCGTTATTTATGTTCACTTTGAAGCTGAATCTAGCTTCGAACTAAAAAAATATATACAAATTTTTCATCGACAATAATTTAATATATTTCAAAGTGTACTCGTATTTAGGTACTTTTGAAATGTTGAATTATTAAACTGAGGTTATACACGCAAGTGTGAATGAAAATTGAACTAAATAGCAGAGAAAAACAGAATTAGATGCGAAAGCGCTAATAGCAGATTTTTATAACATAATAACCAAAATTGATGGTAACATTACGTTTCATAAGGCGTACTTGACCTAATAATTTTTAATTATTATATTGATTAGGTAAAAAAAAATTACTTAACTATGTCACCCATAATAAACTTATCGGCTTTTAGGGAACTTCAAGGTAATATTTTTATTTACTGCGAGTAATTTAAGCGGTTCTATTCCTCCATGTATAATATTGTTGTGGGGTTTTCTATGAAGTAACATACATTCACGCTTTTTTTCCACAGGGGTAGGCAGAAAATATAGATCGCCACTTGATGTGACTCTTGCATACCTCTATCAATTCTTCCATATTCATATAACTTTTCATACACACGCGCCGGTTTCGAGTACTATGCACCTGATCTTTTTGGAGAAGCTTCTATTAAGTAATTCTTAATAGTACGTCGTAGGTAGTTAAGATTTGTGCTTGGAATAACTAACATCAAGTATAGAATCCAAAGCTTACGAGGCTTTGATAAATGAGCAATAGGCAACACTGAGAAGCTTAATTTTTTTTAAGATATAGGCACTAGGGAACAAATCCTGTGTTGCGGGGGACTTAAAAACATACAATCAACGGACACAAAGTACACCCAGACCCGAAACAAATATCTGTGGAATACAAAAATATATGCATCAGGTGGGAATGGAACCCACGAATCGCGGTGCAACAGTAGTAGCGAGGTGACCACCATAACCGCTAAACGTGCAGTCAAAGCTCGCTGTTAAGTCTTTTATTATCAATATCTAAGCTACTTCTCTTTTTATCGACATCTAAGATAGTTCTCTTGTTTTCAATATCTAAGATAGTAAGATCATGGCACAAAGTATTAATCATAGTTTGCCTGTTTTCTAAATACTAAGTTTCTGTTTTCAAATCTCTATTATCTTAACTCCACAGCCGGCAACTAGGAATACAAAGGTATCAAGGCACTTTGTACTTAGAAACTATAAACTTACACTGAGAATCCCTTACTTAGATATTTGATCCTCCTTTGTGTTTTAGAACTTACATCTAGCTTCATAAATCTGTTCACTTCATTCAAATATGGCTTCAGTTCTTGTGGAACTACACTCAATGACTATTTATCATGAAAGTCACAGAGTTTACCAAAATGAAATATTTTATTTCAATTAGACCAACCTTACAAGTACATTAAAATTGTAAAAAAACGGGTGCACCGTTCCATGTAATGGGTCCTATGGAGATGAACCGGCAAGAAACTCCATGGATAAAAATAATCCCTTTAAATTTATATTGTTAGTTTTCAACATACAGATAGACAGACAGAAGTAGTTCTATGAGTATTATGTCGTGTAATGCGGCCTTCACGGTGTTTTAATTGAATTGTTCTGGTAACTCTATAGTGTTCAGCTGCTTACTTATCTAGCTAAGACCCCGGAGTAGCAGGATAAGTGACCGCAAGAATAGTGATTCTAAGCTGGTTTTGTTTGACATGTCGTATAATGTAAACTTTTCGATACCAACAAAGGACATTTGAATTGTTGAATTCTAGCTGTTGCCTACGGCTTCACTCGCATTATATGAAAAATATAGAACACGAGTTTACTACGGACTTATTATATGTATAGGTAGATAGGTAACTGGCGTCTGGAAATTCAGAACTATTTTTGCGTATGCTATAATCACGATAAGTTGAGAAAGTCGGTAGCGTTAAAACATAATCAATGATCTTCCAGGGAACCCTGGCGTCCTCATACTATCACCTAATTTTCGCTTCCTGACCTCAAGCATTGGCTCTAAGCAAATCATCCTAAATCATACTCATCGTTTTTTTTTGTAATATTTTTGGTATGGCTTCCGAGGCCTTTGTGCCATCTAAAAGTATTTCATACCGCCTACATTCGTTCTTGATTTTTATACTTATCTCCAATCTCCACGGTCTCCACCTTGAACTCTACCATTAACTGTGTCTATTGTTTCTAGTAGACACTCTTTCAACACGTCCGGTCTATCAGACCATGCATTCTTGAGTAGGTACCTAATCATTTTAACACCGACCTTCTTGGATACTTACTAAGAATTGTTTATGTTTTCCTTTTTACATTCTCTTTCTAAGTTTCTAAAGTATGTAAGCTGTGGTCCTGAGCATTTTTAGCTACATTAGTTAATCCCATGTAGTCCTCAAATATTTCTAAGTAAACATGTATCTACACGGAGAACCTAAATTTTTCTTCAGGTTGAGAGAAGTGAATTTGCAAATCTACAAACAGCCACCAAGCCAATGCTTGACGTTCAAGCATTTCAATATGAATAATAGCTTCCGCCCACTAATTCACCTACCTACACATTAAATTCCACCAATTTCGCGAAGATATAGATACATATATTCAGCAAAGTCCGTAACGGCCACTGCTATACCGATCAATAGATTTTACACTTTGTCTATAATACAGTAATTACAGAGTTAAGGTATGTATCCATAATAATTGCTAAACCAACATAATAGGGTTATTGGATAGTCCAATAATGTGCATCGATATGTCAGCAAATTACTTATTTTTTACTACGGACTAAGTGATCGTTTATAGTGAAACCTCCCAAAGATAATGAAAGAAAACTTTTCATGCACTTATAATGCATTAGTAGATATTTTAATGGCAACTGGCACTGCGTCTTAATTCTGTAAATAACGCTCACTCAGCCAGATATTATTTATTAACAAGTAAAATAAAAACAAATAACTACTTTCACAGACGAGGTAATTAATATTTCATTTGTTTTAGCTGTGTTGTCATCGAGTGAAGTCGAGTCCTGTCAACTTGCCAAGCGTCCTGCGAGTGACTCAGAGGGTTAAACCATGGCATGCAACTAATACCGGGGAAGGTAATGGGTATAACATGCAATTTGATATTTTCAATCGACAAATGAAAAAAAAGGCCTTTTAGCAAACGAGGGGCATTTATAAAGGAAAGGGAGGAAATATAAACATACCACCACGCCGTTTTCCCCGGAAGGGTTAGGCAGAGGTGTACTAATATACACCCACAGTTCGCCGGTATGTTTAGGTCCCATGTAATTTGGGGCGACTCATTGCCATTAACTGGGCACAAACCCGAGCTGCTACTGAGAATTTCATAGAAAAACCCAATAACACTGCACAACCGGGCATAGCGTAGCCGTCGCGCATGGAACCACTAGATGACTAGACTAATGAGGAAGATTAGGAATGTATATTAGTTTAATGTTTGTTTATTTTTTTTGCAAAGCAACGGATACCACATCAACCTCACAAAATAAGTCTTCAAAAGACCGTAACCACATAACATAGTAGTTGTAACAACACACTCTTTTGTAACCTTAACCCTAAGTCCACTACACACCACAATGCTCCCTCGAGCAGAGAATCCAACGACGCGCCAACACATTCGTGAGATGCAACAATTGCACTACAGACTACAATGTTCTTCGCCCATATTTTTAGCTTAACTAGGTCAATAATAGACGAGTTTCACCAACTGACAATGAGCTTACAGACTGAAAGTTTGCATGATAAATACGTTTTTGGAGACACGAATATGCAAGTCTAATTTTCTTTTGCGGTTGCTTGTAGGTCGTTGTACTTTTACGATTGGATTTTATTAAACTATTTATATTGAGTTGATATTTGATAAATGTATCATTACTATAATTTAATTTTAATGCGCTTTAAACCGGTCTATCGAATTGTGATTTGAAGTAATAATAAACCAATTTATCAAATGTGACCTAGGTACGATGTCATGTTTAAAATTAATAAAAGTTTTAGTGAAATTACAGATAGCACAACACAGGGGTCATCGCTACAATAATAATAAATCGTATAACCAATAATTTGGTAATACCTGTCGTAACGCAGGTATTACCGTTAATATATAATAATAACGTTTATAACGTTAATAACGTTTTCTTATAGAAATTGCCTTATATCCAAGAACTGGGAACAGGCCGCAACCCTAACATGCACATCAAAATGTCTTCGGTTATATCTTTCTTTGTGAACTGACCTGTCCATATGCGAGCACAGTAGCATTGTATCCGTCCAGGGCTGCCTCCACTAGTTTTCTGACGCAGGTGTCGTAGACGATCTGCTGGCACGAAGACGGCTCGAAGGCGTAGTCGAAGGTAAACCCGCGCTCTGATCCCAGGGCGATCCCCCCATCGCCCGCCGCGCCGCCAGCTCGCGCACATATACCACATCCTTCTACCACCTCACCAGGCGTCTGCGGACGGATTCTGAGGAAAGAAAAAGAACATAAGTAAGGACTTTTTACTAAACAGAAGTGTAAAATCTTGATACGCTCTTGATGAATGTTAACAGTACGAAAACATTTCAATTCCGAAGCGGGCTCTAACTGACGGGCTATTTAGTCCATCGTTAGGCAGGAAAAGCACTGTTAATTTGTTGAACAATTCAGAGTAGATATTAATAAGTATTTTTATATAACAAGGAGTAAGTAGATATACTTATATTAATCTGACATTCTCGCGTGTCTGTAGGCATAAGACCAGATAATAAAAAAAATATCCTCGCGTTTGTAAAATATAGTAAGTTTAGAAAACATCTATGTGCATTATTGCGTGTGAATCAAACGGACACTTGTTTTGATACTTGATACTTTACACAGAGCGTGCATTTTATACCTAAAGTAATCGGAGCCGGGGCCTTATGAGCCTTGGATTTTAGTAATATAAGGAAGCCAGAAACCTTACAATGTTCCTTCCTTTAGTCCGGATGCAGTGTCTATACACTCCTCATGTTTGTCGAGCCAGGTTTCCCTATAGATGGATCAATGCAGAACTGCGCACCGATGTTGAACTTGTGACGTATTTGAAATTACATTGTCAAATACAATGTTAATTGTCCGAATTCCTTTTTATACACCTTATAATATTAAGCCAATTTATTAGGTATGTTCCTAATACCTAATAAATTGGCTAAATAGTTTCTGAGATCATATCATAATGTTTACTCAGTGAGTGAGTGTTTCGTTTCGATATGGAAAATGCAGGGTACAGTCGCCAGCAGGTCAAGGTATCCAAAACTGTCAAATTTCTCCAAATGATTTTAAACCTTAAATTGTTGAAGATAAAGTTCAAAATCAATTGAGAAAATTTGACATTTTGTGGTAACTTGATGTGCTGGCATACATGATCATAATTGCCTTACTTTCCATGAATCCTTTAAAATCAAGAACTACATTATCGGATGTGAATCAAAGTAGCGGCAGTACGTATTTGTTTTGACACAACTCAGAACGTGCACAATACACTTGACGACAAGTGGCGCTTCTTATCATCTTGTTTATATGGCTTAGATTTTATATTCACTGTGTATATAGTACCTACTTATTTTACGATACTTTCTCTATCTCAGAATTTACAGACAGCGACATAATATCATGAATTTAAATAATTGTTTTACAAAACTTTACATTGTGCATGGTCTTGTATGTAACTTGCATAGTCAAATAGTCTGCTTTCCAAAACACATGGAGCGGTGCACAACTGCACATCAGTCGCTCTTGTATTGTGACAGTGACTCGAACCCTGAAATTAGCCTCCCCAAATGGAAACATTTACAACTGTCCCAACCCAACTGCCTTTGCATGGAGGTTTTATCATAACATAGTCTACTGCGCAGCAACAACGTACAACGTCAGAAAGGCAGTCAGTTGTATCGTTGCAAAGGCAGTCGTCCTTCAAATAATTAAAAGCACGAAAATTTGCCAAACATCCGCAAGTTGGTGTCATAAAAATTGGTCATGTCATGCCATGCTTTACTATTCTGAAAACGTCTTGCACTTAACATATTTGTCACGTACTATTTATTGCTTTACATCGACATTCAAACGTGGACAAAGTGACAAATGTGATCTATGAAGCAGGATCTATTCTCTGCATAATGTTAACCGTCATTGGTAACTTGTTTAATTATAAATTCATTAACAACCTACCCTGTATTTTTCATATCTTTACCAATTAGTATAAAAAATCCGGCCCGTATCTTTCGTTGCTTGTTGTTTTTAAACTCCATAACCGTATTAGAGGTAATTTCATACTGTCAGACAATGAAATGTGTCTACATAAAGTTATAAAGGACGGCACTTCATCGTAAAAAACATGCGCCAAGTGAGCGGTCACTTTACAGAAATTCTTAAAAAAAAGAACAACAGCTGTTCATAATGAGCTTTTTAACTTTTTTTGTAAGGCAAGTAAATCTGCACTACACAGAGACGGCGTAACATTATCCCCAGCTAACATACGTTTCATGGCTGGTCAGTTTTGTATAAGAAAATTAAGAAACAAACTGGATCTAGACAACGTCTTGCTTGAGATATCGTTCAAGGTTATCTATGTTTATGTTGCATAGCTGATCGATGGTGAGATAAAGCGGTTGTGTAATATAAACAACTCTAAGGAAAGTTATCTAACTTGAGATAAGGCCTTTATTGTTACTAAGTTTTTTCTAAAAATATATACAACGGATATGTCAGATGAGTTACAAGAAAGCAAAGCTTCACTCATAGGTCTCGTAAGCCAGGAACGTGTACCACTTTTCAGTGCGCATTAAATCTTCGAAAAAGATACTTAAATTTAGGAGCCCAAGTCTACTCTTTCAATTGTATTAGAATAGTTGTCCAATGACCAATGACACAAAATAACACAAGGCTAGCAGATATGGTAGACAAAACTTGCAAAAGTAAACGATCCCGAAGTCATTCAGTCAGAATGAAGATTATAACAGCATTGAAAGTGTCCGTTGATACTATAGTTGAAAGTAAGACAGGGCTAACACATTTGTTTTAGTTTGTGCTAATCAGCAAACTAGTCATTATACTCTCTAGGTCCATAGCAAGACAATACAAAGGCTAATATCGAGTTGACAGTTTATAGTATGTGCATCGTTGCATAATAACTAAAGTACCACATTTCAATGAGGGACGGAAGAACCAATTAACGGTTCAAAAGGGAACATGACCGACCGACGACCTCACGGACACACGACGCGTGCGCAATGTGCACCTATTAAAAAAGTTATTATATTCATATTTCGAACATGAATTATTATATTTTTGACCCGATATGTCATTTGCCAAGATGAAAGACGATGAGTCGTAATTAGAATCAAATTGGTCATACAGTGTTCTTTCTTCAAAACAGTTACCGTTTCCAGCGAAATTGAGACACGAGACGACACAATCATAAATGTCTTCTTTGTCCTAAATCCAAATTCTGCTTAATTTAGGTTTTACTTCGCGATTATTAATTTTATGGATATTTTCTTCTTTCTTTGTGTTAAATCTTTTAAACACGATCAGAACTTCAACTAAAGGCATATTTTGAAGTTAGTTAAGAGTTGCAGTAATGCGGAAAATATTGTTGTTTTATTGTATGTTTCGTCTTGGTTAGCATACAAATTTTGATTGCAGATTATCAAAGTTGTGAAGTGCAGCCAGAAACTGCCGAAAGGCGTTGAATCGCTCCACTCGCGAATCAATCGAGAACCTTCTTATTTTGCTCTAAAGTCTCTTTGCACCGTCCAGTGCAAATTCCGTTCTTATAACGTGAGTACAGCATACAGAGGCTATTGTACTGCTACGTTACACAATGGAGCACGCGAGCGTCCGAGTGGAACACCGACGTCGCAGCACGCCATCCATTCTTCCTAATACTGGTACACTTTCAACACCAATTTTAGCGTTGCATGCACCTTAATGACCCAGTCATGATTACGTAGATTCAGTATCAAACTGTTTTGTTTATCCAGAATTTGTTGCAGTAACTTTGAGTTCAGTACGTACTCACTCCATATGTATTAAGTATTTTTGTGTTAAATAATCTATTCTATTTAGATCGTCAGAGGTTTAAGAGTTTTTAGAAGTTTAATGCAGGCTAAACTGCTTTTTGCACTTATGGCACGAAGGACATAAGGTAGGGACGAAAAAAAATACGTTAATTGTGCAGATAACTAATGGCTGATATAATAGAAAATGTACTATTATCTGCGTGTCGTCTCATAATGATTTAAGACATTAAAACAACATTTCAAAGTGATTATTTCTCTAGTATTATTATTACTCTCTTTAAAAAAATCAGTTGCAAATTATCGATAAAAATAAGTTTTCTTCTGCTATACTTCTCTTTGTTTCTTAAAAGATCAGCGTTGGATTTGTAGTATGTCGTTTTAACACCAACCCGAAATTGGGTTAAGAGTGTTAAGATATCCTAAGGAGAATAAAACAAATAAGATGGAGAAAGTTTGATGGAAACATACCCACTATCTGTAACTTTGTAACGAGATTAGACACTGAAATCATTCCGGATATCTACGTAATATAGCGGACAGCAGACACACTTAACCCAAATACGATAAGTAGTGAAAATAAAGTTATTTCGCAGTTATTTGTCTAATGGTATCGTAGGGATGGTGGGTACCGTATGTGTCATCATACTTAGCGATACCAAATTTAGCAAAGACACTTTCAGTAGTAGATTCATTTCAATCATTCAAATTCCAGTGCTGTATATTGTGGAATTAACACACAATACCCTAAATTGATGACACCGATTCCTCAATTATCAATCGTCTAATATCAAATGTCTTGGCGGCCTATTTTTCTGTTATTATGTAAGTTACTGAATTTGAATTTAACTTTTGGGTTTGTTTCAACCTTAGCAAAATTAACATTTTACTAGTGGTTGTCAAAACTTATATGGAACGACCATAGTTACTTCCTGGCTCAATAAGTACGCAGCTAATGCAGCACTTTGAAACACACAATTATCGAAACCGGATAAGCACACTAATCTTAGTGAAAGATGAAAGTACTTAGGGAATATCAAAGACTGCAAAATGATAAATTAAAGTCCAAAGGCCCATAAGAAGAAGGTACTTAACACCGCACACTGCACTAGACGCAGTAATCAGTCACATGTTCTTTGAAAACGTTGCTATTTACAGTTTAGGTACCAGGCTGCCAGAATATTGCAAGAGTTCTATTGTACGTTGGTATTACACTTTGTGTTGCACCACAATGGCAGAACCACTCGCTGTTATTAAACCCCGCTTATAAACGGATATCACCACACATTGTAATATCATTCCTTTTATAAAGCAATTTGTCGTTCAAGCGATTTGTATGAGTCAGCTGGTTTTTCACAATGGCTTAACAGTTATGGAGCAAAGCGGGAAATGAAGTTAATTAAGTTGTTTTTCGCACGAGTTCATTGTGTCAGTTTTCGTAATTCAAGGTTTGATTATTTCTTTGTTTTGTTTACAGTTTATTAATGACCAAAACTTTAATTTTCGCAATTGTTTGTAAATCATTTTCAGTTTCCATTTAAGTTGGCCACCTTGTCTTTGCCAAAGGCTTCTGAGTACGTATTAGCCTGACTTAGCATAACATAAGTACTGTAAAAAGCCTTAAAAAAACGTATGACTTCACACATTACGCCCAGTCCAAGGAGTTGAAATCCACAATTCTGCAAAGTATCTCCGCATATTTTCAATGTAAAATTTAGAACTGCCGAAATATTTTGCGAGTGGCGCCCACCTGTGCCGTGGGCAGACAGAAAACTATAACCTTTGAATACATTAGTACTTATAGATCATATTCAATGTATTACGACACTATATCACTCTGAGAGGAAACGACGAAATGTTTGTTTTGTAAGACATTGTACAAGCAAGGAGGTTACCGAAGAGGCGTTTCTTACTTGAAAGGAATAACTGGGCTACGTAACTATTATAGTAAGTAAAGTAGAAGCGATACTGGAAATTATTAAATTGCATTCTAATTCTGAAAACGTGTATTATCGCGTACAACGGAATACTTGTTTCGATTACAACTTTGAAATAACAAGCAATCTGTCATTACAGGAATTCTCACGAGTGTTTCTGATATTGTTCAGGCGTGTCTTTGCTATTGTCATATGTGACTTAACGGTTAACTTGCAATGCCAATAACAATGTGATCTAGGTACTGGCTACATCTCTGGCCTCATCCAGTAGAGCTGAGCTGATTGATTAAATCAGTAAGGTAATATGGGGAATGGATTCGTATAATGGATGGAAGCGAGTGAAAGAAAGACCCCTGTCAGGGTTCGGTTGATCGGTTCTACACGTATGAATCCAATGGCCCAAGATAATGGTAGCGGCGTAACGAAGTGGTTTTCCGAATCTTCGTGGTAGGAGCCCGATATAACCTTTTCTCTTCTGAGGCGTTCAAATTCAAAGGTGACATAAGGGCCGGGGAGATTAATTGATACTCAATACTTTGTAGTAATCATATACTTACAGTAGCAGTAGGTCATTGGTATCTTTTAATGAGAATTATATGAACAGAATTGGGTCAGTTAAAGCGCAATAGACAACGAAAATCAATGCGATAAGGACATATACGTTATCATTATCTGCCATATCTGTAATGTTTGATGATACGGAATCCTTCGATGAATTCAGTGATATTGATGTTTTATCAGATGCAAGCGCGCTCCATCATAGATCGCATTGTCGCTTAACATCAGGCGAACTGGCGGCCAAACGTAGGCCTATCATGAATAAAAAAAAGACAAGAAAGATGAGTTAAATTAAAGAACATTTATATGGCGGGAATGTTGCAAAGGTCGTCTTGATACCCAGGAACATAATTCCAGGCGTTTGGACGATACAAAAATTGTCAAGACAACCTGACGTCAGGATAGCTTGACAAAAACACCATGTGTTTTATATACCTTCGCGTGAGGTACTAATTGTTTAAGCATAGGTACTATTTAGTACAGTTTAGGTACAGTTTTTTGGTATACATTTCGTGAAGATTCCGACCACTTCAGATTTTTAACAATTGATTCTGACACACACAGAATTCCGCGTCCAATGACATTTACGCGTTAAATCTGGTCATAACAAGATAACAGGTTGTTTAATTGAACCACATTCTGTACGGTGCGAGGGTGGTCGGACTCATTTGCACCTACAACAATAATGCAATTCTGAATGCGACCTAATACGATAGTTCCATATTCAAAATTAGTGCGAGCGCAATTATAGGTCGTAACACATCGCAATAAGGCCTCAGTCATTTAAATTTTAACGGTTTTCAAATCACAGCACACACTGCATGCATAATAAACGAAATAACATTTACCGGCACCAAATTAAGTTGCGTTCGAAATTGTACCGAATTCTTGATGAGAATATAATGTTGTTTTTTTTTGTATGCACCGAGTATGTTGCGGGATGCAGCCGGCGGAAAAAAATAATAAACATGCCAGTTTTATTGTTTCAACAACAGGCTATATGTAACAATAGACGGATATAACGCACGCAGTATCGAGCACACAAACGACCAAATTATCGAACAATTTTAAATAAATTTTGGATTAAGAAAGCCGCTGACTTCCTATTTAAATTTCAAACATTATCTTGTTGTATAATGCCTACGTAATATAGTGCTCATTTCACTTGCCCGCATAAACTAGGCAAGTGTGCAGATAAGAGTCATGCGCACAACACACATTTTATTCTTTCGTGTTAGCACGGCATACGGGCTTTCAGGGCACCTTTAGCAGAGTAGAGTGGAGCAGTCACAATAACTACAACTTCTGCTATTTACACTAAATTTATAATAGTGAATAAATGTCTATTTTTTTTTTATGGAATAACTCGGCAAACGAGCAGGCGAGCTACCTGATGGTAAGTAGTCATCGCCGCCCATGGACATCTGCAAAACCAAAGGAGTTGCAGGTGCTTTGCCGAGCCTATTTAGGGAAAGGGAGGGCGAAAAGCGAAGGAGAAAAGGAGAAGGAGCGGGATTGGGTGAGGAAATGTGCCTCCGGCCCTCTCGCTCACCGAACGAAGCGCAGTAGCGAAACGCTACTACTCGGACGTCGGTCTTCTGCGAGAGTACTTCCCCGGTCGAGCCGGCCCATTCATGCTGCGAACAGCGTGGCCCTACCACAACAAAAAGGTCTAGGTATTCTATTCTACATAAAAATATACATAATCATATTGGCAATGATAAAATAACACAGTCAGTCAGATTGGTTTTTATAAGTGTTATATGAGTATAGATTTGCGCCGCCCCTTGATCCTTCCCAGAAGTTCCTACCAAAGCAAGCAGCACCCCTTGATATCAGCCGCCCCTAGGCCTAGCGTCCTATTGAAAAATCTAGGGCTGGTCTTGACCTTTTGGTTTCGGGACATGAGTGATGATATCCGAAAGCGTTATTAAAAAATCTGAAGAGACCGAATAACAGGAGGGTGAATGCGCTAGTTATCATCCTTTCCAATCAAACGAACGAAGTGGGTCACTAAGGTGTTGGCAAAAGGCCATCAACCTGCCATTAACATAATGCAATTGCGCTTTGCGCTATTATCTTTACGGAAAAGCGTGAGCAACACCTAATCGTAAATTTCAGAAATGTTAATAGCGTCGCTTAATTTCTAGTGCTATGGTGCTAGAAACATAATTATCTTACTTGATTTACACTTCGTTTTATTTAAACAAACTTTAGCTGTTTTTAATTCAATGTAGTCTTTTAAATTACCCATTTTAGGTGACTCTAAGTGTCACTACAAATCAGATTACAAGGTTCCATTCTCTTGTTAATGCGATATCTTTTATTGGATTCTGTTGAAAATTACATAGCAGTCATTCCTTTTTGAGCAAAATCGCTATGATCGCCGAAAACTGGAGCAATAATAGCTAATTTGGTTGACATATTGGACAAGTAATGTAAAATCGATACGACACATGTTCCCATTGACATTCGCCTCCCACGTCTAGTTTGAACAACCAAATAAAATATTTAAAATACCTCAACGGACGTAGGTAGGTGGTGCGGCCTTATAGTCCGTCATCGATCGTAATTTAAATAAATAAACACCTATGATTGAACTCCTTTTGTAAGCAGGGATTAAATAAAACTTAAATCCTTAGCCTTGTAAAATATACAGCATTACAGCTTGATGACGTTTTACTTCTTTTACTATAATAAATAAATGCACATCAACTTTCTAAAATTTCAATGATACCGGAAACCATTAAAATACAGATAAAGCAAGATTGAGTTCATTGGCCAAAGCATGAAGATACCTACTATTACTTTGAAGAAAGTGTTGTCTCGAGAAACTAGCTATAGGTAGTGCAATTACCAATCACGTGTTTGCATTGTCTTAAAACGACCTTTTAAGTCAAAGAACCTATATACAATTTAAGCTTAGATAAAGATCTCATTAACGATGAAGAAGGCAAGGAAAATTATAATGCGCTCTTGGTTATAGTTGAGTACCATCTCCTATATCTTCACGTAGTTACTGAAAGGCTACTTTATGGTTAAGATCCAACGCTATTTATTAGTAAAAATCATGAATGCAGATTTTTGTTTTTGCTGGCTATTGTCACAGAAGAAGGAATGGTTTATCATCATCATCCACAGCCTGACTTCACCCACTGCTGGGTATAGGTCACCCCAAGTGTGTGCCATCCACCACGGTCCTATGCCACTCTCACCCAAGTACGCCCAACGACGTAAGTTATGTCGTCGACCCATCTTGCTGCTGGACGCCCGACACTCCTACTGCCAGAATGTCTCAAAAGACTCCTACTGAATAAGGAATGGTTAGTAGTATAGATTTACGCGGATCTCTACAAATTGAATAAAATAGACTGATAAGGACACGAAAATGTTCACCAGGCTTCTTCAGAAAAGTGAGATCCGAAATGAAAACAATTTAGAAATCAATGTTTAAAATGCATAGTATACTTACATTAAATTCAAAGCTCAAAGACGCAAAGGATGAACATTAATTTATTTAATAGATGAATAATGTTAATGGCTTGATTGCTGGAATGTCTACCTATGTTGATTGATAGTCTGGTCGACCTAGGCGAGGAATGACGACGATTTAGGGCTCAATACTATCATGAAAGGATCGTCTTTTCGCATTGCGTAAGGATTGTGTGCACTAGAGGTTTAGTAGATTATCTGGCAAAGAGTATCATTACGCAGTTTTCATAAGTAAGTCGCTATTTAACAAAATTCCTTCCCCTAACGTTTACGTAGACAAAAAGATCGTTTTTGGAGGTCAATAGGTTCCAGACTAAATAAAGTAAAAGGTAGATTTAGTTTACTCAGACAAGTTTTCAGAATATTAATAGATATCGTTCTTTACGAGTAGGTAGGTTAGATTCAACAGGTTTACGAAATGTAATTACTAACAAGTAAATAATATATTCCGGTTAATCGGAAACTGGCACCGGAACCACTAATCGACGGTTTACAAATTAGGCAGTTCGTTGCGGTCAACGTTCAAGTGTAACAGGTCTCTTGGGCCCATGGCATTCATGATAAGCATCTTAGGAGCGCCAGATTGCTTACAACCAGTTGTTCAATGTTTTTGATGTGTTTTTGTCAGCGTGCACGTGCATATTCTACAAAAAATGTGTAAACAACCGTTTCCATTTAATTTGGTTACGGTTACATTGGATGCTACGATGCTATCAAATGATATATTTTATACTCATTTTTCTCCTATCAAGCATCCCCTGTCATAGCTCTTTTGTTCGTTTCGATGGCACTCACTAAACAAATCGCTAAAATGCGGATGTAAAACAACCCTCTTCCATTTAAGAGCACTGCTCTTGTCTGTTTGACCTCTCGATATGACTCTACTCCCACTTTTTCCTTCACTTGTTCAATAGAATATTCAATACTAGGCTTCAAATAACGAAACGCTGTTGAATGATTCCGCAGCCTCCACACCTCCCAAACACACGATCGTATTCTATAACGAAGACGGAAAAACTTTGAGGACTATTTGAACTTTTTCATATCTGTACTCTTAAGATAATTAGTTACTTCAACACAATTCTGGACTATAAAAATTAGAACAATTTGTTTGTACGATAACCTGATTCGGTATCAGTATGAGTCACAGAAGGTAATTGTAACGTGTGTAATTTATATTTGCGCGGCCAAGCGTTGCTTCTTTTATCTCAGTGCGTATTGCGGTCACAAAGAATGCATCTAGTTAACTACAGAATCAGATAGTTATGAGTTAATATTGCCTTTGATTAAAATCTGTTTACTTGCCTTATATGTTGATAGCTGGATTTGATTTTATAAGTATCATTTTGAGCTGAGGTTTCATGGGATTACTAGTTGAGTTAATCCGAGCTGCTCGGCATTCCGTGTATGTTTAACAGTAGTCGAGTATCAACTCGAATCTGGAGTAATCTGATAATAAGACTAATTGTCTTTATAGGAATAAAGGCTTTTTTGTAGGCCAAAACAGTATCGAAAATAAAATAAAGATTTACTTCTAGTTCTGCAAGATACTCGTATGTAACTGTTTCTCACGGATATGGCTCCAGTTTGTTTAAATAATTAGCTCTAGTCAGTAATGGAAATAGAGTAAAAAATAAATTGATTTTGTAAAACCTTAAACGGCAAACCAGGCAGGCCCGGTAGTAGGGTACCGTGGTACGGTATCGTGCCGTTATGTTCCTTTTACAGAATATAGTACCAGTGGCACTAAACTAATTCAGTTCTTGTACACAGTGGCTGACGTTGGTGCATTTTGGCTCATATAAAAACTACTGGTGTATTGGTAATAGATTGTTACAGTGGACGTTGAAACAGAAGTTGCCAAAATCCATGTTTGGATGCAGGCGGTGAGGCGGCGTACAAACTCCTCGTTAATAATTATGGAGAAGCTTGGAGGATTTGTTTAGTTGTTAACGTCCTTTGGCTGGATATGATCGACATGACATGAAGTTGTATTAAAAGAACCAAGGAACCAATAGACATTATATTATAATTAGGCGCTTATTAACGAACCGTTTGAGAGTAATAGATCGGCAAGAGTTCGCCACATAAGGATAAGTAAGCCAGATAGAGCAAGGGCCGAAGAGAACAAGCTTCTTACCCTGGGTGGACTGAATGTGGAACATAAAACATTCCGGTTCTTGGAGTTAATTGACGATAGTGCAAGCGACAAATAGATCTTATAAATGCAGCCCACCCATACCCTATTTGAGTTAACAACGAAATAGTTAATAAATTCATACATTTATAACAGTCAATGAAGACCCATATTCACACGCATAAAACTAATAAGTATAACGAAACGAGAATCAGGTCAGTGCACTATAAACGACATTAAAAACAATAGATACAAGATAAAGACTATTACAGTAACAGGCAACGAGACGAGAACAAATTAATGACGATAAACTGATTACCTCTGGCTGTCTATCACACAGTTGTGTAACCAGTCGCTTTATGCAAACAGTAAAACCAGTAAAGGACTAGATGTGGTGTGAAAAGACAGTAAGCTGCTCCTATCAAGTTAAGCTAATATCGCAGTAACAATTCATTCATCTCTGCATTTCTTTTTGGTTTAATCTTTTTAAAACTGCGCCGTATTAGTGTCGGATTTGGTTAAACATGTCTTAAATTTCCTAACAGACAATAGTTCTTAATCTATCAAAGAAATTAAACTATACTTAAAAAATTAATTGGTCATAATTAGGTACTAGGATCAATAAACCGACCTGGATTCTACTTGGCGATAACCTTGAAATAATATAGAAAACCTAAACGAATCAAATATTTTGATAGTTGCAAGGAAAAATGGACTTACCTATTGTAATTTGGTAGATCGTTAAATTTTTTACAAATCCTATGTTAATGAAACTTGTGATTGTGTTAAAACATTCGTTAATTAAGGGACCTAAATATTTAGAACAGTTTAATATAAGTCAGAATTTAAAACGTGTAGCAATATTATAATTTAATGACTAGTTTATTTCAAAAGTAAACAATAAATACGTATGTTCATGCATTTTTCGCTGCACTTTTGTGTAAATTGTAATTGATGTTCAGTATTAATAAATAAATAAATAAATATAGTAGGAAAAATAATGTCAAACGACTGTGTAGCACGGGTAGTACGGGAAGCAAAATAGATGTGTTTTACCAGAAAACAGTATTTCACCCCAGTGCAAAGTGCCAACCCTCGCCTTTGCAACGTTTAAATAATCCATACTAATAACAAACTTGAACCAAAGTAGTTTTAGAAATAACATGGAAAATCAACATTTGGTTTGAAAGAGTTGATTAGTTTCATCTACAAATGAATTGCACTTTCATGAAATACAATATTTCTTGTATACCCTTTCTAGAATCCCTCTGCACGTATTTGTCATTATGGAATATGACATTTCTTTGCAATTTTTCTTCACAATCGAAACTAGGATGCGGTTATTATGGTAATTTTGTTTACTTACTTTTATCAAAAAAAGGAAGACCAATGAAAAATCGATGGATTGTAATAGATAATATGAATGTCAAGGTTGTGGATTCGGAATTAATGGCTGACATGGATCAATGGAAAAATAGGACATGCTGCGACGACTGAATAATTTGGGAGTATGGCTAGTAGGTTGATGAAGATGAGGTATTCATTATAATTCTACTGTTGAATGTAGGCCTCTACTCGTGATCGCCACTTTAGTTCTCTGACGGATAACGTCGTTGCTGCTCATAGCTCTCTTAGACTCTACTAAGTATAATTAGTAGATCATTAACAATACAAATAATTATTCATTGTTATAGTTTGAAAAGAGAATTTTATGAGGTATGGGAAGATTTATATTTATATTGGTCACTGGGTGGACATGACATGGACTAACAGCGAACCTGTGCATACAGTCTTTTTGCCGTCTAACTGACAACAATAAAACCCAAAAAAAAAAGATAATTATCGTCTCTCTTGCGGCTTAGTAATAAAATGACACAAGATCTTTACGGGCGTAATCAAACGGGTAGGAACCAAGTCATGATTACTCCTGACACGCCTCGGTGTGATAAAAATCGCAAATCAAGTCGAGGATAGGTCGTGGCTTGTCCTCAAAGGCGATTGTCTCAGATTTGACATGGCACAGTTCAAGAATCCGGCTAGTTTTGCAACGTTTTT
Source organism: Subacronicta megacephala (assembly GCA_958496365.1). Taxonomy (NCBI): domain Eukaryota; kingdom Metazoa; phylum Arthropoda; class Insecta; order Lepidoptera; family Noctuidae; genus Subacronicta; species Subacronicta megacephala. The sequence continues at coordinate 3,116,760 of OY292514.1, forward strand.
TCTCGTCTGTTATCTCATGCAGGGATTTAAGGTTGATAAGTTGGACATTGAGACATGTGCTTAACAAAACAGACTAACAGAACATTATATTATCAGTCGGTCTATCCGCCAAGTTCGGCTGCTTCCAGTGTTTTAAACTCTTATTACCTGAAATATGACGATATTACAAATAGTTCATTGCATTTCAAGTAGCTCAGTAGTAACCTTTCAACTGTAACGAATTCGCGTTTTGATAAACATTCTCTATTCCACATTTTGGTAACTTTCACTTCCTGAAAACAAATGATTCATCACCATTTTATTTGTCACTACGAACACTCCACATAATTTAAACACCATGTCTGTTTCAACAAAATCCCGAAAGCGTAGCTTTTCAAACTGACAGAACTATGTGTAGGAAGGATTCTATCATCGGCAAGTTTAAAACCTACGCAGTAGATCTAATGTTTGATGAAAAAGGTAGAATTTAATACTCGTATTTCTCCAATGTTAAAATTAAACAATTACCTATTTCCACCTAAATAATCACAAAAACTTATGACAGCAATCAAGGCCAGCTCATCAATCACATCTTCAAAACAGGATGAGCATCTATGGTGTATAAAAAGTACTGACGTTATACATTGAGGTCGAGGACTGATCATTACAGCGCTGCGTAAATATTGCTAGATGCAGACAAATTACATACCTAGTGACTAGTGTTTGTTTTTGATTTCATGTTTCTTTAATTTATTCTTGATCAGTACTTCTGGTTTCTTGAATTTTGATTTCGTAACTCTTACGTGATTGTTATTAATGGTTGTAAAGATTTCATTTCCCTTCTCTTCGTTAAAAATGGCATTATAATAGACAAGGACAAATGTCAAACTCTTATAAATTGTAATGTAAAAAAAATTATGGCATTATTTTGGTAGTTTCCTATAATTAACTATAAACGCGGCGGTTCTTTTACTGCTGAACATTTAAATCGTTGCTTTGGTTTGTTTTTTTTAGTCTGAAAGCCAAATGATGTTCAATATAATCTAGAAAGACATCAAATAAGTTAATGTGATACAGTAAAGTTTCCTGAAGTCTCAAGAGTCACCTGTGTGGATGAATTTCTAAAAATAATTATTATTCATAAGTACAATGAACTTGTCAATCACCTCCCAGATTTAGACATCAAACGTTAAGAACAACTCATTTTTTAAGTCTTTATGTATGATTGTGCGAAGTATGGTGATGATGACGGTATTTTTAAAGCTAGCCAAGGCCGTGATGTCATAGAATCATATTATTATCACGATGTCATAAAATAGCCGTACATTTTATCGAGAATAGAACTTCGTAGCGTGTATCAGAGATCGTATTAATTATAAACATCTTTGATGTGTACAATATTTCTTCATATTTCCCTGTCCTGCCTGACATCACCCCCTAATTTTCTCTAATGTTAGAGGCCGAAAATAAACGTGATTCACATAAAATCCAGTCTAATGCTGGAAATGAATGAGCAGGGAACTGAACTTTTTTATGCTCGTCAGCTATGGCGATAACTCAAATTGTGTATGTCACTGCAACACCGTTTCATCCTCATTCAATTATTCGGCACGCGATATCGATATAAGAGACCTGCGTGTCTCCGATGGTTGATAAAGAAATGCGTTCAAAATCACCTTCGTGTGGTGCATTTTGAATATAGTGCATAAATTCTTTTAATTAGGCGACACGACGTGACGACGCCAGTCATGGTATCCATTGTCAAACGTTTTTATAATGAGGCGCTTGCATTATTTGACGCCTTTTGTGATCAGTTAATTTGTATTGCAGCTCGTTAAGTCGTAAACGACCTCTGTCAAGATTAACTAGAGATACATATAAAATATATAAAGACGTAGGGAGATGATCATGGGCTCGATTTAGACGAACATTATTTGTGAAGTGATTTATGATAACATCTTAATTTTATTAAGATCTTTTATTTTTGTTTACGAAGCTACCGGTAGTTGATTATAAAAATTTCAGATATATCAATATTTATGTTTTAAATTAAAGTGTTTATCGTAAAAAGATTTTATCGCATAATAATGTAGAGTTGTGTAAACATTGATTAACAGAACATCTTGGGCCTTCCCTAAAATTAGGCATTGCTTTCCTAAAAGTTGGCAACCATCATTTCATTCATGGTATCCACTAAGTATCCTTCTATTGTCGTTTAAATCAATAGTAGGTACATTGCGTGTTAAAATGAAACACCCAGTCAGCGCACACAACAGATACATAGAAGACAACAAATAAATATTTTTTATTTATTTGATATCATTGACAACCCAATGAGTTGTTTGTATGTAATGTTATCGAAACTGATTCGATTTTAAATCGATTCTAGGAACGGTGGTTTCTGGAGAGAATCTAATCTTTGCAAGTGTCGGAATTTCAGGTGCCGTAGCGTTGCCGTATTTTCCGAAAGATTTCATGTTTTAAATAATTTTATTCGTACGAAGTTAGCGGCCCACAATCGGCCCCTTACAAGAACAGCATAGGGTAGACTGCACCCGAACGTCATTTCCTGGGGAGAGGGTTTTGTTGAGTAGGGGTTACATTCAATCGAGCTCTGGAGTCCACTTGACAACTTGCTAGGGATGTCAACTAGACGAGGTCGCTACGGTTGACATAACATGTCTCTATTGAAGATCTGTGTACCTTTTTGTCGCTTTAAATAATTGGCGCCAATTAAAAGAGACAGCACAGGATTGGGGGAAGTCGTGATAGCTCGTGAAGGCCGTATTCACCAGTGTGGTGCCTTAGGACTACGTATAACCACAGCAAAAACAAATAAAAAAGAATTTCAGCCTCTACAAATTAATCGATGAAAAGATTAAGTAAAGTTCTATGTCATAATGACCAAACATTATATGTTACGTAACACAGTGTCAACCATGTTGTGTTTGAATACACAATATCTTGAGGTAGCAATCCTATTGTGTACACACACAATGAAACTCATGTACACATAGTACACACGCATATTTTATGAACATTAGTTCATACTTCACACATCAGTTGGGTCTTTGGGTCAGATATTTGCATAAATTATGTAGTTTCAGTCACGTTTGGTTATTACATTGATGCAATTTTAAGAGCTATTTCGGTCACTAAGAGCATCTTATACAGTAATGTAATGTGAGCCATTATATGTCATTGGAACTACTAAAGAGAAATCACTACTCAGCTGTTAGTGAAGGCGTTGATGATGATGTTAAAATTTGGCATAGCAGAGCAAAAACGTCTTTCCATGGTGGAAGAGGCTTAAGAAGGAAAACACATTAATTATAGGCATTTCTTGCAATTATTTCCTGAACCTTTAAGTACTTAGTATCTATGTAAGATAATTAATAAAGAATGTATTCACAAAGTTTTAGTGTGTCCATGGGACCCCGGAGTCTAGGAAGCGAAACTGTAAAATCAACTCCTCGGCCACCACTTAGGATAATAGGGGACTCCTAGTAAATTGAATAACACGATTAAAAAAAAACTGAATTGACTGCCTCATTAGTCTAGTTGTCCCAAGCTCGACTGCTACGCTAGAGGTCCTTGGTTCGATTGTGTCGAGCAGTGTTATTGAGTATTTCTATAAAATACTCAGTACTTAGCAGCTCGAAGTCTAGATTTGTGCCTGGTTAATGGCAATAGTATCGCCCGCTATTACATGGAACCTAAACATACCGGCAAAGCGTGGGTGTACATTTAGTACCTACGCCTCTTCCTAACCCTTCGGGGAATCCAGGCGTGATGGTATGATTTTAAAATGTTCGCTGTATTCTTATAGAACTATTAGCAATAATTACGCGATTGACTAAGATACACAAACTTGTGCGTTACGCAACTGCGAACCAAAACTTATTTGGCATGCATGGTTAAATGTGGTAATTACGATACAGGCATTAGTCATATTATTAAGTAACATTATCTACTTAAAGTTGAAGTATCTGTTTGTTAATCTCAAAATTAATGCTTTTTACTAAATGCATAAATATGAAATTATATAAGACTAAAACAAATCTGTATAGCAATAGAACAGTAGCTGGCCAGGATGGGCGAAAACGCGACAATGGTGCACGACGCAAAACAAATGAATGGTGCAAAAGTGAGAAGGCTTATGCAGTGGGTTGATATAAGCTGGGGGTGATGACAACCACTAAAGAATAGCTTAAATATAACTAGCTGGACAAATGTACAAGATGTCTGATAGAGTCTTCACGGAATACGTAAAAAAGGCTGTCCTGCCTTTAAGAGCTCCTGGATTCTAATAATGAACTGCATCTCTTTGTTGATGAAAATATAGTATTATTGGAATGCCTAAAGAATTAAAATGCCTTATTGAATTGCAAGAAGAAGAGTGAAAGGTGTTGATTGAATTATATAAGCAAACAGTTATTTTTGTCGTAATTATTTAATTAAAAGTCCACTAAACCGATTGCACAGCTGTTTCTGTCAATAGTTTTGAAGGAAGTTGTGTTGTTTTTGGGTTGCATAAAGGTGCTGATAGACTCGATCATTTATGCGAAATTTCGCTAGAATGATCGACGAAACGTGCATACCGATTCGAATCGAACATCCAATCAACCCCCACGAGTGACGATATTATGAGCTTTCTGTGCACGTTGGACAGTCCGTCTTGGGAACTAGGTACATTCCCATTTCCTATTTTTATAGCGGCTCTTATTTTTTTCCTATTTTTTTATATCGGCTTGAAATGTCGCTCTTGCCGACACGAAGGAAGAAGATCTAATAATTTAATTCGCACACATACCTGACAGCAACTCGCACGCTGGACTCGTCGGCCATGGCTGCGCGGGCGCACCTGTACCAACAAAATAACAGTTAGATGCTTAGTAAGGCACATACTTGTATTGTGAATGTTATTTGTGCTAACGATAATAGAAACGTATGTTTACAAGTTGTTGTTTTCGTACGCACTACGGTCGTATTTAATGAAGATTTTTGTGAAATAAGGCGAGTGATAGGTACAACACTACTTGTTTCTGAGTTTGACAAAAGACTGCGAAATCATGTGTGTATCAATAATTAATTAACTTGTTCAAAACAGTGAAGGGAAAAATTGTGAGGAAACTTGCCTGAGAAAACCGTGCGTGAAGTCTACCAATCCACATTCGGTCAGTTTTGGTGGCTTTATAGCTCAACAACCCCTTTCATTCCAAGGGGAGATTTTAGCCTAGCAGTGGAATAGTCAATAGGTGATGACTGTAAAATACTGATTTGATTTCCTAGTATGCGAAAATCCCCAAGCTAACTATTATCTCACTCCCTGTGCTGTCATCTATAATTTATCCATTTTATTTTAAGTTTTGGTAGGTGGATTATAAAAAAGATATTTAATCAATTTAATTTAATTCTGCTGCTGTTGATGGCAGCAAATCAAATATTAATTAACCAAAACGAAATTGAAAAAAAAAAGACATTTGCGCTTTATAAATGGTCTCATATTCATTATTTATGTTTTTTTTTGTAGTTGAATGGCAACTAATACAAAAAGCTACACACAACAATATATTGAATGAACAAATAAATGGATACAATGTTGTGGCAGATGTAGGTTAGTAAATTTAAACAAAAACAAAATTGATTTAAACTCATTGATTCAATGATGGATTCTGAAATACAATGGAACGGATAAAAATGCAAATTAATTTGTTTACTGTTACAATATCTACTTACTTAGCTAGTAACTATATAGTTTTTATAATCAAGGGATTAATGACAAAAGATACCTTAGTTCGCAACATCAGTCACAAGTTAAGTTTCACAAGTTTGTAAATATTTTTAAACAGACCAAACACAGATACTTGAAGTCTAAATTACCTTATATCATTTTACTTAACAATAATTAGGTAACTCTAATTTTTTAAGTCCAAATAATTACAACAAAATTATCATTAAGAACAAATTATATTATTTGGTGATATTAATTATTATTATTATATAGGTACTTAGGTACTTGGTTTTGTTTTAGTTGAATAAATGTTATCTTTTCATTATTCCTGATTATCTTATCTATATAAATAGACACTTTTTTTTAATACAATAGACACAGGCCATTTCTAATGTTGCATTTAGTCTTAATACCTATATTATTATTAAAAAAAGGTAACTAAGTAATACACTTATTTAAATAATTTCTTTCATAAGGTATCTTATTGGAATATATTACTCTATATCTACTTATAAAACCATAGGGTTATTTAGATTAAAATAATAAGAATGTATTTACAGAGAAGGGATGTGTGTGACAGGGAAGTAAGTATTTACAGTTTTAAAGTAAGAATTTATAAAAAAATTATTAACATGTTGTATTTTTATAATGTTTAGCCCCCTATTAGATACATGGGGCCTAAACATATCAGCGAAATAACCCAGGTTAAGGGAATACAGGCATGATGATATTATGTTAATATGATATAAGATGTAATTTAACACATTTGTGTACACAAGAAATGATATTACAAATGCAAAGATAAGATACATGACAAGTATTAAAAAAAAAGCTTTATGACTAGCCTTATCTGTTAACTTAGCTAATCTCAAGAACTACTGCAACAGATTTCATGAAAATGCAGGACTTTTTTCCATATTTCTCCATAGTTAATAATAATGTAGACCTGTACCTAATCAGATTGCAGGTTAATAAATGGGTATAATATTAGCATATGTTTGCCTGTAGGCTGTAAACTTGTTGTCCCTGGCATTTATTGTATTTTTTAAATACCAATAAATAGAAGACAGAACTGATTTATTATAGAGGTACAAAATGTCCTGTATTTAATTATATAATAAAAATGTATACCTACCTATTGGCAATCTATTTCTGTTTCTAGCACAATAGATAAAATAAGATAAATGGGCTCTTAAGAGCAGGCTGGACCTAGTGAAAATAGTGAGCCAAACTGATTGTACTCATTCATTAGATTTATGTATTGTATCCCCATCTTGAACAGAGGTAGAGCATTTCATTACCAACCCGGAGAAAAGTGCTTAGAAAACACGCTAATATCGGCAACAAATGCTAAGTTATAAAAGCTGATTTCAAGCAATACTCACTGCGGTGTAAAAAATCCTTAATTTCCGTTGCACTTGATCACATTTCATACAGCGTCGACGTCAAAGCGATCAGCTAGATCGACAATGAGCGATATTTACGTCCATCTTTCACCATTGTAGCTAGATAAACGGATTTTAGTGTTATTGTAACTCACGTATTTCTTGTTCATAAATTATGGAACGCGGTTTCCATTATTTGCGTACGAAGTATTGATACGCGTGGCGTATATATGTGTAATAAAGAGTCGTATTTAATTAAAACGGTAATTATGAAGCACCGCCGTACACACTCGCGAACGCTCACATAAATACGTTTGACAACTAACTGACTGACCGTCGGCCGTCGACCGACTCGTCCTCATGACAAGAATGACAAATGAATGACATTTAACACAGCTAAACTTACGGCGAAACGTCAATCGGACAGCGAGTTATTGTGTTGCTGCTTTTAGGCAATTTTAATACTGTAGAAATGTAACGTTCGTAATGCTTTTATTTATTAATTTATTACTACTTATTTATTAATTATACTTCTGCCCACAACACAGTCTGCATGCATTTCAAAAAACCTGTGTTAGTTCTGGTTATAAACTATTAGTGTGCGAAATTACATCTAAATACATATCAAATCAAATCTTTTAATTGCGAATATGGGTACAAAATTATGATGGTAAGTTTACGTTCGATCGTGATTGAGCAAACATCCAAACGAACATTCTTTCGAATTCATACTATTTAAATACAGTAGGTAAATTATTTTTACGAGGATGCAAAAACTAGCTTTTCCTCCTGACGTAATTAATTTTTCTTTATGACAAATATTCTACTACAAAACCTGTATTCTGCCCAAAAAAGTGTCTACATCATTTCATTAACAGTTTACTTGCAATATTTTAAGATTTGGTGTACGATTGTTATTATCTTGAAAAGTAGAAATTGATATATTTGGTAACGAATAATTATTTCCTGAATAGTAGTGTTATAAAAAGGCAACATTCTTATTATGCGCGCTACTAGCGCCGAAACATTTGTTTTACATAAGTCAAAAATGTGTACTAAGTGATACAATAGTATTTGAAGTGATACTACTATGTAATAATAGATGGCGCTTTTAAAATTATTCACACCATATATTTATTTTAGTGACGGTCTAAAGATGGCAGCACATTTTTTAGGTATTATTCTGCAGATTGGAGACTGTGTAACGAAGTTTCCTAAATTTAGGGAGACTTCGCTAAACTGATCGACGAAATGTGCATGCCGATGTATTCTTTAAATTGAACATCTAATCGCATTGCACATTTCGCCGATCATTCTAGTGAACGCTCGCGAAAATGCTCAAGTCTATCAGCACCCTTAGATGCAGATGACGAAATGCAAACTACCCACAACTATCCCAATCTTCCCATGCATAACAATATTGCGCAGGTCGACATAAAATTAAGTAGGTAGTTCCGACATTTGAATGTCGTCTGTTTCAGTTTTTGCGCATGTATTGATAGACCTATCAGGTTCAAGCATAATCTACTAATAAAATTTTCAATAAGAAAAATATACTTAACAGCGCAAGCTTATTTTCCTAATCTGAGAGCGCAAGTCACTTTGTTGTCATTCCACCATGACAACAATAGATATATGGCTGCTAACCACTTGTTAAACAATCCCACAAATATTTTTTTGCTTCTGCTGTAACTTGGAAAAGTTATCTAAGCGACGAAATGCAATTTGTAGGTGGTAGGTGCCTGAAGGGATTTTGTGTGATCTTTGCGTGATCAAATAGGGGGGCCAAGCGTTTGAAATTAATTGATAATAACTATTTATTATAATTATATAACATATACGTATATAATTATATAATAACCAGTCGTTGTGGAAGTCTATAGGGGAGGCTTTCGTTCAGCAGTGGACTTAATTCGGCTGATATGATGATGATGATATTGATGAAGTTTTTATTGCTCTAAATGTTTTTTCGCTACTTATTTACGTCATTTTATTCATCGGTCCATAAAGAATTAAGTAGTTAGTAGGAACTGTAGAGATTCCTGTCGAAACATAATTTGTTCAAACGATCTTTTTGAACACAAGATGAGTGAGTCACTTGGACTACAGACTACAGCTATAGTCGAATTATATGATCAGTCTATACCTACTTATAGAAACGAGATTCTTTGAATGTTTCTTTTATACGTTATATTTTTTGCAATGTCTGCATAAGCATATTAATTATAGTAAGATAGTACAGTAGGTACTATTTAGATATGCATGCCGCAGAGACATTTATTGTAATCAGAGATTTGGAAAATTCCTACTTAAGTAGTCTGTTTTTTTTTAATTATCCAATCTCAAACAACAAAAAGTACCTAAGTACTTAAGTATGTATTAATTTTGACACAAATTACTCACCTATTTTTAGTTTTCAGCGAACCTAATTTCTTAGTAAGACAACAAAAACCGCCTTCAAAAAATAATAACATAATTTTGTCTAAAACAGTTTGGGAAGTCGGTGACTTCTATTTGAGTGGGTCTTTTATTTTCGCCACCGACTTCCCAAACTGTTTTAGACAAAATTATGTTATTATTTTTTGAAGGCGGTTTAACTTTTTTGTTAAAAGTAATTTTATTTTGTAATTTTTAGTGGAAAGTTTGTTTAGAAGTACTTGTTAGCCAACTAAACGCACTGCTCCAATAAGACAGCGATGTTTCGGAGTAAACGATAATATCATCGATGTAAACAAATTTTAGTTTTTTGTTGATATTTTCAAAACTGCTTAACCGATTTCGATAAAATTTGAACGGGACCACCTCTGAAGTATGACCTAGCAAACAAAAAAAACAATCATTAAAATCGGTCCACAACTGGCGGAGATATCGCGTAACAAACATACAAAAAAAAAAAAAAAAAAAAAAACATACAGACGAATTGAGAACCTCCTCCTTTTTGAAGTCGGTTGAAAAATAACTTGTGACTACTTAGAGATATTTCGTGAACATTTAAATTTAATAATTGACAATATCCGCGATGTCGTGGGATAAATGAAATGCCTGTTACCATTTCCCTGTTAATCCGCGTTTCCACTGACAACAAAACATGTTGCAAACATCTATCTAGCTTTATCTAACTCCCAAAGAATGAGTGGGATAGGTAGCTGCTTGCAACATGTTTTGTTGTCAGTGGAAACGCGAGGTTACAGATATTATACCTACCTATTATACTTACAGTTATGTTATACATATGTATAAAGAGACACGATTTGACAAGACATGCGATGTGAATTAGTGCGTAGAAGCCAAGAGCTCAGAGGTTGTTAGATCTCAGGTGGACTGCGTGACTCATTGATTTGAGAACAGCCGGCGGCGTTTTCTAATGATAGGTGTCTTGTTTATTCTACTTATACCAACATAAATACACATACTATTCTAAGTAGACGATGCGGGGACCTTTTTAATTTGTACAGTTACAACAAACCTTCCGAAATTGCCAGAAAAAGTACCTCCCTAAACATAAATTAAAATAAGTACATACCATCGTGCCTTTATTCCCCAAAGTTTAGTTCAGTTTCAATTTTAAGGTCAATGTTACTAGGTTGGCAATAACAGGAGCGTCCAGGATCAAAGAACCATCGTTAGCTTCATAAAACAGAACTGCCGTGCCACAACAATGCCACTCTGCCTTACCTTTAGAGATTACAAGGGTGATGGTAGGTGTTTTTAATGTATTAATCCCAAACAAACAAATATACAAGAGAAACCTTTTAAAAAGCGAATGGTTCCGCAGGCGAGAACATAAGTACTTACTTATCTACTGTTTTAAAATAAAACATTGGCACATTAGGATTTTCGCAGGTACCGGAACTGCGGAGTTGCTTTTAAAAACACAAAGTCAAACATTATAATTTATATCCATATACACCTTGGGCAAAAATATAGACTTAGAAATATAGACTATAGACTCAGAGCTGTTTAACTGTAGGCAATGTCGTAACTAGGGTGCATCGTCACTTTTGATGAATCTCAGGACACAAGGCTGCACGATAAGCCATAGAAATACCTTCACGCCTGTTTTCCTGGAAGGGTTAGGAAGAAGTGTACTTACTAATGTACCCACAGTTCGCGCATAAGTTTACCGGACAGAACCCCAAGATCCGAGCTGATACTGAGAAGTTTATAGAAGCAATAACACTTAACTCGACCCGCGAATCGAATCCAGGACCTCTGAGGTTACTGTTTTTAAACTAGCTTTCTGAAGTTTGAGTATTAGTGAAAGAATTTTCAAAATCGGTTCAGTAGATACAGAGATTACCCCCTACAACGTCACAAACTCACAAACTTTACCTGTTTATAATATTTGTATAGATCGATCGACTCGACTCGATCGATTCAGATTCAGATCAACTGCAGAATGTAATTTATATTTAAGTATCTACTTGTAATTTTATCAAAACACTTGACAGTTCAAAGACGTAGAGTCTTCAGAAAGCTCCTTCATCTTTTACCTATATAATCAAAAGCTATTTGATTGCCATCTCTGTGTAGGTATCATTTCATTACAGTAATTGAGAGACCCCTCAAGTTACGCCAGGGGAAAATAATTTAAGTACATCAAAACAACGATGGTGTTTTGGGTATTACAACATTACAGGAAGTAACCATTTTCGTAATAAGCTCAGTGTTTTCCGGAAATGTTTGTACTTATGTTTAACTAATGTACATACATTAGTTAAATATAATATTAGTTATAGACATCGAAGAAAAACTAATATGGAGTCTCTAGGGGTCGTCTGTCTGTCAGTCTGTGTATGTTTGTACACGGCTCACGCAAAAACGACTGCACGAAATTGGATGGGGTTATAGCAGTCCTTTTGAGACACGACTGAAACCGCGGGCAGCAACCAGTAGGTAATAAATGTTTCAGGAGTTAGTCCTATTATTCAGTTCTTCACAAATGTATCGATTGAGGAAAACAAAATTGATAGGTTACGTGTCGCGCATTCTTAATCGCGTATTGACCGAAACCATAGAAATATTATTTATTGCATTGGAAAGAAAGAAATAAACACAATTTTTACAATTTACTTCATCCATTCCATGCACCAAAGCGCGACTGCTACGCCAGAGGTCCTGGGTTTGATTCCGAGGTTGAACAAAATGTTATTGAGTTTTTCTACGAAATTCTCAGTAGCAGTCGGTCAGAGTCTGCATTTGTGCCCGGCTCGCCCCATATTACATGTGATCAAAACATACCTGCGATTTAAAAATTAAAAAAGTGTGTGGTAGCTGAGGTGGTTCGATTACTAAACTAACACTGCTCAGGTACTTACAGTAAAGTTAGTAAATTTAACTAATGACAGAATGGAACCTATCCTACGCAAACCCATTAGAATATTCTTAATGTCGAAACATCAAGACTTTTGACCTCTGGTACATTTCACACACATAACTGTAATTCGATTTATTTGGGTATCGATTAGAATTCGAATAAATAATCGCTTAGTATCTAAAAGCGGTTTGCGAATTCATGAGATTCTTATTCATAAAACTATGAATATAATCAGCTATCGAACGATTTACATAAAAATATTGTTAGTATTATCTAATTTCATTATATTTAAAATGAACTTTTAAATAAATATAATTAATAAGCTTTTAAGGAAATCGCGTCGTATTCTTTAGGTAGGTATGCCTAACCTTTATAAAATTAACCAAGATAAATGTAAGTTTAAATGATGGACACAAGTTTAGTGTCTATTAGCCGTGCCATAAAGTAGTCTTTTGCAGCCAGTTTTTTTTAGACACGCCACTGGTTGACAATACTGGCTATACTACTTTTATTCCTCTTTTTATTTAATAATTTTCTATGTTGTATAAAAATCCATATTCATGCTAAAAACTTTCCTGTTGATATGGTGTAACTCATACACATAACATGTCTATTCTCTATTATAGTACCTACTGATTTCATTACATTTCTTACATCAAAACAAAACGTATCAAAGTACCTGTATGTCTTGACACTTAAAAAAACATCAGTCCAAGTTTATTTCAATTAAGTAGACCATTTGTGAAATGTCAAAAACAAGTTGCACGGTTTCAAATCTAGTCGGTCTTATGGAGCAGGACCATTATGAAACTCCTTCCTAGATACTCCTTTAAATAGTAACTACTTAAAGGTTCTGATTCTGGGGTCGAGCAAATCGTTATTTGGGTTTTTCTATGAAATTCTCAGTGGCAGCAGAGTCTGGATTTGTGCCCGGTTAATAGCAATAGGCTCGCCCTATTACATGGGACCTAAACATACCGGCGAAGTGTGGATGTACATTATTACTTCCTGCCTAACCCTTAGGGGAATACAGGCGTGATGGTATAATGTGTATAAAATAATAAATTGCCATAAAGAGTTTGCTATGTGTCACTTGACAATCAAGGAAATAGGAGGGCCAGTACAGGGTGCCAAGTACCGGGTATTGGCATGCTTAGTGTCGCATTAGCTGCCTGACTACTTGTTAAATAGGATGCTGCCTATGAGTTTCCTAATGCCGTAAATGGCTTTTTGACAGAGGAGTTAAAGCCGGCGGCGGTGCGGAGGCGACACGGCGACGTGTGCCCGACATATCTATATACATATAATGGATAGGTAGAAACGACCTTACCTTTAACTTTGAAGTTTAATAGATTCAGAGGAATGATCTCTTGTGGCTTAGTGGTTGAAAATGGCTACATTTAGCAATTACTCTTAATCAATTCATTTCTATCTCTATTATGATAATTAAGCTGAAAAATTTGTTTATTTACGCACTAATCTCTTAAACTATAGGTCGGATTTGAAAAAATCTTTTTGTATATGATGGCCATATATTTATGAGGAAAGCTATAGACTATCTAGCATCACGCCACGATCCTTAGGAGCGAGGCAGAGTGGGTGAAACCGCAGGGCACAGCTAGTTACAGATATAATAATACGATTCATTAATAGTCATTGTAGACTGTCTCATTAATCTAGTGCGCGACGCGCGACTGCTACGATAGAGGTCCTGGGTTCGATTCCCGGGTCGAGCAAAAGTATGATTGGGTTTTTCTATGAAATTCTCACTAGCAGCTCGGAGTTTGGACAATACGGTCCAACATAATCGTACCGGCGAAGTGTGAGTGTACAGTAGTACACCTCTGCCTATCCCTTCGCAGAATACAGGCGTGAATGTAAGTATGTCAACTATAAGTGGCCAATTTAGATTGTTCTCATACACTGTGAATGTACCAACTTAATTGCGTACAGATGTTGTTTGATTAGACAACTACTCTAACATGATATTAAAACAACACGTACATAAGCCTCTACTTGTTCTAACAACAACAACACAATGATATTTGAATTATTGTTTAGCGCCATTGTATATATTAGTTAGCGAATATGCAGAGTCAAAACCACGGTCTATATTATTGTTTCCTTTGAAAATGTATCAACTGACCTCATTGCAGTACTTCATCCATCAATATATGAAATATTCATTACAAGACCAAGTTGTTATGTTTGTGTCATGTTTCACAAATAGTGTAGAGCGTCAGACATAATATGTTATATGGAATAGGGTCACAAGACTAAGTAATATCGATGGTGAACTATATATAGAATATATAGACTAAAGCTGGAAACACACTATCGGACGCGGCTGACGGACGCGGCTGACAGCCGTGACTTATAGGAATCTAGATAATGAATGTACACTGAGCTGTGCAAACTATCGGACGTAAGTCGTGGACGCAAGCTTATGGTGACCTTGAGCGTTCGGACGTCCGAAAGGAATCTGGCGCGCTGGTTGTTTTTTACTCTGCACACTTATCAGTCGCGGGTCTCAGCCACGTCCGTCAGCCGCGTCCGATAGCTTGTTTCCAGCTTAAGAACTACTTCATAAGTTTGTACAGATGGACTTGTATGCTTTGTTACTAAACAAACGAACAAACTTTTTCTATTGAATATAATGACAACTAATCACTTGTTCTTTTATCCTACGGAGCTTTCGAATAAGTTTTATTAAACAAGGGAAGAAGAAGAAGGAGTAGAGTCGTATCAAGAGCTCAAATAGAAGACAGAGAAAAGAGAACAGTGGCGATTGCTCCAACGTTAAGAGCTAAGCCAGTCATTGCGTCTATTGCATTTAGCCAGAAGACGCATGTTCCAATCCTGCCTGCACGCAGTCAAATTTTGTCCTTCACTAAAATAACTTTATGAAGATTATAAAATAGCATGGAAAATACTAAAAAAATACAGCTACATAGTTATCACAATACGAATTTTGTTTATCGTAATAAAAATAAATACGTATTTTGTATGCCTACGTAAAAACGTAATAAAATCCTATAACCATAAAAAAATGAAATGTATATGTACAGCTTTGTTTTGTCCATTGAGCTCATAACACCAAATCAAATATTACTTTTTCCTCCCAAGTAAAATACCTTTAACCTATCTATTCAAGTTATCAACCTACTTTTTACCTTTAATGTAAAATTAACCATCCAAAATAATTAATTTATCATCCAAAATAAACTTTTAATTAAGTAGTTCATTTCTAGTTTGCTCACATTACTAACTAAAACATAATAGAAGAAATTCAACAAAAACTTCCTACAATAAGTAAGAGTTCAAATAAAAGTACTAGGAGTGCATAAATTCTAAGCTGTTGCGCCTTAGTCGTAGTGTTTGAAGCTATTTCTATTGTTAGGCCAGCCACCAACGAGTCGCACGCTACGCAGCAACGCGTGTCGGGGCGAACGCACCGGCGACAAACAATGCCACCATTTTATTGTTTCAACCATACTTTGACCCCGCTGTACACCATTAAGAATTTTATTTCTGTTAGACAAAATGGTAAACAAACTTAGTCTTGAATTAAAGTTACTGACAAAGCTCTGGGATTAGCAACGAACAAGAAAATGGAACAAGCAAACGAGTTCTTGCGAGGAAAAAACGTTCAGGTAAGCGTAGACACGCGCCAACCAGGTGGTAGGAGTGATGATTTGCAAAGGTAGGAGAATGGATGAGAAAGGCCGGAGATATAGCTTTGTGGCGTTTACTAGAAAACCCCTACGTCCAGAAGTAAACGAATATAGGCTGATGATAATGATGAAACGTAGTCTTGCCCAGTCTAAGACTACCACTGTGCTAGAAGTTGACTACCTACCAATACTAAAACTTATTATACCTCCTTGTTTGTACGTCTCTTTTTAGGCGGGTTTTAGCTAATTTTACAGCTATGTGATGCCTCGATGTGACTATTTAACTCTTGAAGTAAGTATTTTTTTTACAGATAATGCAAAATCAGGTGCAGTGATAGCCTAGTGATATGACCATTGGACTGCCAAGTCAAAGGTCTCGAGTTCGAATCCAAGGCACGCACCTCTGACTTTTCGAAGTCATGTGCGTATTAATAATTAATTATCACGCGCTTAAACGGTGAAGGAAAAACATCGTGAGGAAACCTGCATGCCTGATAGATTTTCTTGACGGCGTGTGAAGTCTGCCAACCCGCAGTAGGCTAGCGTGGTGGACTATAGCCTATTCCCTCTCGCTCTGAGAGGAGACCCGTGCCCAGTAGTGGGACAATGTAATGGGTTGATGATGATGAATGCAATATCAATCGTCTTATACACCGGAATCTTTATGGGCTCTGCTGAATTAAGTTCAATGTATTCAAAAAGTTCCACATTTTGTTTACATTCTTGGCAGTATAAATCGCGTTAGTAACGCACCTTCCGTATGTATATTGCCTTAGAGAACATGTCCCGATTCGACCCGTGATATTTTAGTCAAAAAAGCCTGACTTCCGAAAAGCCAGACAATCACTTTCGCGTTTACCTTATCCCGCGATTCCACTGACGATAAAACATGATGCAAACAGCTCCCTATCCCACTCACTCTTGTAGAGTTAGATGTTTGCAACATGTTTTGTCATCAGTGGAAACGCGGGGCTAGAATATCGGTATTGCCTAGAAATGGCGTTGCGGAGGTCTGATGGCAGTTGCACTGAAATTTGCCGAGCCCAAACAAGTTGCAAGAACGCTAGTAGGATAGGTACTATAATGAAGCTAGTTTTTTACACATGAATAGATCAATATACATTTTTCCCCTTGTTTTGTTACCATGGAAAAATTTCCAACGCACACCTTTTGTAATCAAAATTCTACAGTTGTTTCAGTTTGGGTTCGCACGTGATGTTTCGGTAACTGGCTACGGTGGCTACAGGTTATGCGGAAACGAAAACAAAATATCTAATAACATTATTTTCCTGTTTTTTTTTTATCGTAGCTAAGTAACTACAAGTAACTACACTATAGGTACTTACGATAGAACAACAAAATCGGACTGTGAAAGAAGGAAATATGTTTATTTGACCAAAGCAAAGAAAACCACTTAATTACAAGCGTAAGCCTATCCATGATAAAAAAAAAACGTAAGTAGTGGGTAGATATGCATAGTTTTCCGGCCCAACTAAATAAGTTACATCCAGGTTCAGCCATTGTCAAGTATGTACCTACGTCTGTGACACCTTGATAATTTGAGTCCCGAAAGTTCATATCTATCTATTCACTATACCTACTACGATTTTCATGGAGGAAACGTGTCTAGAGTCTAACTTTCCAAGTTCTAATCTTGGCTGAATTAAAAGCGTCTTGACCATAACGGTTTGAATTAGGATTCCTTGGTGTTGCAGCATATTAAAATTTATTCTTACAGTGTAGTGACAACTAGTTATTCTAGAAATGAGTACGAATAGTTTGTATTCAGTAAAACGTACGCAATTTGTCGTCATGTTTGATTTCCTGCGAATGTATAATGGACGAAGAAAATTATCGGGAAAATAGGCTTATAAACATAATATTCGAATAACTATAAAGATAAAGCTTATGCACGCAATATAAATAAGCGAGGTATGTTTTAAAAAAATAATATCTCAAATACTGCAAGAAATAAATATATAATGGAGCATTTTTAAGAAAAAAATTCAAAAATAAAATGTCGATATAATCAGGCAATGATTATGGTAATGGCATAATTATAGGAATTCCTGAATTCACATTGCTAGCATGTTTTTGGGCTGGGATATTAAGTTGTAACAATAGCCGCAAAGCAACTCTTAGTAAAGATAATACACTGTTCATAGTAGCGCACCTTAAATATTGGCGACACACTGCCGTGAACCCTTTCCAATTTAATTGACAACTTCAAAAGAAGCAAACAAATTTTAATTATGAGCTTAATTGCACCAAAAAGTATTTTAACCAATAATTAATTCATCCAGTTCACATTCATTATTCATCAAAAGAAACAAATTTAAGAATACTAAATAATAACCGGCATCTTTATTTATAAGTTTCAATGAAGCACCCTCGTCAACATTGTTGCGCATTTTTTCTTTATAACATTCGATTCGTACCTTCTTAAATTTAATATGAAACGATTACTTCTGCCCGATTGGGCAGCACTTGACACAGAAATGGAAAGCTTTTAGGAAGCATGTATTTTTGACAGTGTATTGACATTGTTGAGCGATCAGAAGCAGGGAGGGATTATATAAGTAGGCGGAAGATGATGCTATGGAGCTCGTTCTATTTCTATTAAGTAGCTATGTAGTCTTTGGATGGACGTAGGAGCGCATTTTCGACATCATCACTCTAGCTTCCTCGAAATGAAAATATTGATGGCGAATAACCAGGGCTAGCCAGACAGTCTGCCGAAAGTTAAATAAATGATCAAAATCAATTGTCACTCCTGAAAGTTTTTGACTTAGGTATCCAAATAAAATATTCAGCATTAGTTTCAATATTGTCGCAAAAGTTGGTCTTTGGGTTCACACAGAATTAAAACGTGAATGGGCATAATTTAAATCATACTTACAAAGAGGGAAGGAGCCAATAGTTCGTGTAACCCGCCCTGGGGTTGGTTGCATTGCACGTTACATTTTCGGCAGAGTACCCTCAGGTTTCGCTACGAAGCTTGAACACAATGCACCCGCATACGCGCAGTGCAAAATTATGATGACAGTGAAACTGGTCCTTGGTTCCTCACATGATAAATTTTATGTTCTTTCCATGTATATACAAAAAATAAAGTTTATGTAACCATTTGATATAATATGATGACCGTGGAAAAGTATTTAAACAATTTAAAAAATACTTATATTTTTTGAGACGTTAAAGGTTAAAGTCACGGTTCGCAGAATGTTCTTTCCAATTATTAAAATGTCTAATCATAAATTGTTTACAGATAACATTAAGATAAGAAAGCATCACGAATAATTAGCATATTTATAATAAAATTAAAATCTACTAATCTATGCTTGGATCCGTCATCCTGCCCAAATTACAATTGGCGTCTAAATGGCAGACGCTCAACTGAACGACGTAATTCGCAAGATCAAATAATTCGCAACGCTTTGCTCTCATGATTCATGAATCACTTCAAATGCCTAGTGTTTTTACTCATGTTCCAGCTATTAGCTGATCATTTTCACGTTATACAAGGGCACAATTTACAATCTAAAACAATCATACTTCGCCTATACCTACCAATTGTGTAAGTAGGTTTACCTAATTAATATTAAAGCTCGCTGTAAATCAGACTATTTAGATCGTACCGTAGATTAGCATTATGAATATTCATTTTTGCTATTATATAAATAGCTGGCTTCTAATATTATTATAGATGAATTTCAATAAGGCAAATATTATTATAATTATGATAGGTGGTCAGCGGCGAGATGTTTCGTTCGCCAATTATAATTCAACACTAGTGTAGAAACAGACAAAAGTGCATGATGCGGTTTGCGCGGCGGCGACCCACCCGTAGCCGTGGACCTGCTACGTCTATAATAAAATAAATATATTGTAGCGGTAAACGTTTTATAGGCCCGGGGGTGCGCGGGGCGGGACTGGCCGCGCGGAGAGGGGGTGCGTTGACCTCGGGCCAGGTTTACGAGTGCATTTGCACAGTGACACCCCCCCGCGGGCCGCGCGCCGCCCCCGCCATCACCATGCGTGCACGCAGCACTGCGATTCTCGAAATCGCAAAAAGCGGCCAATTATGATTGATACGGTCAAGATTCGACGACGTCGAGCCGAAAGGTAAAAACGACCTAATCGTTCTCCAGTTCATTAACGTCGTCTAGACTTGATAACAATCGAACTCTTTTATTTGGAATGATGGTTTTCTAATATCGATTATACGTTATCGAGAAATAATAATGTGGTGCGAGAGAATTTTCTTTTCAATAGATGTCAAGTTAGCGGCACACGCTCGGTAGTCGCTTTTGTACGCGCCGGGAATGTCATGTTACTTCCTGATAGATACGGCTGTACAATAACCGTGGCTCGATACTACACCTATCATAATAAAGGCTTTTCAGCGCACCCCTACTGCTTACCTAGTGCGTGTTTGTGGAGTGCTCCGTGGCGCCCGATTTACATCACAATACAGAATATTTTGAGAGTAATGACGCTTTAGTGTACAGTGTGCTAAGTATACGACAATAGAACAAGGATATTTCATGCGACAGAATTGATAGGAATATATTTGTTAGAAAAGATTTCCAATAATATGTTGCAAAGGAAAGTGATGATGCTGTCCAAGAATTTGTAGAACCCAAAAGTGCACATAACATGTATTTTTTTGGTATCGCAGTTTTATTGGTGCAGCTTCCGCGTTGCGACTGTGAGCAGCTTGAGGCGAGAAGGGCCATGTACCATTAATGGGAACGGCTTAAAAGCCCCCTGGACCATTTGTTCAACCGCCCATCTAGGCAAGTGTGAAGTGCGGCCACACACAACGTTGTTTCGCCTATTGGTCGTTATGGTAAAGTCAGCGAGGCTAAGCCGCGTGGTACACCGAACGTTACGAACGAATTAAGATTCCATGAAAGCGCTGTATTTGGATCTTTTCAGAAGTTTGGAGGCGGTCGTTTTTTTTTCAAATGTGGTAGCTTTCAATAGGAAATAACATAGCACCAGCTTTTAACGATGATAAAGAGAAAATAAGAATATGTCAAACTACAAAATGCGCTTAAAACCTTTGGTTAAAGAAAAAGCGGTTCAGACTTCTGAAACGATAAAAAGTAAAACTCAGAGTTGTTTTTATGTCCATTACGCATTCATTTTTCAGTTGCTTTGTCACTGACTTTGAGAAAGTGTTTTTAGTACCTATCGCCTTGACAGCACAAAGCTTTTTGCAAGCTAAGCTCTTAAAGGTAAGACCTTAAAAACTATAATATTACGACTCTAATGCATGGCATGTATATTTCTCTCACTTAAAAAAATAGTACTTGAGAAGTTTTGTGCACTCTGATTTTAAGTAAGAATTCTCTTTACTGTTAACGTTTCTTAGATAATATAAAGATCGCAATAGATTTTTGTTCACACCATTGTAAACCAGGTCATTTAATACAGGAAAACTAAGTGGCATTAACGTTTTCAAAAATATTGAAAATTTAACCATTGATATTTATCACGAGATCATTCCATACATGCTCAATTTTCGAATATATGCCGATTACCACCCGTGTATCACGGGGCTTTTAAGAAGTAAAAAAGTGAAGTAGTATGTGAAACAGCTTCTAGTGGCGGTGTTTGAGCAGGGAGCGAGTGCGGCGAGTTTGTCGAGCAAACACGAGCGAGGCCGCGTGACGGTGTGTCGCGACCTCCCGACTCCCGCCATTGTTGTCTCCGCTGCGCCTGCGCATGCAAGCGTGCGCACTGAGAGGAAAGACGAAGCGTGAGCGATTTCAGAAAACATTTGATCAGTGGCACACTATGGTCAACATCAGCGCATCTGCACCGAAGAATTTGGATATTTCAAATCTGAACTTTTGCAGATATCGGATGGTGGTTCATTATAATAGATCGCCGAAATGTATGTACGCGCATAACTGTCGAACTACTACTGACGAGGTTCCATGGAGTTTCTTGCTGGATTCTTCTCCATAGGATCAACTTTTTGGAACCGTGCAACTAGAGTCAATAACGTTTCTTAAACGCTTGTAAAAGCTTATTTGAAATAAAAACATTTGATTTGATTTGACTGCACTAAATTGGATAATCCTTTTTTTGATCGTTTTTTACAGTAAAATTTGTATTTAAGAAAATTTTAAAAAAAATATTTTTCTAATCTCATTATAGGAAATACATTTATGGCGTAAGCAATAAGTTTATCGGGTCAGCCATAAATAATAAGATAGATATCACTTAATGACAAAAAAAAATTACAATATATATTTACATTAACAAGTAGTTAGAGAAGTAAATCAAGAAACCATCTTTTATATTGAAGCTAATAAGAAAGATTTAAATGATCAGGGCAAGAATTGAAGATAAATTTAAGAATCGAAGATCTTTCTCAGGCTATAGGTACTTTACCTTGCCTTTCTCAAGATATTTTCATAAATTCTAATCTTAAAACCTTGGTTTTAAAAGGCAAAATAAGTAAATCTCTCTCAGAGCAATTTTAATGTTTATTCGCCCCTCTAGATGAATGTGCCTCTTTAGATATATATTCAAAATTAAAATTTATTTTTAAGACTGAAATACAAATTAAGTACCTACCTACACAGATTTAAACATGTATCGTTATAATTTATTGTTTATAATTTTATTTCAACTAATTAGTTGTTTTAATAATAATTATTCCCCATTTTCTCACTTCGAATATTAATTAAAATTCAGTCTGCTTATTTTAATTTATTTCCAAGGCTTCATTTTGTGGTCCTTATCACCGGACAATCGACAGTGGTGACGACGAAGACGATGGTGTTTTTTTATTCATTCGATATTCTAGGAACTCGATTTTATTTTTTATCGAATTGGTTAACTTAAATCGAAATAAAGAAATGCAAGGTTGGTTACTACGAGCTGGTCCCAGTTCTTACACCAATTGTGAAGGTATACAATTAGGTAGGTACATCATCGTCATCACCATCAACCCATTACATTGTCCCAATGCTGGGCACGGGCTCCTCTCAGTACGAGAGAGACGTACTATAAAAGGGTAGGTAGAGGGTAGGTACTATAAAAATAGTTTAAGAGTTCCCTTCTTTTAACTGCCTGAAAAAAGATGTGCTGCCTAAATGAAGACACAAATACTCCTATTAACTCTGGACAAATAACGTTATAATGGCATCATTATTTCGAAGTTTGCGTCTACTAAGCTAAGTTCTTTTCAATAAATCAATGTACACTCAAGAATGCAGTCATTTCAACAATCAAACACAATAACTGAAGTTTTGCCGTTATTTGTCTAATGCAAACAATAAAGGTAAGATTTTGAGTTGGACGTTCGTTTTTAAAATTACTCCGCTCCCGCTTATAGCAAAGCCTAACCCTAATGCATTCGTTCACTGCACTTGTCACACACGTGCATAATAAAACATCTTTATGTGGCGTGCACGTCGGTCGGCGGTGATTGTGTGAGTCTTCTACTCAAATTCAATTAGTTAAGATTGCAACGCGCCTCAACGTAAATCTGAGCTGATGGCTGTATGGATGTTTGCCGCTGCCACGACTTGAGTTAGCACGTTTTCTAATTTAAATAAGCTGCTTAATTTTCAATTTATTATTTTTGTGGTGTACAAAATTAGCTTTATAACCTTTCTTTGTTAGAAATAAAAAGATTAATGACACTTAAGATGCACTTGTAGAATCGAATCTACAGGTGTCTTAATTGTTAAGTAATTACACTATTAGTGCTTTGAGAGTTGGTATAATCATTCTAAAATTGGACAAAAGCTGTTGTGTTGATTGATCTGTTAATTTTCTTGTGGCATAGCGAAGATCTGAATGAAATCTGTGAAAATCATTAGGTTTTTAATACGATCAATTTCTATCATGATTCTAAACTATCTCAATGGCCGCACAGACCTTTGAACACACTACACATACTTGAATTTTATTTTTTCTTTCTACCTGCTATAAATAAAATAAAAATATTGGGACATCATTCAATATTTACAACTAAACTGAAAACAACATACCTACGTTTCCATATACCTACGTATAATTACCACCTCACTGAAGTGTTCGACGAAGTTGCACATTTAAGTTAAAGGTAAGCCGCTTAGCCAAAACTAATAAACAAAAGCCGCGATGAATATCGAAAAAGGTTGAAAACTCCTTGTAAGGTATTTTCTTACTAGATCAAATGGATTACATTAAGTAATCCACGTGTAAACGTTGGGGTAAGCTCGAAAGGACCGCTGTCACACGCTGTAGAAAATGTGGAAAAAATGTGGTAGAAATGTAGAAAGAAAGGTTAGGTCAGATGCGATCCGTCGCGGACTTAGACGAATGACTCAATATATACGCAGTGTGTACTAGGGATAATAGATACTATCTTTGCTATTTCTTTTTTTTGACTCGGGAAGGTTTTATGTGATCTTTTGAGTGTATCCTTATCCCTCATCATTTAGAATTATTTTATTTAGGTAAGTACGTACTTGGTTTTTGATATATACCTTTTATGGTTTAATTTTACAATAATAAGTAATTGTGGTCCTTAGGTCCGCATGGTCTGTTTCAAAACCTTGTAATCCCGAACCAATTGTCATGAATTTTCATTGGAACAATTCCTTTGTAATTTTTTGTCGTAACATTTGTATTTTCGTAACGTTTTTTATACAAACGAGAGCTTAATAAAAACGATGCTGATGTCATTAATTTTCGGCAACGTTAATCTTATCTAATAAAAACGGGATTTTTTATCCATCAATACCATTTAATTCTATCTACAAGAAGCTTTACTTTCCTACAGGGCAATAAGCTTGAGCATAGCACCCAGTCATAATAACTATGTAGACATATTTATATTTAGTCTATTACCATCTCCAAATGTCTAACACCCTCCCTTAACCCTAATATCTCGTTCACGATAAGCTAATGTATTGCGTTGTTAACAGTGAAACGCCAAGTAAAAACTCAATACGTCTATATGAGGCCCGCGATCATTGGAAATAGCTGAGTCGGAGCGTCAGCAATGCACAGCATTTAGAAAACCATGTCGCGGCTAGATAAAATCATTTAGCCTAGCTGGCATTTATTTAAATACCGCGAAAACACACGCTAAATGATCAGACATGTATCCTACTCGTGTATCCGAGCCGTTATAATTGACTTAATGATCTGTGGTGCAAATTATTCGCGGTAACAGATTGACAATTTAAATTAAGAACTTTTTCCTACTTCAAAACTTTATGGCTAGATTGGCTAGTATTTTACACGTTAACGTAATATTATGTAAGAAGTGTAAAAGTAATAAAATAACAAAAGACTTTCAATTCAGTATTCCATTGTTATACCTGTAAAGGAAGTTAAAACTTTTCTATTGTAATGCCGTTATTACAATACAAACTTTTAACTAGGACAATGAAAAACTAGCCTCATTGTGTTATTTAATTAAATGCAGATTTATTATGAACGACACTTTAACAGCATTTCCATAAATTAGTGGAGACCATCCAATTTACATTCTTAGTTTCTTTCATAATTTATTCGGGACAGTGTATTTTGTCAATTATATTCATAACTTCAAAACACATTATAATTTGAATCAGTCGTAATCGTATGACATCAGAGTAATAAACCTTTTGATCATAATACTTTCAATCAGCAATTAAAACATGATGGGTTCTCACGAACAATTTTATTAGTTTAGTCATGGTTTGTCGATACATAATAAATACTGGTAATTAATACGTTGTTACGCTCAAACAATATTTTTGTTGTCTAACGGATAGAGAGTATTTGAATACGGAACGAATTTCATATTCTGATCTAACCCGAATACAGCCGAATGATCCTTAATCGGTTTCTTGACTTATTCAAATGTATTAGTTTTAAACGTCCGAGTGCAATTTGATTTAGGAACGACAAAGGCTCCGCACACACGAACGATTGGCTGTGTGTATCGCGTGGCACATAACAGGTTTTCCATGAAAGTGTGGACGTCGTCGCAGCGAAGTGTGTCGCACCAAGCATGAGTCGCGAAACTGCACTTCGCAATTTAGATCCTTCTTTTTTCTTGTTTATAACGATTTTGTTTATAACAAACATGACGCATAACTGGTTAAGTATTCGTTTTACTTCATTTTTGTAAATAAAGCACGTTAACAAAGATTTGCCTGATAAAGGGAAGGATATAAACATGGATGGGAGATAAAAGTCATGTAAAGTAAAGATTTTCCTTTACCATCGCTCAACATTTAAAAGAAGTTTTAAATAACATCATATGTACCTATGTTATTTAATACTGCATTACCTGAAGGGTTAGGCAGAGGTGAACTAATATATTCCTATGGTTCGCCGGTATGTTAATAAGGGCTGAGCCTATTACCATTAACCGGGCCCAAATCCAAACTCCGGCCTAGGAATCAAACCCAAGATCTAGAGGTCCAGGAAAAATCCTGAACCGAATCGAAATCGAAAACTCCTTCACTAAAATAGCTTAGTGTTATTATTTTTAACATAATATATTAGTATTGTTTGTATTTGTTTACACAAACCTTTGTTGTAAATCCGACTGACTACACCCCGAATAAGTGCGAATAAATTGTACGTATTTGCCGTCAACCAATCAGGCAACACCTAATTAACAAAGGACGCCAAATAAAGAGTTAATAATAGCAGAAAAACCATTCGGTAGCTCATTAAAATGTTGTACTGGTCGTTATATCAAATGTGCACTCTGGTATCACACATTCATCCCATTTGCCTTCTAGCGAGCTTAGTGTGGTATGAAAGGGACTGAGCGAGTCAACCAGCTTGAAAAGGCTTAGATAGAGTGTTCTCTCACTAAAGTGCTTAAGTAATATATTACTTATATAGTGCAACAATTCAAAAAAGATATAAATAACAAACACTTTAAACGAGATACCTAGGTTATTAAGATCGCGGTTTTAACCTAACCAAAAAAAACCTGTACTTAATTAAATCTTCAATAGGGAACCTTCTTTGTTCGATATGCCCTATAGTTCACTGTTCAAGTGAACAGGAGTATTCTAGATCCATATAACCCAATAAATTTTACGTTATGGTAATGTATAATATTTCTAGGAACATAACAATATCGCCATATTAAAACAGAGTTCCAATGAAACATTCCCGAAGCAAGACCACAGTGGAATACTTAAGATTCGGGTGCGGACTACCTGTCGAGCCGCGCTCGGGTAGTTAGTCGGGTAGTTGCAAAAACTGCGCCCGCGCACCGCTCCCACGCTCGCCGAACAGGGTCATCGACCTCGCCGCCTTGCATCGATGCTAATTTGACGAATATTGACTAAAGTGTGATAACGATGCTCCGCCGTCTCTACGCGAATTCCGATCGAACACTAATCGATACCGGCTATGTATATTTTGTTGTTATATGTAATAATATAACAACATCTTGAATAGGTTTTTTGTTTCGAATTATTGTGACTTAAGAGGATAGTATCCGCTTCGCGCCCCATACAAACGCAGTTTGGCCCTTGCTTGAATTTTAAACAATGAAAGTCATTGAAATTTTGCAGTAACAATCTTATCATTAATACACGTGTTTCTGTAATATACAATTTCATTTCAATATACGGTTAAAAAGTTACACGAGCTCAAAGATTGGCAATTTTCGTTGAAAAACGGCCCAACTTTATGCTAGTATTTCTCGACAATGTATCAATACAGAAACATTCTGATTCGAAGGAAACCCAGATAATATAGTGAATATTTTTTTACAAGATTTTTTTTTTACATATTAGCAATATTATAGGAGTAATCTCCAAAATTCGGAACATTCGAAATACGCGTGAAAATGTTGTTGTTTCTCCTCTCGGGCACGCGTTCGCATCGCGAGGGATAGAGACAGCGACAACTGTGCAACATTGTTGCGTTCGCGAGGGACACTCCTCTTAATATATTTGGTTGATAAGTTCCTTATTAATTATAATATATTAGGTATAATGATTTGATTTCATTCGTCCAGTGGTCGTTAGTTCAAACTGCTACGCTACAGTTCCTGGGTTCGATTGGGACCTTGAAATTAGGAATTGTGCCCGGTTTATAGCAAAAGGTTCGCCTCTATAACACAGCACCCTAATATGTCGGAGAACTGTGTACACCGCTGCATATCCCTTCGGGGAATACAGGCGTGCTGTTACGTGGTTATGTTAGGTGGTTTGAGTAATTAATGAATCAAATTGTTTATATTTGCGAGTGGGGTTGGGTTAGCATCACGTTAGCCTGCTGCGGGTAGGCAGACTTCACAAGCCTTCGAGAAAATCTCTCAAGCATGCAGGTTTCCCCACGATGATTTACTTTAACATTTTAAGCGAGATTACGAAAAGTCAAAAGTGCGTGCCTTGGATTAGAACTCGAAACCTACGACTTGGCGGTCCAATAGGATTATCACCAAGTTATCACTGCTAACCTAACAACAATAAACTTTTAATTTACATAAAAAGTTACTTTGTACTGTAAAATTGAAATATTTCAATCAGATAAATTCTAGATAAAGTACAATCGCGAAGAAACTTGTTACCTCTGTCCATGTGTTGGTCTGTTTTTTATCTGTTTATAGATCTGATAGGTACGTATATAGTCTGTGTTTTAGTTTTTAGATAACGATACCGTGCAGAAACGTTATTTACGAATTCGTTACGCCTTTTTTATAATGTCTGTGAGTAATTCTGAAACAACTCAAAAAAAAACAACTTGAATCGTATGATTAGAATATTCTTGTGTTCTGTCTTGTACTGGCTTAATTAAGAAATAATAATCCCAATTATCTTTCGTACTTGTGTTAATTAGAATATTATATTGTCATTTCCGTTTAGTCTCGTCATGTTTCATAGTAAATAACTAGACTTTTTCCTTCTATAATAATATGTACAAATACTTATAGGATACTAGCTTTCCGCCCACGGCTTCGCCCGCGTGGTTTCTCGGCTTGTGTGTACTATAATATGTATGTATTTTACATAAAAACCTTCCTCGAGAACCACGCTATCCATTGGTAAAAACAGTCAGTGCAGTAGTTTTTGAGTTTATTGCGAGCAGACAGACAGACACGGCGAAGGACTTTGTTTGATAATATGTAGTGATAGTGAAGTGATTATTTCTATTTGTAGATAGTTCGAGTATTATAAGGTGAAGATTTCAGTCTTTCGGATGACTTACATAATGTGTGTAATAACCGAGACGCAAGCGTGAGATCCTAGGTTCGATTCCTAAGCCGAGCAAAGGTAATTGGGTTTCATTTAAAATTGCTTCAGTTGGTAAGAGTTAAAATGTGTGTCCTGTTAAGTAATATCAATAGGTTCACCTTCTAATATGAATCTTCAAAACATACTGGTGAAGTTTGGATGTAGGTATATCGGTACACCGCTGCCCTTTCAGGGAATACAGTCGTCGGAATTTATAGGGAAAAGAAAATACATCATTGTAAACACTTCTATTTCAAACGTTATTCAATAACGACTTATAAATGCCATATAAATGTTTCACCTATGGTAGAAACTGAGCGGGAAACGGCACACGGCAAACGGCACACCGGCACCTAATCAATTGTCGGCGCGGCACATCGCGTGCGACAGCCATGTCAAATAGTGTTCACCACGCGGCCGCGGTTACACTAATACACGCACATACGACAGCACGACAAGCTATATACGACGCTATTGCGACGGAATAAGGGCGGTACAAAAGGCACACTGTGTAGCTTGAGGTGTCGTCATGTGTACACGTCGCTTACACGCCGCACCGCATCGCTCACTGTGCTCCCAACTTTACACAACAAATGCTAGTTAGATAATGAATTGTGTTTATGCTTGAAGTATCTGCTAATAGCTTCGTGATTAAAAGCTAGGCCGGCGAACTTCCTGACCGAAAAACTTATTTTTGGAATCCACGTGCAAAAAAACTAGATACTCAAATCAATTAAGAGCCTTGGGTTGCTTTCGGTCGGTATTAGGACTTCTGATTTGACCAGCTGGCGACCACCCTTCCTTCGAAGTCTGTCGTAAAGCACCTGTAATGACTTTGTGTGTTTCCCATTTTTCACTTCCAATTCCCGCACGGTTACTGCGACTCTTACTTGAGCCTTAAGACTGCAGTCCAGTCTTAAGGCTCAGCAACTCCTTTGGTATTGCACGTGTCCATGGGCAGTGATGACTTCTTACCGTGTAGTGTATTCGTTTGCTTACAAAACAAAAAAAACAGTAAAGAGTGTCTTATCCTGATACTCATTGATAAGAATTTACAATTCAATTAAAAATATTACTTTTGACGTGGTAGATCTATTGATATTATTTAAAACAGACACTGTCCGTGGCCATGTATGTATGACTTACCCTCAGTTTTTAATAAGTACAATCCTTTTGTCAGAAATTCCAATTAGGGTTTGAGGTGCGAAAAATATATTTTTCTCAAAATTATTAACCCTAAGCGTAGGCTTACTGCTACTCTATAAGGAACATTCCATCTATAGATTTCAAAATATTACTCCGGACAACAATCAGAAAACTAGCTGCGTACATATCTTACCTAAAGCCGACAACATAGACCTTCAGATGCTACTGTAGTTGAATGGGGAGGTTCTCCTTCGGGAATTGAAGGTTTGGCAATCATATTTAATGCAATACTAGAATTTATAGAGTACCTTAGAGTCTCGTCCCTAATTCCTTAACCCTTCCTGTAGCAGAATCAGGAGTTCAGTGATTTGATACGGTAAGTCGTTATCACAGAATAGATAAATCTCTTCCGTGGTCGCTATTGAATATGTCAAGTATTTAAATATGAAACACCTATACTCCATTTGGTTAGGTACTTAACTAAAGGTAAATAAATCATAAAAAAGGTTCTTTTATAGGGTCATTTTTCATTTCGAAATAAAACATCACCAAAATAAATTATTCAATAACTCAAAATCACATTCTGCTTTTATACTAGCATATCTTACTACTTTGCTTAATATTAAATAGTTACTATTATTCTTAAGCTTGCAAACAATTAATTAAATCAAAATTTATAATTATGTCAAAAAGTATTGCAATGTGCCTACTAAAACGAATCTAAAAATACAGATATTCAAATCATTTTTCTGCTGTAATAACACGAAAAAATTTAGAAGTAGTACTACGAGGAAGCGGAGCGAAATAATTAACCGATATTATACTTAGTCGGGTAACCAGACGCCATACGTATTTACTTTACTTTCGTTCGTTTTTGTGTTTCTTTTGCGGCAAATGGTGTTAGATAGTTATTATTTTGTTTATTCGTTGGTTTTATTGATTGTTGGTGGTGTTGTTATTAATTTCACTCCCAATTCATATGATACCATTGTAATAAAAGGTTGAACAGCTCTGAACGCCGCCATTTTTATTGTTTAACTTTAGTTAAGTACCTAACCAAATGGAGTATAGTTTCGTTGGGAGGTAGGTCCAAAGGCAGGTATCCAAGTGTTTTGTCCAACTTAGCTAGTATAATAATAAGGTAAAATATATGTATATTTATTTCACCTTACCCGACCGATGTCCCGTCCATTTTTTTACATATTCATTTGTCATAGTAACTGTCACATTTTCGCACGAATATCTGGATTTTCTTGTATACATAAATAAGAAAAACCAGGAGGCCTAATTGGATATTTAACAATGTATGGCATTTTCTACAGTATTCTTCTAAAACAGGGTGCTACGTAGATTATTACGCAGTTAGATGTGTTTTATATAAAAAGGAAAATATATATTTAAGGTATTTTTTTTTCCAGTTTCCCCAGTTTTTTCTTGTAAAATCTTTGTTTCGCTTTTCCTTGTCTTACATGATAATAACTTCTTGCCTGCAAAGCCATTATTAACCTTGACACAAGACATAATAAAACCACGCATTCATTCTCTTCTTCCGCAATTCTTTGCTTACGCACTAGATCCGACTTTATGGCTCCCCCAGATCCAACTAAGAAAAAATATAGGCGATATCAGAACCTATCTATCCGCGGAAGTTGTAAAAGTCGGATGAAAATAATGTATGGCATCTAACTGGATAACGAAGGGCTTAGAATGCGGGCGCCGCGTACATAGTGCATTACGACCAAACTGATAACAAGATACAACGAACTGATAGCAGAGGGTAATGTACATAAGGGAACTGTTAAACTAGACTATGGAAGCCATTATTTAAGTCAGAGCTTAGAGTTCTAAAGTGAAATCCATTGTTCCTTCATTTTCCTTGTTTTGGATGTCCAGCTTTTTGTCGTCGCAATTCCATTCGATATAGTTATAGGACACCTATGTGTCTACACAATATGTTACCTAGGACAGGAAGTCTATGATTTCTATCGAAGGACCGAAAGATGATTGAGCAGATGATTCAGAGCAGATGTACAGTCTTCACTATAATAGATTCCAAATAAATTCCTCTTTCACAAATATAATTATGTCTCGAACGCGAATCAAACCCACAAAACTCGACCCAATTGTAGAGTCAAGGTAACTAAGCGTACCTTAATATTTTTCTTTAGATATTAAAGGAACAAAATAACCGCTATGTGCTTATCATTCTACCCACATTGCGAGAATCTACAGGAAAATGGGATTTTCCGATACTTATAGTTAATGGGCCGGTAATAACGTGTGACCAGTATTTGTGTTTTTCCTATATTCACGTAACCATGGGTATACATATATATACATACAGGGGTCAAGGGGAAAATTGTGCCGTTATTATGTTGGGCAAAATAGAGCTTATATTTATTAGCAAGGATATACAAGCAGGGTTGTTTGGGTAAAACGGTAATTAATGTGCTCCTAATGTTAACAATAATGTTAGTCGACCACTGCACACGTAAACAAGTTCGGAAATTAATGGGATTTTATCCAATATTATGTATATTATAGTTGTAATACCTAATATCCTAAGTCTGACGAGATAGGCTCTCGTTCGAATCGAATTGTCAATGCGTACTAGCTTAACGTGGCTGAGTTGTGTCTTACGGATAAATTATCTACTTAAATCGAATGTTCCTGCTGCGACTGTACCAAACGAACGTAGATAATGTATTATACATTACGTTTTCTTTGTGCAGTCGTAGTCAAGAGTAAATTAACTTTATCATCGCCGCCTCCAATTTACATGGGGTCAGCTAGCAGTAGTCGGCACAGCAAACTATTTTTTTGTTAGCCATCATCTCATCCACTAGTTCCATCCGTATCGTCTTTCACACAATCCATCAAACTTTTCATTGGAGGAGTTATATAGACACCGCCCTCATGTTAAGTACATGAGGGAAGCATATAAGCATAAATTTATATTCCGTTGAATATTGCTATGGCACGCAAGTACAGCTCTGGAAATCTTGAAATGGAAACTTTCTGCCTATTTCCTGTGCCCACATTTGCATAAGAAAAGGCAAATCCTTGTTGTTCCAGTTTTCTGAAAGGATAATGGACATAATAATGTAGTGAGATTAATCGTATGCGATTTGTTGGCTTGGTTATATAATGTTAGTGCTATTTCTAGAGCTAGCTGTGTCCTGAGATGATCTCGTGTTTTCCTATTCGCAGAGAAGGGGTTTTTAGCGATTAGGTAGCTTGAACATTACCAAACAAGCTTACATTTTTATTATTATTGTGTGTAAGAGTGCCATTTAACTTTTATATTAAAAAGAGACTGTGTGGACTCTGTTAATATTACATCTGGTAAGAAATGATAAAGTTTGCTTGCAGTTTTTCAGCTAGGCATAATGTTTTTTTTTGTTTTCTATTGCACTCATATGTTAATATTACATCTGGTATGAAATTTATAAAGTTTGCTTGCAGTTTTTCAGCTAGACATACTTAATGTTCTTTTTTTTGTTTTCTATTGCACTCATAGAATATAGCAAATTTGCGCGAATGGGTTATAAATTTAAGTACGTAGTGTACTAAATATATCAAACAGGATTTCTTTGCCTACCCATAAACTTTCTCCTTCTTTTCTCAAGAACAAAATACTGTAATTGCCTCCCCTACATTTACAACGTCGTACTACATCCACATAAATATTCCGAGCAACAAGCATTCAAATATGGGTATTCACAAAGTGGTTTGTCATGTCGGGGGCGACGCCACGACGCAATTTCCACGACATCTCGCCGGCTCCCGGTCCACGACGCAAAAACAAGCCACCGACCGAAAATTGCAACGGCCATCTTCGTCACAATTACCAGTTTTTACCCGTACACACTTACTGCATTTTTGGCGGCGAAAAAAAATGTTTCATCAGACTATACATCAAGACCTCGTATGATGGAATTTGGGCCCAAAAACTTTTGGCCAGATTGCAATTTTTTTGGTTGGGTGCTTTTCTTTTTATTTTCGCTTTAATGTAATTGCGTCGTTATTATTATGGTACTTTTATGTCATTTTTAGATGGCGATAAGGGTTTACTGAGAATACGATGCCAACTGTATTTACAAAGATTATAATCATCGTTTCAAGTGATTTGTATAAAATTATGATAATGTCACCGTTGATACCTTCATACACCTTTCCCATTTAAGGTGCAAAATGTCATACTCTTGGAGCTAAAAGGGCCAAGAATCGACTAGACTATTACTATTTATATTATGTAATATTATTTTAAGTGTTCATAAATGACTATGATTGTGACTATGACATAGCAGCTTTTTCGCAGAATCATAATATTCCTATAAAGTGGATTTCAAGGCCTCTCCAGGAACCATTTTAATGTTTCCTCATTCGAAACCATAAAACGGTAGTAATTTCTTTAGGTCAATTGAATAAAGCTACCACGTTACTTGATTTACAATAACCAACTAAATACATAAAATATGAACTGACCATATAAATAAATGATTGATACGGAGCCGACCGGTCATTTATCTGCTTACAAAAATAACCCTGTATCCACTGAGCGAACTCCACTCCCGAAACTATGACGCGGCGCACTAGCATTTATTAATATTTATGATTATATAACTACGTAAGTAACTGCCTCTTTGGTCAAACGCGGCCACCGAGTGTTCTTGTTCAATTTGTTCCCAGTTAATGGCAATAGGCCTCCTATTACATGGCACTGTAAAACATACTGACGCGCTCAATCAAATCTAAGCCTTCGAGGAATAAAGGTGGGTTAATATGCTTATGTTATACGAAACTTCAGTGCAGTGATAGCCTAGTGATATGACCATTGGACTGCCAAGTCAAAGGTCTCGAGTTCGAATCCAAGGCACGCACCTCTGACTTTTCGAAGTCATGTGCGTATTAATAATTAATTATCACGCGCTTAAACGGTGAAGGAAAACATCGTGAGGAAAACTGCATGCCTGAGAGATTTTCTTGACGGCGTGTGAAGTCTGCCAACCCGCAGTAGGCTAGCGCGGTGGACTATAGCCTAATCCCTCTCGTACTGAGAGGAGACCCGTGCCCAGCAGTGGGACAATGTAATGGGTTGATGATGATGATACGAAAATTCAGTTCAGTTATAACACACAAACTTCTGCAACAAAGCAACAACCCACTGATCCATTACACTACATGGCTCCTTCCTTAGCTAATTATTATCTTCACGGAAAACTTGGTGAGCAGAACAATAGTAAAGTTGCTCTGAGCTGTCAGATTGGATGTTCTCGGTGTACAATACATTTTGGCGTACATCGAACGGGTTTGCTTTGCGCCCGACGGTCTGCCTTAAAAGGTCGAAATGAAAACATTTAGGCGCCTAAGTAAATAAAAGTGAAAACGACTTCACTTGTGTTGAAATATTATTGTTGGGCCTTTGCCGGCATCCGTTTATTACTTTGAACATCACTTCGATAAGAGAGAATGAACATTTTGTTCGGAAATAAAATAAATAAACTTTTACTTAATTTTAGTTAAATTACATTATATTAAGCTCTAGACAGACGGACTGCATTTCAACTGCAATCCAACTGCAAATTGCAGTTCGGATGCAGTTTGAATGCAGTTGACACGACTGCAATAGAACTGCAAACCAAACGTGCAGTCACAGTTCACACGATTGCACGCCGACTGCAATTGAACTGCAATCGGACTGCACGTTTGGTTTGCAGTTCTATTGCAGTCGTGTCAACTGCATTCAAACTGCATCCGAACTGCAATTTGCAGTTGGATTGCAGTTGAAATGCAGTCCGTCTGTCTAGAGCCTTAGTGGTTAGAAATAGCTTGCATCTTGAAACAGCTTTGTTAATCAACGTGGCACTGTGGCATTGGCAAAACATGCCTTGTTCTTTATATCAAAACAAAAACAAAGTAAGTAGGTATTATAAGTAGGTATGTACTGTAAATGCTTTTTTCTACTGATTGGACCTAGCATCGATTGGATACTTGTAGGCCAGCTAGTTGTATATAAATATCAATATCCTCATATGAAAGATCATTATAATTTTGGCTGATTATATGAAACCTCACCGAAAAATGACTCAAATTGGAATAGGAAAATTTACGCTGGGGAGCTACGCAGGGGTTACCACTTTCTAAATAAATCATTTTTTTATTACCCAATTTCATAAAATAGCAGCAGACATTTTCAGGACCTGCTTTCCATCTAAGATAATAAATAACTACTTACTTATCACATAATTTGCATAACATGCAGTAAAAAGGACTGAACGTTAATCGATTCCGCAGCCATTAAGCTTGCAATAAAAACCATACGTACATAAACGTAATCATCCCTCTCTCTCATTAATCTGTGTATGAACAGGGTTGATTCATATCTAGTTAGTCGGCGCCAGCGATTTAATTAAGGATTTAATTTAACCTACTATCTACACTGCAATGATAAAACAGGAACAAAAATAGTTTATAGTTCTCTTTCTAGGAATTAATTGAAGGCAGATACGTAAGGTAAGTATTGATTTGTTTTATTAAGTTGGAAAAACTGCCTTATCAGTCTAGTGGTCCTAAACGCGACGCTAGAGGTCCTGGGTGCGATCCCCAGGTCGAGCAAAGTGTTATTGGGATTTTTCTATAAAATTTCCAGTAGCAGCTCCGAGTCTGGATTTGTGCCCGGTTAATGGCAATAGGTGCGAGGCTATTGCCATTAACCCCTATTACTTACATGGGACCTATACGTACCGGCGAAATGTGCGTGTTCATTAGTGGTGTACTAATGTACATCCACATTTGCCGGTACGTATACCTCGTCTAACCCTTCAGGGAATACAGGCGTGATGGTATGATGATGATGATGATGATATTATGTACATAATTATGTTTTATATTTTTTCTAAAATAAACCACCAACTTAAATAGGTATTTGAATTACAGTTACTGAGCATAAATAAATAATGTTTTTATTTTCTTTTTGGTGTACAATAAAGAGTAATCTATCTATCTATCTATCTATCGAATGTCATTTTTCACGCTTGTCGCTGAAACGTTTGACCTTTTTAATTATAACATGTCGCCTTTGAGTCTAACTAATAAATATCAGTAATTACACGAAGCGACTTCCATAAGACCTCGGAAAGCCAGCTTGTTGGTATCTTGAGGTTTGTCTGTCAGAATTTTCGGGCTTCTGACTAGCCCTAACGATTAACTTAGCTTGTAAGTATAACAACCGCAACCGACGCCTTTACGAAATCTTCGAGGCTCGGTGAGGTCACCCATCCACATACTAACCGCGCCAAGCGCAGCTTAACAGTGCGGATTGGTTGATCAGCTTAATTATTACTTAGCTGTGAACCCCTCAGTTTAACCTGTACATGTATTATCATTATTTTTACCATGATTCTTTTTTAACCCCCGACCCCCGTGTCTGTCTGTGGCATCATAGCTCCTGAACGGATGAACCGATTTTGATTTAGTTTTTTTTTGTTTGAAACTTGAATTAGTCGGGAGTGTTCTATGTTTGATGAAAATCGGTCGGGATATAATGCACTTGTCGGGGGCAATTTAATTTTTTACACCGTAAAAATAGACCAGTATTTTACCGTACTTTTTGGGTATGTGAATACATATGTGCACTTCTTCCCTTTTACACAATTTGAAGTGGATAGAAGACACCCAACTAACAGAAGGAATCATACGGACATGTTTCCTAGTCGTAACCAATCGTCATCATCATCAGCCAAAAGTTAGTGCTGAACAAAGGCTTCCCTCATGGACAATGCAAAATTTTATGCAATTTAGGCCCAATTCAATTCAATTTCTTCCTTCTCCTTTTCTCCTCCCCCTCCCTTTTCCTTAAATAGGCTCGACAACGCATTTTCAACTCCTTTGAATTAACAGATGTCCATGGGCGGCGATGACTATTTACCATCAGGTAGCTCGTCGGGTCGTTTGCTGAGTTTACAACATAAAAAAAAATGTGATTATTCCATAACCTTCATTTTCCAGAGCCTTAATATTCCATGTGACATTAAGTATGCAAGGTAAATGTGTAGTAGTGGGTCTAGTTAGCCCTAATGGGCCAACATGATGATGACAGGTAGTATAGCCCAGCCGTGTGAAAACACAACATGCAACATAGTAACTGCATCATAAACGTTATCGCCCAGTATACCGTAGCAAACCTTCTGCAGTTTTGTTCGCTGCCGAGTAAACATCTTTCCGATTAAACTTTTTTACGATCTCTCTCCGTTTGTGATAATCCTTGGCCAGTTAATGGTATGTTTCAGATCTTGCACACCTGAGTATTGTTTTACACGGTCAAACTCCTTGAAGTCTATATTTTCTGGGATCATAAGTTTTAGTACCTATATGCCCAAAGTACCGTACAATAGAGAGAGTGAAATATTACTGCGTTCTGGTTGAAGAACAGGCGAATTCTTTTCCCGAACGCCGCAATTGATATGGAACTGCGTGATGGGACGATCTCAGTGCTTGATCCAATATCAAGGTCAAAAATACATATAGTTTTTTTTTAAACTGGCTTCTCTCACATTTCCTTTCATATCGAAAGAAACAAAATTGGAAGGATGATTGGCAGAGATGGCACGAATGACAGCGCAAGCCAAATATAGGGTCTATAAAATCAGTCAACGAACGTGATCTATTACTACATCGAATGTCTCATCCAATTACGGCTATTTGGAGCGGTACGCTGGACAGAGTCCTTAACTCGTTTTACTCAATGAGTGTTACAACTTGCCCGCACTAAGTACCAGTTACTACAATAATCTGACGCGGTCCATATATTTCTGTAATGACCACAAGTTCTAATAAGTTCCATCCCTTGCAAGCAACTCCTTACCAGGGGAACGCTTAGTAAGACCGCTTTTACGCTTAAGAACCTCATAACGAACATAACACTGTCTCTTAATTAAAATTTTGCTTCTCTTTCTCATATAGAGAAGAAATTTAAGACCACGTTTGTCGATAGCTACCCACGGGGTTGACTTAAATCCTGCGACAAAATTAAGTCGTTATAATATCTCGTCTTTGAAGATTGTCTTTGCACGGGACGACAACATTATTTGGACATAACGTGCTGTTCGCGCAGTTTTAATAAATAAGTTGCTGGCGTAACTACAGTCACCGAAGGCAGAGGACCTATGGAGCAATTTGCATCATTAAATTCTTAAATTGTTGTAGTACTTAATTACTCATATTTTGTATGTATAGGAACTGTTTGTTGTATAGCTAGCTTTAATATAATAACGCTCCTTCTCGTGAAACAAAAAACAACTTAGTCGCGTTACAAAAGGTCACTAATTAAAAGTTTTTTATAAGTAGGTTCTTACGTTCGTGATTTTTTTCTCAGAAAATAAGCTTTATTTTCATAATTCCACCGCTCACAAGCTTGTCTGATGTGCGTCATGTCCTGAATTCGGTTCTCAGGTTGAGCAGTGTTTTTGTTTTTTTTTTGTTAAATTACTAGTAGCAGCTCTTAGTTTATGCCCGGTGGATGGCAGTAGGCTCGCCCCCTATTTCATGGGACCTAAACATACTGACAAACTGTGGGTGTACATTAAGTGTACCTCAGCCTTACCCTACAGGGAATACTGGAGTGATGATGTATGCTATGTACCCGTGCGTTACCCTATTACGTTGTAGCGCGCCGTATTCCAATTTCCTTCAAATTATTTGACGTGTCAAATGAAAATACAGGCACCTATGTAATTATCTTGTGAAATTGCTAATAAAATTTGTATTTATGAATGTGCTGTATTTGGGAGCTGCGTCTCTGGGGCGCACTGGTGATATTGTTTATGGTCGGTTAACTCCCTAACGACAATGTTTTTGTTAAATTAATTGCGCAGTTATTTTTAATGGAGCTGTCCTTAAATAAGTCGTCGATTTTGGATGCTTTACCATCACAAATCCACGTAAACATCTTTAAGTTATTATTAGTTACGTTAACGATGTAACGCGATCAAGCCCGTGGAATAGATTTAATTCAAATAATATGTCTTTATTATGTTATTTTTTATCTTTTTCTTTATTTACGTTAGATAAAATATTTATCCCAACGACTAAAATAATATCTTTGTCTCAAATATTAATACATATTAAGATACCTAGGACCTAAAAAAATCCTGTTCTTGCAAACACATAACGACGGCACTTCCTTCACTGTGAACCTGAACATACATAGTATTTGCAACTATGTACCCACATACTTAAGTAAATCTGCATAACACGCGATAGTTCCCCAAGAATTCGGTACCGGAACCTTTTAGGTAAATGACAGGTAATCCAACAATAACTCCCAACTTAAAGCTTAAAGAAAACAAGAGGTCCAACAAGACGGTGCATTGTGAGGTAAGACGAAGGCGAGAGGGGAGGAACAGAGAAACGCTCAGAAGGTTAAATTGACTGGTCTGTAATTATGAAGCTCGATCAACGCTAAAATTGGCAAAAACAGCGACACTGTTGAGCAACAGAGCTATGATGCGTAGTGCTTAGATTACAGACCAGAATGTAGTTAACGTTGAGTTAAAGCGCTTTTTTAGCTTGATACAATCTAAGAAGGCAGAGGATAGCACTTGCGATTGCTCCATGATGGAATCTATCGCTTTTGCACCATTCTTAACGCCGAATAGGTTTTTTGGTATGCCAGCACTGAAACCCAGATGTCACTTAGCTACAACTGTAGACGAATTCTTTATTTCATTAGTGGACAGTGGTAGAGCAGTACTGTTCCAATGAAACAAATATTTTTTTATGGCCTAAGTACATATACTTGTAGGTAAAATAACACGTAGCACACATTCTACGGAATTTTTTGCTACCAAACTTTTTACCTCCAAAATGTCTTATAGCATTCTGAACATTTGAACTTCGAATTTCGTAGCAATTTTTGTAAATCCTCTTGTTTGCAGTGGGATTTCTGTTGTTCGTTACTGAGTGGTTGCGCGGAGGTCATGTCAATATTTATCCGTTGCGCGTGCGCCGTTCTCCGGAACAGCACCTGATCACACACACCGCAGGTTGATTGTACACGGCATATTATCTTACAATATGGATATACGAGTATGTGTAAGATAATATTTTTTAAAGCTTCGATGCTCGTGTGAATCTGTTATGCCATGTTTTTGAATTCAATGTCCTCATTTTCTTTATGTGAGTGGAAACGACAAAAAGTTTTAGTAACGTATTAGGTATATGTCCGTAACAAACAATAAATTATTTTTCTTTAAAAAAATGCTCGTCCCTAGACTAAACACCCAGACCCAATAAATATTTGCTTTCTGTGGGAATCGAAACCGCGACCCGTGGCGCTCAAACCCGTCGTTCAGTCATTGCGCCGATAGAGCCATCAACTTAATCAGACTGAAATTAGATATGTACGTGCTCCTCCAAATAACAGCTCACACGCACAATAGGCAAATGACATAGACGTGACGTCATTACAATTACTGATTCAGAGTTCAATACAAAGGTAGCTATTTAGCTGGCATCCAATTAGGTAGTAGTGTCGTCAGTAAAATTGACAACGTTAAATTGTATGTACGCAGGCTACACATCAAGCTATACGAATCCAGTTTAGATTGACCTTCCATTGTCAAGGTTTTCCGTACAATTCAAGGCCAGCCTATTCATTCATTCATTTATGTCAGCCTATTGCCGTCTACTGCTGAACATAGGCCTCCCCCAAAGAGCGCCAAGCATCCCGGTCTTGGGCAGCTCGCATCCATCCGCTGCCAGGCACCTTCTTTAAATCGTCACTTCATTTACATATTTTTCTATTGTATTGGACTGCCTCATTAGTCTAGTGGTCCTAAGCGTGACTGCTATGCTAGAGGTCCTGGTTTCGATCCCCAGGTCGAGAAAAGTGTTATTGGGTTTTTCTATGAAATTCCCAGTAGCAGCTCGGAGTCTGGATCTGTGCCCGGTTAATGGCAATAGGCTCGCCCCCCTTTTACATGGGACCTAAAACATACCGGCGAAATGTGGGTGTACATTAGTACACTTCTGCCTAACCCTTCGGGGAATACAGGCGTGATGGTATATATTTCTATTGTTGTCATAATGAGAGGAGACCCGTGCTCAGCAGTGGCACAGTATGTGGGTCGTTGATGATGATAAACAAGATGACAACCAAGCATACGGGCCAGGCGGCAACCGCTACTATATGTAGACGGCAGTATGACTAGTAGTATCCAACCGCTTGTCTTGAGACCTCAGTTTCAATTTCACTAGCTACATTCCTACCATCTTTATTAAACTTATTAATCTCAGCCTCATGGGGTACTCACTCTACTCCAATCAGAATTTCCACGAAACGTTGAGTGATGAACCGATGACCTATATTATAGTATTCTAAATAATAATATATTACTACCTCATTAGTCTAGTGGTCCTAAGCGCGACTGCTGCGCAAGAGGTACTGGGTTCAGTCCCCAGATCGAGCAAAGTATTATTGGGTTTTTCTATGAAATTCTCAGTAGCAGCTCGGAGCCTGGATTTGTGCCCGGTTAATGGAGATAGGCTCGCCCCCCATTACCTACATGGGAACTAAACATACCGGCGAAGTGTGGGTGTAAATTAGTACACCTCTGCCTAACCCTTCGGGGAATATGGTGTGTGTTATATTATTATTAAATGCGACATGTTCATAGTAAATAACATTTAATATTGAGTCGCGTGACATAAAATGTATTGCATTGTGTCAATCAATAGCTATCAATGCACCCTTCTGCACAATATATGTGTCGGTTAACTGAATAATTATGTCTCATAGTCTTTACAAATTGACAACAATTCAAATCTTCACGTTAGGAATTTGGAGGCTAATAAGAGCGTCCTTTCTCTTTTTAAACTATATAATGTCATTGGTTTCATATGACAAGTTGTCAAAAGTGAGATGACCGTTGAAGGATGATGAAATTCCATCTGACAAATAAATTATCAAACACAAAATAGTGTCGAGATTCGAGCAGTGGACTGTAAACGGAATACATAATGGAGACGAGATTTTAATGTATTCCAAATGTAGCCAGCTACGGGCTATTATGTTAGCTTGTCTACGTCAGAACGAGGATTTATCTAAACCCTAGATTCGGTGTAGCGTGCATCCCAAATTGTAATAGGGGTTTTTACTTGATTTGCACTCCGAACCGGCGCGGCGGGCGTGGAGTGTTGTGCAAAGCTTGGGGCGTGATAGAGTCGACAGCTGTATATTTAAATTTTGGCATGAAAATGTCTAAAAAATACTCACTCATTGCAGTAGCTCGAAGTTTAGGTAACCTTTTTATAGGAAGCAATTCTATAAAAACTATTCACCTTTTAGATTACATAGTACATGAAACAGAGTAATCAATACGGTATTAGTAAAGATTTAATTCTTTTGCTTCTTGGAATAAGGTTTTGATTTCTTCGCTGGGTCGTCAACAGAACCTGGAGCTCGCAAGCTGCTGAAGACAGCCACCAGAAATTCCAAATGTTCGTACAACATAAAGTAGCCACTGCACTAGTATGTCAGTAGGTATCATCATCAACAAAATATATTGCACTAAATTCTACTTTATTATCCATCGCACTGCGACAACAACTGTACCTACATAACAATGACGCAATACCGATTAAACGAAACTAGTTACCGATTATCGTTTGTGAATCAAATCCACGTAATTATATGAATT
This sequence comes from Subacronicta megacephala, assembly GCA_958496365.1. Lineage (NCBI taxonomy): Eukaryota > Metazoa > Arthropoda > Insecta > Lepidoptera > Noctuidae > Subacronicta > Subacronicta megacephala. The sequence continues at coordinate 3,160,909 of OY292514.1, forward strand.
AATTGATGAATGCTTTCATGCATTTAAAGCGATTACGAACTAATTGCTCGATGCGCTGCGGCGGGTACACTACACTCGCACATTCGTAATAGTGCGTGTGTATCGTTCAATGTTTTTCCAGCCAGTGGTTTAATTATTCCATTATGTGAGGGTAGATTAACAAAAGTTTTTATTTTGTTCCGACTAAAGCAATTGTTATCGTACTGTTTCTTTCTATTGAAGTTTTAATTAGATAAGAAGTTATATGATATATAGCAACTCAATTCAGATTAATTCTAACTTGTACAGTTGTTAGTTCCTTTTGACAGTGGCTGGCTGCTGACAGTTGCGTGCTCGCTCTGAAGCTGGCTTTTTGTTGTTAAATTTTTGGCTTTTTGGCTCGCCAAGGTAGATCTCGCCTCAAAAAATTTTTTTGTTAGGAACAGATATAAATAACGAAGTAACCAGTATTAGAGGTATCGGAGGAAATAAAACACGCACATCTTAGACTATATATACCTATACTTAAATAACAAAAGTGTGAGTGTGGCGAGGACGCGTGTCGCGCGCGATGAGATCACTGTTGCTGCTGGGGCGGCGCGAGTCGCGCGGCCAGGTGGAGGATGTCGCGCTTCTCCTTGGGGAAGCGAAGCTCGCGCGCGGCCAGCCGGGCTGCCCGAAGCTCGCGCTCGGCTCGTGCGAGTTCCGCGCGTAGGACTCCGCCGCCCGTCGCCGCCGCGTCGCGCTCCCTCGCGGCCCATTCTCTCGCCATTTGTTCGCGCATTGCATCATCGAGCGCGCGCGCAGAGTAATGCGCGACCACTTCTTGTCTTGAGCATTGTCGCTCGCGCATCGCACGTAGCGATCCGTTCCAGTGCAGCAACTGGAACACCGTCATCAGCTCTTGGAACTCCAACATTGTCCGGCCTTTGTTCGCTTCCAGCATGAACCTGTTATAAATAATTATGTTGAAATTGTGATGTCTATAACAATAGGGGAGAATCTAGTTCATACACTTATAGACTATAATTCTAACAATAGGAAGGAAACAACAGCTACGGTTTCTTTGTCTTGAACATTGGATGGATCTCGGATAGGCTGATGAAAGGAAAATAATACTCCTTTTCAAACCGACTTTCATCATGTATTCACACTACGCAACAATAGACACTTTAGGTATTTTTGCATATATTACTAATGAGATTCAATAGAACGGAATTAGTTCGTCGAATCTGTAAGGAGTTTATAACACATCTCTTTCATTCTCATGGTAGCAATCGTTCCAGCGAATTTACACAGATCTTTATCCTGAAACTTCATCACAGGTTAGCAGTTCTTTATAACTCACAAGTACACTTTAACACCTAAGACTATAGGATGCAGTAAAGAGCGAAATATCTACTCTAAACAGACGAGCTTTAACTTTATGTAGATATGTATTACATGATTTCTGGCAGTTTTGAGCATTTCGCATAACCTACGCAAATGCCCTCCTGATGTGGTATCATCGTGCGACGGGTCGTTGAATGTTGTTGTTACCTAAATATTCGTTGAGCTACCATGATGACAGATGCTGTCAAATAGGACAGGTCAACTGAAAGCTGCTATGGCTCAGACCTGTTCAGATATTGTCTGGACTTTAAAAGATACTATGACTTTTTTCTGAGTTTGTTTCGGCGTTTCTTCTTAGAGGTCGTCACTTAAGGAATTCGATGCAATAATTTTATTTACCTAAAAGCTGCAATTCCCGCGCTGGGATCCTGGTGGTGGGTTGCGGCGTCTCCAGCGAAGGACGCCCTGGCCTCTGCCACCGCCTTCTCTATGAAATGCTCGGAGATGCGCCGCGACTCATGTTCGTTGAACACACTGTTCATTAGAGCGATCTTCGCAGCGCTGCGCCGTGCCTCCGCTTTTGTCGGACAGTTCTGGATAAACGAAAGGGTTTTATGATTTAGTTCTAAAGTTTCGCCATATATTGCCTTAAATTGTCCTTTTGCAGCTATAGCCTAAGGACGTCGACTGCTTGAAGAAAGGCTTCCTTGTTCAGCAGTGGACCTCTTTTGGCTCATATAAAGATGATGAGGCTTTGCCAGTTCTATGATTTGTCATTATGTTTTTTTGTATGACTTCATGTGCAGGCCACTTAAGGGCAATGAACATAACGTTTGGTATTCCGACTCCTGAGCGAGTAGTTCTACTGTTATGGTTATCTTTATGAGCATTACCAACATAATGTTTTTCCTAGATTTGAGCGCTGTAAAAGCTCTTTCCAGTGCTTCCTGAGCTGGAAGCATTACTGGGGTAACCTGAGAGCCCTAAAAGGTAGTATCTTTTCCTTGTAAGGGCACTTTCTTTTGAGAAGTTTCAGTGACCGAGTGTCTGGTCAGTCTTTCAGAATTGTTGTCTAATTGGTCAGTTTCGTACCTGAAAACTGCCAAAACAGGCACCTCCGGGCAGCGTGACGTAGCATACGTAGGGCGGGTGCGCGGCAGGAACGGACTCGTAGATGACGAGGGCGCCGCCCCCGCTCCCCGCGCCCCCGCCCCGCGCCGCCTTCACCTGCCAGAACTCCTGCAGAGCTTCCACCACGTTCACTGTTGATAGCACTCCGTCAGCTGGGTACGAAAAGAACACGTATTAAAGATTGATTGACTTCGGCCATCTTCGAGCTATGAGCCGAAGTCTTATAGAGATGATTAATAAGCTATTTAAGCTCCATTTGTTTGTTGATCCTTTGATGTCAATAGCTTTTGAGGATAATGAGTGATTTATCGATTCGTCTAATGTCTTGGTTATTGAATGCCACGAAAATAAAGCTGCAAATTATGCAGGAAACGAATAAAGACAGCATCGGAAACATGTCAAGGCTCTGGAAATTGAAAAGTGGGAAAATCTCGTCTCCCCTCTTCTAAGGAGCAATCTGGTAAATGTCCAAAATTCAACACAATATTAAGATTGTACATTTATAATCGTTAATATGTTAAAGCCTTTAATATGGCTGCACCAAGCGCTTCCCGTTTAAAATAAGGCATCCAATTTGTCCCGCCATTTCCCCTGCAATCAGTGCGAGCAATTTATTTGTAAAAGCTCGGCTTTATTCATATTTCCTTTGGCTTTTGGCGTCATAAATGGTTATGGTTTTCACGCCAAGATAAGCTGGCATCTGGTAATACAACCACAGGATTTCGAATCTACTTACCTACCCTAGCTACCAATTAGTTGGTTCGTGTAATTCCTGATTTAAGACTTATATTTAACCTAGTCTTTCTGTGGTTTCAAAATAAATACCAATATTTGAGTTAAAATTGCTATTTATCCTTAACAATTTTTGGATTTTTTGTCTTAAAGGTCAAATTGTCTCAAATAGTCTCAACGGATTTCAATGAAAATGTTGTATAATTTAATTTTCTTGTATCAACCTTTTCGATAACTTGTAGGGTTCCGAAGATGTAAATATTTGTGGCACTTATAAGGAATACAAAATACAGCAAGTTCAAACTCAGTGTAGTCGTATCATTATGACCTGCTTATGTATATGTATTGTAAAACTCAATAGTAGAGTATTTCATGTTTATTTTTATTTATTATATTTTATAAGTTCCTTTATAGTTTTTACAATATAGCACAGAGTTCCACAAAACTGTTTGACTGTGTCAACAATATTGTATAATCAAATGTTACAACAATAGTAGTAGTTGGTTTGTCATTTGTAGAATCAATGGATAATACACACGTGACGGGTTGAAGGTATCATTATTATTGTCCGTCCTTGGTCCTAGCACAAATACCACATGAATTTGATGAATTATTTCGTTCCGAAAACATATACGTTAGCCCTTCAAGGAATATGTTATAGACACAACGCGAAATCTATTGTTCTCACAACAGGGGTAGATAAGGAGTTTGCTGAAATAAATGGCCCTGTTAAATCATGATTGCATATTATATGGGCTCTAAGTAGGGAGAAACATTCAGCTCCCGTAGGTATTGTTTCTGAACCAAGGGCTTTTGAATACTAAAGTTATTTCAAAACTTTTACAGAGGACCCGAGTTGCATTTTTTATTTGTCACCCATTTCAGACGTTGAACGTTATTATAGGTCAGTGGTGTTACATAAATGGATGAGTTTAACTTATGACTCGCTCTGTTTTGAAGGAAATATGCAAAACGCAGTCCGAGTTAATTTATTTATCCCTCGTATAAAAATTCATCACTTGCAAACGCAAATTCCGCGGATGATTTAGTGAGAATAACAATTATTGTTTTAATTTCAATTTATAGGCGTAAAGCATAGCTGCACTTAAATATTGTTAAAATTTCACGCCTAAGCTGCTCACACAATTCGCAGAAATTTGCTATATAGATACCTACATATTGAACCTTGGAGAAGTATCTTTAGCTATAGTCCTTTTGGATGCGAGTGAAATCGCGAGCAACACCTAGTCTTTCATATTTCAGTGCGGTTTGACTCTGTATTCTGTCTCGATTTCTGATTATTACCCTACACAGGCCCGAAACGAAATCGAATGTCACAAATCTCAACTATACTTAATTTTTAGACTTTACGAGTCCCGGCATACTCTGACGCTTCCTGTTTACGTTGTAAAAGAGCCCCGAATCGAGATCAAGGAGGTATTTTGAAAGACACCCTGTACCCGTAGTAGACGATAGAGAACAAATAATATTACCATTTTAGGTCTACTGAATTAGGTAGTAGCCTAAAACAAGTAAAATATTCTTCATTTTCGTAATACAGCTAGTTTTATAGAGCACTCTTATTTCAAGTAATGAGGATACAAACAGAAGTAAAAATTAAAGCACTTTGCGGTTCGTTCTACCATCAGTTTCCCCTGTAGACATTATTATCTCACAATGAGTCGTCTGTTTCTGAAAAGCGACGCTAGCGAGGGCTCTCTGTCAGCCTCCACCGTTGTACCCATCCGTTACGATTTCACAGGATTTTTCCCCTTTGAACGTCGGCGAAATTTCCAGGAAAAGGCCATTTTAAAGACATTTGAAGACAGTTTCATTATTCAAGAACTGGAGTGAAAAATGATGCAAACATTGTGAAACGGTTCGAAAAATCCTACCGTATTTATTTTCTACTTGACTTTTATAAAAACAATATTAGTATATTTATGTATGAAGTTAAATAGCTCTACTTATTATAAATGTAACAACACTAATATTTCTAATAAACTTGCTTAAGTGTGGACTGCAATAGTCGCTAAGAATTGGACGTTACTCACGTTACGTGCCTCCACGTCAATACTTATAATTAACACAATCTCGATTATTACACAAAGCCCAACTACGTCGCCCCATGGCAATTACTCGCCCAGCTAATGGCATCGCAAAGCTAGGCTAACAAAAACCCATAACTTTACCATCGTAAAACGAAAAGCGCACATAAACATACATACATATCCCTGGTATTGATTGCGTATCGTGGTTACATTAACACGAGCTGTGCGCCTCGCGTACGCACGTCATGTGGCTTCACTCATTAAGGGTTGTTCAACTTAATTATGTAACAAAACTTAGGGTGACATTCTATATAAGTACGTTATTTCTATAGATCAAAATAACTAATTTCCCAAGTGTTTAAATTATAATAAATATGACTTGATTGGTCAGCGCGGCTCCTAATTGTTAGATCCAGATCAGAAAGTGTAATGGGGTTTTTCTGTAAAGATTATCTTCGGAATTTAACTTGCACCCAGTATACGCTCACCATCTTTTACTGGCAACCTATATTAATATTAACTTAATTAAATAGAAAATCAAGTCATAGACCGTAATATTTAAATATTTTAGAGATGCATTTTTTGCAGATTGCTATAGAATCTCATTACGGATACGAATGTAACGATACAAACACTACCCGACTTGAAATTACAGGAAAAATGTTGCTGCATCGGAAAATCATTAGAAACACATCGAACGAACTACTCATCCCTTTTTCAATTGTAAAAGTTAAATAGGGTAGGTGGTCACTGTGCATCGGACGCAGAAACAAAACAATACAACCATTCACTCGGCAGGGGAGGAGATTGCTGCAACACGAGTAGGACATTGTAAAGCTAGTACACACGATCCGATCAATGTCCCTCGACTCGTGCGTGCGAATCGAAAAAGATGGGTTTCGCTGAAATGTCACCAGGATACCAGGTAATCTTTTATTAATTATCACTTGGAGTAAGGGTTCCATAAAATTATAGAGATCTAAATAAAAGCTCTTTAAAAGCTTAATAGCTGAGGTAGTAAAAGAAGGATTGAGGTAGACTGAGCAACTCAAGACAAGGTGACAAGACACTCCAGCGATTTCGAGCAATATTATAGAAGATAAGAGTTGACTATTTATGGACAATTGTGAATAATATCTGACAGCATCGTGCGATTCCAAGCGACGTCTAATAATGCCCCAGGCAACCAACGCCCCGCAAATTTATCCCCTAATGCACACGCGTCCCTAGCTTTACTATACCAGGGTTGATCGAGTGAACGTTTATTGTGCCAATATCCAAGTCATTTGACGGAAAATTGTTCGATTATTCGATAGTTTGAACGGGGTATTGAAGTCATCTTTATTTATTTGCCAAACGTTGATCGTTTGAGCGTTATTGGGGGCATTTTTAGTGATAAAAATAGTAACGGTATAAGTTAAAATTTGACCAATGCTATTTATATACATAATCCATTTTGATACCTTTTTTGGAGTTGGTATACACTTACACAGTACCTACATTGGACCTCGTTATGTACTCGACCAATCTTTAAAAACGAAAGTATTAGTTTTGTTATCTGTGTAAGGTTTTTCAATGATTGCTTAGGAATTTTGACCCAAATTTTCACTTAAATATTTTTTTATACTTTTTGAGCCACAACGACGGGTGTCCGGGACAGGTAAGCACTAAGTATTTAGTATTAGAATCGAGAGAATTAGAGGCTAGGATATGTTGATTAACCTGGCTTTTACTACAACACTCTGTACTTGAATTATTACAGCTTAAGGGGACATCGTCGTCCACCCAAGCAAAATGAGATAGTAACAACTATTGTTTCATATTTCACAATGACAAAGAAACCATCCAGAATTAATTCACACGAGAATATCACAGATAGTAATTATAACAGATGATATATACATTCTAGAAAGTTCATGTGATATTAAAAAAGATGCAAAGCACCACAATGTGATGACACACATGTGTGGGATTTTAACGTTTTTTGCAAGTCATTTTGCTAACGCGAAGATAAAATCTCTTTACCGATGAAATTGCGAGTTTCTCAGACATTGTGGGTTTCGTGAAATGTGGCATAGAATATTATTTTCATAGAGGTCAACCCATTAATTTATTTGCGTGACAGTTTATAATCTGTTCTATTGAAATCGACTGCACGTTTGGTGTAGGCGGTTACCTCGCCACTACCGTTGTGTCGACTGTCGTAGGTTTGATTCCCACCACGGCCAAATTTTTGTATGATTCATAGATATTTGTTGAGTTTAGGTGTATTTTGAGTGTTATTTGTATGTTTGAAAAATCCCTTGCGACACAGAGGTTGTTTCCTAGTGCGGGTGTTGTCTAATCATACTTCCTAAGAATAATGAGAAAGATTGCCTCATTGGTCTAGTGGTCTCAAGACCGACTGCTGCGCCACAGGTCTTGGGTTCGATTCCCAGGTCGAGCAAATTTATTGGGATTTTTCTATGAAATTCTAAGTAAAAGCTCTGATTTTGGATTTGTGTCCAATGAATGGCAATACCCACCTAGACAATGTTTGCCTATTTTTAATAAATATAGCGACAAAATGTGGGTGTACATCAGTACGACTCTCCCCTGAACCCTTCAGGGAATACAGGCGAGTTGGTATTTTATGTTTATTTTTAGAAATATAATTTCCGTAACACATAATTCTATTCCGTCTCACGCAACCATCAACGAAGGCTTAGGTATAACTATTTCATTATTTATTTCATACTAAGAACTTGTATACTATGTATTTGTTTGGAACTTTGTAAGCACACATAGGTAACAAAGAAAAGTTGGAGCAAAAGCCGTCAATTGTTGCCTCTGCTGTTAGTAGGTAGTTAACATACGATATTTTACGGTTCACCAATGAAATGTAAACGTGAGGGAGATTGTTGACAAGGCTCTAGTGAAAGTGAGAAACATTGAGGTAATCATCGCACCGCAAAGCGTTATATGACTCTGTGAATTGTGGAGTACCTAAGCGCCACAACTTACTTAGGGTACTTTGCACCACGCTCTCGAAATACCTACTTTGAATAGAAACATCTATTAGATTCAATCTTTAACTTATTAATCAAAACCTCTTTCGCAAAATGTACATTATTTTATTGCACGTGTTTTGTTTTAGGTAAATAACATCTTTGGTTTTTTATTAGAGGTACACAATACTAAGTAGGTCCCTAACCTTATTTATATAAGATTAAACCCGGGAGTCCCATCAGTTTCACGTGTTTGAAATATAACCAGAAAAAGGGTATCGGTAAGAACACGCATAGTACGCTCGTGCTACATGCCTAGCCGTCGTCTCGCGTTGTACACGCGGCAAAGTAATCATAATTCACATCTGAGGACTCATGTCGGAAAGGGAATAGCAATAAGGAAGAAATAAAAGTTATAAAACCCTGAACCTAAAGGTCGCAAACTCGGAACTAAAAGGTCACGGTAAGGACATCTCTATGTTATGTTATCGAATCAAATTGACCGATGACCCGAATAAAAAGTTAAAGCTTCCAAATTCGAACGGTTTTGGCTTAAGGGTGCCTTCATGAATGGCCGATTACATTTTATTTAAAGACAAACACTCTCTCCATTCATTCATTCCACATTAAATGCGAATTAAAATTCATGTAATTTTTTCTACCATTTATCAATGTGATAATCATGTTAGCTTTTGCACTTAGAATGTCAAGAATCTCGTTCATAACTACGAATAATAAGCACAAGATAATGAGTTCTATTAATTTTCATATTTAAAAGAAGATAACTATAAATCTAAATTTTCAAGAATATTTCAGCGCATTAATTAATGTAAGTATACTCCATTTGGTTAGGTACTTAACTAAAGGTAAACAAATCATAAAAAAGGTTCTTTTATAGGGCCATTTTTCATCTTGAAACAAAACGTAACCAAAATAAATTATTTAATCATTCAAAATAATTTTCCTTTACTATACTAGCATATTTTACTACTTTGTTTAATATTAAATGGTAATTATTAATTCTTAAGCTTGCGACCAATAAATAAATCAAATCTGATAATTATGTCATAAAGTATTGCAATGTGCCTACTAGAAAGAATCTAAAAAGACAGGAAATCAAAACCTTTTTCTACATAATAGACTTTTGATAACTCGAAAAAATTAAGAAGTAGTAGTGCGAGGAAGCGCGGCAAAATAATTAACCGATATGATACTTAGTCGGGTAACCAGACGTCATTCGTAACAGTTTTTACTTTCGTTCGTTTTTGTGTTTCTTTTGCCGTAAATTGTATTATTTAGTTATAGTTTTTTTTGTTCGTTGTTTTTATTGATTGTTAGATGTGTTGTTATTAATTTCACTCCCAATTCATAAGTACCATTGTAATAAAGGTTGAAGAGCCCTGAACGCCGCCATTTTTATTGTTTACCTTTAGTTAAGTACCTAACCAAATGGAGTATAGGTACCTACTTTTTTTAATAGACAATTAATAAAATTTTGTTATAGGCGCTGCTTGTAAATGAAATGTCAAAACGTCTTATATTCCGTTAATTTAAAATACGTTGTCTATTTTCCCGGGTCTCAAGATATAGTGGTAGAATGTGCCACGAATGAAAGTAGTTAGTTATTCTGTCTGTTCAGTAGAGTAAGTTTCATGATGCCGTTTTATTCACGCTCATGAAGTGGCATCATTAATTAATGCTATGCTGTGCAGGTCTGCAGGGAGTTCTTCCATACATTGTTACTCTGTAGGTAAGTGTGCAACCAATCTTCTGTCTATATTATGTACGAAAGCTCTTATAGTCCACAAACTTAAACTTGACATGTAGGTTGTTAATAAAGTACCTATACAAATCTGATTAGAAAGGAATTAAGAGTATCTCCACGGGCCATATTCGTTGTTTTTTGTTTGAAAGGTGACATGATCGATTCAAGCTATGATTCAAGATCTGTTCAGACGTTTCAAGATCATTAGCTCTTATCTAGTTCATAAAGTTAAGCAACTTTCGCAGTTCTAATCGATTGAAAATTTGGTTTCCTAATAATTATGAATGATAATTGCAACAAAATGGTACCTAAACCTCAACGAGGAAGTTTTAAAAATATTTGATTTTACTTGTTAGGACTAAAACTCTGAATTAGTTCATAATAGTTAAATTGTTACGTCAATTTCATCAAACCCTGATTCAATTTACACTCAAGCGGATAACCGATTAAAAGCTCGCCGTGGTTTGAGGTATTAGCCCGAAATGAAATATTGTAGCTAACTACTCAGATCAAATGAAAAGTTAAAATGGAACTTTGCGAACAAAGAAGTGATGCCGGCTAAAACTACGCCTTGTCGTGTACAAACACAATTACACGCACACACGTATAACGAAACTACGCCTTATCTTGTCAGTCGAGCAGAGTCGAGCTATCGCTACACGTCTATCAAAACGTCATTAACGTATCACGTGCGTGTGTGCGTGTAATTGCGTTTGTTCACGGCAAGGCGTAGTTTTAACCGGCATCACTTCTTTGTTCGCAAAGTACCATCTCAACTTTTTATTTGATCTGAGGCTAACTCTATTATAATAAGTTTTACAATCAAAGCTTTTATTTGTATTTCTCTTTCAGTTTATTTCATGTGAATGACAAAGACAGGTATATAACAGGACATGTCAAGTTTTTATGATGCCTATAGTGCCTACCTACTTAAAAGGTAGACAAGTAGGTACCTATTTAGCAAATTATTAAGTGACTTACAAGGTATTACATAACATATAATTAAGGAGATACGGTTTATAATAATAATTGATTTTAATTTAATTGTTTGGTTGCGTGGGATTGGGTTGCGGAGGTCAAGTTTGTATTGATTGTTAACTACTTTGTAATAGTTCTTTCACTTGAAATTTTCTTTCATTAGAAAATTCATATCTTTGTGAACATTTCGCTTATTTAATGCTAAAATATAATAAAAAAAGTAAAACCGCCTTCAAAATATAATAAAATAATTTTGTCTAAAACAGTTTGGGAAGTCGGTGACTTCTATTTGAGTGGGTCTTTTGTTTTCGCCACCGACTCCCCTTTTGTTACAAGTAATTTTATTATGTAATTCTTAGTGGAAAGTTTTGTTTAGAAGTACTTGTAAGCCAACTTATCGCACTGCTCCTCTGAAACAGCGATGTTTCGGTGTAAACGATAATATCATCGACGTAAACTATTTTTAGATTTTTGTTGATTTTTTAAAACCGCTGAACCGATTTCGATAAAATTTTAATGGAACCACCTCTGAACCACCACCTACCAATCAAAAAATTATCATCAAAATCGATCTACAATTGGTGGAGATATCGCGTAACAAACATACAAAAAAATACTTATAGGCGAATTGAGAACCTCCTCCTTTTTGAAGTCGGTTGAAAAAGTCTGGAAGCTTACTTTAGCTAGCCTATTTGGAAATTCTAGGACTATGATGAGGTATTGCAACTATAGGTATGTTCACCGTCATATTTGAGAGTAGCTATCACCCTACAATGTTACTCGCATTCCAAAGGACTTTTTGAGATTAAGGAGTCGCCTATTTCCTTATTCCAATGCCCAATCTACATATCTCTAATCCAAAAATCATCAAAAACTTTAGCGTGAAAACGTCACAATGAAGCAGAATTACTTTCGTATCTATAATACAGGTGCAGATAATAAGCGTAGCTACAGCTTTTTCTATAAATATCGGCAATTTGGTGAATTAGAAAGAAATTGGATCTTTTTAACGCGAATAATAAGTACTTACTTAAATTCAGACATTAAGTATGTAGATACTAGGTAGAGGTCAGCGTATGCATCACTGGTGTAAAATAAATAATTTAATTATAATATAATTATAAAGTTTTTTTTATTAAAACCATAAGGTTTAAGAAATATACTTATGCCTCCGTCCGTTATTTTCCAATTCCAAAGGAACAGACGCTTTTTAAAAAAATCAAAGACTTCTTTGACCGAGAAATCTTAGGCTATATTTTATGTATCAATCCTACACAAATGATATTTTACAAAATCATTTATTCATAACAGTGTTTTACTTCATCTCAACCGAAAAGACATAACACACTTTACTGTATTGCTCCTAAATAGAGCCACACGGCACAAAACCTGTTGTTCACAAGGAAACAAACCTCCGAGCGCCAATCATCTTAAAGAATTAGTCGACCGTTAATTATGTACGTTTAAGTTTGTATTGATCACTTTACGACATCAATAAATAATTATATTCATCCAATCATGCGCCGACATCGCGGTTTTTATTATTTAACTGGACTAACAGACAGCGTGATATTATTTTTTTATGTTGGAAAAAAAATAAGGTCGTGTAGACGAACTATAACGTTTGTTATATATTGAGATCTTGAATTTGAAAGGAAATGTAGTTTGAATGATAAAAAATCTAGGTAAAAACATTTTAAGTTATTAGTATTTTTGACGCTGGCAACATAAGTACAAAGTAAGAGCAAAAAATATAACGGACTGGGACACTATAATGATTCAGTCAATTATATTGTCCCATTACTAAGGATTAGGCTTTAGTCCACCACGCTGGCTTAGTCTTGACTCTACTTCACTTGAAGTACTTCATAACTTTAAATCCGATACTAAATCGTGCTCAGAAGGCGAGTCTTACCTCTACGCTACCATATCTTGCTGTAGGCAATAATAATAATATTATAATTAATTTAATCTCGAGTAACAATACACACATAAATTACTGTCATTTTGCTTTCTTTTTTACAAATTATTCAATAGGTACAATTCAAAACAAAAATTAAATCAAGTCACTTTGTAATTTAAACAATGAAATTGTCAAAACTTTTTTATTCTAAAAACAAAAGAGATTGTAAGAGACGTAAAAATTTAAAGCTATGTGAAAAAGTAATTAGTTCTTTACTCTCCCTCAATGTCAAAATCTAAATTTGACAGGTGACAGGCCACTTCTTAGGTTTTTACGCAAAATAACCGCATAACTTTTTTACTTCGTGTTTACTCATAATTACTCTGTGTCACTTAAGTTTAGATTGTATTGCTACATATCTTTCCATGTCTCCATAAAGTGTAAAATTTTATGTTACATATTAGCTTTCTCGCTTACAATTATTTTGCAGAAAGTAGAGTTTATATGCGACACAATTTATTTTTAAGAAATGCGTCATAATTTGTTGTTAATTCGGTCCGAAACTGGGCACACCTGCAAATGATTACCAGGTGGGAAAGTAAGTACCAAAGTTTACCCTCTTTTGTTTATTATAACATTTATTTAATGGCTGAAATGCGACAACATCGCCGTAATTACCCGAATGAGGTGGCAATGGGCTGGGCACATCAGAGCTTAGATATATTTTCAGAAGCAAGCGTAAAAAATAGAAAGCAGTGGCGGCAAAAAGAAACAAATACTAGACGCTTGAATTTTCTATAATTTCTCAGTATCAGCTCGCGAGTTTGGTTTTGTGCCCGGTTAAAAGCAATAGGCTTGCCCCCTATTACATGGGACCTAAACATACCGGGGAATTGTGGGTATATTATGTGGGTACACCTCTACCTAAACCTTCGGGGAGAACTGCCGTGATGTGTATTTTATAAAAGTATTTTTAACATATATTCGAACGCGGAACGGAGTCCGCATTGGTAAATCTGCGGTAGGTATACATCCGTATAAGAAATACGTTATCCTTACACATGAGGGAAATCAGTTGATGCATATTGCTCAGTAACAAATGAGCGTGAAAAAGATAATATTTTTCTGAATCAGGTCGTGCTTAGTTTTGATCAGGGATTATGGGTGTAAGCGATTTCCTTGATCACTATAAATTAGACTTTTATGTAGATCACGTCTTCGCAGCATAAGCTTTTCTAAATACACATTTTGTTTTCTTGGAAAAGTTAAATTAACTCTGGCTCACAAATGTTATACATCATTATTATAGGCATAGTGTTACTACGTATATATACACTCACGCCTTTTATCCAGATAGGTAGGCAGAAACAATAGACTTGCTATGACTCTTGTATACGCTGCTCTTTCGCTTCTTCCACATTAATAAATTTTTTCAAACGCACGCCCTGGTTGTGAGTACTACGAACTTGACCTTTTTGGAAGACCTTGCCATAGTAGTGTTAGTTAGCACTAGATCTAACGCCCAAAAGTAAAAATAACTATATTTTAATGTCTTTGGGCCATAATAATAAAACATAATAAGCAAATGACATTGTGAATTGTATTGGTCACGCCCTAAGTTTACAATGCCGCGCCGTCTGCTCCAGTCCTCCCTTGCAATTAAACCCTCGTAACAATTTTCACGGATTTTCAATTTTCGAATACTCGGATGACAGCTGTCAACCAGGGTTACAATTTAAGGAAATTAAATGCCAAGTAGATTTTTTTTATTTACAGCAAAATGCGATGAGATTTCAAATATTCCGGATTGAAATTTCAAGAATATATTTTTGAATACATTTAAAATTTGAATAAATTATGAGGGAAAGATTAATTATATCTTAAAATTCGTAAAATGAATAAAATATGTATTGAAACAAAACCACTTTTTAGCGGATTTTATTTCTCACACTTCTATATTTATAATTTTAATTATTCAATTTTAAATGTCAGAAACCAGTATGAATATGATATGGCGAATAAAAAATGTACCTTCCCCAGGTATATTTTTGTATTTGTCACATCAATGTGAAAAATATGAATTCTCAAACATAACCTAACACTATTAGAACTAATAAGATAAAATGTTAAGAAGAACATTAACAAAACTTTAATTTGCTTTATTCTAAAACTAAGCAAAATACTTTAATCATTTATATAGCATATAGGTACCTATAGGTAATACCGACTACACCACGTAGTCGACCCTATACGCTATCGTTTCCACGACATTGAAATTTATAAGTAGCTTCCAGTTTGCAAAGCCTATATTTCGAATCTGAACCTACACACTCGCTAATTCTAGAGCTTATAAAGCATATACCCAGGGCGCATAAAACCACAGATGAAACTAGTTTTAATATCACTCGAAAGCCTGATCTATCATTTGTAGAATCAATGCAAATACACTCTTAACATTGAGTTGTTAAAGTTGTAAGTTGAATCAGTATTACTAAACAAAATGCCAATAATATCGCCTATTCATGTACTTAAATTATACGTATGATGGGCGAATTGGAGTCTTTTATATAATGATGTAGATACAGTTGTTCGACGTATTAACTAGAGGAGTTTTGAACGTGTTTTCCTCATGCAATTACATAGTATTTGAACGTCAAAGTTATAGTCAAAAGTTTTATTTCAATTTGATCATTATTACAAGTATCTAAGTCTGATATTTCAACTAAATGATGGTGGAATGAAATAAAGACTGACAGATTTAATTAAATAAATCTGAAGTCATTGAATATTCATAAAATAACACTCTGATTCTTTTGAAATGTCAAACATTTGTATATGCAGTGATGATTTGCGGAAGGTTGCTGGCGAAAATGGCGTGTATTACGGGAGGCCTAGGTCCAGCAGTGGATTAGTATAGGCTGATGATGATGATGAAGTACCTACCTAATAGCATGAATTTGTCGGGTCAAAAATATCATAAAGTCAACCACTATATTATCCTAGCCCAGTTATTCCATAATAAAACTCAGTACCTAAGGGACAACGATTTTTGTAATACCTACTCGTAAATGTTCCTTACTGGGTTTTAAAATGGGTCACCCAAGCCTTTTCACATCTACGTTGGGATTGAGTTTCTGCCTAAACAGATGCGGCTAAATATAAATATTTTAAACAGAGCGACTGCCAAATTCTGGCCAATACCAATATGCTTAAGATAAACTGGCAGTAAACCTCTGCGAAATAGTAAATACCATTCAGGTATTCCTAAGTCAACGGGGCCTGCGCTTCGAGGCAAGGAGGAGTCTTTATGTGTTATTAATGGTCACCCATCCATAGACTGATCAGGGCAAGAACTGCTAGACCTTGCAGATCGATTGATCCTTGTAGTTATTACTAAACTACGAGCCGCCAGCTTTATACCACGCTCTAAGGGAAGGGAGATCCAGATTTTATTGGTAACAAATAAATATTACATACCGGCCACAAACATCCCTCGGGACTAAACCGTAGATTACAAGAAATAAAACGAATGTCGAGGAGATACGTAGCCTTAAACGCTTTAATGTATTCCACAACTGGCCGAAAAACTTGTAAGTAATCACACTTTGACAATACAAAATGCTTTTGTTTATAAGAACTACCAACCCAACTCGACTTCACACGGGTGCAATTTACTATATATATATATATGCATTTATTACACATATAAACCTTATTTATGATATAATCTAATATGTCATACCACCACGCTTCTACTCCCCGATGGATTAGGTAGAGGTGTACAATGTACACCCACACTAAATTTTATAGAAAATATCAATAACACTTTGCTCGACCTTGGAATCGAACACAGGACCCCTAGCGTTGCAGTCGCGCTTGGGAACACTAGACTAATGAGGCAGTGTTTAGATTTAACTTGATGATAGTGAAAGCCCATAGGTAGTTTGGAAAAACTAAGCGCACAAACGGACAGACGCGGTTAGCGACCTTGTTTTATATTATGTAGTGACGGGATGATAAACAGCCTGTGTACTCATGTCCCCCAACACCTTTTGCGGTCGTTAGGATCCCCGATAACATGGGTTAGCTGAGTGAGAACTTTTGAAGGCGGCTAAAAAGCTAAAAATATAGGTAATAGTATAGTTTTATAATATATCTGTGGTGTAGTTTATTATTTTAAATATTTGCGACTGTCGAAATATGAGGCATAAATTGCCGTTTTTTTAAAGCTCTAAGAAACTATATCCCTGTATTAATGTTATTGAAGTTTATGTGTTTTTAAAAGCTTACTAGCAGTGTGGGTCGCACACTACTAGTGTTCTTGTTAACCCCTCGTACTAAGCTAAATGCTTGTATTACGGATACAAGAGATACAATGGATGGGTTTCCAACCGGCAACCACATGATGGCAAGTCCGACGCCCTAGCTATTAGGATGCCGCCGCTTCTTCTCAATTTCAACTTGATACCTGCACGCGTTACTGAGAAAAAGGGTCTTGACAGACAGACAGGCAGGCGGATAACGAAATCATCCTACAAAAGTTATTTCTTTCCTTTTTTTAACAGAACCCTAAAAACAGAGAAGCAAATATTATTTATTCTCAGCCAAACACGGCAAAGCTTGGAACAATTTATTCATATTCAAATGCAAATTCATACTCGAAAACTTGACACTACAACACCTCATATATCTTCAAATTAAGGCTGTACTTACCCTCCGGCGGAGGAAGTCGCGTGAGGTCGGACGTGCGTCGCATACCCTAACGCTAGGTTACTAGAACGTTGTAACACCCAAAATAATTCCAGCAATTATTATGCAAAATAATCGTATGACGAGCGGATAGAATAATGAAATGAAGCTAAGAGCAGCTGCACATTTACGACTTGGTCGCACGATTGAGTGTTGCTAGGATAATAATATTTTTAGTATTTGCACCTTGAAGTCAACGCTTCGAAATAAGGTAATATATTTGTTAGTGTGACATTGCCTTAAAATTTACGATAGGTAAATCAGATCAATCCTTGATCAGATAACATTTTGTTTTTATTACTAAAAATAACTTTTTTTAAAAAGCTTACTAGTAATGTGAGTCCCACATTACTAGGTAGTATTCTTGTTAACCCCTCATGCTAAGCTAAATGTTTGTTTTACGGGTGGGTTCACGTCGGTAGTGCAATGGGTGGAGTTCAAACTGGCAACCACATGATAGCAAGTCTGACGCCCTAGCCAATAGGCTACCGCCGCCGCCGGCGCCGCTTCAGTTTCCAGATTTCAGCTTTCAGAATCGAAATCAATAAAGAAAATAATCACAAATATCACTATGTTGCTAAAGTCCAGAATTATTATTATCTATTCTGATTCCTTAATCAATATTTGGTGCGTTAGTAAGATGACGCGCGACCCGATCGCACTGATAAATGTAATTACGAAGTCGCAAACGTATGGCCAATCCTAGTACAACCGATATTCAACGATTACTTGTGGGCGGCTCTGTATGCCCGTACCGTAGGAATTCGTAATATGTGAGTCAGCGTACTTATCGTGTTGTTGATACTATAAGATAATGCACTGCGAAACTCGATTTATGGACTCAACTCCTATGTTTTATTGGTTTTCTGATTTCAATACGTATTTTAAGGCATGTTGTCCGTTGAGACAAACAATAAATTAAAATAAATCATCAACTCATTGAATTTCGCACCACTGGGCCTTTTTTTATGAATGAAAGAGAAGAGGCTTTGAGTCTACCACACTGCCTGGTACTTGTATCTTTACACACTATCGAGAAAGAGAAAATCAGAAATATCAACCGTACTTATAAGCGATTAATGATATGCACATAATCACAAAAACATTGCGTAGGTTCTACTCATAGTAGGTAAATAATTATTTAACTAACCTCCAGTCATTTATTAAAATTACATTTAGGTATTTTTCGAACGTCAAAATCCGCTACAAAAAATCTGTCATACATGATTGTATGACAGTTTTTTTTTTTTTTTAAATTACCATCTATACTAATAAATATGTATATAATTGCGATATCTCTATTTGTCTATTACTTTTGCACGCCTAAAACGCCGTACCAATATGGATAAAATTGGCAATGATATACCTAGATAGCATTCTGATGAAAACATACCAAAAAACAAAACTACTTAAATAGTTCTGTTTGAATGCGAATAAAACTGTGATAACATACCATCACGCCTGTATTCCCCGAAGGGTTAGGCAGAGGTGCACTTAATGTACACCCACAGTTCGCCGGTATGTTTAGGTCCCATGTAATAGGGGGCGAGCCTATTGCCATTCACCGGGTACAAATCCAGACTCCGAGCTGCTACTGAGAATTTAATAGAAAAACCCAATAACACTTTGCTCGACCTGGGGATCGAACCCAAGACCTCTAGCGTAGCAGTCGTGATTGGGACCACTAGACTAACGAGGCAGTCATATAACTGTGATAAAATTATTTAATCAAAATTATACCTCTGGGACACAATAAAATCCTAAAATAGTTTTGCATATCACCAGTTCACAACAACCCTTTAACTACCTTTTGACACAAAACAAAGGCATGGATTATACCAGGTATAGTAGCGACACCCTACTACGATTGCCTACCCGCCTTCTAGTGACGTAATTATGACATTATCGGGGCAGCTTTGTGGCGGATTGGGGGACGAGAGGTCTCCTTTCAACAGAGAAAGATCGCGGACTGTTGATGACATTAAATACACGTGGGACTCGATTGAAAATGTTGTTACATTTTAACTCAATGAAAGGAAGATTATATACCTACTGAGAGTATAATGAAAAATATAATAGTTATATCTG
This sequence comes from Subacronicta megacephala, assembly GCA_958496365.1. NCBI lineage: Eukaryota > Metazoa > Arthropoda > Insecta > Lepidoptera > Noctuidae > Subacronicta > Subacronicta megacephala. The sequence continues at coordinate 3,180,604 of OY292514.1, forward strand.
ACAAGTGATGAAATTATTGATTGCTGGATTGATAAACACATACGAATAAAGATTTCTTTTCCCATTAAAGATGGACGAATGGATGAATTGTATCATGTATACAATCCATCCATTCGTCCATCTTTGCTATTGGTTGTTGAAGGAGGAGTGAGATATTGACAAATAAGTATTATCAATACAACTAAATGCAAGGCAGCTAAATGCTAGAGCCTACGACGCAACTAGCCATGAAGTTGTAAATAAAACATCAAAGTACAAAGTATAGGTAACCTGGATCCACCCACAGCTGGGTCAAAGGCTCTCTTCGATATATCAAAGCCACTATGAACACCTATTCTAGTACACGTATTGTAATGTCACAACTCCGAAATCGATCGACAATATAATAATAAATAATTCAGATCCAAATATGGCTTAAGACCGCAAACCAAAACACCATAAATTAATTAAATTACATCCAAAATTAATACACAAATTACGGTAAACAACGCAATATCTGGAGTCATAATTCAAAATTGTATCGGACACGTACACAAAGATGACAATAGAGACTTTTACCTTACGCAGAGGATCTGGAGTGTTATCTTATTAATCTTAATAAGGTGTAAAACAATCGGTTCTTTAGTAAAAGATAAAGTCTTTGAAAGCTTTTGCGTAGAGTATCCTGTATCCGTGTGTGCGTTCATTAGGTACAAAGGCGCAAGGTCAAACGCAATACAACATTATCAATATAATTTATTGCATGTAGTGGTAATATGTTTAAGTAAGATAACGTAATTATGTACATAGAACTCAGCCTAAGATATTCAATAAATATAAGATTAAAAAATCAGATAACAATAAAGGGTCTATAGTTGCTAAACTACGACATTTTAAGTCCAATGTATTTTACATTTTAGAAAAGCATGAAACGGCACAGTCTCGTAGACAGCTTACTGTCTAGTCTTGGGAAAGATTGTTATTTTTTCCATTTCAAAATGGAAAAAATAACAATCTCTCCCAAGACTACTGACTACTATTGAGTGGAGAAAATGGAAAAGATTAAAGACATACGGAGACGACTGAAGTAATTCGTACGGATAGAAGCGTAGTTATACAGATAGGGATGATCCGGTCCCTTCCAAATTGGACCATAGTGTTGAGAGTTTTAGACCTAAAATGGCTGTATGTGATTAGGTGAAGATAAAGTGATGTACACTCAGAGTGAATACTTTTATTAGAGGTGAACCTGTTTCTAGACTACCTCATTAGTCTAGTGGTCCTAAGCGCGACTGCTACGCTAGAGGTCTTGGGTTCGATTCCCAGGTCGAGAAAAGTGTTATTGGGTTCCTCTATAAAATTCTCAGTAGCAGCTCGGACTCTGGATTTTTGCCCGGTTAATAGTAATAGGGTCGCCTCCTATTACTCACATGGGACCAAATATGCGAAGTGTGGGTGTGCATAAGTTCCTACAGCTCTGCCTAACCTTTCGGGGAATACAGGCGTGATGTTATTTTTTGTTATGGTATGAGCCTGTTTATATTTGCAGGGCACAAAAGCAAATCCCTTACAATTACAATCCACGCTTTATCACCGACCAGAAAAATCGAAAAATCTGTCTAAAATCGAAATCAAACAAGGCGAGTAGAATACAGACAGATAACGGATCATTCACGATGAAAATATTTGATAATCTGACATTTATTAGTGTATATTTATGTTGTTTCGTCATCACGTCATCGAATCTTAGAAGTATTTGACCTGAGCTCAATTATAACAAGGATATTCACCCATTCTTACACGCGCGCTACCATAAATTGCAGACATAATTATGATTATAGGATTAATTTTAATTTTAGTTTCAAAACGAAAATAAAATGATTTTAAAGTATAGTTATAGGAGCTCGGAGTTAAGATTGGTGCCAGACAGTTAATGTTGTTGTTGTTGTGAGAGAAAGTCAAAAATACAAAATTATCATGAAAATATAGTACCCAACCCAACATACCTAAGTTATTTATGTAGTGTTGGGATCCAGAATTTTTTTTGTTAATTTATTTTGACTTCTTAAATATTACAACGTTCGCTTCGTTTTATTAAAATCGCCATCTTAAGGAAAGAAAAGTTATTGTTATTCTCGTTGGAATCAATTAATAACATATGTTATACAATAATCTTTTTTTTATTTATAAAAAAAATTAAGAAAATTGAAAAAGTACTGACGTAGGTAGGTATATTGCTAAATCTAATAATGATAATATTAAAAAAATAAAATATAATTTAATTGGGCACTATCATTTGATTGAAATTACAAGACGCAGCAAAGAATGGCTGAATAACTGTTAATATCACGTATTTTAACTGTAGTGAAACAGTCATAATTATTTAGCAACTTACATATACGGACATCCGAGAAGTAATAAGGTGTCACCATAATTCAGGATAATCTGAGACACTGTTAGGATAGAGCTACAAAGTGCTGTTATGCGCTACAGTTTCTAGAATAACTAAGATTGCATCTGAGACTGTCCTGTGCATATTGCAACGTGTGGGGACACCCCCACATGCGCAAACGCTGATAACGGTGCCACACATTTGCAGCAAGACTAAGAGACTAGACTATAGACATATATATAGTTTTTTATTATTTTTGCCCCTAAATTCTAGTTCTCTGATAGATACCTATAGAAAATTATTATAATAGGCTGATATTGATTGGAGAACAATAAAGCGTTGTGCGCATTTTTTTTAACAAAAGGATCACATAACAAGAATAAAACATACCATCACGCCTGTATTCCCCGAAGGGTTAGGCAGAGGTGTACTTAATGTACACCCACAGTTCGCCGGTATGTTTGGGTCCCATGTAATAGGGGGCGAGCCTATTGCCATATAACAAGAATATTATCATCATAACATACCATCATGCCTGTATTTCCCGAGTATCAAACTTTATACTAGTGCATTTTTTTGCAAATTTCATAAATACTAACTAAACTATAATACAATGCGGCACTCGTATCCTATCAATGGATATATTACACTTATGCTAAAATATTTTTCAATTTCAATTTCAATCATTTATTGCGAATATGCTTCCGAAATAGCAGTATTTACGGTACATTTACAGCTTGACATAGGTAGCTTAAGCAAATGTAATGAGAGGACGGTTGTTTATTGAATCCATAATAATTTGGTCTTTCCCAAAATATTTTCTTATTCAATTTCAAAAAGTGACAAATATAAATTATGCATGGGGCCAACTCAGACACCCTGGTCTGCAGTTATGGAAATTGTAGTATTTTGGAGAACCTTTTGCCTCAAGAACTGGAATTACAACAACCACTGTATTTATACTAAAATAATATATGCGCATAAAATAAACATTATAATTAAAATAATATAAAAAGTATTCCCAAACATTTTTCTAATGTTTATACAGAACGTCTATAAAAAGGAATAATATACACTTAATCGTAAAGAAGGCCATATAACACGCAATTAACGGCTACGTCGCACTTATCACAGGGGACCATCGAATTATAAAATCAACGACCAATATAAACTAATAATTGACATAAAAACTATCAAGCCACACATGCGATAAACGATCGTGAAATCGCAAGAGATATCTCAATGTATAACACGCGATGTAGGCCGATTGGAAAGTAGCAGGTCATTTAATAACTTGTACCTTACGTTATGAACCTTCTTGCATCGAGCCATCTCGCATCGACTCTAACCACTCAGCATAGAAACTTTATAGACGATCGTAAACGAGATACCTACCTACTATAAAATCACAATTTGAATTTCCTTAAGACAGTTCAATTTTCAAGGTTTAATTGAGCTTTAAAGCACCGACATGTGCTCCAGGTCCCAATTATCAATAAAACAACCGTTCAACACGACCCAACAACGTGGAAACATTATAAACATAATACTCCTACGCTGTTGTATGAATTTACTAGTAATGTCATTATAAAATGAGCCGAGACTATGTCGGACGCAGCTGGAGGATGCCTATATTCGCGAATTATATTCTTATAAGATTACAATAAGTTGTGATGCAGTTTCAAACCTTACCTACGAATTTTACTTACGAATACAATGCCAAGAATTCATGCTATTACTTTGATGAGCATAACAATTTAAATATTGATCATAATCAGGCACAGTTAAATCCAAACAAAGAAAATTTTACAAACAATCTAATCCTTGGAACCATACGTGCGTAAAATAAGTTTTGCGAAGAATAAAAGGAAAATATTGTGGGAGGTTTATATAAGCTTCATAAAATGTAGGCCTTTAATCAAGCTATTGTTCTCGCCGGTGAATATTTTAATAGCTCAAATATATATTATCTTATTTCGGATACAAATCTCACTGAACTGGATTTAAAGTACTCCCTTCACTGTTAACACTGCGGCAAATTTGAAATAACCATTACAATTATGAACAGGCTCCATTGAAATGTAAATATAATGGTTAAGTAACAGATGGCTTTGGACTGAGTCATCAGTAGCTATTCTCACAGTGTGAATATAAAAAAATGTAGCAATAAAAATATACGTTTTGAAGCTGGAAGGATAATATTTTGAAGTCTTTAAACGTGCTAAAAGACGTAAATATAATGAGATTCAAATATAATAAAGAACTGAAAGGTTCTTCATGTATCGGTTTTTAAATTCCACTATTATCAATAAAGTTTAAATGATATTATTGATTGAGTTTGAATGTGAATGATACACTTAAGGGTCATATTAAATTTTGTGCCAACAAGATTAAAGAATCTAGTTGACAGGTTCGCTAAGAGACACAAAGAAGATTCGCGCAGCGGAGCGGAATTCGTACAAGGCGAAATCAATTCCTTGTGGCACGCCGATCGCTTTAACTCTAGATTTTAGTATCTGCTTTCTAGAAAAAGTGACTTCTAATGACATTTAACTAATAGAAATATCAACACAGTGAATGGAGTTGACAATGAGAGTGACGTACCTTATCAAAAGCTTTTGTCAAGTCCATACATTTCATTGATGTTCCTATTAATTAGCGCTCAATACAAAATCTGATTTAACTGACATGATGTGTATTCGGAATTCAATGACACATTTAATTGCAAGTCTGTTATCGTCGCTTTATTGGACATTACCATCTTATAAATCAGACTGGCAAAATAACGCCAGACAGACATGAAGAAATCAGGTTCTGTGTGGAGCACTTTACGATCGCAGAAAGTCACTTTGTCTGCAAGGAGTCACAATGGTAATGTATAAATAGGTGAGGTTGCAAATATCAGCTGACCTCTGTAGACGTCATCGTAGAGGGGGGCGAGCGCGGCGTCTGGCGCGCCCCAGCGGGACGCCTCGGGGTACACCATGGGGGCGCGCCTAGCGCGACATGGCACTCGGCAGCGGCGCGTGCGTCTGCGTCGGCCGTCGCGCGCGGACTGAATACACTCGCAAACACCTACACACTGACACACACGAAAAGGTTCAACAGACACAGTGTAAAATAACCAGTCTAATAAAGGAATTAATGTCTATCTATAGCAGATGATAAACATGAACCCCATTTTTCATAAGAAATTTATATAATAACATCTGATTGCATAGGTGCTTCCGTAATGAAGATATGATTAGAGTCTTTAGGTGATGGTTTTGGTATGAATTTTCTTAACACAACTCACAAGAGGCTAACCAATGTGTTACAAACCTAACAAAAACAGACATTATTTCTCATGTCACAGTGAAATGACAGGAAGATTCATAACTAGAGACGTCGAACTTTCGAACAAGCAATCTTCAAGAAGCTCTGTAGGCATTAAAAGCTTACCGGGAGCTTTCAAATACTGTAGTTTCTGCTCTATGTGCGTGTGCAGACAGACCCCGCGCCCCCCGCCCCCCACGTGCTTCACTTTCGCACGGTCCGCGAACCCCGTCGCGACACTAGTTTAATTGCAACCCGCCCGCTGCAGCAGAACCGGATTTATTGTCTCCCGGTCGATATCACCTCGACGTTGATGAGAAACCAGAGAAATCGACCAGGGTTCCGTAAACGACGACAACCGGTTGTCCTAGGCTTAACTTGATTAGCTGTTGAAATGTTGCAACTGTTATTGACAGCCCTAAGTGTCGGAGTATGGTTGGTATTGCGAGCTGCGCACGAGTTACATTCGTAGGCGTCGACGCACTAGTAAAAGACATCAACGCGCGGGCTAATAGGAATCCCCTTTATATGAAGACATAGAACGTTCACACGACGATTTAACTGTTTTTAAAAGGAGAAAATAGTGTCATTATAGTTTCTTTACTTCCACATTTACTTGTATTTTATATCAACCTGTTTTTGTATTACTACTAGATGTTTCTTTGTGATTGAATACAGCTTCACCGATAAATGCCAGTTATATACTCTGTTGCGACATGTACAAATTAGCTCATTTGTATAATTAAATATACAAGTAATTCCTGGCTATAACCAGCATCCTGCTGGAAAATTAATAGATATGCTACATAACTACCTGCAGATTACATCTTACATTGGTTAAGATGAAAGGACAGCTGATAACTGTGAATATCCGGTGACAACTGATTGGATCGAGATGACATCATTCAGGATCCGACATTTGTTAGCGCCTCCATTTAACGGCATTTCATTAGCATTTGTATAATTATGAGAAACATCATTGCCTACTATGAAAAAGTACTGTAAGTAATCGCCACGCTCAATAGCTAGCTAGCTAGTAAGCTACAAGATGTGACAATTTAACATTTAAAATAGGTATTATAGATAAATAGTGCTTACTCTGAATTTTATTTAAATAAGGTTATTCCGAAAAAGGTTGACCAAGGAAATGGGGTTTGCTTGCCATGTTATTAGAGCAACTTCTAGTAGAACAAGTTCTAAAATTATCAATGTCATAATCAGTTATCATGTTACAAGCATGCTTAAAATCTTCACGGATATGTTTGATTGAAAGAAAAATTTGAATCCATGTCCCTGGTATGTAACCGTAGCACATAGGTTAAAATTTTACTTGTGATCATTTTTTTCTGTCACTAAAATGTACCTAGTCCCTTTTAATGACTTAATTAATCTTTAATGTCTTAATTAATCTTTAATGCTCATGCATCACTAAGCCACCTACGTCAAAACTTTAATATGAATTGAACTAAAGTTGTATTTGTTCGATATAAGTAAGCCGATCGGAAGTTGTCTGCAAGTGGTTTAGAAGTGGTAAATGTTAATAGAAAGAGTCGGTTTAAAGATAATAAGAGTCGTATATGTTTCACATTTCTAATTATCTTGTTTACTAATTTCGATATTTATGTATTAAAACACTTAATTAAACGATTTTATGACCGCGGTAGTTCGGAACGGCTAACTTCCGATCGGCTTACTTATTTCGAACAAACTGTAACAATAGGTGTTAACTCGTGATTAGCGCAGTGTTGAGTATAGATGCGCGCGCAGATCGGTGAACTATGCAGAATTGCAGGCTGCAGGGCGTAGGGCGCGGGCGGAGGCTCCGGCGCAGACAGCTACCGACGAATACGAGATTAGAAGGCCCACTCTGTATACGATAGGGACGCAGAACACAATTTTTCTGGTGAAATAGGGTTGTATGGCGCCTCTAAGCACTCTATTCATGTAGAACATACTTATAGGTAATTAAAACATACCATCACGCCTGTATTCCCCGAAGGATTAGGCAGAGGTGTACTAAAGTACACCCACATTTCGCCGGTATGTTTAGGTCCCATGTAATAGGGGGCGAGTCTATTGCCACTAACCGGGCACAAATCCAGACTCCGAGGTGCTACTAGGCATTTCATAGAAAAACCTAATAACACTTTGCTCGACCTGGGGATCGAACCCAGGACCTCTAGCATAGCAGTCGCGCTTAGGACCACTAGACTAATAAGGCAGTCATGTAATGGCATGTAATGCAGTTATAGGTAATTAAACTAACATAATTTAGAATCAGTTTTAATTTTGATTTTGTTGATCGGCTATTTATTATTCTTAACTTTTTCATGAGTCCATAATAATAATCTATCATACAGCCTATTAAGGATTGCCCAAAACTTTTTAAATTTATCATTCAATGCACTAGGACTTTAACAAAGCACATGTCGACCGCACATTGGTAGTAGCATTTTGACCTTGAACTGATCTAGCAGAGTTAGGAGTTTCAATAGTATTAGATGCGAGGTTATTCTGGTTTTGTTACCGACGATTGTATCTACTGTAGGTATTGAAGGCGCCATTCTAACAGAAAGTTACCTATGTAGTAAATCCAACAGGTTAGGTCGTTCGTTCAAACTTCAACTTATAGATCTTTGCACAAAGAAATAATTGAATACGATAAATAAAGAGGACTTTAACATTTAGGTACCTATTGTATTCAGAGGAGTAGGTACCTATCTGCAGCAATACTTGCTTATATATTATGAACTCTATAGTAACATGCAGTAAAGATTTTTATTTCGTGTGTTGTTAAAGCTTGACCTTCTGCACTATTTGTTAGTGTAGCTACCGCAACCAGTTTATGTTTTAAATTCGCGATAAAAAAATATCTGCAGCGGCGCGTGTCATTAGCCGCGATGTCCCCCCCCCTGCCCCCTCTAGCCCCCCGCCTGCATTTATTAATCTTATTCGGAGAAATCGACGCATCACAAGGCTGCTCCGCGCCCCGCCACCTCACCGTAAGGATACCAAAAGTTCAGAAGGATTTTGGAAGATTTGGTGAAATTAGTGTGTGATAGACAAATCACAAGGTATATTGTAGACAGGATCTACAACCGATACTTAGGTACCTAGGTACTTATGTGTCATCGAATGGCTAATAACAGTAATAACACGAAACATCGAGACTGCCTGTTTGTCGAGTAGGTATTGTCATGACATCCAAATATTAATCAAATGTCTTTATTGGAATGTATAGACAAATATAGACATTGACAATACTCAACAATCGCTAGAATAACATAACGTACCATCAAGCCTGTACTTTCCGTAGAATTTGGCAGAGGTGTAGGTACTAATACTTTACCCCTGGTTCTTATGTTTTAGGTAATAGGAGGCGAGCCTATTGCCTTAACCGGGCACAAATTCAAACTGAGTATTTCATAGAAAACAATGACACTTAGCTCGACCTGGAAATCGAACCTAGCAGAAGATAGCAGTAGGTACGGTGCGGCCGTAATCGTGACTTAATTAGGCAGTTACGATAAAGATACTCGAATATGTCAAAATGAGTTAGCAAAACAATTATTTATTTATAAAAATACCGATTCTTATAATAGAACACACAATTTCGAAGATAGATGACACTCTTATCAGTAGCTAACAGGATTTAAAACATTAGTAATACCAGTTAATCAATATTAATGTGCGATAATTAAGAACAATATCCGTTAAATAAGGACAGCGGCCAAACTCATGGCCACTCCAGTGTCCGGCACGCTCGTTCACTCACCGTGCGACATCGCCTTGAATTGATACATTATGTATTTATTTATAGGCACCTATACATAATCGATTTCAGCCCGTATGTACACCACTTATTTTTACACCAAAACCACTTTTGAACGCGCCAAAAGGAGTTTCTCCGAATTCATTTGCAATGATAACATTGAGAAAGATGCTCTCTTATTTATGTAGTCCTCAGGGGACTACTCAGTAAGAAGTAGGTATTAAATGAATATGAAGTCACGAACGTTGATTTGGAGGGACTAAAATGACCACTTTTAAAAAAAAAAGTGGTTCTTAAAAAAGGCCGGGTTCCTAGCACCCTAACCGACGGTCATGCATGAAGAGATTAATGAAACTAGTGTGCCAGGATCGTAGCAAGTGGAAATCTATAGTCTCTGCCTACCCTCATAGGAGACAGGTATGACAACATGTCTGTATGTATTTATGATTACCACTATTGATAAACAATAAATTATTAATATGGTTGCAATTTTAGCTGCATAAGTTCTATAATTAGGTGGTACCATCCAAGTGAGGAGACCCGTAAAAGAACTAAAGTTTTCGGCATAGCTCAAAGGATTAGCAAGCTTAAGTGGTAGTGGGCGGGGCACATTGCTCGTAGAACTGATGGCCGTTGGGTCAAAAAGGTTCTCGAGTGGAGACTACGCATCGGAAAACGCAGTGTGGGACGACCTCCAACAAGATGAACTGACGGCCTGGTAGAGGTCGTTGGGAGTCTTTGGATGCAGGCGGCATATAACCGTTCGTCGTGGAAGTCTATGGGGGAGGCCTCCGTTCAGTAGTGGACTTAATTTTTCGTTCAATATATTTCTCCTTTTCCAATTCGAGGACAAAGTGTGTAGGTAGTTCAGTCAAAAATATTGTGCGTGTTCACACACGCATTTATCCGTTTCGAACGGGAGCCCGGGTAAGTCATGTTGATTTTGTGCAATTAGTAAGGATAATAAAAAGGAATGCCAAACATTGTCGACCAAAACTGTCTTTACACGCAGTTTTTATCCTAAAATTTACCACTGCGCAACCATTTGCGTATACGCAGTTTTTTCATCGAAACTGTAAGTTGCCTGGCTAGGGTGCGCCGAACGTACAAGTTTATCATCATCAACCCATTACATTGTCCCACTGCTGGGCACGGGTCTCCTCTCAGTACGAGAGGGATTAGGCTATAGTCCGCCACGCTAGCCTACTGCGGGTTGGCAGACTTCACACGCCGTCAAGAAAATCTCTCAGGCGTGCAGGTTTCCTCACGATGTTTTCCTTCACCGTTTAAGCGCGTGATAATTAATTATTAATACGCACATGACTTCGAAAAGTCAGAGGTGCGTGCCTTGGATTCGAACTCGAGACCTTTGACTTGGCAGTCCAATGGTCATATCACTAGGCTATCACTACACTCACCAACACAAGTTTATAATCATCCCTAAAATTATGTTTTTTTAAAAACTTACCAATTGAAAAAGTAGTAGGTACCCTGCACTTAGTTGAGGCCATGGAGATCACGAGCGAATTTCTTCCGGCAAATGTTTGTTAACCAAAATAGACCATGCGTCTGCGCAACTCAATATTCGTGAGAAATATTAACTAGAGAATTCTTATACCGAGCCACAGTTACATTAGAAAACACACGACAAGTTATTTTGCGACCATAATTGTATAAATTATATGTAACGGATGTCCAAATGCCCAGTTGGTTTACACCGTAGGTATCACTTAAATTTACTACCTATAAACTTTTCTTTACTAGTTTCCTTCAAGTTTCTCTAATTAGATACATTGCAGTTATTATCATTAGGTACAGCTACGTGAAGATTCATTAAATTTTATACGCCTTTGTTTCGGAGAACCATAAACTTTAACTTTAATATCCAGGAACTATTATTTTGAAATCTACCGGTACCTACATTCTTTATTTTCAAATGTTTATTTAATTTATCTATTTACTAGCGACTGTGTGACACATGAAGATGGTATTTTTGCATTTTACAATACGACAGGTAGGTATTTATTACATTCATTAGTTTCAGTTTATTCATTCAAGTATAAATGTATATTTGTGCCCGCGTTTTAATTAGTAACTCAATTTGGCGCCTACCACTCCCTCAAACCGATGCACATAAAAATTTGCACGCGCAAATCTAGTAGGTGCAGTTCGTTCGAATTAACTGCGCGCGTTTGAAGCACTCTAAAGTTAGCCGTTCGAAAAATTGTACAGCTAAAATAAAATTTGTAAAGAAAAATAATCACGAATGCGAAAGACTTACGCCCCCAATAACTGTCTTTACGCCGACCCTTTTATCAAAATATACCAATTGCGGACATCTTCACACATGCACAGTTATTTCGAACAAACCCTACCTAAGTATTGAACACGTTACAAGTTAGTTTCCTATGTTATCCTACATTCAGGCTTCAAACTCGCTCAAAGCCATGTTGCTATATCATATTCAAACTATGAAATAAAGTAAGGTACATACCATTTATGTGTTTTTATTATATTTTGATTATTCAGTTTTAACGCTCTGATATCATAATCAAATTAACAATAAAAATCATTAGGTAATCAATTTTTTTATTAGGTTTATTAATAAGATAAAAAAATAACCATTTGGCTTTTAACTACCTGCCGATTTTTAAATAAAGTCACAACGACGCAGTTTCGTTATTTAATTAGCATAAGCAGTAAAATGATGCAGAAACAGGTATCATAAAATAAGACTGAATAATTATTTATTGAACAGTGAACGCTACTAAGTTTACAAAGAATAAATTAAACTTAGCATTTTATAAGATTTTAAATTTTGATACTAAATTAAGATACTATCACGCCTGTATTCCCCGAAGGGTTAGGCAGAGGTATATTAATGTATACCCACACTTCGCCGGTATGTTTAGGTGTCATGTAATAGCAGGCGAGCCTATCAACAATTAACCGGGCACAAATCCAGACTCCGAATTTCATAGAAAAACTCAATAACACTGCTTGACCTGGGAATCGAACACAGGACCTCTAGCGTAGCAGTCGCGCTTGGGACCACTAGACTAATGAGGCAGTCACATACTAAATTACTAAACAAAAGAAGAATCTGAAGTATTCTTTGACAACGCACCCTAGGTTTTTTTGACAGAGCCACAGGTATCAAACATTTCAAGTATAGACTGGGCATTGAATAGGCTTTCAGCACAAAGATAAGTCAGCTTTTACTGAAAGTGCTTAATGCTATTAGAAAAAATTAAAATACTTCTTAATGGTATTTTTTTCTAAATATGGGAAAATAGGAATTTATTTAGGTTAAGGCAGCCTTAATAATATTAAGGTTTATTCCCCAAATAAATCACCATCAACCCATTTCCTGACCCGCTACTGGGTCAGTAGTAGCTGAACCACTCACTCTGAGAGGAGACCCGTAACAGTTAATAAACAACAACATTTAATTAACAGTTAATAAACAAATATATATTTTGTTTGGGTTACAGGTTAATACACAAATAGATATGATAAAAACTCTCTTGAAACTGTACATTCATTTTATCTGGATTTATTTTTGGCTTACTGAATAAACTTACTATACTTTTGCTGTGCCCGACAGGGTCCTTAATTGATTCTAGCACTAAGTCTTGCTGCATATTTACGTTCACCTGTATGAATAACATTATGGAGTACAATAAATTTGAATTGAATTCGAATTTTTCTTATTTTTTTGTTGACACTAAAGGATAAAATATAACTTCTCATTTATCTAACATTTCATTCTAAATATAGTAAAATTTAAAACATAGTTGTTTTTAGGATAAGTATCCACTCCCTCATTATAAATGTTAAAAAAAATGTTAAATTAAAACTAATTAACATGAATGAAACTGAAAAATGGAGACCCATACATCCCAAGAAATGTATTATGTTACAGGTTACACCAAGTCTCCAAGTCTATTAACTCTGGACTTCAATTTCTAAGTTTATCGGTCAGAGAGTCAATTTTTTTAGTGAACATTTTAAGTATGTTTGGGCTGTCATGTTAGTTACCTTTTACTATAATGTAAGTTACCTTTTACTATTATACAAAATCAGGAACTTCTTGATTCATGATCATTTTCTCATTACTAAATAGCTAATGCAAATATCCACTTCAGCCTTTTAGTTCAATCACACAACGCACGTCGTCGTCGACATTGAGGTTATTTAGCAGGCGCTGGCGCCGTGGGTGCCGCGGCAACACGCTGCTGCGCGGCCGACAGCTGCGGCGTGTTTGTGGCCAGTGCTCGCAGCTGTTGCTCCGCGGCAGCATTCACCATCTTCGAAACATTGGTCTTCATCTTATTCCGTTCCGCGGCAGATTTGCTCTTCACTGGCGCGTTGGGACGTTTCATGACCGCCTTACCCGCTTTGGCCTTGTTCTTCTTTGATTTTGCGCCAGCTGGTAGTTTGCTCTTCACTTTCAGTTTACCCTGGGCCATTTTTGCGACGTAGTTTCGTGAACAAAATTAAAATAAAACACCAACGTGGTTTTTATATTTCGCTTCGTGACGTTAATTTGTTATGACATGATCACATGACAATTTCACTTTGTCATTACTGATACTGTCACTTTGGTGACATTGACATAAATTTGATAGACTAAAGCAAGGCGTTCCGTATCCACGTAGAAAAAATGTAATTTATAGCATATGCATGACCTACCTATCGAACTACATAAATTATTATCTAAAATCGATAAGTATAAGCTGACGTGACGTCCACGACGCTAGTCTTATAGTTTTATTGATTGGTCTATGTCCAATGTTCATACATCTTATCATAACCAAACCCCATGCACCGCGTGCGAAAAGTATTTACAACGCTCTTGCGCCACCCTGCTTACAGTTTGTTCGAAATAAGTAAGCCGATCGGAAGTTAGCCGTTCCGAACTACCGCGGTGGTAATATCATTTAATTAAGTGTGGTAATACATAAATATCGAAATCATAAACGACTCTAATAATCTTTACACCGACTCTTTCTATTAAAATTTACCACTTCTAAACCACTTGCAGATAACTTCCGATCGGCTTACTTATTTCGAACAAATTGTACATGTCTCTTCTGCCGCATCCACCGTTCACTACTTAGGTAGGTAGGTCAATGTAGGTGCGGTAGGTACATAATTATATGTAGGTATATTTATGTCTATCGTCGTAGCCAATTGGGTAAGAAAATAATACTTAGGTACACGTATTTTGATTGATCGCCATCCAAATATTCCACTGTTCCGTGACCTATAGAAAAAGATGTTCGTGTGGCAATGAAGAAATATACAAATAAAGAGACAAAATTGGTATTTATTTTACGGACATTTTTTATTCATAAATCGACTGTTGCAATACATGAATTCGAGTTTCAAGTTAAGAAATATACATAATATATAATATCTAAATATATTTTATGTACAGACAAATAGAAAAGTAGTCGAGTATAATAATCGGCTATCGATAGAATCGAGCGGCGAGAGTGCAGGCGACCGGCGGAAAGCGGTGCGGACGAGGGCGCACCTCGCCATAAAACGTCTAGAAAAATAGATAAATCGCTCAAAAACGTCAGAATCAGTCGAAAGGATAGAAGAGAGGAGACGGGCTAACGTCAAAGGTGAGGACGAAGGAATAAGTCCTCAAGCCCGTCTCACGCGTACTCCGTGTCGGTGGAGAGTGAGCGCTCCGCGGGGGAGCGCCGACCTGTCGCCTCCGCCACTGCCGGCTCGCCCGCCTGCGCCTGCGCGTACGCCAGGCTCTTCTGGTAGCTGAACAGTTGCCGTTCCAGCGAATAGTTTTCTGCCTGAAGTACGGCAATCTCACGCCTAAAAACATAAGCTCAAGTTATCATTCCTCGATTATTATCAATAAAATTTATCATTATAGTAACTTTGGTATAAAACCCACCTCATCTGATGCGCGTGTAGCCGACAAAGGTCATCATAGACATGATAAGTAGCTTGAAATAGTAGATAAGTATCACCCCATTCGAGGCGGACACGTAGTTCACCCCCTGGGTGAAGAAAGGCGCTCCCAGGCCGCGACATATCCTCGACGCGCAAGGCGGTCTCCATCATAAGTCCCTCGTCGGCACTGTCTTGGGCATAGTAGTGCTC
The DNA here is from genome assembly GCA_958496365.1 of Subacronicta megacephala. Lineage (NCBI taxonomy): Eukaryota > Metazoa > Arthropoda > Insecta > Lepidoptera > Noctuidae > Subacronicta > Subacronicta megacephala. The sequence goes on from OY292514.1 coordinate 3,196,197, forward strand.
GAAGGGTGCACCGGGCAGCTCCTCGGCATCGGGCTCCCCGGCGGCGACCCCCGCGCGCACTAGCCACGCTGACCAGCTCACATAGCGCAGGTGATTGCGCGGCACGTGATGCACGTCGCGGTACAACATGTGCAGGCGCACCATCTCTGAGTGCATGTCGCAGCGCACCGCCCAGGCCTGCTTGTCACGGTCATAGCATGTAGCCGCGCGCCCCGCTGCCGGTACTGCCAACTCGGCTAGCGCTCGTGCCCATACCAGTTCTACCGTCAACCTGACTCCTTTTGTTAATAATCGCGATGGTGGACGTGGGTTCCAAGGCGGTGTGCGACCCTCGGCGTCGCATACACATTCTAATGGCCCCGAATGTAATCTTCTTTCGCCCTCGCCAAGTGCGAGCGCATATCGAACACGGCAGCGCTGTCCTTCTCCTGACAACCTCACTAGCCTTAGTGTCAACGGTTCCTTGCCGCCCCCGCCGGTCGCTGACACTTGCCAGTCAAAGCCGGCGAACGCTATGGGTGGCGTATCAAGGCGTGGTGCGCGAAGTTCGCAAGAGTACAATGTGCGGACTCGCGACATGCTGAGCTCCAGCTGGAATTCACCGCGCGCGTCTGCGAATTTGGTATTGAGTTCTGCGATGGATACGCAGCGGCCACGGCCCTGTGCGGCGCAACCTGCGCTGAAGCGCACTTGTTTGCCGGAGAAGCCCTCATTTGCTGTGAAGTGGTCACGACTGAGGAGCGTAAACGTAAAGTCGACGTACACCCGCATACCCTCGCACGCGCCTCGCCAGACCAAGTACACACCTGTAACAAAACGGACAAAGGTCTAACTTTGATACATAAAACAGCAGGTTTACATTATTAACAAGCATAATATTTCTGGAGGACCCAGTAGTCAGCTGTACATTGAGTACTAACCGAGCGACGCGTCGGTACGGCTGAAGGCGACGGCCCAGCGCTGGTGCGCGCAGCAGAAGTCCTTGGAGGTGACATCGCGATCGGGCTCGCGCGTGGCTGAACGCGTCACCACGAAGGTGAACACGTGGGTGTCAGCGCGGTCCTTGAGCCGCGTCGCGCGGTACAGCAGCGCCATGCGCCCGCGCCGCACGCCGCGCCCCCCGGGGCCCCGCCTGCGCAAGCGCCTGCAAACACGCACTATTAACACTTAAACTATACGCTACAATATCTAAATTTATGTTTGGCTAAGAGCTCAAATACAGTTTAATTGAGAACATCCACCGTTTTAGAATTCCCAAAATAAAAAAATAATATCATCGAACATTTTGAGCACAAGATTGTGTAAAAGCTCGGTTTCATTTACCAATCGATTAATGCTCAGCCACGGGGCATTAGAGATAGAGCGGCTTGGAGATTAGTCAAACATCTCCATCGTAGAATAGTTCTAGTTACTTAAACTGGTGACGCTCTACTCGAAAATCTCGCATCTTTATACATATTATATTCTCTACTCATGAGCTTAATTAAGATATATACCATTATTGTCCATACAAATTAACTCGTCTCTCTCGTCTCGTTAATTTGTCCCACTTAAATACCCACTCAGTGCAAACTTGGTAAGTGTCCAACAATTTTAAAGCTCAGAAAATTAGACTTCCTGTAACTTTTGGACTTGAATGCTAGCAAAGCACATCCGGTAAATGAAGCCAACTGGGGTTTGTTAGTTGCAGGTGCATTACCCGTCCTGATCTAATCACTTAGCAAAAGCCCTCAGGGATCAAGTAATTTAAGTACTACTGTACTGCTACTTACTATTACCAAATAAGATTTGTACGAACGTGCAATTCAATTCAATCTCAACTACAGATTCTTTACGATAAATCCATCCGCCATTGGGAAAGCAAAAGAATAAAGTTTAACTAAGTTTCCTGTTATTTACTTCTCAAACAAAGTTATTTACGAATAGCAAAACCGAATAACCAGTAACATAATAATCATTCCCCATAAATATGGTCACAATTTTCTTTCAATTGAGATCAATTGATCAATTGAGTATGTGTGTTTATACTAACTTTTATACGAAGTAATTAAAATTAATAAGATTAGAAATAAACTTCTCTCATTAATTACGAAAAGAAATTACGTAGTTATGTAAAGTAAGATGGCTTACAGATAAATGCTTTTATACTGTGAAGGAATTCTTAAAATACAAAAATAAGATATAATCATGTTATGTAAATAATTTGGATAAACTATTATTGTAAAATTCCATACTTTAACTATTGTATGCCCGTCAAGGGCTGATTGAGGTTACGCTCATATATGCATGTATAAGAACTTTATATACTCAATCAGAAACAATAAAAATTTACTTTACTTTTACTTTACTTTAGTTAGTATTTTAGTAGTAACGTGTACGTATTATACTTAACGTATTATATACTTAAACAAACATATACTATATGTTTGTTTAGAAATTCACGGAAAAGTATTTTGCATGGGACGTGGGTCGAGTGTCTCCTATACATACAGATTCGATTAATTTTATATCTACCTTATCTGTTTCAGTTGACCCTAATACAAAGTAGTCTGTCGACGTGACTGCTCGGAATCACAGAAATTCGCGTAAATCTTGAGTGGATGGGAAAAACAGTTTGTCCACGTAAAACCTACCTTGTAAATTTTTTATTAAGTTACGTCCGCCCGTTACGACCAAAGTTTTCCTAACGTAATGATTTATTTTTGTAGTATTACAGTGGACGAGGATCTGCACCTGCTTTAGTTTAATGCTGGAAAACTCGGGAACTTCCTAATTATAAATTAAATTATGAAAGTTAATGAATAATGTTGCTTATTTAAACTGCTTTGTTGAAATATTTTTTTTAAGAAATAGAACAGACTTTAATATGCATTGGTAGGTACCTAATATCTTCGTATAGCGACCAAATTTATATATACCGGATCGTTTCGAGATTATATCCAAATATTCCAAACAAAAAATAAAATAGTTGTCAAAATCAGTTTATAAACAACGAGTAAACATTGATGAGCAGCGTGAGACTTGATTTTGCTCGTAAATGATGGATTTTAATTGAGAATTTGTACTTAGATATGGAAGGCAAATACAATGCACAGACCCCTAACAGGTAAATGGCGATAAAAGTAAAATAATAAGATAAGAGTAAATAAAAATGTATAAAGTGGAATTTCGAATCCTCCTTCTATTTAAAATCGATTGCAATAAAAAGTAAGAGCAAGGACTCAATCTGTTTAAAGCTACTTTAAAAAAAAGGATTCTAAAGATAAGTCCATGCAGCTATCCATACTTTAAATTCTAAGATTCGAACAAAAAACTCGCAAATTGAATGCGGAAGACGAGCTGAGTTATCGATTGCAGTGATGAGAAGCTACGACCAATTCAATACTAACGATAAGTAAGTATAAATCGATTTGTGTTAAGGGAAATTCAGTTCAGAGTAAAAGTTAGCAGGTAGAAAATATGTAGTAGGTGCCTACTAATTGCACCTAAGTATGGATCTATTAAAAAAACACTTTTTTCATAAAATTGGACCAGAATACTTAGGAGTAATTTAAAAGTAACGAATATTTATTAAAACCGTTTTTCGGAGCGCCATTGCGCTTTAAAATAGGTTTTGGTATTGTCATTTCTGCCCCCTTCAAAATCTTCAATCTGTGCACCAAGGCATCGCTGGCAGAGCCCTACTAACGGCTCTGCTTAAGGGCAAATTAATCATATCCTAATAATTGTCTATGGACAACACTTAGGATTGTCCAAAGACAATTCTTAGGACCAGCTTATATCTCCTATACTTACTTAATATAATGAAGCTGGAGAGTTTATTTGTGCCCGGTTGAACGCGCTAATCTCGCTAATTACCAGTCGTATTTGGAAACTACTTTTTGCATTTGATAGCCTAGTTCTTTAACAAGGCTATTTAACATCATGCCCCTTAGAATTGTGGCAAAGCGAGGGAAACCGCGGGGCACAGCTAGTAATTACGTCGGAATCGCGCAATCGGAGATAGCAATCTATAATTTCCGAATGTAGATAGACTGCCTTCTATATTATGCATGTCTCTGTACTTGTGATGTAGCGAGATCAATATAATGCGTAGGTAGGCATGTCGAACATGCCAACGAGTTAACAAGCCTCAGAGATATTATAGGCACGCTACTCGCTAATTGATGATTGCCTGCAATCTATTGATGTTTGTTTATTTTAGCCTAAACGGTATGTATTAAGGATATCGGTACATAATTAAAATGTGAAGTTTCCTCTTAAGATTTGTAGGTCACAAATCAATAAAAATACAAATGTAATGAAGTGTTACGATGCCTCACGAAACTGCCTCATTGGTCTAGTGGTCCCAATCGCGACTTCTACGCTAGAGGTAATGGGTTCGATTCCCGAATCGAGCAAAGTGATATTGGGTTATTGGATCTATGAAATTGTCAGTAACGGTTCGGAATTTGGGTTTGTGTCCGGTTAATGGCAATGGTCGCCTAGTAATACATGTGACCTAAAAATACCCGGCGAATTGTGGGTTTACATTGAGTACTCCTCTGCCTAATCCTTAGGGGAAAAAAGGCGTGATGGTATGTGTGTACGCAGAAATTAGTAAGCATTCATAACACAATAAATCATATAGATCACTAAGTACTTACCTAATATCAGAATTTCGATTTACAAAATCCTAAAAATCTAAAACAATATACAATAAGAAAAATCTTTATGACACCAACATCGTTACTAAGTAACACGTTCCAACATAAAATTTTCAAGACAGGAAGCTGTTTACGACATACAAAAGAGAAAAATCTGAAAGGTATTTCGCTCTGCTAGATTTTATCCGAGCTCGGTTCCAACTGTCGACAAATGCTACATCCTTAGACGTCGGGGGCGTTCCATATCTACGTATATTAAAAATGTTAAAGAACTTGCAGAAACATGGTGCATATTTTTAGCGATTCTTCACTTCGAACCACAGAGAATAGTCGAAATGCTCTAGCAATAGTCGAACAACTGTTTTAATTTTGGAACTCATAAATTACAAGGGATAAGCATACTCATGTACACCCAGAGTTCACCAATAAGTTTTAAAGGGACGAGCCTATCACCGATAACCGGAGACGATTCTAAACTCCGAAATGCGAAGCCTAAAACTGATAATTTTCAGTCAGGAACTATTTGGTGTACCTGTGAAATTATAACAGTAAACAAGGTTTCCCTGTGAAATAATTACACTTTATGGGGTGTCCCTGTGAAATTATAACACTATAAAAGCTTTCCCAGTGAAATTGTTACACTGCAAGAGGTTTCCTTAGAAATTACAGCACTTTCCTGGGCTTCCTTGTGAAATATATAAATGCTTGTCTGGTGAAATCAGGCAGCCTCGTTATCCATGTTACCATATTAGTTAAAATTGAAGAGAAGATTAAACATTGCTACACCAGGGATTGATCCGCTCAGTAGCCACAATTGCGACCACTTCACGTTCCAAGATCAAAATAGTCCGAGCTTCTGCGTACGAACGCGTAAGACGTGTAGGTATGTATATGTGCTCAATATCAAGAACAATGCCAGTAGGCGAAACCAAGGTCGGTAACGACGATTGGAATTTACTCGTTAGTTCACTATTGTCTGTCTTTTAATATATAGCTACATGTATCGTTACGTACTAAGTCAACATCCCATTTGCATTAGGCGGCTCTGTTTAGGTAGGTATGTAAAATTATTCAAATCCAGATCCATTTCAATCTCTTTTTGATATGGCCCGAAAATATTAATACATTTAAATTTGAGAAGGCATACGCAAGGTAACCACCTTGTTAGATTACGTTGGGCCAACGCGCAACGGGGCGGAATCGCATTACGCGGACATCAAAGATATATTTCATGTTCATGTAATTTTTATGTAACGCCTCCATGGTTTTTTACTAATTTGTATTCCTTCGTCACTTTATTTTGTGTTACTTATTCAAAAATGTAGATTAAACAGCAAACAAACAGAAGTAGAAAAAGAATAATCAACCTGATGCAAAGCAATTATTAAGTTTTTTTTAATATATAGGTAAGGACACAGTAGGTACACAGATGTAGATCACTTGATCTTATAGGTACATAATAATGAGCTGGGATCTTCATACCTTCCTATATTATTTTGGTATTCCGTTCAAATACATATGAAACTACATAAGAGGCTCTCCTCTGAAAAAAAAACACTATTCGTATTTTTCAAGGAATACATATGACAGAAATAAAATTCCGAGGAATAATTACGGTGAAACATAACCACAATTTTCTAAGGAATAAGAAAAGATCCACTTATTTAGAAAAGGCGAATCAAAATCGTTGGAGAATGTCCTTATCCCAATTTGCTTCAGCGCGGCGCAGAGAGTCCTTTTATTCCCTCATTTATAAGCGACGTGTTTTCTTAACCATAATCATTTTTCATTCAATCAATCCATCTTTTTCTGTAATCAAGCTCTTCCCAAAATGAAATGAATATTTAAGGAAACTGGCATTTTATTATAATTATCTCGTTATCTGAAGATTTATTCTGTCGATTTGAAGCAAAACTGAATTACATTATTTAAGTTAGATATATATGTAAAATAGATACTTCCTAGTAATATATATTGGTTATATATGTAAAATAAAAAACAACAGAATATAGAAATTACATAAAACATTATTAATAACAAAGAGGACTTGCAAACAAACAATTCCATTTAGTAAACAAAAAGTCCGTTCACTCGTTAACAATTGTCAACAATCCACTGTGTGATAGGTATCTAAATTTTCCCGTACGCAATAATAAATGGTTATGTAAACAAACAAACAAAAAAGAGCGACAGACAAACGAGGTGTCTGTCTGACTAATATTCATTGGCAAAATTTCATTGCGATATGAAATATACATCGCTATATGTTTTGCTGTCCTATTTACTTAGTTGATTGTTTTCAAATTCGTAAAATTTTGAAGAATAATGTAAATATAGGTACTAGCTATTCTCTGCGGTTTCAGTTCAACCCAAACAGATTTTTTAGACAAAATCTAATTTATTGTAACCTTCACCTGGTATACCAAACTTGACTAAAATTATTTCATCGGCTCAGGCGTAAAAACGTAAACACACAGGACAGAGTTACTTTCCGATTTATAATATTAGAAGGTATTGTTTTTTTCCAGTGAAAGAAAGAAAGAAAGAAAGATGAGTCTACATATTCTTGGAGATAGACTTGAGGTGACAGAGTAGACCCACACTAGAAAAGCGGGAGTTGGTTTGGTTGGTTGGTTGGCTATTGGCAGTACATAACTGAGGTTTCGCCTCCAGAATATCCCGTTAAGTACGTTGAATTAATTATCATAATATCACATTCGCCATTATTGCGGTCCCACAGGAATAACAACAAGGCGAAGCTTACGTGAAATAAATGAGTATACTCTAAACGCGCTTGAGATATATATAGGTATTACACGCGAATAAAACAAAAATAATGTGTGCATTTCGTGTCGGTGCGTGTTAGCAATGTGAGTAATTAAGATACATCTTCACCACATAATTTAATAAGCTCAAAAACCTAACAACCAGCCCATCCTCAGGATATTGGTATTGCCAGAAATGTGGTTGTTCAGGTTTGACAGCAGTCGCTTCGGGTAAAATATTGATATACGCATCAAATTAGACTAGAACCAACAACCCCGACCCCCCAACATAGTTGCAAAAAGCTACGAAGAGATCATTAGATATTACAGTTCCACGTCTAACGAAAAGATTAAGTAAAGTTTATGCATGCTTGATGTATTTTTCATGCAGTTTATGGACGTCAAAGTAAGGCCAATATTGTTAACTAGAGCCTGAACGTTTATCGAGCGTAAAAAGGGCTAACTGCACAGTTAGATGCGGTGCACTTTGCTACTTAACGATGAGGATGTCAGGACCGACAGTTAAAAAGATAAACATGGCTACTTCCTGGCCAGAATAAAACTCCCAAGATACGCAAGGGCCTTGAAGAATTAACTCAATGTTCCAATGGTTTTCAGGACCTTTAGTGTTTCTCTATCGGACCGCGAGTCCGCGACCCATAGATTTCCTCGGTGTTCATTTTGATAGCTCTTATAAATTACTAAGTTTACAAAACTAGTACATAAGAACATATTGAAGGAGCCCTTTATTGCCGAAAAAGCAAACATATTGTGTATAGTTTGTAGGGCCCATGTAATAGGGGGGAGCCTATGGCCGTTACCCGGGCACAAATTCCGACTCCGAAGTACTACTGAGAATTTTATAGAAATACCCAATAACACTTTGATTGACCTAGGAAAGCGCGTTTAGGACCACCGAACTAATGAGACGGTCAAAATTTTAATTTGCCAATACCAATACTAAGACATACATTTTAAAGTTCAAAATCAACATTATCTATTGTAACCCTTATACTAGGGGTTACAATAGATAATGTTGATCAATTTGGACCGAACACTTGGGTGACTCACCCGTAAAAACTACACATTCACATTGAATACCCCTTTATTGAGATAAAGACATTTTCATTACTTAACGAAAATTACTGTCAATGTATTTGACGTGAAGGTATCTCAGTTTAGTTATTGAATAGTCTCTCTTGTGTGTACCTAATGTATGAATTTACTAGATGTGATCTACTTTATCCATTTGAATAAGTAATGACACTCGTAAGTAGTTTCACTGTCTCGAGTTACGTACCTACCTAAGTATGATACATGAAGCGGCTTTATGTTGAATTTCCACAATTATTATAGGTCTAGTACTAACATTTACGCCACAATATAAGAGTCTATTACTTATACAGTTTTTACGCGAATGTTATTCATTATTACTTTTTATCATAAGTACCTAAACGAGTATGAGACATTGAATCTCTTCAAAAAACATCCAATAAACGACAAAAACACGAATAATTACTTAATTCTAAATAAACTCTTCTTGTAATTAATAACTGCCTCAATAATCTAGTGGTCGCAACCGCGATTGCTTTTCGTGCGGTCCTGTGTTTGATTCCTAGGCCCAGTTTCTTTTTCGAGATAAATGTTATTTGATTTTACATGAAATTCTTAGTTCATAGTTTAGATTTATGCTCACCTTCCTTAGTTGAAGAAATTATTAAAAACATACAGATGAGTATTCTCTGCAGGTAGATTAGTACATCCCGGCCTAACCCTTCGGGAAATACAGGCGTGATGGTATGTTTTGTTATTCAAACAAAAGAAAACATCGCTGTCCTTCCGCTAACAATATTTCTTTACTTTTTACAACACTCGCGGGAAAGAGGCCTTCACTGTTAACTCTAAGGCAACTAACATTGTAACATTGTATTTTCCTCCGATATCGATAGTCCCACAGTGGGAATACGTTGTAACGTCGATAAAATATTCTTAAATGGAGAAACAACGGGGCTTTCGTAATGGATAACAAGAGGAATGGAACAGACAATTCAAATTCAGGAGGCCTACTTTGAAAAACAAAATAAATACGACGGAAGTCGTACGTTAGTTGTTTGCACAGAACGATAGATTCAATTTTCACGTTCTAGTTTTCATTGTCGCGTTGAACCTACTTCCGACGTGTATCGTTGTTTCGTTTCGATCCGAAACTGCGACGCCCGATTTTCGTGGTAGGCCCCTCAACCGAAAAAAAGGAAGGAAACATATCGAGAGCAAAGCGGCACTGACACTTGGTACACCGAGGCTGAATAACAAACGACCGAAAACGTATTGAACTTTTCGAATTGGGGGAACGTTCTCGAATTAATTATTCTTAAGCCAATCTACTTCTTCATTCGTCTACAACCTACAAATGCGGTTGTTGGGCGTAAGATTTTGGGTTTGATACTCAGGTTGGGACTTTTACTAGTAGGAAATTCTATATGCTTGGAGTTTTGTACCAATTATAATAATATTAAATGGCAATATAGACGAACTGTGGGTGCTTTAGGACCTCCGAAGATACAGGCGTAATGTGATGATCTAATCGATTCTAAGCACCGACAACAGTATTTTGGTACTAAAAAAGCTAGTTGGCCTAACATCTCTGTAGGTGTTAATTTCGCATAATTATGTTCATAAACATAATTGTTATAAAAACTTCTTTTAGTTTTTGGCATTTGTGGTGATTGTTTTAAAAGAGAAAACTCAGGGGCAATGCCAACCTGAATTTAGGTCGAACTCTGGATCTTTTGTATTAAAATAATCACAGATCCGAAAAGCAACTGGCCAGGCATAATGCGTAAGGCACTACCCTGCCTACGGCGCGGCAGCGCCCTTGTAAATAACGCCAATTATAATCACAGTCTATTAATTATCTTTAATTGTGGATTCAAACTCAACCTCAAGCTGCTAAAGGACCTTGTCACTCACATATAAATATATCTACGTGATGGAAGAGTATAAGCATATACATATGTACAGTCGCACGCACATCAAGTTATACAAAATTGACAAATTCCCCAAATGATTTAAAACCTTAATTAAAGCGTTTATCATTAAGTTATTTTAGTGAAGGAAAAATGCGACCGCGGGCAGGATTCGAACCTGCATCTTCTGGTTAAGTACACCAGACGCTATGACCGCTAAGCCACCGCGACTCCCACCCGCCATGTCGAAATTTGCCTTCACATTTTTAATTTACGTCTTTGAGGCGACGTCAGTCATCCTGCCCGCTGCCCGGTCGTATTTTTCCTTCACTAAAATAACTTAATAATCTTTGCATGGAAAATGCCTAAAAAATACAAAAAGATGTTTATCATTAAGTTCAAAATCAACTGAGAAAATTAAGGGAAGTTAATTTCCACCAAATGGAGTGATGATTGCAGAGCCAGTTATCTAAGCTGCCTAGGAAATTAGGTGTGGCAGGTTTGATGCTTATCTCGCACTGGTGTTTCCCGTAGTCAACCGAGTTAAGTTGACACTTGAATACTTATTATTGCCATTGCTAGTATAATAAAGTCTAAGTACTTGTAGATTAATAAACAAAACCATATTGAGTTATTGACTATCGGTCGTGCACCTCTAACTTTTTGACTTAGCTCGCGTAAATAAATTAATCTCTCTAATCTCGTCTCTAACTCTAACTCTAGTCTCTAACTCATCGATATCGATGAAATAGGTAATAATAATTAGCTTAAACGATGACGGAAATCATCTCGTGAGGAAACGGAGCCTAAGATATTTTCTCAACGGCGGGCGGCGCACCACGGTCTCACTACCACCCACACTAGACTAAAGCGTGGTAAACTAATTGATGACTAATGGACATTCTGGAGACCCATGCCCAGAAGAGGGACTGTAAATGATTGATGAAGTAGTAATAGTTGACGAATAAATGAGACCTGTACTCATTTATTCGTCAACTATTAATACTTCATTGATATTATCAAAGCTTAAGTACGTTTTCCCTATTCTAGAAGTTTTCACCTACGTATGTTTTATTAGCAATGTAAATGAGGAAATTGTGTAAAGCGGGTTGCTGTACAAGTTGCCCTGTTAATATCATCAGGTAAGGAAAAAGTATTATGCTCACTCTCCAGACGTTTAGTTCCGTCCGGCGTAGTTGTGATGTTATCGTCAAGCGCTGGCCGCCATACTTATTATTTTTAAATGCATGGGGTCCCCCGACCGTAGACGTTTTAATTAGTATCCGCGGTTTTACATATTTTTGTTTCGGGTATTTCTATAAATATAAGGTTTTTAAAAGTAGTACACGGCCATGTTATGTTTTGTTCGAAATATCGCGACATCTATTTGACTGAAAAAACGTTGTGTAACTGTATATCTATTGCCGATTGCTTAAGTTAAATCAGTTTCTAGACTCTTGACGTTTCTCAAATACTTTTTGGAGCTATCTGTAACTCGCAACAGCATCCATGAATACTCACAAGTCCATTCAAAATTCTAATAAGCTTTGAGAAATCTCGTTTTTTACATGTATCTGCATTAGGCAGGAATATGCATTCACAAAAGCGTCAATTGTACGAACAGCTACAGGTCAACCTATACAAATTCAGTTTAAGCTGATGTTGCAATGTAGGCTTTCCATACTATAAGAAGCCAGAGTAAAATTGTATAGCTTGATGTATAGCCGTGTGTATTAAACTAAAGCACGAAGATATGAATCCTGCTCGTATGCGATTTTTCTTTCAGGTAATTTATTACTTTTAAAAATATATATACTTGCTTTGAAAAAATGCTAGTCATTCAAAATGTAAGTTCGAAAGTTAGTCGAGGCACTTAGGTATTTCACAGCAAACGTTACCCCTCCATTGTAATGTAAAATACATCCTCTAAAATTGAAATTTATAGGCATAAGCAAGCTCTAAGTTAAATAAAAATAAAATTTTACGTCTCTAAAAACGGATTACCATATCATTCATCTCTCGTACGTATCATCTAAAATGAATGCTTTAAATTATAATAATATGAAAACCTAAAGTACCTACTTAGTATTATCAACAGAACCACGTTTAAAAGCAATTTTTCAGCAGCTTTTTCAAAATGAATGAAAGAGTTATTGCTAACATTTATTAAACGATGAAAAGATATACAGTTTATTCATAAAATATTTAATATTTATCCTTATGCACTATGCCTGGCACATTTATCTAAATATGAAGTAATTTGTTTATTTCAAATTATCGGTTGTAAATAATTATCGTGAAAAAAACCTTCGTTGTGTGGCTACGATAACGACTTTGAAGCAAAGGCAGATAAGTATAATAGATATAGTAGGTAAATATTATTTCCATGTAAAGTAGTAAATTATAATTAAACCTATGTATTACAGAGATATCACTTTAAATTATTCCATTAGGTATAGAAAAATACAAGTGTAATGTTAAAAAGGGCGAACTAATTAACGTTTCATTATAAAAAGAAAAGTTTAGGAAACGCGCGACTGGCCGCGGCCGCACGGAGCCATGTAATTATTACAATAGGTAGAAGTAGAACGAATAAAAATATTGAGATTATTATTTAATATATTTGCGGTTTTCGTAAATCACCCACGAAAACTATAATTTCATAATTATATTGTTACTAGCTACTGAGACACATTTTGTAATTAATTAAATACAAAAGAACCATTGTTTTGACATTTCCAATTTTAATGGAATAAATTCAGAGCTTATTTATACAGTAAAATTTTAAAGTCATCACAATTTTATACTAACCCAGGAACCAGGTTGGCATATTTCCAATACCTTTTAATGGATTAGTTACGAGTTACGACATTGATGGATCTCTTGTAAGTATTCATATAGCTCAATAAACGTTTAAATTCACCAAAGAGTATCTTTGTGTTGATCACCCAAATATCATTTTAAAATTTGGAACGTTATTTTCTGCTGTCACAAAATTTAAAAAATAACGCCGCCGTCAAGAGCCAATGAGAAGCAAGTTGCTCTTGGCATTTTAAATTCCTTGCAAATAATCCGAAACGCGTGACAGATATGAGAGACTGACGAACATTTTGTTTGCATATTTACTTCACACCGCATCATTAAAAAGTTACAAAGCACTTAATTATCTCAAGTTTCAGAATTGCCTTTGTCACGAAGTCAACAGCAACATTTTATAAATTTTTAATTCAATATGACTTATGTTGTGTTCTTGTTTTTTAGAAGCTTACATGTAACAAATAAAACACATTTCCGGTTTATAGTAAAGTATAAATTTTGTATACAATACTCAATGGTATGGTACCTACAAACATTTTATTTTAAGTTTAATACCTCAACCATAAAGAAAAAGAACTTACTGTCATACATGTATAATATATTACGTAGCTCTGCGATAAATTTTTCCTTTTGCGTTCATGACTTTTCCTTTTACGTTAGTAACGTTATTTTGACAAAGTGAGTCTCAAGATAATACGATAAACAACCGACACTTGCAAAAAAAAAACTAACAAACGTTTTGTTTATGCAAAGTCTAGCCAACATAAATAAAAGTATAATTATGCTAAAACGTCATTAGAACGGCTAAAAAAAATAATAAAACTGACAGAGACTTAGTTCCAATTTTAAACACAATAAACACTATAACCATAGTGTAATGAAATCCACTATCCTATAACCTTAAAACTTCATCCAAGGAGGCTTGCCTACTAAGGTTTTCGCGCGTTTTTTATCTTCGCAGATTACTTATAGTGGGGTTATTTATACTCATAATAAGTAATTAGATGATTTAATTCAAATTCTACATAGTACGTAACCGTAGAAACAAAATAAATATATTTACATAAATCATTAACGATGGAATGAAAAATCTTTTTATGTAATCGTTTTAAAGAGGATTGTTTAAACCCGTTAAATTAAAATTCTATAGCTTTCTGAGTACATTAAGCTTATTCTCACCTTTCACATTATTAGATCATTACGTAGGGTTACCTACTTAGAAATCTTTTCATAATAATTATGACCTTTTTAATCCGAATAATTAAATACATACAACAAAATTCGCGTATTCGTTTGCATTTGCGGTAATTGGTATAATATCGAAGTTTGGATTATTATATTTCAAGGATAAGTGAATCTGTTATTCATTTCTGTGTGCCGACACTGCCGACTCGTATCGACTAAAACCACACAAGACTTTATTTTCCAAACCTATCTTTGGACTCACAAGATGTATGAACAATAGAGCACGATAAGTATATCTTTCCTACTATCACAAAGCCACCATTTTTAGTTCATTAAAGTCACATACACAGCATATAGGTACTGTAGAGATAGGGGAATGTGCTAACATTTCTCTGTAATAGGTACATTGATTTAAAATATTAGACACGAATATTGACAGAAAATTGTAATAATGATTTGCCACCGCCTCCTGAAATACAGGACACTCCCTGTATTCCCCGAATGATTAGACAGAGGACTACTAATGTACTAAGGTACACCCACACTTTGCCGATCTTTAGGTCCCATGTAATAGGGGGCAAGCCTTTTGCCATTTACCGGGCACAAATCCTGACTTTAAAAACTCAGTAACACTCTCGTCATGGGAATCGAACCCAAGACCGTTACGATGGGATCACTAAACTACTACTATACTTAATAACATTAGGTGTCCTCATAATCTACTTTTAATTTTAATAATATAACTCTTTCAACTGAAAACAACTATACATACTGCTTGCCTGTAGATAAATACCTAGTAAGTACTTCTCCAGTTCTTTCTTTCATAAACTCTATTGCACGTAAAAATATACTAGTGACGTACTTTTTTTAAGGACGGAAAATCCTTATAGGTCGTGCCTCCGTGCACGTACCTCCCATTAAGCAAGATAATCCACCCCAATAAGACAAGTGACTTATAGTATCGTTAACCAAGAGGCATTCACTTATTTCACTTCTTGCCACAACACTCCGACCACAATTAATTACTTTCTGTTATCACAATATTAATTTCCACTCACTAATAACAATTAATCATTTTGTTTTCTCTTGCAAGTTACTCTTAACGCCGCACACAGATACTAAACTACCTACTAACCAATTATTTATGAAAGGATGGTCTAAGCAACGCGATGTTCACAGGAATATGAAATATCATAATAATAACTAAATATTATACCTATTCGACACATACAATTATCCCAACATTTAACCAGTAAAAGCTAGCTAACAACGTTCTATCTATCGCCCGATTACGTATAGTAATTATTTCCACTAATAACTGATTGTTAGGGTTAGGATTTACGATTAATTAAACGTTAATTGACATCTGAGTGCGGCAGTAAATATAATTTGTCGGGTAACAGCCCTAGAAGTTTCTTAATAACGTCTAAGTGTCTCGAAAGTGCTGTGAGCTATCGAGAAAACGCAATATTATTACAAATGTTTTATTTATAAGCCCTCATAGCAACGGCTTTCCACGAAAATCAAGGCTTTGTGTAGAATTTTGTGCCCATTTAACTTTTTTTTGTTAGGCGAGATTGAGATTGACGTTTTTAAATTAGTCTTAAAAGTATTTTATAACGAATAATTTTTGCGAAATACTTTTAAGGAGACGGAGCTTTTTGCTTTATCCAATTTGTTAGCTACCTGCAGAGCTTATTAGGTTTTTACATCTTCACACTTCAAACTCCATCGCTTCAGTTATTGACAAGAGAACTACTTATCAAAATTCGATTGTAAGTGAACTTCTTTATTATTATAATCTAAGAAATATCCGAAGTTAGGAATAATCTTGGAAATATCATCACATATGTCATGTAAGTATGTGCCGCATTGTGGAGCTTACCGCCTACGTTTTTACCGATATAACAACAATCACAAATTTTCCCTTCTCATGCCGAAAATATCAAGAATCTATTTTAACTTTATAGCAAGGAACAAATAAATCTTTGTAAAAAAATAACTAGTTTCCTTTTTTTTAGTACGGATAATCCTCATCGAACCTCTGCCCCGGGCAGGCAGGGTATGTCGAGTTCGCAAAATTCGAACTTCCCTAGCCTTTCCCTTATAGTCACGGCCATGGGAGAAAAATTATAAAAATTAAACTTTTTTCAATCTACTTAGTATAAATCGTTATACGAATTAAACAATACAATAACCAACATAGGTAGGTATAATTTAGGACAAAATTGCCTCATATAGTCATATCACCCCTACGTGCTGACAGCTGAGTTCCTGAGTTTGATTAGCAAATCGAGCCCGCAATATAATTGGAATATCTGACACAAACATTTTCAATTATGGCTCCGGATTGGAATTGTGGCCCATAACGGGCAATAGCTTCACGTTGACACGTGGGAACTAGAGCTGTCATCGACATATTGTGGAAGCATACCAATCTTCCTTGGCCTTAAAAAGATTACGATTAAATGAGTCCGTTATAAGATCCTTAAACCTCAACGCGGTTCCCTTATTTATTTTTCAATTAGGTTCAATGTTAGGCAACCGCCCGCGTAAGTCCCCATTACTGTCGTAATCCCTTCATTTCTGATTGTCCTAACCAATGTAACCGGATTTAGATTAACAACCTAGTTAATAAACCAAAAAAAATATCATTAAGTACATTGCGGACACGCGTAAACATAGATGCGAACACCACTATGAAAATCTAAATTCGAAATATAACAAGGCATAATGACCATAGGTCATGCATGCTTCCTTTATCTAAATAAAAAATCACGTCCCCATTTTATTACAATATAAACGCACGCCCCTTCAAAATTGTTTACATCAATTTACGAGGAAAATATACATAATACCCCAATTCCACTAGTTTTACCCTTCGTATAACATAACACGGATTTATAACAGTTATAATGTTGATAAACGAGATTGAACTGAGCCGTAATGTTTTTTTTTCGATTTTTTGACACGAACTTTGTCAAGAAGGTTGGTAAAGTATTTTGCTGGATTTGTTATTGGATTTGTTATTAATAACCTTTGCATCGATATCGTTGTAATATGGCAAACAATAGAAAATGAAGAAGATTTTCTCCTCAATAAAATCAAGGGCCATTAAATTTTTATTGTTTTTGTGTCGACCATCCCTAGTCTACCAGTTGAATGACGTAGGAACTATTAAATGTATATTTTTAAATTGAACACATGAATTAATCTGTTATAGGTAGATATAGATTGTATAAGAGCTAAAATCAACTGACTGCACATGACACCGTTTCGTTTTCTCAACATATAAGTAATTGTGACTTATTTTAGTAAGTACGTAGGTAAGTATTTATTTAAGGGATAATTTGCCAACTTGTTGGATTAAATACTAACTCCGGTAGCTCTGTTATATTTTACTAGGACTTTTTCTTAAAAACGCACAAAGAAATAAAACTCGCTTTTACTTCACAATCGCTGCCGACTAACTTCAAGAAAAATTGGACGACGTGACAATACCTTACTTTTTAACAAAGTATTTTTTTAATAAAAACAAACCTACAGTCTGAAATTCAGTAAAAAAAATGCACTAATCATCATCATCACTTTAATTACTAAGTCGGTAAACACATACCTTTGATAAAATTATTTCATTATTCCGTTATCTTTTCAAATTATAAACATAATTACTAAAAGACTGTATAGGTACTTTACCATAGGATTAAAAATGAATTGTCAGACATTAGGTTCCAATG
Source organism: Subacronicta megacephala (assembly GCA_958496365.1). Lineage (NCBI taxonomy): Eukaryota > Metazoa > Arthropoda > Insecta > Lepidoptera > Noctuidae > Subacronicta > Subacronicta megacephala. Next base: position 3,214,313 of record OY292514.1, read on the forward strand.
ATTAAAAAGCAATCAGCCGTACCCTTGCGCAAGGAACTGTATTAATTTATGAACACGTTTGACAAATCGATTAGAATTTATAGGTAAGTAACAAAAACCGATTTGTACAAATCTAATTTATTACAACGAACATCGGTATTTTAATTTAAAAGTTAGAAATGTTTTGCTTTTGTTGTCTCATCCCACTTTCAATTTGACACTGTTTTAATTAAACTCATGAGCGGGGAAAATTTGTAATTTTCCGAACACCTCTTTGTTAACTTCACAGCTTTCCAACTCGAATGCCAAGAAATTGGGCGGGAAAATGGGAAACCCGCCATTTATAAATACAGTCCTTATATATTTTTAGAGCGAAGTCTAGTCGTATAACAAAGCGTACGTAGCTATCGAGTTGCCTATTATTTATACAAAAGGTTTCTGTGCGTAGTAGCCTAGCTATACATTATTATTTAGCTGATGTAAATCTACAAGTTTCAAGGAGCGAATCGATCCAGGTAAGTTGAAAGTGCGAGAGCAAATAAACCCATCGGTATAGGCTATACCTAATTTTTGAGAAGTTCAGAAGCGGTAGTTAGAGAAGTCAAACAGTGTGGTCCCTTCAATGAGCCGAGTGTGGAATAAGTGAGATCGGAAGGTGCATTTTAAGGTAAACATTGTTGTGCAGTGCGCAACAGGGTGGCGCGTCATGCATGCGAGCGTACCTGAGGCGGGCGCCGGGTGCGGGGAGGACCGAGGCTCCCTAGACTCGGAGAGCCAAGCCAGCGCGCCGCTCCACGCGGACTAACGCATCCGCACGCCGACGACATAGCTCCTGTTCATAGGCGAGGGTTGCCAGCGTTTTCACAATTTCCCTAGAACTGAATTTTAAAGTTTTCAGAAAATCTTACGTGTTTTCAGAAAAACTTTTCTATGTACTTTTGATTTAGTTACATAAACATTTTCAATTAGGTATCTGTAAGTAGGCTTAATTCACTTGATATTTTCCTCCTGCTGAAAACTGTTTCTATAATTTTATTAGTTTAAGTAAGGTATAGATATATTAATAAAACAACAGTCCGTAATGAAATCGTCTTTGTTAGTAAATATAATAATATTTTTTTCCAACAAACTAGGGTCATGGAGCGAAGCAGAAAGCTGGCAACATAGGGCCCGCCCGCGCCCCTCCGACCCGGCCGGGCGCCGAATAATGAAGCAGGGGGAAAAAGAGATTGTGGGGCGGGAAAATGCCGGAAGACACCGTGCCGGACCCGTGCCGGATGGATGGGCCACGCTGCCGGATCCGACGCCCTGACTTGCACCCTTTCACAACTTCCCAAACATAGCCATGTGCAAACGTTGCAAACAATAGCCGGAAAGAAAAAGAATTTCACACAGTTCTATTGAAGCGAGCAATAATTTTACTTTTATTGCATTTCTTTATGGAGCATAAGGGAGCAGACTCTCCCCGGCATTCGCACGGCTCATAGTTTGTTTTACGGCTCCATCTTATTAGCATAAATGTTAACCAACCTTTTTTATCTTTTTCTCAAGGAACTCCGTATACTTGAAATCGTTACGCCTACATAAATAATACATGATCGTAACATATTCGTATATTTTTAGACGTATGAGATGATATTGGAAAATATTCCGAAATCTATTTTCGCAGGACTGCGCTCTGGGAATCGCAAACCAATTTTAAGTTGTAATATCGGCAAACATTGTATCAATACGTAATCAAAATACCTAGTTAGCGAATTCTCTACGGCTTAGCAACAAGTATTTTTTGGGAAATCCTTGTATTTTACGAGCTAAAAAAATAGTAGGTAGGGGCTGAAACTAGGTCGGATAGCTTGTCCATTTCATTAACCTAACAAATACATAGATATTATTAAGTAGAATTTTCTGTTCGGTTACAATAATATGACGGTATTTTGACGACTACATTCATAATAAATGTAGATGAAATTAAACCTTAACTTCTCAAAACTTCAAGATATTCAATGTGAAACTTTTCAAATTTTCACTGTGCCAGTTGCGTGTGCCTCCGAAGAGTGCTTCACAACTTTGTTTCGAGCATACCGACGTACAATCCGAAGCGAAAATACCAGCTTTTATTATCCATAACAACATTACAAGTAAAAGGGGGAAAGTTATAATCTCATATACAACCTATTTGGACGTTGTTTTCTCGGACGCCTGATTCCTTTGTTTTTTCTCCGGGAAACCGTTTTATTTTGTTGTCAAGAAACTTTTTTCGTTACTTAACATTTTTGCTTGTGACGTACCTACTATTTATCTGACATCTATTGGTGTAGGTACATCAGCTACTTAATTAAACGTTAGTCTACGAAGCAGATTTAATTTTGCTAATTACAAATTCTCCAAGCAGAGATGGTCCATAAAACGACGGGCGTGCTTAAAAGATAATAAAATTGTATGGACTACCTACAGTTGTGTATTTTTGTTTTTAATTGAAGTAAATGAATAGTTTATCGAGTAGAACGACCTTTTGTTATTACATTGATGTACAAACTAACAAACAAAGTCAAACATTTATTTATAAACTAAGCGGACATACGTCTTACTTAAGATATGAAGGAATAATTTGTTGTCCAATCTAGCACATTTCATCAGATTAATTTTCAGTAAAGTATCTCCGTTATTGATATGCTTGGTAATTTTATATGAACGCAAGACTCTCTTATACTGACACAATTTTATAGTAACGATTTACTTACAACAGACACAATTGAATGAATTGAATTGACCATCACACCTAAATTCCTCGAAAGGTTAGGCAGAGGTGTACTTAAAGTACACCCATAATTCGCCAGTATGTTTAGGTCCCATGTAATAGGGGGCCTATTGTCATTCACCGGGCACATATCCAAACTCCGAGCTGCTACTGAGAATTCCATAGAATAACTCAATAACACTTTGCTCGACCCGGTCTTCGGAAAATCCAACCCTCTTGGGTTGGATTTCGTCTAGCGTAGCAGTCGCGCTTACGACTTAAGAGGCAGTTTCAGGAGCTGACGAATAAAAAGTAAAAGTTCATAATGATATTCATCAGTAACTGCTAGACTTCACCCTATTAGCTATCCAATAAAAACTAAAAACTGCCGCATGAAAACTGCTTCATCCACTCACGGTCTCTCTTTCTTAAAAAAAAAGATTCCTAACAATGTGGGTCGCACATTACTAGTATGCTTGTTAACCTCTCGTGCTAAATCGAATGCTATGTTACGAGTGGGTTCACGTCGGTTGTGCAATGGGTGGGTTTCGTACTGGCAACCATTTGATCGCAAGCCCTCGCCATTGATTAGGCTACCGCTGCTTCGCCGGTCTCCGGTCGGCCAGTGTAAAAGAATTTAAGAAACAATCGAAAACTTTTTGCGCGATATCTTGTGTATGTAGACTTCTGTCTCCAGTAAAATAATAAATCGTTTAACTTCGTTCAATATCGTTCGTAACAGAGAAAATGAAGCCTGACTATTCTTATAACTGAAGGAAATGGGCATTTGTCGAGCTCGGAGCGCTGGTGGCGCTTTCAAAGCGCGCTAATCTGAAACCGGTAGTGCTTCTAGTTGGTTTGTGGAATGGAAGCCAGGCGGTCGCTTTGTGTTAAGTACTGATATTCAGTTCTATCATCCGTTAGGATCCATTTCAATAGGATTATTAGACAAAACTACATTAACGTTCCGTTTCTATTGGAACTGCTTGGTTATGTCCATTACTAGTTGTTTCCTGTCGTTTTACTCGTATCCCAAAGGATTTATTGTGATAAAAGGTAGTTTTTGTCCGTCCTTAGGATACAATCTATATCCTTTTCAAATTTTATCGAAATCTGTTCAGCGGTTTAGGCCTACTACAAACGTAACGAACACAGTTACTTTCTAATTTCTAATATTAGTTCGGATCGAAAAGGGCCAATAAGTACTGCTAAAACCATGCATCGAGGAAATTCAAGATTGTGATTGTGATTGTCAAATCCAAAAAGTGTTTTTATTTACTGAAACTTAAACCTAAAACGTGGTGGTAACCGCTATAGTGAAGGTGAGAGATTTGTTAAACCCTCGTGAAAAATAAAGTCTAAATAAAAGACACTTGGTTTTTTTAAATTAATTGCAGTCAGAGGAGTAAGCTCATATGTTTTTGTCCCAGTTGACACCTGTCAAATAATGTGTCACCTGAGGCACACCATTTATTATGGAAATAACAGTATTACGAATTTAATATCGTTGCTAGACCCTTTCAAAAAACTTTGATCTTTGGGTACCTAGTTACCTGGCTACCTAAAATTATATGTGATAAGCAAATCTATCTTGGAAAGCTTTTTATCGGAAGGAAAATAGTTCTTTTTTTCAAATGAAACACAGAACGCCTTCGGCTTGATGCATTTTCCAGTGTCCCTGCAAAAAAAAAGGAAATTTGTTTTTTTTTTTTTTTCATTCTGGGAGTATTTCGCTTTTAAGCCGTAGGGACTGAGTGCGGTAGTTATGTCACGCTGGTATTTAGTGTATTACTAAATGTTTTTTAATCGGACCAGTGTCTACGTAAAAACATACGCGGTGACTTGAGAATCTTCTAATTTTTTGTTCATGTAAGTTGGTATTTAAAACGTTTAAAAAACTTACTTACTTCAAATACGAGGATTTATGGGTATTTTTCCTATAGGTAGGTATGTTATCTCATATCACCTTAATATATCAACCAAATTGAACGATTCCTTTTTACGATAAGTTTTTCCTTATTTGTCCTATAGGTACATTTGCGTCAAAAGCAGCACTTAAGAAGTACCTACGAAAAGTCCTTAAAATCAATTAATGGGCAAAATCGATTATACTTTATTTAGGTCAATTAATTTGTTTCTATATGGGCTGCCGCTCATGGACAAATAGAGATAACAGGCAATATTCTCGGGTCTCCAATAATTTATAGAGCACGCATACCTTCCTACATTAGAAACAGGCATGACCTTCAATAATTTCAAGAAAAAGCTTTACAATCCACCAACAAAAATATTAAAATACCAAAGGAACTCACAACTAATAAAGAAGCATTACCTATATACCTAGGCATGAATTTTTTAAACGTCCCACACCGATTTTCTCCAGTATCGTAAGTGCCTTTCAAAAAAACAAATATTTACATAAGTACGCTACCTACACAACCACCCCGACACGTAACAACTACTACGTCATAAAGTATTATTATTAATTCCCTGCTTTGCACTATAAAAGTATTACGCAATTTCTTATTACTTCCCTTAAATAGAGACCATTTATCATGATTTATCTTCCCACCAGCAAAAACTCTCAAGTAAAAGTTAATAAACTGAAAAAAAGACTGTCTTAAGTGATACGTTTTAAAATCCGCAATTCCGGAAGAGAAATGGCGACTTAAAAGTTCCGCATGTTCGTCCGTACCGTAGTTAACCCTACGCCCACCGTACGGATATAATTGGATTATACGTGGCACTTGTCATTTCTGGCCGTTCTGACGTTTATCGTCGCGACGATATTAGAAGAAAATGTATGGAATCTTATGAACATAAAATGAGATGTAATTTTCGACGGGTCATGTTATTGTTTGAATTTTTCCTTTGTAAGATTAAGGGATGATTTGACGAAAATCATTGCTTATTTCATAAACTGACTGATCCTTAAACAAAATAAGTAGTATTCTATTCTATTCTACCTATTCAATATAAATCATAAATAATATAGGTATGTAGTTGCGGTACGCAGAAATAATCAACTTTATTTTTCCTTGAAATCTGTGTGGGTGTATGATATTTGATAATGTTAATAGGTACTCTGTTTTAATATTTATTAATTCAGCGTTTGTTTTTTATTCTCGACCTCTTTGTGAGCTAAAATTTTTAACATACAAATTCAATTACACTTGCTAGAACTAACTAAAATTAATTCTCAAAATAGAAAACTTCGCATGAAACGTCCGCCAACCGTGCAGTATGAACTCGGAATTATTAATAACATAAAAAATGCATCATATTAAAGCAATCACCAACATTTAGTTAAGCTCAGTTTGTTTATGAACTACACTACAAAGTTTGTGTACTCCGCTGTAACTAAGTACCAACTGAAAATGACGTTGCTCGTCTGTTATACTGAGATAAATATTAGAGAGATTCACACGGTTAAAGGTCAAGCTATACAAGTCCAATTTAAACTGATCTCGCAATGTATTGGCGTTTTGTACAATGAGAGGTCAGCTTAAACTGGATTATTATAGCTTAACAGGTAGCCGTGCGTACTTTTGGTACTTTTGCTATGAGTGTAGTGATCAATAGTCGCTAGCGTACAGTTCGAAATAACTGAACGCGTCTGAAGTTAGCCGTTCCGAGCTGCCGCGAAGGTAAAACCAAAAATTGTAAGAAAAATAATTACAAATGCTAAACAATTACGACTCTAATTCTCTACTCCGAAACAACTTGCAGACAACTTCAGACGAGCATACTTATTTCGAACGAACTGTTCTTCAATTATGTATACCCAACTTAATATTTGCATGCCACCCTTTTTTTCATAAGCTTTGTAGCTAACTGCTACTATTCAAGAAAGTTCAATGTTATTGTGTTATGAACAGTGGAGGGTTGATCTCATATCGCATGATGTGATCTCCCATAATTAAAGAAGCACATGGTTTTAAACTCTCTCTACACTCGACTACAGGTCAACCTATACAAAATTCTTATTGTATAGGCTTTTAATAAGAGGCCAGCGTAAACTGAATTTGTCTAGCTTGATCTGTAGCCGTGCGTACCTAGACGACAATGCCGACACCACACAGACATTGTAATACGTGGGTTGCATTAATAATCATTGCACTCACCAGCCAGACAGATGGTAACCATGTTAACAGTGTCCTATGTCAAATAACGACCAACTTTCGCTCTTACTTGAAAGAATCATATAGTATGCGTGCAGATTTCTTCTCTTTCTTCATTTATAAGCTATGTTTTCTCGAAATCTGTTCTATGTTCACCAAATTCCTTTCCACTTAAAACTTAATGTTTCTTGGTCATAAGATATATAATTTATCATTACCTATTTTTTTAATTATAGTATGAAACTTCGTGGGTTCTGCAGGGCTAAAATATCCGCTTTTAATCTTTACATAGTATAAAATAAAGTCGCTTCCGCTGTCTGTTCACTTAGATCCTTTAAACTACTCAACGGATTTTAATGTAGTTTTCAGCAATATACCGATTCAAGAGGAAGGTTTATACGTATAAACCAAGCGGGTAAAGCCGTGCCGGAAAGCTAGTTAAATATAAGTACCTAATAAGAACCTATGATTCTCACAAGAATTTGCTAGGCACCTACTTACGTAGGAGTTACAAATATGAATTTAATCTACAGTAAATTAGTCAATACCTTTTGTCATATTATGAATGCAATAATGGTCTTGTATATACCACCAAAATGGATGGATACAGCCAAGTCATTTAAATTATTCCCTCCAAATCCTCTATGCAGATTCCCTTAGACGCTACACTGGCCGAAATTCCAAGCAACACTAACTGTATTCGAACCCACCGCATCTACAATCTACTTTGCATTCCACCCAGTTCCCTCTTGACCTGATATTTATTATATACATAACATACCATCACGCCTGTATTCCCCGAAGGGTTAGGCAGAGGTGTACTTAATGTACACCCAAAGTCGCCGGTATGTTTGGGTCCCATGTAATAGGGGGCGAGCCTATTGCCATTCACCGGGCACAAATCCAGACTCCGAGCTGCTACTGAGAATTTCATAGAAAAACTCAATGACACTTTGCTCGACCTGGGGATCGAACCCAAGACCTCTAGCGTAGCAGTCGCGATTGGGACCACTAGACCAACGAGGCAGTCATTATTTCTAGTCAGTATTTCTTATATCTACACTTTATATGTACAAGAAGAAATTATAATCGTTTGAGAAGTGTAGATTAATCTGAAATATGGATTAATTTGAAATTAAAACTGTTTAGAAAGCTCAGCTTCAAACCTTGGCTACATAGGTACGGTCGCCACCACATCAGATTACCACAAAGTGTTAAATTTACTCAGTCGATTTTGAACTTAATTATCAAAGTAGAGATAGAACTTAATTTTCTTTCTACAGTAAGAACTTAGAATATATATTTACTCATATTTATGTATTATTATAGTATTTTATGTATGTATGTTAGATAATGTTTGTATGCTTATTGTATTTACTTAGTTAATATAATTATTGTACACTTCACTCTGTTTTTATAGATCAACAACGATCACTCAAAGGTTTGCTGGAAGAAAACTCAATGTTGAGTTAAGTTCGCCTATGTACATTGTTTATTTTTGTGTTATTATGTTTTTTGTTCTGTGTACAATAAAGAATAAGAAGTTTTAAGGTATAAAATCATTTAGGGAAATTTGACAGTTTTGTATAACCCGATCTAGACTGACTGTAGGTGAAAGAATACAATCAGTATTCTTTCACCTACAGTCCCTCACAAGTAGTCACAGTACCAGCATATCAACATTGTCAACAAACTCAAAACTACTTACTCTTACTTTTATTACTCTTCTCTTACTAGTTTATTTTAAAGTAACAAAGTTCTGCCTCCAATTCGCCAAAAACAACGAATTCGGAACAAAAGACACGAAAATATTCCCCCAACGCAAATAAAATTTGTTGGGAAATAAAATGTTTTTCATAGAACATTTTACGTACCTACATAGTTCGAGGGTGAAGCGGGGTGAAAGGGTTGCAGCTGACGTCACTTAAATTGACCGTGAAATATCAAACGAGCATTTTCATACTGCGCATGCTGTAGAAAATTTTAAATGGATAAATACTTTTTGTTTTATGCTACCCTGGTAGATAAACGAAAAACTCAGTTCATACCATCACGCCTGTTTTCCCCGAACGGTAAGACAGAGGTGTGCGAAGGGGGCGAGCCTATTGCCATTTACCGGACACAAACCAAAACTCGGACCTGCTATTAATAATTTCAACAAAAAATTAAATAACACTTTGCTCGACCTGGGAATCGAACCGAGGACCTCTAGCGTAGCAGTCACACTTAGGACCAAGACCGACTAACGAAGCAATTTTTCTTAGAAAAAAAATCATTGTGCAAACGAATGTTCTTGTCGAGTAATCCTCTTACACTCTTCCCAAGAGGTTTTGACGTACTCACGGCTACAGGTTAACCTATACAAATCCATTATAAGCTAATCTCGATTTTATAGGCTTCCCCTCCAATAAGAGGCTAGCGTAAACTGGATTTGTATAGCTTGATGTGTAGCCGTGCGTACCAGAAGCAGGTGATATAGTAAAAAGTATCATTCTAAGGCTGATGTTAATGAAAACTATTCGGAAACAAGTTAAAAAACCATGCAAATATGCAACAGTACAATAATTTTGCGCTATGTTGATAGTACAATTACTTTGCTCAGTAGGTACCTATGTGAAGTTCAGCATGTAAGAGCTCGCTAGAGACTACTATTTTGAATACAGAAACATAGAAACTTAAACATCACGCCTGTATTCCCCGAAGGGTTATACAGAGGTTTATTGCAACCCAATGTTCCCATGCCTTGGTCCCATGTTATAACATTTATGATACTTAATAGCAATAGGCTTCTAATCCGATCTCCAAGCTACTGAAAATTTTAATAACATCTTGGGAATAGAACTCAGGACCGCAGGCGTAGCAGTCGCATTTTAATCCAAGCAACGTAGCCGCTTCTATTGAGATTCTGCCTGTCTATCTGAGACAGTTATTTTAAACTGTCTTACAGTAGCTACATAATTTACAGCTAAACGCTTGCCGACTAGTTCAGTCTAAATCCTACTAATCCTACTTCCTACTAATATTATAAATGTGAAAGTTTGTGAGGATGGATGGATGTTTGTTACTCTTTCACGCAAAAACTGCTGAACGGATTTTGATGAAACTTTACAGTATTATTGTTTATACATCAGAATAACATATAGGCTTTAATTTATAACGATATTTTGGGAAATTCCCACTGGATTGGGAAAAATCTATTCCACGCGGACGAAGTCGCGGGCAAAAGCTAGTATAAAATATGCTAAGAATGTTCTATGAATAACGTATCCAATCTTACCCTCAATCACCCAGCGAAATCTTCATACTTGTGTAAAATTATCAAATCCAAAATGCAATCTTGAGTCCATTGTGCGCGTTAATAGCTAGGGTAACGTTAACAAACCCGGGTGAGTCCGTAATAAATCATCTTAACGGAGCTCTAAGCTATTTGACTGAAGGCTTTGTGGCCTCGTCTAGGGCATGTCATCTCAAATGACCTGGACTTGTAGGCGCCGAATTAATTTTCGGGCTGAATATTAAATTCTTGTGCTTCATGAAGATTTTCAAAAATATCAGTTTGGACCTGAAATTTTAAAGAAAATATTTTGGAATTGAGATAAACTTAAAGATTGGAAGACTCGTCGATTAATAAAAGTCCAATGTAATACCACCATACATACCTAATTGTGGAATCACCTTTCATGTAAAAGTGGAAACTTTAAGAAAACAGAGCTACCTGAATAGTTAGCAAAGCATTATACGCGCCTCCATCCTTGAGGAGAAATGTCAGAGGTAGCGAATGATATATTTAGCAGCAGGTAAGCCGGAATCTCGCTTATCCCCTATAAATAGAAATATAATAAAACTAGCTTTCCGCCCACGGCTTCGCCCGTGTTTTTTTTCAGACTTTTTTTGCTATAGGTAAACCTCACGGAGCCCGAGACCTTTCCAACGAATGCAAAACCGTGGAAATCGGTTCGTGCGTTCTGGAGCTATAGCGTCAGGAAGGAAAACCCGACTTATTTTTATATAGTAGATAATAATATATTTCCAATCATATATTTGTATTAAAATTCGCGAATAAGTTTAAAAATAGACACCAAAGGGCTTGATCCCTTTCTACGTAAGTTCTATTTTTAGGGTGTCGCTGAAAATGTTGAAGCGTCACTTACCAATTAGGGAAGGTTCGATGCCCTCGGGTGCCCACTTAACATCAGGTGGCATCTCCCATCACCCACCATTTTCAATGTTGAGTAGTAATTTATCTATGATAAAGTTGCCCCAGTATACTCAGGGTACGATGCCGTAAGATAAAAGATAATTTTGGCTTTACCAACCTTATTAAGGCTTTTTTTATTATTTTTAGAGCATACTGCAAAATTGCGAATGAACTGAGGATATCTGTATTATAAAGAGGAAAGATTTGTTTATTCGAGTCGATAAACTTTGAAACTGCTGAACTGATTCTAATAATTCTTTCACCATTAGAAAGTTACACTTCAGATGAATGTATGATGTCTAAGATCCCATGTGAGCGAAGCTGCGGGCTATAGTTAATTAATCTTGGAAGTGAGAATATTTTTGTGTAACAAAAAAATTATCAAATCGGCCGTAAGTTGTTAGCTATATTTCTTTAAATAATCATTAAGTAGTTAATAAAAGTTATGTTAGGTAAATATAGCCTTTGGTTTTCAAATTACAAGCATCTTTATTGTTGCAGTTGTCACCGAGGTAAACACACGTCGTGTCTACAAAATCTAAAACAATTGAATGCAGGCCAAAAAGACGTGGGCGCTCGAATCGCCTTCTGTGCCATTTATCTTCAAGCCTACATGGTAAGACGCATGTGTCAAGAAAGTTTTCCTAAATCGCCTTTAACATATGTCTGTAACGTTGCAAATCGTATAAGTCAACGAAGGGAAAAGCTAACAAGATTTACAAGGTGACAAAACATCCGGTTTACACCGCTCCTATTTTAACCTACAAATGTGAAATTAAGAATGGATGTCGTAAATATACTTCTATCCACTGCCATCCATTGAGCTCAGATATTCGAACATCCTCGCCGAACGTGTTGGAATGTGAAACGTCTTCATTCGGATCCTTCTCCGCTCTATCACATTTAATTTCACTTTAGCTCGATTCCCTATTGAGCACTGAGCTGTAAATCACCCACTTTTCGAATTTTCCGATAGAATCAGCTGTGTTATTTCCACGTAATCTGTCCCAAGCCTTCTGTTTTCGTTAATATTTTCGACAATCACGAACACTCATTTATATTCCAATATCTACTATTTGACGTCAATGGTTTTGTAAATTATTGCTTAGTAACAGAAGGACGGCAGATAAACAAGGAGCAACTTCTGTTTTTATCTTTTATAGCCTTGAACATTGCTAATATTTTTTTAAACAGTTTCCAAAAATTGTAGCGAGTAGCGTTCTAAAGTTGCTCTATGGTATAAGGGGATAAGGGATGTGTACGTATGTATGTTTCAACAGTAGGTGAATAGCGAATATATTATTATGCGTTTTGATAATTTTAATTCTAATTAATTCATTAAATCATAATTTTCTAATAAACGGCTTTATCTACAAGCTTTTCGTTGCTTTGGAATACAACTAACGATAGTTGGATGATGATGATGATGATGGAGGGGTCTTGATGAATATGTAGTAAGAATGGTCACCCATGGTCGTACAGCTTACAGCACAATCGGATCAATCAGATCGGTGTTGAGTTGATATTACTACCCTACAAGCCCTTGCCAATTATATAAATCTAATGAATTGATTATGTTGGTTCAAAGCAAACGAAATTTCAATAACAAAAAACGGCAAGCGATAGTTTCGCGTCTTTCAAGTTTCCCCAGTTACTATGGAAACCTACTTAGGTACCTAGTTAGGTATCTGGCTCCATGCCTATGTTTCCGACATTAAGAGCTCTACGTAAATTTAAAAAGTTTAGAGCTTACAAATTTCAGTACGCGCTGCCGCTCAACAGGGTTGTAAAAAAATACAATAAAGCTTTGGAAACTCATTATGCAGCTTCCCTGTACTTACGAAACTTCTGATTGAGTTTGGCACGTGTTACAATAATAATTAATACGGAAACGCACAGAAGGGGTCTGTTACGAACAATTACACACAGCTCCCGAGGGCTCAAAGTACAAGACGGACAGTTACACGTTTAGCTATACAAACTCAGTTTACGCTGACCTCTTATTGTAAAGAAAGCTTATATAATACGAGATCAGGTTAAGCTGGAAAGAATAGCGTGACCTGTAGCCTCGTGTAGTGTACATTATGTCCGACTCGCCCCCAAACAAAACGCTTGAATTGGTTTAATCGAACAATTCCTAACTTTATAACTTACTTAAAGGTCGTGAACTCTCCGGTTTCATGTAAATTTTCTTGTTTACAAGAAGCAAAGGAAGTTTTCGCAAGGAAAATCAACCTCTGTATAATGTTATTATTATTTTTATGGAAAACTATTTGCGCTCGCTTTCACCCCATCCTCATTGTAATAGGTCTATTTACCTGGAGCACGTATATAAGTAATAAAGTGATACTGTTTATCTTATAAGCCACATGACTGGAATACGGATACGGAAATAGGTCTGGGTAGCTTTTAACTTCAATTTTGTCTTTAGCGAATCTATTCTATACATCTATTTATTATTAATCATCATCATCAATAACAACCTATTGAAAGTCCCACTGCTGGGCTCGGAACATCTAACAAAAAAACGAAATACCACTCACTATGTTGCTTTAGAAAGAGTATTTGTATCATCCGCTAAGAAAAGCATTATGATAATTCCTTTGGCACTAAAAATGATACGCTCTGTTGTTTGAATATTTTTGGTCGTAATAAGTAGTCCAAATGAAATGAATTGGAACATACCTACAACATGCAAAAATGTGTATTTATTAAATGTACTTTTTATTTTTGTATGAACTTAATATATTTCATTTAAATTGGGAAGAGAGAACGTCTGTCGGACCAACTAGTCTTTGAGTAAAATGGATTATTGCAGACTTTTGAAATAATCCATGTTATTCAAATAAAAGTCCTTTTATTATTGAATGTTCAACCCTTCCCGCGGAGAAGCTCCCTCCTTGTTTTATTAGGTCTAACGAGAAACAAACAAATCCTTTTATTAGCAAACACAAAGGAGAAACCAGCTAACTGGCTAAATTCGGCCCAATGGCTGCCTAACACCTTTAGGCGTTAAATAACTACATTTTAACGACTGCCTCGTTAGTCTAGTGGTCCCAATCGCGACTGCCACGCTTGAGGTTTTGGGTTTGATCCCCAGGTCGAGCAAAGTGTTATTTGGGTTTTTCTATGAAATTCTCAGTAGCAGCTCGGAGTCTGGATTTGTGCCCGGTGAATGGCAATAGGCTCGCCCCCTATTACATGGGACCTAAACATACTGGCGAACTGTGGGTGTACATTAAGTACACCTCTGCCTAACCCTTCGGGGAATACAGGCGTGATGGTATGTAACTACATTTTAATAGACCACAATCACATTGCCGCGAAATAGCTCAACATAAGACTTGCGTGTTTATGCTAACGCGATGTTAATGTACCCTCACATTAAATCTCTTTGTTTTATGTGACCCGATTGACCCCATATTTTAAAAATATAGAAAGACACGCTGGCCTGTGTAAAATACCGAATACCTATTACATATTTTTTTTTCTAAAAGAGGTTAAGGTATTAATATATGAGACGTAACATTGCTGGCATCGTCGCGGGTTCCCCATCCTTATAAAGGGCCTGGCAATTTCTCCACCTGAGAGATTACGACCGGCGTCAACCTCACGTCAACCTTACCTATAGTATATGTTCGTATAGACAAGATAGATCACAAGAACAAGACTATTAAAGTTTCGGGTCCAGTGGAGGTCACTTTGTGAAATAATTGAAGCCATATAATTAGATAATGCTGGAGTTTTTTATCACGGGATCAAATAACCCTAGTAATGTGATTAGTAATTTTACCAGTGAATCCAGAATAGGTAAATTTAGGGAGCGAAGTTTAGATTTGTGCCCGAGCCCGGTTGGGAATAGGTTCGGGGTACAGTACGTAGTACCCCTGTATCTAACTTCTAAGAATAAAGGCATCATGTGTATGTGACTGTGTGCTATGTATATCTACGAACGTAGATTTTGGTAAGATTTATCTAACTACCCACGCATTTCAAAATCCCAAAGGTTAGATAATTAAGGGGGCTAATATGGACCACTTTTGATGGTTTTAAAAATATGATTTTCAGATAAGAAACTTAAAAAATGAGCAATACAACGCCAATATAAGTTGACCTCACATTGTTTAGGCTTTTCAAACACTTAGTAGTCAGCTTATATTGGATGAATGGCACGTTTTCTAGCCATCTGTGAATGATATTGTTATTCACCAAAAGTAACTAGTTATTTAACCCCCCAGTACTTTTCCAACACCCACAACGCAGCTTCAGTCTAGTTACACTAATATTGAAATGTCAGAGTTGAACGAATATTAATGACTTTTGTTACTAAGTTAAGTCGAGACATGGAATGAACATATTTGCTTAGGTTATTTTATTCTATGTTTTTAATCCTATCCTTCACTATGATAGCACAGACTTTCCCTCTATATAGGAAGAATAAAAAATGCCCTCATCCCTAGAATATTCATTTGATATTTTACGTTCGGAAACTATAATTTTTTTACTTGCCTCACCTTGTTAATAGAAAAAATGTGTTTGAACTTATTTTGCGATAGTTATGAAATCTATTTGGTAGACAACAGACTTCTAGCCATATCATCTGTTTACAAACCATCCCATCATCACGATTTTCATAGGAAAATCCAACAATACTTTTACTCGAGTTGATAATAGAACCCAGCACCTCTCGCCCGAAAACCACATTATATTTTTATTCGGGACTGGAATAAAACTCCGTCGATTGAAGTATTAATCTTGAACTTTTATTTCGTCTTTTTTTTATGGTATAACTCGGCAAACGAGCAGACGAGCTACCTGATGGTAAGTAGTCATCGCCGCCCATGGACATCTGCAAAACCAAAGGAGTTGCAGATGCGTTGCCGAGCCTATTTAGGGAAAGGAAGGGGAAGGAGAAGGAAGGGGATTGGGGGAGGATTTGGGCCTCCGGCCCTCTCGCTCACCGAACGAAGCGCAGTAACTAAACGCTACTACTCGGACGTCGGTCTTCTGCGAGAGTGTGGTACTTCCCCGGTCAAGCCGGCCCATTCATGCTGCGAACAGCGTGGCCCTACCACGACAAAAAAGACAAGGTCTTTCTTTTGTATTCGTCCATTGAGATATAATATAGGTTCAGTCTCGTCTTACACCTTGTCCCTGCCTGTCATCTGTCATATATCCGTCACCTGTCACTCAGTTATTTTTAAATAATTTGTCATCTAAGCACACATCTTCAACATTCATTCGTGGTCTTACTTACACCTATCAGTTATAATACTTCATCTCTTTCTATTTATTATTATTTATTATTTAGTACCGAAAGTAAAGGAGATATTGAAAAATTGAGAAATTCAGAAAAGCTTGTCTCTTCAGGCCTTACTGTCGAAGAACCAAAGAAACGCCATCCTAGGATTTCGGTAATTGGAGTTCCGGTAGCGCTCAGCGAGAAGGAGGTATTTGAATGCATTTTCGAACAAAACCTGGCCGATAAGTTTCCAGATTCAACTCGTGAGTCCCTTCCGGCATTGATGAAATTAAGCCATAAATCGGGTAAGAAAAACACCTCTACCTGTAACTATATCTTGGAGGTCTCTGCTGGCATCAGGAAAACTCTGATCAATCAAGGGAGAATTTTTATAAATTGGAAGTCCTGCCCAGTCAGGGATTTTACGTTGGTCACCAGATGCTACAATTGTCAACAGTACGGCCACGCAGCTAAGTTTTGCAGAGAAACCAGCCCTACATGTAACCACTGTGGAGAACCTGGTCATACTATTAAGGATTGCACCAATAAATCTTCTCCACCAATGTGTGCTACGTGCAAACGCTTCAAAAGAAAATGCGACCACCAAACAGGTGACCCAGATTGTCCGGCTCGTAAATACGCTGAGGTAAATTACATAAATTCAATAGACTATGGAGGCGCCTAAGAGCGCCAACAATTAATTGCTGAATAAGCACTTAAACACTAGATCTTATCAATTCATTTATATTAGCGAGTTTGTAAAATTAGTATGACTGATCAACTACTTTTTAACTTAGATAGCTTTTCTGTGTCCGAGACTAAAATCTGTGAAATTGCCGAGTGTAAAAATTTTTTGCCCACTAGTGGAAAAACACTAACTGTGCTGACACAAAATATTCGAAGCATAAACCGTAACATGACTGCATTTGAAGTTCTGCTTCATGCACTTGACATAAGTTGTGACATCATCGTCCTAACAGAATGCTGGCTTTCACACCAGTCAGACCACTTACCGTCACTTGATGGTTACTTCTTACACAAAACCGAAAAAACAATTAATCAAAATGCTGGTTTAGTAACTTATATAAAAAATAACTTAGAAGTTTTTATAGAAGAACCCTTGTTCCATGACTGTAACTGTTTAGTAATTAGAATAAATTTTGAGACGGTAGTAGTAGCTATTTATAGACCCCCTTCTTTAAATATTGATAAGTTTTTGGAGTCGCTTGATATAAATTTGAAAAAACTGTCACCATTTAAAAATATAATCCTAACGGGCGATATCAACATCAACATTGCTTCTGGGCGAACAGATAAAATTGCTCATAACTATTTGAATATTTGTTCTTTTCATGGACTTCTACCTGCTCATAACCACCCTACTCATCAAAGCGGCTCATGCTTAGATCATTTTATTATAAGAACGCATTCACCAGCCATTACCTTAATTACAAACTCTGCACTTACCGATCACCAAACTGTATTAACGTTGCAATTATCGATACACAGAAAAAACTGCACGCGCAGTTATTCCAAAGTTAATATGACAAATCTAGAACGTGACATACGCAGCATTAATTTTGAGTATGTTTACACATTAGACGATGCAAATCTTTCTTTAAATTATTTTATTACTTCATTACAATGTGCAATATTAAAAAATACTACTACAACAAACTTGCCTAGAAAGTTAAAATGCATTAAACCATGGATTACGCCCGGACCTGTTCGTTGCATACGACATAGAGATAAACTACACACAAAATCAAAACTCGCACCTGAAAATAAAATACTTTCTGTTACCTACAGAAGATATAGAAATTATTGTAATAATCTTTTGAAAAAACTAAATAGAGAGCATGATAAAAACGAATTGCAAAAAGCAGGAAATAACAGTAAGCTTGTATGGAATTTTATAAAAAAATAAACATTTCGATCAAAACTACCTGAACCACCACTTGACTTACTCTCTAAAGAAACATGCCAAGAGGAAGGTATGAATAAAATTAATAACTTTTTCACAAATGTAGGCAAAAACTTGGCAGAAAAAACTTTAAATACAGGGAATTTTTACCCTTTACATTTAACTATGCCGTCTTCTAGACTGAATTCATTTGTGTTGTTAGAAACAGACGTCAATGAAATTTTAAACATAATAACGGGATTAAAGGATGTTTCTGCAGTGGGATGGGATAACATATCCAATAAAATACTCAAAAGTTTCAAAGACCAACTTGCCCCGCCGCTGACACACATTTTTCAATTATGTCTAAATAAAGGAGTTTTCCCTAAACTGCTTAAAAAAGCGGTTGTCACGCCTGTATTCAAATCTGGAGACAAAACTTGTGTATATAACTATAGGCCTATTTCAGTTTTATCGGGATTGTCAAAAATACTTGAGAAAATTATAAATAGTAGATTAATCAAATATCTAGAAGATAGTAAATTACTATCAGATAGACAATTTGGTTTTAGGCCGAAAAAGTCAACTTGTCAAGCTGTACACCAATTGACAGACTATATAACTGGCAATCTTGATAGTGGTAAGCAATGCATGGGGATATTTTTAGACCTGGCTAAGGCTTTTGATACTATCTCACGCCCCATTTTACTGCACAAGCTTGAAACGATTGGAATAAGAGGAACCCAACTTAAACTGCTTTCTGATTATCTTAGCGACCGCCATCAATGTGTTAAAATTGGTCAATATACAAGTGCTGATATTGAAAATACCTGTTATGGCATTCCACAGGGAAGTATTTTGGCCCCCACCCTTTTCCTAATTTATATTAATGAACTATGCAACCTGAGCCTACAAAATGGTATTATAATGTCATATGCAGATGATACAGCGTTATTATTCTCGGCTAATACTCGTAGCGAGGTCTATGAATACGCTCAGAGTGGCTTCAATACCGTGTGTAACTGGCTTCATAAAAATCTCTTAACATTAAATGCTGACAAAACAAAATATATTTTATTTAATATGAAAAATACTAACATACCCATTACTAACCAAAACATTCACTCCCATACCTGTAGAAACTATGCTGACACTGCATGTACCTGTCCCCCTTTAATTAAAACAGACAACATTAAATATTTAGGCATCACTCTGGACTCGAACCTTAATTTTCGTAATCACATTGATTTGTTATGCACTAGAGTACGTAAGTTAATATTTATTTTTAAAAGTCTACGTAATATTGCTGACTATAAATTAATTAAACAAGTTTATTTATCACTGTGCCAATCGATACTTACCTATTGCATAACAGCCTGGGGTGGTGCTGCAAAAACAAATTTACTTCCTCTAGAACGAGCCCAAAGAGCAATTTTAAAGGTAGCCACCTTTCGCCCTTTTTTATTTCCTACACATCAGCTTTACACTGCATGTAATTTATTAACGGTTCGTCAATTATTTATTCGGCAAATATTACTTAAACAGCACACAGCACTACCATTTAACCCAGTACCTTCAGACAAAAGAAGGAAGTATGTGGCCTGCTCTAAAGCTAAATTTAACCATGCATTCGCTAATAGATTTTACATATTCTTAGGACCATTTTTATACAATAAACTTAATAAGCTACTTAATATACATAGTGTAAGTTATAATAAATGCAGCATTTTGGTAACGGAATATTTACAGAACCTTAATTACGCAGACACAGAGAAGTTGTTAGAAATTATAACATAAGCTAAAATTACTTGTATAATAATATAGTTATTAGTATCCTTTCTTTTATTTTTCTAATAGGCTTTAGTACCCTTATTTTTATTTCTTCAAATGTGGATAAAAAACACGTTCAGCGATAGCCTGAAGCACAGGTTTAAACCTAGTTCGGGCAAGCTGGTTATATGTATTTTAAGTCGAACTGACATAACTTTTGTATTGTTGCCTTCACTAGATATATCTTAAAATTATAATTATATTATATTAAGCACTCTTTATACATGTTATGTAAGAATTTATTACTTTTAGTCCAACTATGTAAAATAATATTTGTAAAAGTTGAAATAAATTTATTCTTTATTCTTTATTCTTTATTTGTTTATGTTTATATACAAAGTATTGCTCCATAATGGCCCATATTTAAGCGCTTAACACTTGCGTTGCGCAGTAGCGCCTAAACGTGGGTAATATAGTGCCGAAGTGGTACTTCAAAGTCGTTAGTAATCCGTTAATGGACGCTAGACATGCGCTATCATGAAACTTCGCGTACAAAACAAACACACACGGTATAAAATCCATCACATAAATCATTCGTGTAACTTCAAACGTTAAAGACGTACCAATGTTTGAACATTTGAACGTTTTGGAGAATACTCCATTATATACGTAAAGAAAGTAAAGTTACTATTAACTTCAAAGATACTTAGAAAATCTTTTAGGCTTAAAAGAGGTTCGGCAAAAGTACCCATCAGCTCCCTAGAGGCCATAAAGCATACCACCGCGCAGGAGGTTGGGCACAAATTAATTTCTTCCCGGGCGGTCGAACCCGCGATAAATAACGGAGAACACATAAAATATTGATCAAAGCGATCATAAGATCAAAAACAGTTTCCTACCTTATAAAATTCTTCATAATTCAAAGTAATATTCTTGTAATCTACTTAAAAATCCGGACCAGTGCCTTGCCAATTGAAGGGCCTCATAAAGACCTAATTGAAGAGCCAAATTGAATTCTGTGCCAATTCAAATTAAATAACAAACTTATTATTAGCTGTCATAAATTTCAAGCCCAGTTTTTAGGTTTGGAATGAATGATGAATGACACAACAGAATTGGATCTTTAAATATAACATTTAATGCTGTTCGTTAGTATATGCATTACATAATAAGACTGGTCGTCCCGGACCAATTTCGATATATTTTTTTAATGTTTGTAATAGTCCAAATGAGGTTTTTAGTTATGGAAAATTCGGAAAAAATTGAAAGTAAATTACTCCCGTACCTACATATATATTTTTTTCTTATGATTTAATTAAATTTAGACGGAACTAAAGTCTGTTAAGTCAACTGGTATTTAAGAAATCTAAATTTGGTACTGGCTGGAGCCGTAATGAGGGATAAAAAGAAAAACTGCTAGTCATTTCGTGCCAGTTGTAATGGGGTTGTTGTAATGCTTGTAGACAATGGCCCATAATGGCACGCTGTCGCTACTTGTCTAGGCGCAATTCTTCTCCGCGTTTTTTCTGCGCATTGTCAGTCTTAAGTTGAAGGCAGTTTTTTCGTTTATTATGTTTGTTTTCAAATGTTAATTGTACGATATTAAAATGTAAATGTGAGTACTATGTAGGTTAGCTTTAACACGTATCAGATGTATAATAAACTTCTCTGACAGTTTTGAGTATTTCACATGACCTACACAAATGTCCTGCTGATCTGGTATCGTTGTGCGACGGGTCGTTGAGCTCCCTATAAAATGGTTGAGCTACACGATGACTGATGTATGCGTGCCGTCAGTTAGGACAGGTCAACTCAAAGCTGCTATGGCTCTTTCTTCAAAAGGCCTGTTCAGATTTTGCCCTACATTGTTAAACTCGCATATCTAACAACAACTATTGTCTGGACTTTAAAAGAGACCATGATTCTCTGAGTTTGTTTCGACGTTTCTTCTCAGAGGTCGTCAGATAGGAAACGTCGGCGCCATCTAGTTAAAAAAAAATGTAAAAATCGACTTGTAAAAGTGTCCTGAAAAGATCTATTTACAGAAATAATCATTTCATTTCATTTCATATGTAGTATCGTATTTTATTTATATTATATTTTTTCCCACACCTGCTGGAGAAGTAGAATATTATTCTTCCCAAATGATTATTTTCATCAACCTGATTTTCTTCTTTCATCTTTATGGCATAAGGGGCATAAGTTGAAATTTAAGTTAGGTTTGCCGTGATAAAGCGAAAACGTCTACAAAACAAATATTTGGTAGTTCCCTAATACACACTCAGATAATGTAGAGCTACGTTATCACTTTTCTTACTTTATCGAGCACAAAGATACAGTACAAAATAATACTGTAGTTCTGTTCGCGCTGCTTTCGCTCCAGCATCGCAAGTGAGACTAACCCTGATAGATGCATTTATCATAAGTACATAGGTATTCTTGTATAAAATTAATGTTTAGAGGCTCATTCGTCCCGTTTCTTACGTCTCGGTTCGGTCAGGAAAAGTGCAATTGGGTTTCTGAAATAGAATTTTTTCTCGTTTGCCTCTCTGTCGCATGCATTCAATGGCAAACTGTAGTTATTCCGTTCACCATTGCTCACCATTTTACTAGCTAGAAAAAATATAACCTACGTCTATTTGTTAGATAAGTATAAATATCATTCAAAGGTTAGATTCCCAAGCCTGATATTTGAATTCAAAAACAAAACGAATTAATTATACGACAGATGGCAAAACTTTCAAAAATCACTAAATTACTATTTTGAAACAATAAATTAGTCGTGATGACCGAAATACAAATAAATACTTAGTTTTTATTTCGATCAAATTCTTGTAAAAAAGGATTGATTTACAAATTCACCTGCTTTTTCCATAAACAGAAACATAGACACACGTTCTAACAATGTAACGGAAACGGAAGAGAACGTCACTCATACTGCCATTCTCATACAACAGACACTTTATTCTAGCATTTATTCCTGAGTATAATAGATTTATTTCATTTTACATCTAAGAATACGCCGTGCAGCGGTAGCCACAGATTTTTAATCAGAGCATCCCTTTTGTTACCTGTATCATTATTTCATTACTGTTTTAACTGTTTATTAGGTTCACATTTTTTATTTAACCTCCAAGTTCCCAGTTTCTATTGTAACAGTATATTTAAAAAAATGTAGACACAGTCAGCAAGAAAATTGAGACTCACGTTACATTTTTATCGCGTCAATCGATCATGATTCTTAAAAGGATCTATGGGACCACTTTATGTTAGAATAAGTATCTCATAAATCAAATTTTAATATTTCCCATACAATTCTCGAATTCCCGTTTTGTTTACATAGGCCCTCACTCCAGATTTGAATACCGAACAGTTGGGGCCCTCTTTCATGCGTCCCCTCCTGAAACTATCCGGCCCGGCCCGGCCGCCTCCGCTCTCTCACCTTTGAGAATCGTGAACTGCGGCACAAACGTTTTGATGGCTCCTTAACTTTATGAACTCCCACACGAGTACTTAACTTGCCTGTTCTTAATAAAGATTAAATGTAGATAATAAATTAAAACGAGACGCTTTTGTAGTAAAAGTTTTGAGATGTAGTATAGCGCGATATGGGACTATAAAATCCAAGTTACGGATCCTAGATGCAAGAAAGTGGCATAGAAACAAAGGATAGTGAATGACACTAAAGCTTTTACCCATCAGTGGGTGAATCCGAGCTGTAGATGATAATATAGTGCTTCTGTATCATATAAGTGCTTCATGCATGTCTAGCATTCTTTTGTTTATAAAGTATCAATTTCTCTGTGGTTTCACCCAATTTGTTTCCACTCGCTCTTAAGTGTCGTAGCACGCAGTAGTTGTGATATTAAATAGCATTTAGCCTTCTTCAAGAAGTTAGCTATCAATTGCAAGAAGTATTTTTAAAATCCAACTGATAGTTTTACGGAATCAAATAAACTCTTCAGCTTTATTATAAAAGTCTAGATATTCTAGTTAATATCTTTAAAAATCTTTATATGATTTTTCAGCAGCATTCTTAGAAACCTACATTATAGAGCCAAATTAATTATTTACCTAATAGAAATAAATAACAAACTTATCACTGGCTGTCATTAATTTAAGCCGGAGTTTTTAGTTTTTAGAGTTGGAATTAATGACACGACAGAATTGTTAGAATGGCACAAAATAAGGGAAACCCAAGAGGATGAGCTTTAGAATATGAGAAGCTCTACAATATGTAGACTCTTATTGTTCTTTTATTTATGAAGACCCCCTTAAATACTGTGGCTTTTCCAAAGTGACAGATAAATAATATCTTTACATTTACATCTCATAAGAACTAAGTTTGTTGAATAATATAAACGGCTGAATCACGACTCGACATTTCATTTGTATAAATTTAGGGTAGGTACTGAAGGGCATAATGTTTTATTTTTTATAATCTACACAAACAACTTTTATTCTATTTATCCTATCTAACTGTTTAGTATACAAGAGTTTTTAGTTTTGAGCTTTAAGGTTAAGCTGCGCTTGCAGCGGTCCAAATGAGGATAGGTTACCATTTTTAACACATCGTGACCTCTTCGTATCTTGGAGAGCATGTAAAGCTGAGGTCGCCTGGAAGAAATCGCAAAATAAGGCCGCCAATCGTACTTTGTATTAGAATAAGCTATTTTCTTGTAGTTTAGTAGTTTCAGTGTAGTGATAGCCTAGTGATATGACCATTGGACTGCCAAGTCAAAGGTCTCGAGTTCGAATCCAAGGCACGCACCTCTGACTTTTCGAAGTCATGTGCGTATTAATAATTAATTATCACGCGCTTAAACGGTGAAGGAAAACATCGTGAGGAAACCTGCACGCCTGAGAGATTTTCTTGACGGCGTGTGAAGTCTGCCAACCCGCAGTAGGCTAGCTTGGTGGACTATAGCCTAATCCCTCTCGTACTGAGAGGAGACCCGTGCCCAGCAGTGGAACAATGTAATGGGTTGATGATGATGCAGCTATTTTCTGATGTATTGTTATTTTAGTGTACAATAAAGAATATATAATAAAGCCGCTGATCCCGGTTGTCATAAGAACACCCATACAATTTTTAATACTAGTTAGGAGTCCAAAAAGCCTGACAAGCAGTCTGTCCTTCGAATATAGTATTGTCCAGAAATTGGGTTGACGAATTCTGATGGCAGTTGCTTGGTGTAAAATACTGATATTCAGTTGCATCTTGTTAGCCTGAAGGCCGTCCCTAACCATCAACATCGGTAAACAGTTGGGAGCAGCCTAAAAGGATTATGAATATGACTAAAAAGCACATTTAAATATTGTCTAGACACAAATTTGAGTGTTTATAAATGATAATGGAATTTGGTACAAGTTTTTGTATTGTCGCAATCAGTTAATGGTCTGTATTCATGTCTGCAAGTATTCATGAAAGCAATTTCATTAGAATATCTTTTTTACTAAACATCTATTACTTAGTTATTCTATATTTTTTTGCAATAGTTATTTGTTATTGTACCTAATGATATGAATTTTCTAGTGAAAGAAAAGTTCGATCTCAGGCAGTAGTCAAACCTGCGTCCCTCCGGTTAAGTGTGTGTATGTGTGTGTGTGTGTGTGTGTGTGTGTGTGTGCTTTACCCACTAAGCTACCGTCCACTGCCTGTGATATCAAATTTCTCTTCCTCACTCTACGTCTTAAAATTACGTCAGCATAATCGATTTATTAATTTAAAATATATAAGTACGTAAGTACAAAGTTTTTTTGTATCTTATTAAAATTACTGGTAGATATAGGTACCTAAACATGTCTCTATATTAATTCTAGTTCATAATATATTGTATTTATTTATAAGTATTGAAACTAAATACGTACATAGTGTATTAAATGATTGAAATACTGAAATTTTGGCTACTTCCCATTTGGTAAACTTCCCATTTGGTAAACCTCAAATAATACCTACTAAAAAGTTGCGTTTAGTAAACTTTTTATATTTCATACATTTAATCCCATTTCGTAAACATTTCAGTAATTATAAGTGTTGTTTCCCATTTGGTAAACTTTCAGTTGAAATGGGTACAGTCAAGTAAAAAAGAAAACACGAAACTGATAATTTAACATTCATATATTATTAATAACAGGTACAATAGTCAGATTATGTATATATATTATACACATTGAAACTTAAAAACAGAAATAATAAATGGCACACAAACAATTCTTGATAATTTGTTAAAAAATATAAGAAAAATCACAGTTCGATTTGAAATCTTCAATGACAAGTTTTATCAGTTCTGTCAATTTTTATAACACAAATTATCTACATGCAAAATCAATTTTAATAATAAACAAAGATCACAGATTTGGTATAATAACATAAAAAAGACTATACTATAAAGTTAAAAATCAATAAAAAACAAGAAATTATAAAGTGATACAAGCAATTCTTAAAAATTTGTTAAAATACGAAAAATCACAGTTTGATTTGACTACTTCAATGACAAGTTTTATCAGTTCTTTCAATTTTTTATAATACAAGACAACTACCTGTAAAACCGACAAAAATAAAAAATAACAATAATCACAGATTTGGTATAATAACATAAAAAATAGACTACACTACACAGTTCAAAATCAATAAAAAGAAAAAAGTGATAAGTACAAGCAACTTTTGATAATTTGTTAAAAAATCAAGAAAAATAACACTTCAATGACAAGATTTATCAGTTCTTTCAATTTTTCATCATTTAGTGTGCTGAGATTTTGTGATGCCCAGTTGTCTATTTCTGTGTCTATACAAGCTGCTTTTAACTTTGTCAAAGTTTGGTAATTGTTGTATAATTTCGTAACCATTATCTTTCAGCTTTTTAGTACATATCCTGTATGTAGCTGGAATTGGCTTCAGATCTTCACATATAATTTGTTTACATTTTTCGATGGCTACTTTCACTTCATTTTTTTCAAAATTCGGTACACAAGAACTGCAGTGAGCAGTTTCTCTTAATACGTGGCTCCTATTAGAATTCAAAGTAACACTTGCTGAACATCCATCTTTTCTATTTACACAGCGCCACCAACTTGAGTCCTTATTATTTTTCTGTTTATAATATCGATGCCCAGCGCGTAATAAAATTTCACCACCTCGTGCACTACTAACAATTTTTAATTTCACTGCACCACTAGAAGATCCCGCACCCGACATTGCAACGACCTTGCAATATGCATAAAATGAGTAAACTGATAAGGTAAAACCCGATCATAGACATGATGACATAATGTTGTTATACACCTATATCTATCTCTTTCACACCTCTTGTCTTAAACGATGGTAAGGAACCTTTTTGTCTAAGCGTAGAGTTGCGCCATCTGTTATAATTAGTAGAAACTACGTAGGCATGGCAAAGTAGCGCAAACAACGTGACTTAGTATGCGCGTAAATGATTACATGCATGAATGAATAAAATTTATGTTTTTAAACAATTATTTTTAACAAAGTTAATGGTAACAACTTAATTAAACAATAATGTTCCTTAATTCAAATCAAAATTGCCCACTTTAAAAAAGTTGCTGTATGATATCGGAAGTCCTAAACCCCAACTTTAGCTCTGTTCTTACATATAAGTCACTGATCTAATTTCAATATTAATTTGACATTGACTGTACCATACAAAATAAAAATACTAACAGAGTTTACCAAATGGGAATAAATGTATGAAATAACGAAATGTTTACCAAACGCAACTTTTTAGTAGGTATAATTTGAGGTTTACCAGATGGGAAGTTTACCAAATGGGAAGTAGCCGAAATTTTCCATTCGAATCGAGAACAATTTTCTTAGCAATCGAGTACACACACCAGAGTTTTCCGTGTCCATCCAATAGCCATCACATCCGCTTAATAGAGACAAATTAAACGAGAAATGACATGATAGATTACTCACTACGTTTTCATGACGTGGGTGGTCCGTAACAGAGGCTTAAATGTGAATTTAGTATGCATGAGGACCATGATAATCTCGCAGTGATCGATCGTTGCCATGCGTCAGCATCCGGGATTGGTCCTTATATGACCACTGTCGATCTACGAAGGTTTGGTCCTGTAATACAGTAATTCTCGTGAACGAATGTTGTGCAGAAAAAAACTGAGGACAGCTTTTTGTTTTTTAGAATAGTGTTCATGTAAGACTTGTAACATAACATACCATCACGCCTGTATTCCCCGTAAGATTAGGCAGAGGTGTAGGTACTAATGTAACCCCCACTTCGCCAGTATATTTAGGTCCCATGTAATAGGGGGCAAGCCTATTGCCATTAACCGGGCACAAATCCAGACTCCGAGCTGATACTGAAAATTTCAGGAAAACCCCACTTTGCTCGACTTGGGAATCGAACCCTGAACCTCTAGCGTAGCAGTCGCGCTTAGGACCACAAGACGTGAGGCAGTCAATACATTTATTATTTAAAGACAACTTACGCACTTATTACTAATTTAACACATGATGCTATGTTTGCAAAGTAATGTTTACCAAAATAGATGTGTAACACTAAATGGTTCATAAAAATATAAACAACATACATTCAACAGAAGAAATGCCTTATCTACGAAAGATGTAAATATATACATCATTTTGAAAATAACGTACACGCCGTAACTTTCAAGTAAAGAAATTATTATTTAAACTAGAATATAACCCGCCAAAGATTGCACAAGTTTTTCAAAAGTTTGTTAAATCTCTCTACTTTCATCTATTTCAATAAAAACTTCGTTCACGATGAATTTGAGAGCTATTTTCTTGAGCTCGTTTATCTGGCCAATTTATTGAATTTAAGGAATCAAAGAAATATTAGTGGTAATCTGTTAGTAATTACCCATTACTCGGAAAATTGTTTGGAAAGTATAAATTGAGTAAATGTATAAATTAACGATCGAAGTCCATGTGTTGCATGACTAAAATAGTTAACGAAGGTTTTATTCTTATGTTCTATTATTTTCATAAAAATAATAGACGATAAAAACATTATCTGTACCAGCCTGGAGACAGGTAGCGTGGATCGTACACTCATTATAAAAAACCGTATTTAAAACGGGCAAACTGTTTTGGAGAAAAATGGCAACATTCGTTTTGTCTAAACACCCTCTCACCCTAAACGCATATTTCGTCATGGGTAAAAAAACGACAAAAATGAGACAGGGAAAGAAACGCCATAGAGTCGAAGATAACACAATGTAATTAAAAACGTTTTGTAAATAATACTAGTACCGTATTACACTAACGTAAGCTGTTATTTTGACATTACGTAAAATCTATATATGTAAATATATAATATAAGTAGGTATGTACTTATTTTTTTTAATTTTCACGCCTAAGGATACGGGAGAATATTATAAAGTCCCATATTCTTATTTGTTATTGTTGTATGTTTTGTTAAGGCTTTAATATTAATTCTACCAATGGTGTCCCTCGAATAAAGCACCTACATTTTGTTTAGCTTGCAAACAGCCGCTATATGGAATAGTTTCCCTGGGATCGCTTCATGCGGTTGACGCCGCGGGCTGAAGCTAGTCAAATATACAATCTAGGTTGAAGCGTTGAAGCGTGCTCACCACAAAAACAGGTGCACTGCAAAATTCAGACACGTTAAACATTAATGTAAGTATTTTATGCTAAACGTATCCGTCCGTTCAGTGTAAAAAGATCTTTTAATCCACTAAATATATAAAACTAATAAAAATTGTGGATCCTTGGATATGGAAGTTGACCGCGTATAATATATCCTCCACTCACTGAATAGCCCTCTTATGCTGGAGAGCTGTACAGCCAATTTACCATAAATGACATCATATAGACTGCCTCGTTGGTCTAGTGGTCCCAATCTCGACTGCTACGCTAGAGGTCTTGGGTTCGATCCCCAGGTCGAGCAAAGTGTTATTGAGTTATTCTATGAATTCTCAGTTGCAGCTCGGAGTCTGGATTTGTGCCCGGTGAATGGCAATAGGCTCGCCCCCTATTACATGGGACCCAAACATACCGGCGAACTGTGGGTGTACATTAAGTACACCTCTGCCTAACCCTTCGGGGAATACAGGCGTGATGGTATGTTATGACATCATATAGGTAGTAATACTAGCCTCTACTCGCGGCTTCGCTCCCGTAAAATAATAAGACTCAATGCCACACTCTAATATAAGAGTGGGATACAAATGGATAGTTGTTACAAGAAGCTATAAGCCAAAGATCCAAAAAAATTACTCCATGTAAAATAATCAACGTTGGGAAAATTTTGCGATATTGTGTAAAATCATAGCCTTCTAAAATACTCTACAAAATTGTGTTTGGTTGGTCATTAATATTAACATGCAAATTACTTATTATCTCTCAAACACACGTAGTTCGTCCTTAGCACCGAAAATTATACATTTTTATTTATTTATTTATTCCACACACTACAAAGATACATTTTGATAAAAGTTACCAACCGTGTTAGCAATTAACTTAACTACCAAAAAAATACTGAAATAACTTCGTGAAAATTCATATCACGCCAACGTACAAGTAGGTGTATCATCAGTCTACCCTTTTCCCAATTATATTGAAGAAGGCTATACCTAACCAATTTCGGAAAAATATTTATATTTTACACGAAATAGATGGCATACCTGACCTTCGCAGCTGAACGATGTTCTTGATTCGAGATCACTTTAAGTGCTAAGTATACATAAAGTACTGTCAATAATCGGGTAAGTTCAATCAATTTTGAGTGATATACAAAAACTAGACGTCAAATTTATCCGTCGGCTAAAAGTTATCTGACAATGGAAAAATCGCCCCTTAGTTTAACATACATATAACATACCATCACGCCTGTATTCCCTGAAGGGTTAGGCAGAGGTGTACTAATTGTACACCCACATTTCGCCGGTATGTTTAGGTCCCATGTATTAGGGGGCGAGCCTATTGCCATTAACCGGGCACAAATCCAGACTTCGAGCTGCTACTGGGAATTTCATAGAAAAACCCAATAACACTTTGCTCGACCTGGGAATCGAACCCAGGGCCTCTAGCGTAGCAGTCGCGCTTGGGACCACTAGACTAACGAGGCAGTCAGTTTAATTTAACTCAAATAAATAAATAAATAAATATTTAACCATGTCTACACGACTTAGGCAGATGATCTAATAATGGTCAATCATTTAAAAATAATTAATTCAAGGAGGAATTACATAATTATTTTTAAATACTAGAAATTTTTCTAGATTCCTACTCAAAAGTCGACAGGTTAGGCCCATAAGTCTTTGCTTTTTGTTGAAAAACTGTATTTGCAGACACGATTTGGATATAACCTTTATACAAGCAAATGACAGTCATCAGGATGGCGTTTTAAATATAAAAACCAACCCCCGATGCTTGTAACGGAATTTTCAGATGTTCGTCCCTATTTTTCCATTTACGAGGTAAACTCAGTTATTGCCGTGATAAAGAGTGTCGCTAGCCCTTAAAGCCACGTAAAGTGAGCACACGCGATGAGGGATGGCCCTCATGCATATGTAAACACTCTCTTGTCCCCCTCCAAGGAGACTGGATGTAGTTAGTGGTAGATACGCAACACAAATCCACATGGCTATTTATTTTGATATATTATATGGGATGATACTAGGCATGGGTGTGTCCACTAGGAAGGATAGGATATGGATATGTCAAACAAAATTATAACTTGTCTTCTTAACTTTAAGGTTATAATATCCCTCAATACTTGCACTTGTTTCCTCAAAGAGGTTTTATTATCGCATTATGGCGATGGCTACTGGCCATCGCCGTCCATGGAAACCTGCAACACTAGAGTTGCTGATGCGGTGCCAAGTCACAAGAGCCCATACGGACTGTGACTACTGGAGCCGCAGCGACCGAGGTGGAACGGGCTCTCACGCGTATATTTTGGAACACACATCAGGGTAACCCATTCAGCCACAACACCATTCGCGCCAGTGTCAGAAACCAGAATGCTATACGACAGAATTCGACGTAAGGGTGATCGCAAGCGAGTCGGTTAAACCCTAAGAGATCTTATCACCAAGCAAGTCAACTATTTTCTCGCCTCTTACCTACGAAGAATTGTACTGCAGCTCCACAAAGCGGTAAAAATTTATTAAATCCTTGCAATAAGAGTCCGCAACTAAAAGTTATATGTAGAATATACCACTGAAAGTTATACAATATACCAAACCCTATTAAAGCCTAACCCAAGTCATGTAATATACCAAAACCATATTAAACAAAAAGCCTACTTTAATATGGATTACACTGAAACAAATTGATTGATCACCAGAGGGCTTATCAACTTGCACTATTAATATTGAAACAGCCTTCGGGAGCCGAATAACAAATGAAAAAAGCCAGACTATGGTAGACAAATACATTTATTACGTGTATGGCCGAGGCAGTGCACCCTAGAGGCATTGTGGGCTGTGGCGAGTGTACTTGTTAGTTGGTGCAACCTTCGTAGGTATTATGTGCCCCTGGTACCCGAGAAAGTTACAAAGTAAACTGACGTGAATCTAATTTACGACTTAGTTATTTACAATAAAGTTTATCAAGTACGTACTTATTAGGCTTGACCACTTACCATTATTTAATTAAACCTATAGTAAAATAAGTAAGTCTCACATTTCAAAGACTGGAAAGTATCATTTTAAAAGCGTAAATACAATGAACATTGAGCCACTCGTCTCCGTTTTACAAGAACGGGCGAAAAGGGGAGAAAAAAAATACTGGAAATATAAAATCACAGATTACTTCCATTCTACCGGGGAGGCGATCCTACCGGACATTTTCAATTCAATATTTCGTTCCGTAATTTGCTTGTGACGCCGCCGACGCCCAAGATGACCCATCATTATGGTCGGAAGCCCAAAAAATTATAATTAAGTTGAAAGTATATGCATATTCTGATAAGAAGCGCCCTCGGAGTAATTTTGGAGGGGATTCCGGGTTCAGATTTGTCGGGATGGGCGCGTCAAAAGTTTTGAATTTATTAGCGCGTCGCGCCGGGTCATTCGAGTCGCGTGTTTACTTAGAGTTGGGCTTCTGATTACTTTGTTCACTAGTCTCGCGTCGTCGCTACATTGGTGATACTGTAGCCACAGAACCCGCATTGTCCCGAGTCAGTGACACCCGTCAATCTCCTTGGGTAAACCCTACTCTATACATAGAAAATGTTATGGGACAGTCTTTCAACTAATGTTAACGGTTTGAAATATCGAGGGACGAGACAACTACTACACGAGACACGACGAGACAACTTTCACTAAGGATTTTGTAAGCCTATCCAAAAAAGTTTAATCATCGTCGTCAACCCAATTTACAGTCCCACAGCTGGGCATGGGTCTTCCTCTAAGAGTGCATGAGGCTAGTGGGCAGTCTACCAAGCCCATGCGGGTAAAAAGACTTCACACGGTCGCGTTAAAATTTGATTTGGAAAAATCTGTCCAAAACCTATGAATTTCCATAATCACTTTTTACTTTTCTAGCGGGTTTTCACTACTGTTTTTTGCTTTGATAAAGTTTTCTAAAAAAAAAAACACCCTGCTTTCACGTAGTAACTTCTAATTGCTGTTTA
Organism: Subacronicta megacephala; assembly: GCA_958496365.1. Lineage (NCBI taxonomy): Eukaryota > Metazoa > Arthropoda > Insecta > Lepidoptera > Noctuidae > Subacronicta > Subacronicta megacephala. The sequence continues at coordinate 3,247,873 of OY292514.1, forward strand.
CGGCCCAATAATGGCTATAAGTCACGTTCTGCTATATCCGGACCGCGCTCAAGAGGGGTCGGAATCGAAGAATATCTGGAAACCATAGCACGGTTGAAATCGTTATTGCCGAACCCATAAGGTTATATATAGGTTTACCACGTGCCTTGCAATATTATTCACCTTTTTGAAGAGAAAAATACGTAGATAACGTAAGGCTTCCCGATACCATTAACTAACGGCTTTCGAAATTGAATTAACATAATCATCAGGCATTTATTTATACTCATACATAGCTACGACTGGCATGGCACGGCTAAGGGTTTCGTCTGTGAATGAGAATTTTGTAAATTTATCTATACAATACTACACAAAATGTAAAACACGAATGAAACTTACCATTACACGCTTATATTCCCCAAAGGACGCAGAGACTAATCTGCATCTATAGTTCGACGGTATGTTCAAGTCCCATGTAATAATTGAGCAAGCTTATCGCCATTAACCGGGCACAAACCGAAACTCCGACCTATTACAAAGAAATTCATAAAAAAAACACTTCTCGACCTGGAAATCCAACCTAGGACTTCTACCGTAGCAATCACACTTAGGAATAATGAGGCAGTCTGCAATCAGACAAATGTAGCAAATAATTTGTCACCGGAAAACAGTTTGTGTTGCTATGTATGTTTACAATGATAATATTCTTACTGCAAACTTACATTATTATTGTAACGAAATGTCACGGAAGACATATGGCTCGTTCCACTACAGATAAATAATACATACACCAGGAAATAAACAAACATCTCTATCTAGAATACACAGAAGTTTTATACGCTACTCAATGTCTAGTTACAAAGTTTATGTATTACGAGTGTCCTGAGTTTTGTCGTAAAGATAGAGACCGTTGTAAAAAGTTTGGATTGTATTACTCGGTTCATCGGATCTCAAATTTCAGGAGACAACACGAATGACACGAAACTGCAATGCAGTTGAAAACTTTAAATTTTGTGACGTAATAACATTTTAGAGAAAAAATAGATTGTTTTGTTATTCTCATTCATTCGTGATATTTTAAACTATGGTCGATTGAAGGTTCTCTTTGCTTCGTTTTTATACTTGAATTTAGGTAACAGTTACCTACTTTCGACTGAAACATTTTCATAATCTGGTCTACCATATTTTTAATATACCTACATATTAAAAAGTAAGTATGAACCTGGGTACATATTTTTTGTTTTGTTCGTCCTCAATGCATATTTTATCCGAATCCGATTTGAGTGAACAACGACATAAAAACATACCATCACGCCTGTATTTTCCATCCACATTCCGCCGGTATGTTTCAAGGACACAATTCCAGACTCCGAGCTGCTACTGAGAATTTCGTAGAAAAACTCAATAACACTTTGTTCGACCCGGGGATCTACTCCAGGACCTCTAGAGTAGCAGTCGCAATTAGAACCACTAGACTAATGAGGCATTCTACGACATTACATCATAATAAGGTAGAATACTTACAGCCAGTCATATAACCAAATCATGCTATCATGCCTGTATGGTGAGACAGCGTTTGTGAAGGTCCCATGTAATACGGGGCGAGCCTTATGCCATCCATCATCAAATCTCAACCCTCAACATTTTCCCACTGCTGGGTTCGGGTCTCCACTCAGAACGAAAGGAATTAGGCTATAGTCCACCACGCTAGCCTACTGCGGGTTCCCTATTGTCATTAACCGGGCACAAACATCACCGAGCTGCTACTTAAAATTTCATAGAAAATCTCAATAACCCTTAGCTCAACCTGGGAATCGAATCGAACCTATTTCAGTCGAGTTTAGAATCAATAAGAGTGTCAGTTAACTAATAAAAGAGAATTCATACGAAACAGTATTTTTCAAATGACCTCTAAGCTCAGCAATAGTTTGTAGTGTTTGCAAGAAACGTAGTGAAGGAAAAGTTTGAACTCCTCCACGTAGAAGATTGAAGCGCAACGTGCTATTGCAACGTCAATAGATCGAACTCCGAGATACAAAATACATTTTTCATTTACCACGTACACAAGAACATTGTGAAAGAGTTAAGTTAGGAGATCTATAAATATCGAAAGCATCGCCAATGCCCTAGGGACGTATTGTATACTTGGTATCATTTGTCACTTGTTTAGTGTAGTTCCAAAACACGTTCCACAATGGATTTCAGATTTGGTCCCTAATGAATTTATATAACATCGCGCAACTGGCCGTAGAGTTGTTACAGTAATACTTCAATCATCATCATCTACAGCTCGATTTTCCATCCATTCTCCTTTCTCGCCCAAATTGAACGATGTCTTAATAACTAAATAGTGTTTATACAGACTGAGAACGAAGAGAAGCTCATGGAACCTCCTTCCTACATTCATCATCATAAATACATGTACTCGCATTATCCCACTGCTGGGCTGGCTAAAGTAGGCACAAGATTTCGAAAAGTCCGAGGAGTCGAACTCAAGATTTATGACTTGATGGAAGAATGATAGCATAGTATCGTAACTATAATAGTGATAGCATAATTATAAGACCTTCCTACAGTACCGAAAGTATTAAGTAATTTATATAATGTAAAAAAATATTACATTTGTGTAATCGGTCCCAAATGTTATTATTGTTATATTGGGAAGGAGCGAAACAGCTTCAACACAAGCACTTCTGGAACTTACTGGAGCTGCTTCAATTTTATGTAATGAAATCAATATCTAAGATATAATAAAAACATATATTTTTTTTTAATTTTCATATTAAACTGTCCGACTGAATATAATACAGAGCTACCTAAGCTATTAGCACTGTACTTCTACTTAGGTATAGCCAAATGAAACTAAAACAACCCAATAAAGTCAAAGGCATAAAAAAATTGACTGCCTCATTAGTCTAGCGGTCCTAAGCGCGACTGTTATGCTTGAGTTCCTGTGTTCGAATCCCTGGTTGAGCAGTGTTATTGGATTTTTCTATGAAATTCTCAGTAGCAGTGCGGAGTTTGGATTTGTTGGCGGTTAATAAACACCTTTTGCTTTTCATGGACATAATAAAATAGCATTAACAATTACAACTTACTACAGCCAACATCAATAACAATAACGCCTACAATAACGCGTTCAACGAAAGCATATTACAGCAATAACAAATTATTTTGATAACCGTTATTTTCACTCCTACTTATCAAACGTCTTGAGTTAAACGTGCCTCCATTCATTCATCCTTTCCCATTAATTTTAGTTAACGTAGACCAAGTCACCTAGATCCCGTAAATAGTATTTAATTGTTGGAGCTAGATACCTAGCTACACTGGCGGGTACGCCTGACTGGGGACGTCCTTTCGCCCCAGACGATCACCGTTGCACCTACTGCCTCGACCTCGGCCATTTTGAACGGTCCACAAAGCACAAACATCAGGTGCGAACTATCATTAGTTTGTTGCGTGTTAAATTTGCAATTTAACACGCAACAAACTAATGATACTTCGCACCTGATTTTGAGAACGCAATTTGAACATTTTCGGTTCGGTAATAAATAGCTTTTCTTCAGCTTTGTTGGAGTAAATTGAATTACAAGCTAGTTTCTTTCGCTAAAGACTGCCTCATTATTCTAGTGGTCCTAAGAGCGACTGCTACGCTAAGGGTCCTGGATACGATTCCCAAGTCAAGCAAAATGTAGGTAACTGTGTTTTTCTATAAAATTCTCAATAGCAGCTCTGAGTCTGGATTTATGCCCGGGTAATATTATCTAATAGGTGCGCGCCTTATTACATGGGACTTAAACATACACGCGAAGTGTGGGTTACATTTGAACACCTCTGCCTAATACTTCAGGGAATACAGGCGTGATGGTATGTTATGATGCTGTTTCGCTAAGATGTAAACTTATCTCATATTAGTAACTAGTATTAGCAAGGCTTATACATTATTATCAATTCACAGTTTCTCATTAGAGAAGACGCGGCTAATTTCCTTGCTATAATTAATTCAGCCGGCTTGCCAATCTGTCTCCAAACCGTATCTTGTCATGTCGTGCCTACTCGTGTACATCCTTCCGCACGCCACGTCAACCCTCCCTAATTGCCTGAGCTCGTAACCCCTTGCAATGCCCTTAGGTCTATTGTGTCCCTTTTTGTCTAGATTGAATGTCTTAGGTAGCCACAGCCGTAGCTTTGCTGAGGCTATAAAGAATACTGTGGCCATTACAGTGGTTCGGGAAAATGATTTTTTTACGAACAAAATATGAATTCCGAGTAGGTTTTGTTTACGATATTTTTATGATGGAAGGGAGCTTATGAGTACTTTGAAGGCTCATGGTGCACTTAGAATCTTCAGGAAACTCGAGATTAATGCGAATGTAAAATCTGATGAGCTTATTTAAACGACATTACTTGGATTTTATTTACCATGGTTTTTTTATTGTTACAAAATAATTAGCTTACAGGCTAGCAAAACTAGTGGTGTCACTCATGCGGCCTTGTCCATTTTACTGAATACACTATCTGTACCCTTCTAACCTAGACAGCTACTCCAAGAAATATATACCTTACATCAATATATATGTTACGGTTAGGAAGCATAATATTATTATATTTTTAAACTATGTATATGCATAATGTCATTGGATTAAGCGCTCCAAAATATTATATAAGGGACATTATATTATACATAATCCTATAGATTTGTATCTCAAAACGTTACTAGGCCCCTCGAGTGATATTCTACTCCTCACTTTGTGGAAATGGTAGTGACAGGAAAAATCACGGAGCTCTTTGTGACATCTGCGGGCAACAGCGTAACGGAGACAGATTCATTGATCATATTCATAAACAGTGTCAGAAATACATTCATCAGCAGCCACGTAGGGAATTAATGAAAGAAAGAAAGAAACAAACAAGAGAACGAAGAACAAGAGGTTACAAGTATTGAAATAAAACTACTTTTTACGGATTTTATCGCGCTATATTGCTGTTATTTAATTCCCGACGTTCGATCGTATAATAATAAACAAAATAGTAGGGTAGCTGTTAGTAATTTAGACATTAGTACGACCAACACCTCAGTCCACCCGTTTACATGGATGCTGTAAAGGATCCGAAACGTCGGGAATTAAAATAAAATCAAATATAACGCGATAAAATCCATAAAAAGTAGTTTTATTACATAATATTCGCATAAATCTCAGAAACCAGTAGGTAACAAGTATGTTTATTCGCCGATAATCATCGAGCATGTTGCTCGAAGCCGATAATATAAGTGATACGAAGTATGGTCCATTAGTAATATTTATCGGTATTGTTTCGCGCGCATTTTCCCGGCGCGCCCGTAACAGCCTATTAGCGCGAAACGCGGCTTTCCTGGCTCAAGCGCTAGTTGGATAAGCTCGACACAATATGCAGTTTACTTTCTCTCAATCTGAATGCAATTAACTTAATCCCGGTATCGCAGAGTGGAAATCCAGTTACACTGAAAAAGTTTTCAAACTCTTAATTCTGGTTTCCTTTGAATTTTCTATTGAGGTTGTAAAAATATTGGGTAAATATCAGTGCCAGGATATTTTTTTCATAAATACAGTCAACTACATTTGTACCGACCCTTCGTTCTTTACAGAAGTTTCCAATGATAAAAGCGTTGAAGGTTAAAATAACTCACATTCATTGTCTGGTCATCATATAAGTAATTTGTTTCCTAAATAAATGAGGTTCTTTGTTTACATAATAATTACGGATCTACTTTGTCAGCTTAAATAATTAGCAACTAAGTAAATAGCTCAAAACACAGTGTGCACATTATATTATACATGTGAGTTTACCAAGCACTAAGTTTTTGGATTCCTTCACGTCAGAAGTTACTCGGAAAAATATTATACCTATTTTCCCGCCTTTGTTACTCGGAAATTAGCACAGAAACTGCGCATAGAATCTACTTACGCGGGAAAAGTTCGACGAGTGGATGCCAAAACAAAAACCCGTATAGCTCTGCTCTCTTCGTGAAATGCGCGGCGATCAAATTCTCATACACTGCGCAGAAAAGACAATAGAAATGTTAATTACGAATGTAATTATAATTTATTCTAAGACAAATTTATTCTGTGAAACCACACATTGGACTCGACGTTTATTCTCTAATAAACTGTTGGTTTAGAAGTTCATAAACCTTGTTTACTTTATGAATATTGACCGTTTCGACTGTAACACTATATAATATCTCAATATTAAGCGAAAGAGGAACGTTAATTGGTTCAACAATCGCCCCTACCAAAAGTAATTCTCAAAAACATCTGTCCCTTTATTATAGGTACCATATCTGATCCAAATTTTCGCACCTAAATCAAAATTCCAGGCGAGTTCAAGTATTTATTTCAAAATATGATGATGAGCATGAGCAATCTATTTCTACCCTTATTCCCACATGTCAGTTTGATTACACACGTCGAGCCCATCGAGGAGGAGGACAGGTCAGTGGGGGGTGGGGGGTATCAGGTCGAGCAACAGGCGCTGGCTGATCAATGAGCCTGCCCCTCGCCCCGCACCTCCCACCCTCCACCTGCGCCGCACTTGTTGCGCGCACGATCCAAACAAATGCAAGCCCTTGTCATCCCACCCAAACATAATAGCAACCCTTATTCCTTCCCCCATTAGTTCTGTAATGGCTGCGCATATAACATTGCATTGTTTCCTGAAGTGTACTCAACTTGTATTAGGGGAGCATATCTTAGGCTGTACGTCTCCGAAGCGCGGGTGCGACCAGGCATGTAAGTACCAGGGCCCCATAAACGTAGCGGCGATAAAGATACAGTGATGACCGGGCCATTATGCAGCCTTTTGTTCGCTCCTGTACCTTACAACGTTACCGATATCTTCGGCACATAACTTTAACAAAGGTAAGTACATAGGTACTTACTAGGTATACTATATATCTGCCTTCGAGCGACAACCTTCCAGGGCGCTGTTCAACTTCTCGATTGTGTAGAACAGATTACGCTTCGCGGTTGATTTTGTAATTAGGTATCCATGTGGTGTCGAAGTCTCGGCCAAGAATAAACCACTTACACTTTCTGAGCATCGTTTGGGACTAATAGGGGAGTATTAAGGCTGATTTACCCTCAGGTTCTGTCGTAGATTGCAAGTGTTTGGTCGCTTAAAATTAATCGACATGAAACGTGTAAACAACTTTCCGCTTCACGGAATAATCGTTTGATGATGTAAGTAGAGGACGGAGAATCTGCTAACTGATTCACATCTTGAAAAATCGTTAAGGGTGTTTAATGTCTTTGAACTACAAAAAAGGAAAATATGCAGGCGTATGAGTTTTGTAGTCAAGCGTACCGCGGCTTTTTGAAGGAAAACTAATACTACATTGGGAACATTGAATGATGCCGTTACGTATGCACTATGCAGTCACAAACCTGCTGCCCGCGGGGATGGATGAATAGGAATAAATCACTTTCTTTTAACTCCTATATCTATAAAATTATAAATATAAAACACCAGTTTGCTCTTCTAGGTATATCCATCTACAGCTAAATATGATATCAATGAATCATGCTACTAATTCTGAATTTCAGTCGATTTAAAGGACAGAGTTTGACTCTAGAGCCCTCCAGTTAAAATAATGTTAAGTAATAATTATTCATATAGGTACTTAGGTTCATCCCCATAGCTTTAGTTAGCCAAAACAGCAATATTGATCACAACATATTTGTACGAAAATTAATTAAGAACTTATGATAAAATAGTTGAAGCCAAGCAAAGGAATATTTCCGTGTAAACACAGAGCTTATGAAAACCGGCACAAAGGCGCCAAAAGCTATAATAAAAATACCTACCAACATGTAGAAAAACATGAGCTTCCAAATACGTACTCCATTGTGAATTCATGTAAAAATAAACTCGGATTCGCTTCGTTGTTTATTTTATTTTGTGCAAAAGAATAAATTAGCAAAAAACTATTGGAACCGTATGAAAAGTATTTCAAACGCTTTTGAATTGAGAACGTATGGAAATGAAAATAGTTTTCCAAGTTATTCCACATTCAAATGAGATTTCTGTATTTATTATACTCAATAGTTACTCGGTGTTGTTACTACACGCCTAGAGAAAATAGTAGCAAAACCACCTAAAGATAATAAAAAGAACCACTCGAACAAAGAACCTCCTCCTTTTTGTTAAACTTATTTAAAAAAATATCTTTGGTCATATAAACCATATTATTCACTTCCTATGAAATCAATTTATATATGGAACTCATTACAGGTCCTTAATAATTTCAAAATGTTCTAATTTCAAATATTTGAATCATGTTTTGATTTAATCGGCCTTTTTAGCTCACTACATTTACATCTTATACTGGCCAGTTTCAATAAGTTTCTAATTTTGAATGAACGGTTTGGGAATATTGGAAATTCTGTATAAGTAAAATTCTCAGCTTATACCGATTACCTACATACAGCTTTGACTTAAACTTCACCACTCATATCCTACGTCCTACCAAATTAATGTTGAAATGTACCTACAATACAGATAGATTAGATATTGTACAATAATAGTAGGTATATTTGTTTCAAATTTGGTAAAAAAATAAGATTATTATTATAGACAGTACTTAGGTACCTTATACCTCAGATTAGGAATTTCCTTAAATCTGTGCCTTATACTAATTAAACTTTTATAACGAAAACTTTCTTTAATAGAGACGTTTAAATTTTAAACTTCGAAACAAATGAGGGAAATATCTCTACCGGAGCTTTACTTCACCCCACCAAAGCGCGTCTTTGTTTCTTGATTAGAATTGATCCTTCATCATCTTCTCTCTTCTTTCTTCTTTATCCAGTAACATGGCTCGTCCTTTTTATGCTAGCCTTTGGTATTCCCAAAGGACATCACTCATTGGTATCGCTGAGATTTTTAGGAAAGCATTTTTTTTTGCCATTATCTATCAATAGGTTTCGTCACTAACTCATGTTTCATTTACAATTATAATAAGCCTGCTGCGTCACAGCCGGACAAAAGCCGCTTCATCATCTCCCCATCAACCTGCATTAAAGGTCTTAAGATCGTAACCCATCAAAACAATATGCTAACACATTTTAGGCCTTAATTTGGTATTCTAATTGGATGATATTTGCAAATTGACAATTACCGCCAGGGATTGGAACTCGCTGCTCGCTCGGCCGCTCGTTACATTGGGGACTCCAATACTGAATACTGATTGATGAACAGGTACGGTGGCCAGCACATCACGTTACGACAAAATGTCAAATTTTGTCAGTTGATTTTGAACTTTATCTTCAATAATTTAAGGTTTAAACTCATTTGGAGAAATTTGACAGTATTGTATACCTTGACCTGCTTGCGACTGTACTTACACGGCTGACATGCATTGAGGTATGTCACATGCATCTACACATATGTTCGATCTAGGTCACATGCACGTATACACTTACACCATCGTATTCATAAAAACTGCCTCAATAATCTAGTGGTCCTAAGCACGACTGCTACGCTAAAGGTCCGGGGTTCGATCCCCAGGTTTAGCAAAAGTGTTATTGGGTTTTTCTATGAAATTCTCAGTAGCAGCTCGAAGTCTGGATGTGTGCCCGGTTAAGGGAATAGGCTCGCCCCCTATTACATGGGACCCAAACATACCGGCAAAATGTGGGTGTACATTAGTACACCTCTGCCTAACCCTTCGCGGAATACAGGGGTGATGGTATGTTAGGTTATGTTATGTCATATTCATTATTATTAATTATTATCTACGTGAAAAAAAAGTAATGATTTCAAAAGTATAATCCTATATGTGAAATCCATTACCTATTTTTTAAAGTAGCGCCTTTTATGATTAAACGACATCCTATTTTATCTGTGCCTTTAAGCTAACAGTTTGCAGACCTTTTGTTCAGTTTCAAAAGTTTTCAGGCCTCTCTTGAATTTCCTTTTAATTTTCTCTACATAATGTTAGGGAAAATGTATTTTCCTAAGCGCACTAGAGCGCTATAAAATTTTAAAAGCGTTTATAACTTCATACACTCCTTCAATATTTATATCGCCTTACTACCTCATTGGTCTAATGGTCCTAAGCGCGACAGCGACGTTAATGGTCCGGGGTTCGATTTCCAGATCTACCAAAGTGTTATTGAGTTTTCCTCAGTAGAGTAAATACATCCTACGTCTCTTCATTTTTTAAAGACTTCTATTTTTCTATTACCTACACAACATGACAACAGCTATTTGTGGGCTATAGCATAACATACTTTTAGCAGAGAATACAGGTTTCTCTGAAAGGTATTTATTTGTTAAATTCTGGCATTGATCTCAAGTGCTAAAGAAAATGTCTCAAGCTTGAAATAATTCTATTGATTTTAAAAAGAGGAAAGCATTGCCATTGCATCGCAAGGAGTTTGTAACAAAAAGGGATATTTGCCTAGCCTACCCCTAATACCCCAATTTAGAAAAGCAAAATCAAATGCCCCTTATGTATTACTTAAACAACGCCGAAGACCCTACCTGCCACATTTTATTAAAGGAACAGTGTGGAAGGTGTGGAAGACAAAGAGGCAATCTTTGCCCGGTGCCAACAAATTAAATAGAAATATAATTTACTGGTTCCCAATCTGACACTTCCGCGAATATTGAACATTGAAATAAAAAATCCTTTTACGGAATTTTATCGTGTTGTTACCAACATCCAATACCGCGATAAAGTCCGTAAAACGTAATTTTATTTCAAGATAGCTAATTAATTTTTATGTCTCATTTAATTTTATGCCTGTTCGTGGGAATGAGACTGTCTGAATGAAAGAAAGTGATAAATTAAGATATGCGCAGAGGCTGGTAACACTACAATTTATTAGACTTGCTATTTTCAATGGCTGTAGCAGGACTAAGTTTATATGAAAACTTCAAGGGCATTAGATGTCTGCGATAATTATGTACGCAATACGCTGAGGTCATAATAAAATATTAAATACGTAAAATGTCAAGTAAAATTAACGATTGAGTGCAGATGCAATTTTTGGGTTTGCATTTGTGTTGTTTTAGCACTGAGGTATATTCTCAATTTCTCAATAAATGTTGCAATGAAAACGATTTCTAAGCATGGGGACAAAGTGGTATCAAAAATGTACTTAGTTAATGTCGCTAACTGCTATTTTTATGTAAGTAAGAAAGTATCCTGAAGAGACCAAGAATTTGAAACACAATAAAAATTATTTGGCCGGCTAGGTGTATTATTATATACCTACCTACTTATACCATATTTTAGGTCATCGAACTAAAAGTATTCTTAGTACTTTTAGTACTCAATTAAATAACTGTTTATAAGAAGAAAAATTAAGGGGAAATCTAAAGTAGCAAGACGCATAACGTTGCGCGATCGGGAGTGTTACCTAGCACATCGTACACACGGCAACACATTAAGCTATACAAATCCAGTATAGGCTGACCTTGCATTGTAAAGGCGTAGGTACGGTGGCCAGCACATCAAGTTACCACAAAATGTCAAATTTTCTCAGTTGATTTTGAACTTTCTCTTCAAAAATTTAAGGTTTAAAATCATTTGGAGAATTTTGTCAGTTTTGTATACCTTGATCTGCTGGCGACTGTACCAATTGGTTTGTAGTTGCTGGGTACAAATGACGAATTATTGGTTTGAACTCGATCGCAACGCCACCTACCGAGGCCAATTGTGAATATCTACCACCCTGGGGCCCTGGGACCCACTAAAACACAAAAAAAAATCACCATAGTCAGTCGAGCCATTTTAAACTTTGCAGTTCCATTATTCCATACCTACACAGTCGCTATGAAATCATACGAGCCGCCCTTAGTGCAACGACATCTAGGTGATATGTACTTCATTATTTTGATCTATATGTAATGGATAAAATGATATCTAAAATTATCATCATAATTATCAGCTCTTCATAACTTGTTGTTTGAGCCAATAGACTTTAAAGTTGTAATAAAGGTCAGTCGCATCGCAAAACTTGCTAAGCATGGGTAAGTAGGCACTTATAGGTAAAACATCATCAAACATTAATTATTTTTTATCGTCACTAATACAGTTGTATTATTATCATTGAATGGCTGAATATCATTTAGGCCGCTGGTTGCAGTAGTTTCAAACATACCGATTTTTCAGTATTTCTTCTTGGCGAGTGTCCTACCGATACTGATAAACTAAATTGAACGAATGACTGTTTTTTTTATAGTCGACTTTACATAACTAAGCGTTGAAATCCTTTTCGTTTGATATGTTTCACGGGGAGTATTTCGATGGCACATGTTTTATTTCGTTCAATTGGCCGATTCTTAGGCTTTATTAATTAAGAAACTAGGTCGTCTATCACACAGTATCACACGAAACAAAAAATTAAGGCTATTAACTCATTAACCAGCGTAATCTGAAATATAAAAAAAACAATATGTTTACCGTACCGATTTTAACTTTTAAGTATACATTTACTGATTTTAGAGGGCAACTCAACCAATTTGACTTTATGTCGTCTGAGGTCACTGGCCAGGTTGAACGGTGCATTTAATAAAAAGGCTAGACTGTAAATTGAAAAGGTAATTATGCTAGATAACTGAAACTAATAAAAAACGTCTCGCGCTTGGCATTTGGTCTGACATCAGAATTATAGTTGCTATAGGAAAAAATATCCATCAGACGAATCGACTCAAACGTTGAGACTGAATCTCGATTTCAAACGTTGAATCGAATGAGTAGAACATCACTAAATCGACCTGTCTCATGTCTGACACAGAAAAAAAATGTGAGTGTAGTGAATGTCAATTTTGTGCTATTTTTGTATTCATAATTCCATTTTGTGCTGTCGCAAAACAATTTATCACTATCGATAAGACACACAAACTTGATTATCATTTACTAGAGGTTCTCGTTACGGTACAACGCGTAAGTCGACCTTGTATTTTAACCCTGTTCTGTTACTTGATGTGTGTCGCGTTAAAAAATTGGTCGTCATGAAAAATATTATTGGAAAAAGTTGGCGTGACTCTGCTTCGTTAATAGTGCTCACAAAGCGGAATATCGAGTTGTTATCGCACGTGAAGGATCGTAGCAGTGTTAATTACGACATATTGTTGCAGACTAGAACCCGCAGTGCTTCGTTCGCCAACAGCGTGGTGTTTCCCGGCGGTGTCAGCGAGCCTGTGGACGGGAGCCCCCGCTGGCTGCAGCTCCTCAGCTCTTTCGGTTACACGGATCAAGATTTCGAGGCCCTGCATCGCCCTACCAGTGTCATCACGCCTATTTTCCAAAATAATCCTGTACAAAGGTAATATATCTGGACCTTGACATCTCGGCTGACGTTTTCGTCAGACACACTACATGATAACAACAGTAAACACAAATGCTTGCACACTTTAATAATTTACACCAGGTTTAGTACTGTGGTACGTAATCATTTTATGAATTGTGTAGAAATTATTTTGACTATCTTGTATAATGTATTTGGTAACTTGTATTGTTGGTAATTAAATATTTTTTTTAATTTAACATTAATGACAGTAAATCAACTGTTTTTAGCATACCATATCTTGGATAGAAATGTTGCCCATATTACTTTTTGGGTATTCCCTTGTCTACGGTAATCATGCTATGCACTGGTGTTTATCTCTAGTTATCTATCTATACCTATTAAAATCGTGTGTATGTGCCTAGACTATTTTTTAGAGGAATCACTAGCAGATAGCTGATGGTATAAGGAACTTAGGCTATTTTAATCATGCTACTTAGGAGCTGATTAAAGAGGAAAATACAGAAATGGCAAAAAAAAAAAGAATATATGTTTCTTTTTTTTTCTTTTTTTTTAAAAAAACAATGTTTTGCATGATATTTACCTGATCAAACAATCTAAAGGGCGAAATAATAATGTTTAAGATACTTCATAATAATTATCCTACCCGTAAAATTTTTCAAGGCAATACAAATATCCTATACTCTTGGGAGGCATGAAGTGATATTTATGTTTTATGATCACCCATCCATGGACTGACCAGCAACCAACACTTAACCTTGCAGATTGATTGATTGGCATTGATATTATTTTGCCACAAATACTAATATAATGACCGTGTACATTAAGTATACATTTTAAACAAGATTATTAAATATGATTTTGAAATGTGATCCTTTTTTTATAACCACAATAAACCCAACCTCAACCACAATTGTAGCAAAACACAACTGAATCAAGACATTTGATTTGTAATTGATGTTGTCAATACAATCATTTCTAGCATGTACTCACTAAATATATTGGCCTCCAACAATGTCATAATGTAGACTTATACATAATTTTCTACATAGTGCAATTTAAATACATGTTGTGAGAATATGAATGCTTTAGCAGACCCCATGTTTTGTAGAAAATTGTGCTAATGTTGTAATTTTTATAATTATAGGCATGTACACTTGAGAATAACAGCAATCAGAGAGACTTTTGAAGAGTTGGGGCTGTTACTCTGCAGTCGAACCCAAAAGAAAGATAGGGCAGGGCTATGGGCAAACATCATAGAAGATATTGACATCAAATATTGGCAGAATCGGGTGAGTTCCAATACAATTGACATACTCTTTTCTTGCGCCACCTCAAACCAGCCCTTTATTAAGGCCTTTCTATACTTTTAGCTGAATAAAGATCCGGGGGACTTGATAACTCTGTGTGAGGAGAACCAGTGCTACCCTGACATTTGGTCGCTACATTACTGGAGTAACTGGCTTACCCCCGTCAGCTTTCCGAAGAGATTCAACACTGCCTTCTTTGTGACTGCACTAGAAAACAAACCAGAAAGCATCAAGACAAGCTCTGAAGTCGTTGATGTAGAGGTGAATTTTATACAATAGTTTTTTGTATATTTCAAATTAAAATCTTATTTGATTACTGTGTTTCGCAGTTTCATCCAATTCCTCTACATACTACTGCTACTTAGGGTATAAGCGCGATATATTTACAAATTGCGAATGACCATTTAAAAATGTAAATATGACGCCACGAAATGATGAAAACAAATAAAAAGTTCCTTACTTAATAAAAATTAAATATAAATAAAACAGTAGCTTAAATTGCGGCTTGTTACCAAGTTTTGTTTCATTTCTTCATCTTGTTTTCCAAAAAATATTCTAAAATTTTTACTTAGAAATAACTACTGTTGCCGCTTTTCATCTTTCTTAATGTATAATGCTTTTTATTCCAGTGGTTGAGTCCTGAAGAAGTATTAAACAGTGACAGGCAATTATATCCTCCACAAACCTATGAGTTAAAACGACTATCCTATGTGAAGGACATTAAAGAGTTGATCGCATTTGCTAGAGAGAGAAGTGGATATGCTACTGACCTGATATATCCAGTCTTCGTTAAAGTCAAGGATGGTTTTATACACCTACTTCCAGGTAATTTATTATTAATTAAATCCTTATTTTTTATGAATTGGATTAAACTAAAACTACTATATGTTTTCTCCAGGTGATGAGTTATACCCTACAAGCGTAGACTACAACGACAATAACATAAAATATCTAGACAAAACTGCATTAGAGTTAAGAGAAGCTTGTCAAACTCTTCATCGATTTGAATCAACTAAGGAATCTAAGCAGTTTGTAATTCAAAACTACAAACCTGAACACCATATCAAAATGGAAGATACAACTTATCCAGCTTATAGTGCAGTTTAATGTACATTTGTAGTTGTAGTACATGCCTTAAAGTTTGGCCTTATTATAAGTACAAATAAGATCCAATAGTTAAAAATAATTCAGAGGGTACATTAGGTTTTGGTAAAAAATGGCGGGTTCTGGGCACACTTGGCCCAACAGCCAGGAGGACTATGAGCTGCATGACGTCATCGGCGTAGGCGCCACCGCCGTAGTACACGCCGCCTTCTGCCGACCCCGCGCCGAGAAATGTGCTATCAAGCGCATCAACCTCGAAAAGTGGAACACCTCCATGGACGAACTGCTGAAAGAGATCCAGGCCATGTCTAGCTGCAACCACGAGAACGTGGTCACCTACTACACCAGCTTCGTCGTCAAAGAGGAGCTGTGGCTCGTGCTTAGGCTGTTAGAAGGCGGCAGCTTGCTCGATATCATCAAACATAAAATGAGGATATCTAATTGTAAACATGGCGTGTTCGACGAGGCAACCATCGCTACTGTACTGAAAGAGGTCCTCAAAGGACTCGAGTACTTCCACCAAAATGGTCAGATTCATAGAGATATCAAGGCCGGTAATATTTTACTTGGAGACGACGGTATAGTTCAGATCGCTGACTTTGGTGTTTCCGCGTGGCTGGCCACCGGACGGGACCTGTCGCGACAGAAGGTGCGGCACACCTTCGTGGGCACACCCTGCTGGATGGCACCTGAGGTCATGGAACAGAACCACGGATACGATTTCAAAGCCGATATATGGTCCTTCGGAATTACGGCCATCGAGATGGCGACCGGCACGGCTCCCTATCATAAGTATCCGCCGATGAAAGTGCTCATGCTCACTCTACAGAATGACCCGCCGACGCTCGATACCGGAGCGGAGGAGAAGGATCAGTACAAGGCGTACGGCAAGACGTTTAGAAAAATGATATTTGAGTGCCTGCAGAAGGACCCCGCGAAGCGGCCGACCGCCACCGAGTTGTTGAAACACTCATTCTTCAAGAAGGCGCGCGACCGCAAGTACCTCATGTCGACGCTGGTGACCATCGGGCCCAGCATGGAGACCCGCGTGCACAAGGCCAGCCGGCGGCAGCCCGGGGCCTCCGGCCGGCTGCACCGCATGGAGACGGGCGAGTGGGTGTGGGAGAGCGAGGAGGACGACGACGACGAGGACGAGGCGGCGCGCGACCGGCCCATGAACACGCTGGCGCGCGCCGACAGCTCCGACAGCGACAGCGACGACCGCGCCGCCTTCACCATCGGCTCGCTGGGCGCCGGCGCCGACGCGCCGCTCATCAACCTCGTGCTGCGCATGCGCAACGCGCGCAACGAACTCAACGATATCCGCTTCGAGTTCGCGCCCGGCAAGGACTCTGCGGACGGCATCGCCACGGAGCTGGTGGGCGCGGGCCTGCTGGACGGGCGCGACTCGGACGTGACGGCGCAGCAGCTGCAGCGGCTGGTGGACGACTTCCTGTTCCCGGCCGCGCTGCCGCCGCCGCGCTCGCTCACCTTCCGCCTGCAGTCGGCGCCGCCCGAACCCTCGGACGAGCAGAGTCTGCTCGGCTTCGCGCAGATTTCTATCGTGGACTGAACGGCTCGCCGATCGATATCTTATGTATGCTTAGGTACCTCCTACGTATTTTATGGGTGGATATGGAATTATATTAGTTGTAAGCCGTGGTGATTTTTGTGGATCGAAAGTTGAGACGGGCGGCGGCGATGTGACGGCCCAACGCTGGGCGTCGATGTACCCCCTGCCGCCGGCCGCCGCCAACCTCCTCGAAGCTGGCATCGACTTGTTTGTATACAAAAACTATCGCCGCGTAGCTCAAATGAATGTATAATATTTACATTATGATTAAGGGTGAATCTGAATTTATAAGAGTATTTTTTGTGATCGTACCGTGTCAATTTTGCTGCTTTCACAACACTGTAATTGATTACGACCCACATTCGCTAATTTTGCAATGATATATAAATGATGATTAATGAGATAATAGTTTGCGCAGGCGTACTAAAGACATCCAAAATGTAAGTAAGCACTTCTAGGATATTTTACTTGTTTGTATAAAAAAAAAACCTAATATTTGTAATACCTATATAACTTTAAAAACAATTTCCAAGTGCCATATTTTAAAAATATGAATGGATTAAAATTGTGTACTGTAAGTTTCACAGTGATAAAATTGCATATAATAATAATCATTACAGTGTTAATTTTAAATAGCAGGTCTATATAGCACCATAGAATGTTCTTTTTATATTGTTATTTGTTTGTTGCTTATTTTGGAAGTATTTTAATAATAAAAAAACATTAAATTGATTTCGGCAGGATGTTTTATTAAAACCTCTATTATTTTTCAAAAATGTTAACTAAAAGCTATGTTCGATCTTAGACTACATTTACATTAACAATTTCACGATGATGGAGTACTGGCATTCTGCTTTATTCATTACAAGTGGTTAATTCACAAATAGCCAACTTACTCCGTTACTTTCGTACCCAGCAGACCTGCCCAGTGTGTGAAACAAATACGTATCTGTAAAAACTCATTTTGGCATCTAAACACTGTCGAAATAAACCATCTATAACATTCCAAAACATTACCCAACTTTCTTTCCTGTTAAACATTATAAAGAGATTCTTAATTCTAAGCGTAATAGAAATTGAAAAAGCAACAACGGTATAAAAATAAGTATTTAGGTACATACAAACTTAACATCATAGCATGTTGGTCCACAAAGAAAAAAATAAGTTTTATTTTATCGGCTACGAGTATTATTAGACTACCACAACGAAAATGCGTTTTGTCATTTTTACAAGTTATTCTAGTTAAATGCGACGCAGTCCATACTTGTTAACTTTCGAGTTTATTTAGTAATTTTAATTGACAATTTCAATAAATTGATGTTCAAGCGAAAAGTTAAGCAGAATCGCCACTGAGCATAACAGTAATTATTTTAGTTTAATTTTTAATTTACCGTATGTATTGGCTGGCCACAACATTGCCATGAACTTATAAAAACATTAAAATTAAATAAAACTTCCTCAACTTGCCGTAACTGTCTAGTAGTCCTAACGCGACTGCTACGCTACAGCTCTTAAGTTCGTTTCCCAGGTCAAGCAAAGTGTTATTGGTTATTTCTATGAAATTCTCAATAACAGCGAGGAATTTATTTGTGGCCGGGGCCGAGCCTATTGCCATAGTTCTACTACATAAACTGGATGAATGAATTTAGATATCGATTTCTACCTCGCGTAATAATGTCGATATATTTTAACGTGCTGAATTTTTTTGGCAATTTTGTATAATCACAACTTATTCTACTGGAATACGAGTCATACTGGTAAGCGTTCGCTTTTTTTAAAATTATGAATAAATTATATACAATGTTGCAGCCAAGAACTAGTTTTTAAGTACACAGCATACATTATTTCATGTAAAAAATATTCAAATCGCCATGATTTACAATTGTTATGTACCTTATAATATGCTAGTGCTAATATATTAATGTTTGAGAATCATTTACATAGTGACTAGGCAAAATGAAGCGTCTAATTAAGTACTTAAACCTAATACACTCACTCTAGTAAGGCATTAACAACATTGGATTGTGTCGAAATAAATAAAATAATTTAATCAATGTGTTTGTAGTAAAAATATTGTAAATAATACTTAGAACAACTATTTAATGTAAACTTATAAAATAATTGTGCAGAAATAGAAACAGCAACTCTTAATGACTAGTAGAAAAGTAAATAATGTTATGGCACATCTAAGCAAATATAAAATTAATTTATTTCATACTTTGTGCGCGAGTACTTAAGTAATAAATACTATAAAAATAAATATTTAATGCGCTACAAATAATACTTGGAAGACTAAATTATTTTGTGGAATGTTGCGCGAGAATTGAAATATAAAATCATGAGATTCATTTATCGCACGCAGTTATTAATTTATTAACACAGATCTATTATACTGTAAATTTCAGACGATGTCCATCGGTTAAGTGTTAGTAAGGCCGATCAAATCTGTAGGCCCAGGCATGAACAACGATTAGGAACGTAGAGACTCGACAAATCCTTGTGCCGTGCGAGACAAGTAGTCATAAGCTTACAAATTAATTGTACTATAAGAAAGCGTATAGCGGTGACTTATTCTAAGTACGCGAAGAGTTTGTACGAATAAGACTCGTCGAGACGTCTCCACCAGAAAAACGTAACCCCGGATTGTGAATTCGTAGTTAAAACCATAGTAAGAAGAAAAGAGTTCATTTACCGTACAGGTATCAATGGAGAAAGAAAAGGCGAGAGAGAAAGACTGCAAAAGGCGAACTTACGTGTCTCTGGCGGCGTCGTTCTTAACTCCTAGAAACTTATCGGTACGCGCCGGAAAAATTTGACACTCGGGAACCTGACGAGCGACGGCCGCCGCGGCCGCACGGCGAATCAAAACAACTCCACAACCTTACGCTTCAGGTAGTCCTTGAGCGGCGCGTAGTAGTGCCGGCGCAGCGCCACCAGCTCCGGCTTGCGCTTGAGCGGGCGCAGCGCCGCCCAGTCTGTCTCGAACACCACCAGCGCCGCCAGCGCCAGCGTCAGCCACACCACCACGAACGACGGCACGAACGCGCGCAGCAGGCTGAAGGGGCGCGCCGCGGGGGGCAGCGCCGCCGCCGCGCCCCACTCCTCGCCCGCGCCCCCGCCCACGCCCCCCATCCCCCCCACCCCTGCGCCCGCCGGCACTGACGTCATCCCAGACTCCGACGACGAGTGCTCGAACGAGTCCCGCACGCTGTACTCCGATGGAAGCGCTGCCAAGTTACACAACTCGTCAGAAAATGCGCTTCTTATGCATCGCACCGGTAGGATTTGTATGTCGAGGCGCATTTTGCGATTCCCATGACCCTGACTTTAAGGTGAAGGAGGGCGAGAGCGGTTTTTAGTCGGTGAAAATCCATGAGGACTCTCCGCACAATAAAAACACGGTAGGAGTTATATACCACATCAATCCTAACTAGAACACCAACTACTACTAATCGGAAAAATTAAAAGTTATAGAATAAACATTCATAGTGTTTATCTAGACTTCTGGCTGATGCAAAAATCATATGTAGTTATACTCGTCCATGAACATAATAATAAATATAAATACTTTCGCAATACATGTGTCAATCAATGGTTTATTAGCAAGAAGCTTCGACCTAAATCTTGAGCTCTCTTGGTGAAGGACTGGACCAAAGATTCTCACAGCATGCAGAGTGAATGGGTTCCTCACATTAGTCGGTAGAAGGTATTAACCTTTTGAACGCCAGAGTATAAACGTATCGCCGTACCCCTAACGCCAGGCCACTTTTTCTGTCAAATTACACAAGGTAGTGAAAACACACTAAAGTAATGATTAAATTGTTTATTTCATAATATGGTGCGACGTATATTTTGCCATATATATGTGACAATGGCGTTCAAAAGGTAATACCATGTTGCGGGTCGAGCACTATTTGATACGTAATAATATTTTGCTTAGGTAGGTCGAGCAGTGTTATTGGGATTTTCTATGAAATTCCCAGTAGCAGCTCGAAGACTGGATTTGTGCCCGGTTAATGGCAATAGGCTCGCCCCTTATTACATGAGACCTAAACATACCGGCGAAAAGTGGGTGTACATTAGTACACCTCTGCTTAACCCTTCGGGCGATACAGGCGTGATCATATGTCATGTTATTATTTTGCTTGTATAAGTTGTATGACCATATTGGTCCAGTCCTGGGTTCCATTCCCAAATAAAAAACTGATATTGGATTTTTCTATAAAATTCTCAATATTAGCAAACGGGCTCATATCCAAACTTTCGCACTGTAGTCGTTGTCTCTATCCCTCACGATGCGAACGCGTGCCCGAGAGGTGAAACGACAATATATTTGCAACATTTTTGCGTGTATTTATTATTCCGAAATTTGAAGATTACTCTTTTAATATAGTTATTACGCAGATTTTTTAAATTGTAATAGGATATTCATTATCTGGGATCGCCATGAGTCAAGAAAGTCAAAAACTAGCATAAAGTTGGGTCGTTTTCATCTAAAATTAACAATCGTTGAGCTCGTGTAACATTTTAACCGTGTATTGAAATGAAGTTTTTCGTTCAATTAACGTATTTTAATGATAAGATTGTTCGTGCAAAATTTGAAAGACTTTCATTGGTTAAAATTCAAGATAGTACCAAACTACTTTTGTATGGAGCGCGGAGCGGATACTATCCTCTTAATTAAGTAATTTTACCTATGCGGCAGTTAGGAATGGCTCATTGTGTACTCGTATAATAAGATGAACATACCAGGTGACTTGGCCTCCTCGTGCACGGTCCGCAGCTGGTCGCTGCAGGCCAGCGCGATGTCGACGGCGGGCCCGGACAGCAGGCACGCGCCGTTGCAGGCCTCGTCCGCGCCGCTCTCCTCCAGCGGCGCGCTGTGGCTCGACCTAGGTAAGCTGCTGTACCCTGCACAAACAAAACAACATTTTTATAGATACAATTGACCCAGTATCAATGGGAAACTATTGTGTGTCAGGTAACAGCTATAACCCACTGTACATTAGATATAAATCAGTTGCATGGGATAGATAATAGAATGGGAAACTATTGTCACAATGAGATGAGATGTTTGAGTATTTCCCATGACCTACGCAAATGTCTTGCTGATCTGGTATCGTTGTGCGTCGGGTCGTTGGGCTCCCTAAAAAATGGTTGAGCTACACGATGACTGATGTATGCGTTCCGTCAGTTACGACAGGTCAACTCAAAGCTGGTATGGTTCTTTCTTCAAAAGGCCTGTTCAGATTTTGCCCTACATTGAACTCGCATATAATATAACTATTGTCTGGACTTTAAAAGAGACCATGATTCTCTGAGTTTGTTTCGACGTTTCTTCTCAGAGGTCGTCAGATAGGAAACGTCGACGCCATCTAGTTAAAAAAAAATGTAAAAAAACGACTTGTAAAAGTGTCTTAAAAGATCTATTTACAGAAAATAAATATCATATCATTTCATTTCATCATCAATATAAGAATCTATATTATTTTT
This sequence comes from Subacronicta megacephala, assembly GCA_958496365.1. Taxonomy (NCBI): domain Eukaryota; kingdom Metazoa; phylum Arthropoda; class Insecta; order Lepidoptera; family Noctuidae; genus Subacronicta; species Subacronicta megacephala. The sequence goes on from OY292514.1 coordinate 3,270,633, forward strand.
CTGTGCTATTCTTTATTCTGTGCTCTTGTATTATTCTGTATTTAACATAAAACATACCATCACGCCTGTATTCCCCGAAGGGTTAGGCAGAGATGTACTTAATGTACACCCACAGTTCGCCGGTATGTTTAGGTCCCATGTAATAGGGGGCGAGCCTATTGCCATTCACCAGGCACAAGTCCAGACTCCGAGCTGCTACTGAGAATTTCGTAGAAAAACCCAATAACACTTTGCCGACCTGGGGATCGAACCCAAGACCTCTAGCGTATCAGTCGCGATTGGGACCACTAGACTAATGAGGCAGTTATTCTGTATTTGTACATCACAAATAAATAAGTTGTGTCAAAATCTATTCTAGACCTGTGGTGACACTATTTAAGGTTGAAGCGTCAGGATTAGACGCGAAATTCAGTTTTATCTTGGTTTTTTCGCAAATTATTCGTCTATAACACACTATAATAGGTACATGGCAATAGAAATTGAATATTAAAACTTTAGCTTAAAGTCGTATAAGAAGTTTATCAGTTATAATATGTGAGTACATACCGAGGAAGAATATGCAAAGCTGAAATAGATAGTAAAGGATAAGACTGTTCCTTAAAAGTATAGATGTAGTGATGAAATAGATATGTACGATAAATACCGAAGTCACCGGTCATAGGCGTGGACGGAGTGGCCGGCACACTAGACGCTTTCCTCTTACCGCCAGCGCTGGAACCTTCCTTCTGAAACGAAGGGAACATCATACAGCACCTACACTATGTTATAGGCTAGATAGGCACATAAGATGATTTAGGGGGCGAGGGGGATTAACCATGACTGTCTTGACAGTTCTAGCAAAGGTCAAAAAGATGTGCAATGTTAAGATTATACCTAATTTAAACAAATAAAAGTGTATTAAAAAAAGGGGCGAGGGATTCGGCTGAATCTTATTTTTTCTTACAAAGAGAGAATCAAAAACTGGCAAAAATCGTCTTACGTAATAAATGAATGGTGCCCTAATGATATGAAACTAGTTTTTGATTTTTTAAAACTACCTATTTTAATACTTTAATTGTCTGACTGATTATTTTAAAGGCCTTATAAGAAACTGCGTCATTAAATCGATTTCTAAATAGGGACATCCGCTTTGAGATCAAGACTATACAAGTATTTACCCACACTGGCTCTATTGGTAAGACACGACAGACGCGGTACGAGTATACAAGGGGATTCTTACCCACTAAAACCACCTCGGTCGCCAGTATCAGCATATGGAGAGCACTGTGTCCTCTTAATAGAGAACTCCAGCACCTTGTTCTACGCCTGATAGGGCACATCCTTGGGGTTGCAAACTATACCTGAGAGTCTCTGGGCGCAAGTAGTCCGTCTCTCTCCAGGATCTCTCGCTCAGTACGTCCCACGTACTTGAACTTGGTTCCCCACGAGAACAAGCCGCCGCCCGAGTACACGCACGCGTCCGATGACGACGGAAGCCTAAGGACAATGCATTCAAAGTCAAAGTCAATCGAATAAATTATACATACCAAAGTTTCATTTATCCCTCCACAATAAATTTCAATAGTGTGACATAAGATATTGTAGAGCCTGGTGCCCGAAATAAGGTACGATATCTTATGTTACAATTCACCAGGTCAATGTTTTGGACAATTGGACCATTTCACATGATTTTATCCTTAGATAAATATTTTTTTAAGTAAAATATAAATATACAGGTTATTAAAATAATTAAATAAAACAGCACAGTCAGTATAGAGGATCCTAAACGTTTGGTGTAAATAATATATCTCTATAATAGATATATTCGGTATTTTAAAACGAACACCTTAGCAATGTAGGTATGACGTGTCGACTTTATTCTATCTCTATTGATACTAACTTAATACAATACAATACAGTACAATATCTTTATTTGTCTGAATATGGTTATTAAATATACTTCATTGCACTTTTGTTTACCGCGGTAACCGTATGTACATACCATTAGCATTATAATGTGAATGAATAAATTGTGATAAGCATAAACATTTGTTTCATGTTATACACACTGACAGCTCAATAATAAACCCAACATGTTAAAAACTAGTTTTATTTTAACGTACGCACGGCTCCACATCAAGCTGTACAAAACCAGTATAGGCTGGCCTTGAATGGTACGGAAACCCTTTAAAATGGGAGGTCAGACTAAGTTGTTGGAAGTCTGGTTTTGTATAGCTTGATGTGTAGCCATGTGTACATTAAATTTAGATAAACTTAATTTAAGGTCAGTAAATAAAAGGTACTTACGTAAAGAACAGCATCTGTTCGATGGCACAACACCACACGTGGCGGCAGGCCGGACCGTTTGGACATTTAAAACCTACCGTGTGTTTCTTCTGAAAAACAAAATTAAAACAAATTATTTAAATAAAAATACCATCACGCCTGTATTACCCGAAAGTATGTACACATTGTACACCCACAGTCCGCCGGTATTTTTATCCCTATTGCCATTAGCCGGGCACAAATCCAAACTACGAGCTGCTACTAAGAATTTTAAAGAAGAACCTAATAACACTTTGCTCCACCTAGGACCTCTAGCGTAGCAGTCGCGCTTGAGACCACTAGATTAATGAAGCAAATAATTATCACACCCTTTTATGAGACAACCAAGACATTGACAACCAAGGTCTAAAACAGCCCTTTTAGCAATTCATATTTAGGACCCATTACAGCTCCTAAGCAATTTTCACATGAAGGTTTTATGGCACTATATTGCCAGCAATTGCTCTAACCGATAATCTATCGTAGCGATGTCCCTATCCCGCATAATACAACTGTTGGCACGTAACTCATTAAAATAGCATAATTATCATCTATTTCTAGATGCATATTAATTAGAAATTCTACATAGTCATAATAAAATAGTTCCAATCCACACCATACGGTGCGTGTTTCATAAATTATGATGAAACACGTATGTTCCATCTGCATATGATCGCTCATACCTCGCGACATGTGATCAAAACTATTAAAAGCATAGATCAGATAGAATACTGTATTCAGCTTCACCTATATGTACCCGTAATTTCATGGTTTTTGGTAAAATAACAACACTAGTCGAAAAATAATGGTACCGGGTTAAACAAAAAGTTGTATGGCATCAATCTGCTACGCACAGGTCTGTAGCAATTCTCACACAACCCTACTACCGGATATTTAATGAGTCTAATCATTAGTGAACTGTAAACGCAACTAAAAATATGAAACGCCCCAGACTTAACAACAGAAATATAAACTGTTTTTGGTATTTTATTTCGGAATGCGTATACGTCACGCAAAACAAAAATGTTCACATGCCATTATTTTGTGGGCAGGTACAAAACAGTTAATTGGTCGAAAATTCTTGTTCATAAAATAGTTCTTTGGATATTGCTTGATAACAATCTACGCATTATGCTCACGTTTCAAAATAGTTATAACTTTGTGTACTTTATTCCTAATATTTTGTAAACTATTTCTACATACTCGTGCATACACTCACTCTTTTTCCTATAGGGGAGGCAAAAACTATAGAACGCCTATTGCTATGATTCTGCTATTATAATTCTATTACTTTGTCCACGTTTCTATAATGATGTCTAAGGGTTGTATCTACTTGACTTCCTTACTCTACCAAGATCATCATCAACCCGTAAACTCTCCCACTACTGCTGGGGTCGGGTATCCTCTCATTATAAGTGGGATTAGCCTATAGTCCAACAACTTCTTTATCAATATAGGCTACTCTATGTACTTATGTTACAAATTGTAATTGTGATTACAAAACCGTTTAGTTGCGTAATTTCTAATTCGCAAAATTGCACCCGAGTCACGAAAGGACTGATTCGAAAATGGACTAATTCTTAAAAGGACTAATTTGTGGAAGGACTTATTCGGAAAAAGACTAATTCGCGAAATGGCCTCGTTCCTGTTGCGTAAATGATAGAAATATTAAAAAGTAGGATTCACAATATTCCTATGAGGTAATTCAAACATGGAATTTCTAATTTGATTAAACAGAAAAAAAAAGTTTGTAATAGGTAATTGCGAAAAAAAATTGTTTGTAATAAGTGTACGCATCTGAAGTTTCCGCAAGTGGTTTTCCAGTGCAAATTTTAGTATAAATAAAAAAGCGGTGTAAAGATTTTTGCAAGTCGTAATTCGTAAATGATTCATGCATTTGTGATTATTTTCCTTACTAAATTATATATTTAAGTATAAAACTTTCCCTTGCAATTCGGCTAAACTTTAAACTTCAGACGCACGGTTATTTCGAATGATCTGTGTGTTGAGACTCAGTACGCAAGGTTCACCGGTTTTGAAGAGTATTATAGCCATCTACAATGACCATGAACGTAGGCCTACGTTAAGCAGTGGACGGCAATAGCCTGACATGATGATGACAATGACCATTATTTGCAACATAATCTCCATTGATGCACTAAGTTCTGGAACTGTCAAAAGGGGTCGAATGTAGGGGCCTATTCAGATAACCAATTTCATGTTTCAACAATAGACCTTTGAGCTAAATACCGGTCATTTCATTCCGGAACGGGATAGCGGTCGAACGGTCTTACATTATAATACACTTCAGACATGCATAATTTCGTAATATTATTCAAGGTTATAAGGGCAGCTGTTGTTTTCATTGAAATGACCCCTCTGTTATTATACAGCTGTATATGTATATTCAATGTCTTGGCTTTGTTACTTTCTATACATTCATTATATACATAAAACCCAAATATCCCACCGTTGATCTTAGGAATTAGGCAGCTAAAGCTTTACTTTCAAAATAAACACTATTTGAAAATTTATCAAATTCACACTATTTTTTGTTATTTATGCCATTTATTTATTATTATTTATTATTATATATTTTTTAATTTTATTATTTGTTATTTTTGACTGCCTCGTTGGTCTAGTGGTCCCAATCGCGACTGCTACGCTAGAGGTCTTGGGTTCGATCCCCAGGTCGAGCAAAGTGTTATTGAGTTTTTCTATGAAATTCTCAGTAGCAGCTCGGAGTCTGGATTTGTGCCCGGTGAATGGCAATAGGCTCGCCCCCTATTACATGGGACCCAAACATGCCGGCGAACTGTGGGTGTACATTAAGTGCACCTCTGCCTAACCCTTCGGGGAATACAGGCGTGATGGTAAGTAAGTAAGTAAGTAATAATTTCTATAATAAACAGCCTCATTAGTCTAGCGGTCCTGAGCGCCACTGCTACACTACAGGTTCGATTCCCAGGTCGAGCAAACTGTTATTAGGTTTTCTATGAGTCTCAGTAGTTCGGAGTTTGAATATGTGCCCGGTGAATGTCAATAGGCTCGCCTAAACATATCGGCGAATTGTGGGTGTACAGGGAATACATGCGTGATGCGGGTATTTTCATAAATCCACTTAGAATTTTAGGCTTACAAACATTTTCCGCCCTGACGATAATAATAATTATTATTTATATATATATCACAATCAAAGTACAGATAAATTAACAATAAACATAGTATTTAAGATAGTATCACATCACAAATGTTTGGATAAACTGTGGTACCCATGATAAGATTTAAGTTGTGTTATGGGTACCAGGACTCTCTCACAAAATATATTACAACATAGACTTATGTTTAGAATCTAGAAAAACTTTATTCATCTTTTATCTATATGTACTAATATTAAAGCTGAAGAGTTTGTTTGTTTGTTTGCTTGAACGCGCTAATCTCAGGGACAAAGGTTCCAATTTAAAAAAAATCTTTTGTGTTACATAGCCCATTTATCGAGGAAGGCTATAGGCTATATATCATCACGCTAAGACCAATAGGAGCGGAGCATAAATGAAAAAAATTGCAAAAACGGTAAATATTTAAATGCAGAAAAGCCGTAAAACCTCGCGGGCGAAGCCGTGGGCGGAAAGCTAGTTCTTTATAAATATAGTTATCTAGATTAAACCAATAGAAACGATGTTCATAAAAGCCTTACCTCTGGATAATTAAGATGTACTATGAACATTCGTCCCTCGAAATTGATCTTGTGTACTTCAGACCATTTGAAGTGGTGCGTCTTCCGACTGCCTTGGAACGTCAGGATGCCGCTGTGGTTGATGCCAAGGTATAACTGATTGCCTCTGTGGTCCTGCGAGACAAATACGACTATTGTTAAGATGACGTGCAGCTTTTTTATATAATTTGCACTCGCCATTAACATTTGGTGTGAAATAAAGAATATTCTATTCTATTTATTTATGTCTAGACATTGTTTTAGAGGTAGCAAGTTGATATGAAATGTGGTTAGCCTTGTAAAATTAGCTTTTCAACTGTGTTACCAAGATATATACAGTATAACATTTAATTCGGCTCTTTAGTAAAATATGTTGGTAATTTAAACTGAATGTTTGTTTAATATATGTCAGAGTTAAACTAATAATTTGATAAATTATTTTAAAAACTATTTCATTATTTAAAGTATTAACTATAATATTGTTGACAACTTTGGTTCTCCTACGAATCTCCTAATTTATGAGTGAGCAGTGTTATTGGGTTTTTCTATAAAATTTTCAGTAACAGCTCAGAATTTAGAGTTTGGACTTGTACCCGGCATTAGGCTCGCCCCTTATTACATAGGACCTAAATATACCGACGAAATGTGAGTGTACATTAGAACACCTCTGCCTAACCATGGCGGGATGGTATACAGGGTGGAAGGGACATCGACTCACATCCGCTTACCACGAATTCAGTACATGACATGTCTGGACGCCCTTGCGTAGACATTTTTTGTCGGTTATGAAAAGAAAATCAGCTTTTTCATGCAAAAGTACAATACCTACACGATCAATATGTATGGAACAGCTGATTTTTAAAAACATAAACGACGAAAAATATCAACGCAAGGGGGTCCAGAATCATGTTCGTCGATGTCCCTTCCACCCTGTAATTAACTATTGAAGTGAAGAAAAAAGCCTGCAAGTCCAGTGATTTTCCCAGCAGTGGGTCAGTAAATGGATGAATGATAATTAACTATTTATCAAATAAAAGGGACACAACATATATACCCAAACCTTGACAGGATGGGGATCGACGCCATAGGTGTCGAGTTGGCAGGCGATCTTCACGAAGGTGCGCTCGGCCTCCTGCGTGGACATGCCCTTCACCCCTCCACTACCACCCGGGGTACCTTCCACGGGCTCCCTGTGTAGTTCCTGCACACCACATCCAGCATCAATTTAACATTTCTTATATTGGGTTCGAACTCTAGACTTATGACTTGACAGTCTAATGGTCGTGGGTAGTGCAGTGATAGCCTAGTGAGGTAGTGCAGTGATAGCCTAGTAATATGACCATTGGACTGCCAAGTCAAAGGTCTCGAGTTCGAATCCAAGGCACGCACCTCTGACTTTTCGAAGTCATGTGCGTATTAATAATTAATTATCACGCGCTTAAACGGTGAAGGAAAACATCGTGAGGAAACCTGCATGCCTGAGAGATTTTCTTGACGGCGTGTGAAGTCTGCCAACCCGCAGCAGGCTAGCGTGGCAGACTATAGCCTAATCCCTCTCGTACTGAGAGGAGACCCGTGCCCAGCAGTGGGACAATGTAATGGGCTGATGATGATGAGTCTAATGGTCATATCAGTAGTTGACTTCGCAACGATCTGGATGCGTTTATGGCTGACTGGCAGGAGAAAGCGAAGTGTGCCTATCTCTTCGAGAACTGAAGCCGTGATGATATGGTGTTGCGACACTTCTTGTCATAACATAACATGCCATCATGGTTTTATTCCCCGAAAGGATAGGCAGAAATGAAGTCTTCATTATCCGCATAGAACAAATATTATAAAAAACAAATAATTAGGTCCTTGGCCATTTATGTGTTAGATTTGTGTTAGCATACGCAAAATCGTAGTATATTAAGAAATACAAACATATCTACATGTTATTTACTTTTTCGATAATTTTATTACAACGTTGAACTTGACTTATCGCACACATACACGTGGAGGACTGCTTAAGGTTAAGAACGAAACATATTGAATATCAAGTTAGATAACACTATCATCCAAAGCCCGACGAATTTCCCGGCAAGAATAATAAAAATTACTTAATTTAGGCGGATTGTCACGCTTTGGGCGCCAAATTTATTTTACGCAATCTAGTTTCATAGCAGTAGAAATTCTGACATCATTTATTAAACATAATTAAAAAAAAAAGCTTACTTGCAATGTGGATCGCACATTACTAGTATTCTTGTTAACCCCTCGTACTAAGCTAAATGCTTGTATTACGAGTGGGTTCACGTTGGTAGTGCAATGTGTGGGTTTCGAACCGGAAACCACATGATCGCAAGTCCGAAGCCCCATCCATTAGGCTACCCCCACTTAAATTACCTACCGCCATTCTGCCAAATTTGACAATTTACACAGCTATTTCCTAAAATAACAATTTTCTAAGTACTTGAATTCAATTACATAGTTGATTCATAATCAGTTAATTTTGATACGTTGACAGATCAACCGTTGCGCGTTGGTTCAACTACGAGTAGTTCGTTGATTCAACGCCCATCGCTACTATACCGGCAAAACCGAATGGGACAGCGTTTGCTTCAGTTAATTGTTAATAATAAACATAAAGAATGAAGATTACCTGTATCCTGGCTTCGATGGTGTCCGTTTGTCTCAGCAGCAGCCGCATCTCGGTGACGTAGTTACCCACGTGGATGTTTGGATCATAGTCGCCGAGTTCGACTAAACACAAAAACAAAATATTGTCTGTACTTTGACAACTTTCAATCGATGACAGCAAAGGTGTAAAATATTTTAGTAATTGGGGGCTATGATTGAATGATAAAAAGGCATTTTTTTTGTTAAGTACATTTTATAACTAAGTACTGCCAAATTTGTCTATTTGGCTTAACCGCCACTGTCTATTCGCCTACATATATAGCTATTAAACGCTATTTTTCTGTGTACCTGTTATGGTAAGTGGCTATCTTTTCCCCTCGTTCCATCACGCCGGTATTCCACCAAAAGTTTTCACGGTAATCCCACATATTTTTTGTCCATTCGAATGAAAACGCGAGACAATGCTCAAAATGCAAAATTAAGGCATCTGTAGGGACGTTTGGTATCTATAGCATGCGCAAGATGGCGATCGAATCCATACAAGCACATGCACCCACAATTCACCGGTATGTTTAGTTCCCATGTATCGGGCAAAACTCCGAACTGCTACTGAGAATATTAAAATAAAACTGCTTTACAGTTTTATCAGCGACCGTGAACGCTGTAAAAGTTCCGAAACGTCAGGATTTGATACTTAATGTAAATATAACGCGAGAAACTCGGAAAAGTAGTTTTATTGAATACTGGAGAGCTGTCCGCGGCTTCGCATAGGACCCCAGTTATCCCACGGAATAAACTGTAGCTTTCTATCTTTATTATAAACCTGAAGGGTTTGTTTGTTTGCTTGAACGCGCTAATCTCAGGAACTACTGGTCGATTTGAAAAAAAAACAGTTTTAGAAATCATAACGCTAAGACCAACAGGAGCGGAGAATAAATTTAAATTGAGAAAAGTCGAGAAACTACGCAGGCGAAGCCGTGGGCGGATAGCTAGTAATGAAATAATTATTAAAATCGGTCCAGTAGTAACAAATTATTCCTGTTTATAATATAAGTATAGATGTCTAATATTCCCTATACCTAGACGTATGGTATCTGTATTCGACCGCATCCTGTAGTCTTATCGGCATGCCCGTGTCGTGTCGTAATCATGGCAGCAATGTCAACCTAAAGCCCATACTAACTATAAAAAAACCTGTAATCGTTATCAGAACCATGGTACATTCAAAACGTGTTTTTCGAGGGCAATAACTGATACCATACTCAATGTGTGTATTTCACATAATATACAAAATACTTGAGGAGTATGAGGAGTGCTGGCTCAGTATGCGAGGCCGCTAATTCCAGAGGTGAATTAATAGGTTAAGCAAAAAATCCTTCTATACAATTCTCAGTAGCAGCTTGGAGTTTGGAAATGTGCCTGGTTAATAGCAATAGCGTTGCCAGTTATTACTGGCGAACTAAGGATGTAGTACACCTCTAGCTAGTCCTTCAGGGATACAGGCATGATGTTATGTAATCATTTAAAACTTACTCAAACTTTGAACTGACAAGGAAAAGAAACGGAGTACTTTTCTTAACCGAAAGAAGAATCCTACACAACATAATTTTACGATAGCTGGCGGGTTTTTGCGGGAGACTAGCAAATATCATAGGCAAGAAGAAAACCTTCAAAAAAACTTCTAATAAGACTCACATAGAATCAAGTTGTGCTAGAATTATAACATTTAGTTACAGAATCATTATTTAAGGAGCAATATGATGACATATATTTGCAGGATCATTATGTGAGGAATATTGATACTATTTCACTTTTTTAATAATGTTGTGTTGCCCAACCCTAAAGATTTCGACTTTATCATGGGTCATCAATTGTATGTTAAAAAAAAACCTTACTTTGTATAATAAGTGCACCAAGCATGGCCGCCTCATTGGATGTACAGTACAACCTCCCATGTAACAGGTCCCTCTTCAGTTGTAAATATATCTGAAACCTAGTCACATCCTCCTTCAAGAGTAGTGGATTTGGGGGGTAGAACTTCACTCGAAAACTAAACAGTATGGGTGATGCATCTGCAAGAACACATAAATTTTGTTTTCAAAATGACCTAAATAATATAGAAGACCTTAAGAATAAGAAATTGATTGAAACAGACTGTTATTTTAATTATACAAGGTAAAATTGAAATTGTGAGCATACTTTCAAATAAAGACGCTTCTCATATATACAATACTATTTGCATTAAGATTAAAATGACACAAAAATATGGGTATGGATAGCCATGATATCTAGAATTAATGATGAAACAGGCTATTATAGCAAAAAAAGGGAAAAATAGAAGATCCCGACTAAATAAATCAGCAAATGAAACACATTACATTATAATACTATTAAGGCTTTACAAATATGCCTAGATATTCCTTAAAAGTACTAGATTAATAGGTTAAGTCAATGTCCATGACTTCAATTTCACCTTGTATGTATATGTAGACAAAACAGAACAATTTTTGTGGTAACAATTTAGCCTTACCTTTGACTTGTTTCAGTATTAACTTTGCCATATGTAGCCAATGCTGAAAAAAGAAACATTATTTTTTTACTGCCCTACCACTGAGTTGTTTGAAAACAAAAACTTTTTTAATTGATATTTCCCAGTGTTTCAAACAGACAACATTTAAATATAATAACATACACAAAAAATATACACAGAGTGCCTCATTGGTATAGTGGTCAGAAACAAGACTGCTGAGCATAAGGACCTTTGTTTGTTTCCCACATCAAGCAGTGTTATTGTGATTTTCTATAAAAATCTCAGGAGCAAAAACATTTGGGTTTCTACCTGGTATATAAAATAAGAGAGAGATAAGAGATGATTTAAAAGGATCCTTGTTTCAATGTTTTAGTGGTTTTATACAAAAATTAGAACACATATTTTTCGCAAGCATTCAAGAGACTATGTTTTTATTTTATTTTATTAATTCTTTGATGACTACTTCTAGACTACCCCATACTTCTGACATGCTGACAACACTGATATTGGAAATATAAGTTCTTCATTTCGCTATTTATATAGCAGCAGAAAATGTATTAATATACGCACCCTTTGGCCACCGGCGTCTACATACCGAAGCCCGAAATAATCAGTCTCAGTAAGATTCAACTGTTGACATACATGCTCCAACAAAAACTTGCCCTTGTAACTCGGCTGAAAACAAACGCCATTTATTATAAATTGCTACCTCCACAATATTCATTGCGAGCGGACAAATACTTACGTGAAATTCACATTCTAATATTTCTGTATCTTCTAAAAGTCGCACTGTACATTTATAAACAATATCTCCGCGGCTTTTGAACATACTGCCAACAAATAATTTTACCACAATATCACCTAAAATGATCCTACCAATAACTCATTTTATTTTAATTAACACTCATCGTTAACTCAATTTTAATTCCGTAAATGAGTTCATTCAAATTTTCATTTGTTTCGTTTCGATTCGACACGAGAATATGAATGGGGTGCGGACAGTGCGGTGCGGGGGGGTGAGAAAATTTGACATAATGGTTCGTAACTTCGTTCTAGTTATAAAGCATAGCTACACATCAATCTATAAAAAACCAGTATAGGCTGGCCTTGAATTGTGCAGAGAATGCTTACGATAGAAGTTCAGGGTAAACTGGGTTTGTACAACTTTATGAGTAGCCGTGTGTACCTAAGTTCGTTCAATTTGTTTAGGAACTAGATGAATCAAGACAACTTTTTTTTTTTTTATGTACTAATAACTCAAACATTATAAAATTTCCGATTAACACGATATAATTATATATCATTAGTTTATTTCAAAGAAAGACAAATAAAAATGTGTGTATACCACCTTAGTAAAGCAGCACGCAGTTGAATGGTTCAAATAGTTCAATACACGTCATTACGTAAACTAATAGTTATACAATACACAGGACATCGAAACTTCGAAAATGCAAACTGTTCGATCGATTACAAGTATAAATTAGGTAACTTCAGTAAAATAATTTACACTATACACAGTGTTGTCAATTGTCAAAACTTACATTTCTAAACGAAATAATAATTTGAAACGTCAGATCCGGTTGGTCTTCAATGTTGCCATATTTTATTATGTTTCCCGATATAGTGGTATATTAAATATTTTCTAATCGGACAAATAATTGTCGAAAGCTACTGTAAAAGTAAAATAAAACAATTGGGCGCCATTCTTTTATTACATAAGATGATTTTTGCCAGTTTTTGATCCCCTCCTCACCCTATGTAAGAAAAAAAGAAGAATCAGCCGACCTCTCCCCCGTGTTTAATTCTAATTACATAAGAATGTAAAGGAAAAAATATTTTTTTGTTAAAAGCTATTTTATTTCAATATTTATAGTGATAACATCTTACCATTGAATGAGAACATCTCAGGAGTGTACACTTTCAAATAAATAACTTTGATAGAAAATATGGGTGTACCCTAATATACTGAATATATCTGCGTATCCCTTTCGAGTGTACAGGCGTGATGTTTTGTTGCTTCATTGCTCAATATGCATAATTATTTACGTGATAGCAGCAATCGCGGTTGATTTGCTGGTATTTTTTGAAGAGTTTCGTTATCTGTCTCTGAAATTCATCATCAGATCTGTATACAATTTTAATGGGACCATTTCGGAATAAACACCTTTCGACCAAAAATAATTATTAATAATTATGCAAATCCGTTTGCAATGTGTAATTAAAATAACTAAAAACTAACTAAATTTATTTAACGAGTAGTTATTTATATTAATAAATTACTGTCGGAGATACCTATTAGCAGTTTTTAGTTTCATGCTTATTCCAGCCGATTCAAAACTCTTAAGTGCGTTATGCGTTCTGTACCTATCGCTAGAGTTGAAGGTAGAGTCCCAAATTTTAAATATTTCGATTAAGACGTCAAACAATTGAAACAAGAAACCCTATGTTATTAAGGAATCTTGTGACCATAATCTATGACGTCTTTTGTTTGAAACGTCGAATTCGGTTATGAATGGCGCGCGTTCCATAACGTTCGTTACGGAAACTTTTAGACTCAACACGACACAAATAAACATCCGAATTTAGAACCTCCTCCTTTTCGAAGTCGGTTAATTAACATTTAAATCATTATTCCGTTCTTACGTAAGTATTACTTAGAAACTTTAGTATTATATTAATGTATTTTGATTTTTAACCAACTTCAAAAAGAGAAGAGTGTATTAATGCCAAACAAAATGCCAAACGGTGACTCGCTGGCGATTACAAAAGTGGTGCGTAGACTGAATATCAGCGGCTATAGACACACTAAATCGCTGCACCGATCGTATTAAATTAATATATTTTATTATTGCACTGCAAAGTCATAGGTCTCTCAGTTTGAATTCAAGGCACGGCACTGGCACCTCTGACTTTTCAATTACGTATTAATAATTAATGATCACTCGCTTAATATGGTTAAGGTAATCTGCATACCTGTGAGATTTACTGGATGGCGTGTGAAATGGAATATAGCCTAACCTCTCTGACTTTAAGAGATGAATCGTGCTAACTAGTAGGACATTGAATGGGTTGATGATGATGAGCCAACTTATATTAGTATTTTGTGGTGTATATTTGAAATTAATACTCAGACACCAACCGAATTTGTATACCAACTATAAAATATGAGATGAATATGTGATTACGTTAGTTAATTAGTAGCCAGTGACATGCAATCACTGTTAATGTTCATATCCACACAGTGCCTTACTGCCTTCGGCATTGCCAGCGAGTTACCGTCGCTTTAAGTCACTGCCATGAGTACCTAGCTAAACTTGACATTGTCGCTGACCCTGTAACGAATTCGATGTTCCTTTTTTTTATTTAATAGAATATACTTTTTAGTTGGTATATAAATTCAATTGGCGTCTGAGCATCGGTGTGGAATACACAACACAAAATACTTGAAGCCGGTTATCGCTTTAAATTGTGTGGTAATTTTCCTTATTTAATTCGATATTTATCTACAACTTTAGTTATTGTTTACCCGTTAGCCCAAGTTGTATAAAACTCTTAATTAAGCGATTGTACCGGTGCAACAGTTCGGAAAGATTAACTTCAGACGTTCAGTTATTTCGAACCAACTGTACTTTATTTCGATTTCTGTCATAACTAGAATTTTAATACGAAAACGTCATCGACAATTTTATACTAACGCAAAATCGATATCCTAACTAACCAAGTCAAAATTTTGCATAACAGTCAAATATTACTGACTGCCTCCCTCAATATTCTAGTCGTCCTAAGCGCGACTGCTACGCTAGAGGTCCTGGGTTCGATTCCCAGATTGAGCAAAGTGTTATTGGGTTTTTCTATGAAAGTCTCAGTAGCAGCTTGGGGTCTGGATTTGTGCCCAGTTAATGGCAATAGGCTTGCCCCCTATTACATGGAACCTAACCATACTGGCGAAATGTGGGTGTACGTTAGTACACCTCTGCCTAATCATATGTTATGTCAAATATTAACATTAACACTTAGCATGACATGAAGATATGTAAATTTTGAGAACCTACTCTATTAAATTGTATAGGTGTGCCCTTAAAAAGTTTATAATTCTCTAGGTGCGAATAGGTACGAGCCAAATCACCAAATGACCAAAGTTAGACATTGTGTAACTCACCAAAAATTCGTGATCTGCAAATCAGATCGCGGCTCACTTGTGTGATCTGGATCTACGATCCGGCTCACATATCAGATCAATTTGACTTGTCTGATCAGTGCTTCTAGATTGCGAACGTAAAATTACAGTATTTTGAGCTAAAAAATACAGTATTATCCTGAAAAATACAGTAGATTTCAAAATTGTAATCTTAATTCAAATGTTTCTTGTTATTTTTTGTTAATTATTCGGCTATCACACAATTTAGGTACATAGAAGTGGAAAATGTGATATCAATATTAACTTATTCACAATCACAACATAATTACAAATCTACTATAATTACAGTGAGTCTGGAAGCACAGTGTCTGATTGTAGCGAGTCGCTGAGAGAGCCAGAGCAAACAGATCAATAGTTCTGTCAACAGATCAACAGATCAATAGTTCTGTCAACAGATCAACAGATCAAAAGATCTGTTGAACGTGCCCGCTCGCTCAGATCAGACAGATCTGTCAGATCATTTTAAGCTGCGATCTGCTGATTTTGTCAATGAGCTGCAAATCAACAGATCAATTGAGGTGATCTGAATCTTTGAGCTGGCTCAAATCTGAGTTATATACTATTAACCAAAATACTAGAAAACTCGGGAGTTTCAAAATTAGGTACTGCCACACCGAGCTCCGGAAGTGACTCTTCTCATTCCAGCCAGCTGAAAGAGCAACCATTTCTCGTCCATTCTGTTGGAGTCTATCTCGGATATTACACGTGGATTGTAATCCGTGGTGAGTGTCAGAAGAAATTGTTTAGTGCAGTGCTACAAAGTGATATTAGTTTGCAGTAAGCATAAACGAATGTGTTTTGTATCATATCAGCTAAAAATCGTGTCAATTTCGCCCTAATTACTTCAGTCATTGTGGTGTAATTCTAAACCTTTATCTTCCACGTTTTACATCCGACATAAGGTTACGATAACTTGTGATGAGATTATACTGTTGCTTTTGTTCATTTCATTGTTCTCTATAATATTTAAATTTGGAATACAAAACAATTTCGTTTGCTTACGCGTCACACTTGTTCACCGACCGGCTCACCACCACGTGGTTGATGCACACTTGTTTTTCCTATAACTTAGTTCTAGTACGATAGTTTTGTCTAATAATAAGTGTATAGAATGTTTTTGCAATAAAATTTAATTTTCCATACGTAAGCCGTAATGGCTGACATCCATTGTGAAATGTCAAGATAGGGCGAGGCGGCCATGCGGCCGCCATATTGCCGGCCGCTCGATACATGAGGTTGCGACCTTGCAGATGCCGGCTCGCATCGCACCACTTCGTGAATTTTTTTTAACAATAACATTATTTAAACTAGATTATTTTGTTTTGTTCTAGACTAACCAAAAATGGGCAAGGAAAAGATTCACATTAACATTGTCGTCATTGGACACGTCGACTCCGGCAAGTCCACAACCACCGGTCACTTGATCTACAAATGCGGTGGTATCGACAAGCGTACGATCGAGAAGTTCGAGAAGGAGGCCCAGGAAATGGGTAAGGGCTCCTTCAAGTACGCCTGGGTGTTGGACAAACTGAAGGCAGAGCGTGAGCGTGGTATCACTATCGATATCGCTCTGTGGAAGTTCGAGACAGCTAAATACTATGTCACCATCATCGACGCTCCTGGACACAGAGATTTCATCAAGAACATGATCACTGGAACCTCGCAGGCTGACTGCGCCGTGCTGATCGTCGCCGCCGGTACTGGTGAGTTCGAAGCCGGTATCTCCAAGAACGGACAGACCCGTGAGCACGCTCTGCTCGCTTTCACACTCGGTGTGAAGCAGCTGATCGTGGGCGTCAACAAAATGGACTCCACTGAGCCCCCATACAGTGAGTCCCGTTTCGAGGAAATCAAGAAGGAAGTCTCCTCATACATCAAGAAGATTGGTTACAACCCAGCTGCTGTCGCTTTCGTACCCATTTCTGGCTGGCACGGAGACAACATGTTGGAGCCTTCTACCAAAATGCCCTGGTTCAAGGGATGGATGGTTGAGCGCAAGGAGGGTAAGGCTGAAGGCAAGTGCCTCATTGAGGCCCTGGACGCCATCCTGCCCCCTGCTCGCCCCACAGACAAGGCCCTGCGTCTTCCCCTCCAGGACGTATACAAAATCGGTGGTATTGGTACAGTGCCCGTAGGCAGAGTTGAAACTGGTGTCCTTAAGCCTGGTACCATCGTCGTTTTCGCGCCCGCCAACATCACCACTGAAGTTAAGTCCGTGGAGATGCACCACGAGGCTCTCCAGGAGGCCGTACCTGGTGACAATGTTGGTTTCAACGTAAAGAACGTGTCTGTCAAGGAGTTGCGTCGTGGCTACGTCGCTGGTGACTCCAAGAACAACCCGCCCAAGGGCGCCGCCGACTTCACAGCACAGGTCATCGTGCTCAACCACCCTGGTCAAATCGCAAACGGATACACACCTGTATTGGATTGCCACACAGCTCACATTGCCTGCAAGTTCGCTGAAATCAAAGAGAAAGTTGACCGTCGTACTGGTAAATCTACTGAAGATAACCCCAAGTTTATCAAATCTGGTGATGCTGCCATTGTCAACTTGGTCCCCTCCAAGCCTCTGTGTGTAGAGTCCTTCCAGGAATTCCCTCCCCTTGGTCGTTTTGCCGTGCGTGACATGAGGCAGACGGTCGCCGTCGGTGTCATCAAGGCAGTCAACTTCAAGGAAGCTGGTGGTGGCAAGGTCACCAAAGCCGCCGAGAAAGCCAAGGGCAAGAAGTAGCTAGCGCTGTTATTAACAGCACAATTTTTCATTCAACTGCGATACTTCATTCACCGCAAGGTGTTCCGAAGGAAAGAAGGGCTACAAACTCATTCCTTTTCTATATTTTTTACAAGGCTTATACTGTAACATTATTTTATAATTTATATAAGGTATCTGAACTATTTTGTTATAACTGCAAACTAATGTGTAAATTCATAGAATAAAGGTAGCCTCCAGTAAAATTTCTTTTGACATTTTATTTCACCTAATCACCAAAACACCAATATAAAGGTACTGTATGATGGTACCTATTAAATGATAACAAAATACATAATCAAAGTTGACATGTATTATAAAAAAAATAAAAGTAGTAAATCTGATTAGAGGTAATTATAACTTGCACACTTTTCTCATAAATTTGTTGACCTAACCTATGTGCATTGGACTCTTACAGTAAGGTAATATTATTCAATGCCCAAGTACCTACCTAAAACCAAAAGTAGGTACCCATACAACGTCGGAAGTAATAGCTGTGTCACTTTAGTTTTGGCATAGGTAGATCTTACAAAAGTAGTTGGCATTTAGGAGTGTGTAGTCCGGTTGTATAGGTAGTCACTACTAGATATTATTGTACAGGTTAATGAACCCAAACTATTTCTGCTTTTAGAAAATATGTGGACAACATATAAATGGTAGTTCTTTCTCTAAACAAGAGGCCATCTTTCGTTGTAAACTCTGGTCGAGTGACATCCTTTAGTACCTACGGTTCAATACCCCTCTTACAACTCTCGTTACTGCTCTAATTACAAAAATAATTCAAGAGACAAATCGATAAACATGCATGTACCTATGTATAACATGACGGTCTACATATTTACAAATAATATTTGTCTTAGCTGTCATATTGTCAGTTTTCCATCCAAGATATAGGTATTTTACTACTTTCAGTCTAGGCCTCTAGAACTTAGAAGTACTACGTACCTAGTCTAGGTTTAAATTAGATGCAGCAGCTATTATGATACCTAGTTATTATGTCCTTGCTGCGAATTGCATTTATGTGATATCAATGATAGTTTTATTGATAAAGTTTAAGCCTTATTTTGATTTTAGGTTTTGAGGCCAATACATATTATTTATTTATACCTAATATCGTGTAAAATGTTAGGTAAGCACTCGTATAACAACTCAGTTTTAACAACAGAACGACTTGAACGGTTCTAGTAAATAGAAAAAAATATACAGTTCGACTGGAACTGTATATTTTTTCTATTTGCTTACGAGGAGAGCAAAAAGAAATAAAATATTAGGTACGCACGGCTACACATCAAGCTATACAAATCCAGAGTTTACGCTGGCCTCGTATTGTATGGGAAGACTACAATGTTGTGTAAGTTGACCTGTAGCCGTGTGTACAAAGTAAAGTATTAGCACAGTATTACAATCCATACAGTAGTGTAGTGAAACACCTTTGATGTCGGGCCGCCCCTGTAGGTATTTGGGGTAGGCAGAGACTATAAATTTCCAGTTGCTTCGATCCTGGCATTCAGGATTGAAGCTTATAATTTATTCATCCATAGTGTAATAAAATTCGATCTTATTACACTATGTTTCATCTACATTAATTTATTACCGTCATCACATCATGCATAATTGTGGGTTTAGTGTGCTCGTACCTGGCCGTTTTTAAGAACAACCGCATTTTGGTTGCTGTAAATTCGACGAGGGCGGCCCCTTCTAACTAGTGCATCCGATAAATATGTTGCACTGCCAGTGACACTTTATTTTAAGATGTTTTCAGTTGTCTGATAAATTAAACTTTGTAGAAATATATTTGCATTTGAAAATAGCCCGCTATACCAATACCAAATGTATTTGCATCCGGAGAACGCCTTAAAAATTTAAAGAGGAATATGAGCTTGGCCGTGACTATCATAAATTCTACTTTAGTTACCTACCTCCTTAGTACTACTTTTTTTATGGAATAACTCGGAAAACAAACAGGCAAGCTACCTGATCCTTAGTAGTCGTCGCCGCCCATGGACGTCTGTAATACAAAAAGCTGTTGCAGATGCGTTACGGAGCCAATTTAAATAAAATGATGGGGAAAGGAGAAGGAAGGGGACTGAGGGAGAAACTGGGCCTCCGGGGCTCCACCTCAACGTACGAAATGCAACAGTATGCATACTGCTAGTTGCCGTCGATATTCTGTGGGAGTGTAGTAAGTAGTTCCCCGGTCATGCCGACCCATTCATACTAGCAAGTAGACATGCCAGCGAGGCACTACTACTACTGTATACAATTACCTAATTCTATAAGTAGGTACATAATACCTATACCTAATTCTAATTTCTTACTACCTAGATTCTGGCGAGTTGAATCACCTCAATGTCTGATAAATGAATCATGTCTTACCAGTGCGTCACAATAGATACATTTATATGGGTTCCTAAGTACGTCAGTGATATACCTAGATTGGTAGATTTATGTGTACTATGATGGACACTTAATAAATAGTAAATACCACTAATCTAGTATAGTGCGTGTTTTTTCGAATATTTTTCATACCTCACCATATTGTGTTGTGCGTCACAAACACGTGTCACTGAAGTAGTAAAGTTTCGCTCTTGTGATCTCACGTGGCGCAACGTTGTGCCTGATTGTATTCAACGTGCCTGATATTAAAGTTATAGCAACGCTTTAATCCGTCAAGTTGTTTTTATTTTCGTCTAGGATTATTATTTCAAGAAATGTATGTGAAATCTTAGTAATTTTATTCCTCTGCATTGTTAAATTAATGGAATAATATCGCTCATTTTAATAATGATTTAGAGAATAAGAATGCATTTGCATTACGCAATTTGATCACAATAAGTGTTGTCAAATATGGAACTTTCTTGGTTTAGAGAGCCGTAGGTATTATAAGTTTAAATGAGTAAGTAAGTTGGCAATTTGGCAGCGCTGTATTTACAGTAGTGAGTAGGGGCTGCCAGGGCTAGTGAGGCGGCAAATTTTCAGGAGCGGCTGAATTCTGTGATTGAGCAAAAAAATTCTTCACATTATCCACATTCACACAGCCGCGCGACGTAATATGACACCCACTAAACTAACACTTCAGCGTGGCAAGGTTACGACGCGCAATTTTTATAATGCGGTGGCATTTTTTGATAGTAGAACGCACGGCTACATATCAAGCTATTACAAAACCAGTATAGGCTGGGCTTGATTGTGCGGAAAACCTTTACAATGAGTGGTCAATGTAAAGTGGTACGTGTACAGTGGGTTATAGCCGTTACCTGACCCACCCTAGATGGGCCGGCGGCGTCTATGTGGGTCAGGTAACAGCTATAACCCACTGTACACGTACGAAAACCAAGATGGATAGATACAAGTTTCTTGTATCTCTCTCAGTATCTGCTGTGTAGTGATAACTGATCAGCCAGACCTAATCCTATCTTTCAATGTAGGATTTTAAAGTGGGTCTGACTAGTAAAGAAAATGTGTTGCGTTGGTTGTTCGATAAGCAAGCTAACTACTTATTATCATTGAAATAAAACTACTTTTTACGGATTTTATCGCGTTATATTGATATTTTTAAATTCCCGACGTTTCGGATCCTTTACAGCATCCATGGTCACGGATGGACTGAGGTGTTGTGTATTTCAATGTCTAATATTCGCGTAAGTGTTAGAAACCAGTATACTTATTATCAATCAAGGTAGGCTCAACAAGATCTGTAGGTATATTCCGGTTAGGTTGCCGAGTCGGGTCATTGACCCATGCACGTGGAATTATAGGCGAGGTGTCAGACCAAGACAGCGAATCGGAAAGGTGAACGATAGCAGGTAGATGACCCCGACCTTCGGAAACTATAAGTGCGTGACCGTTAAATACGCTTATATTTAGGTATTTATTACTGTATTCATTTCGTTCGAAATCCTTTAGGGTTGACCAAAAGCCGCCTAAAATATACTATGTAAATGTAGACTGTTAATCGAGCTGAGCGACAAATTGTTATCGTTACACACATTATTGGCGCTCGCTACATGCCTACCGTTAACAAAAAGCGGACAGGCCGAATCATTCCACTTTACCCCACAAAGCTGTCCCAGTGGGGGGGTGTTTCCACTAGCTAAGTGTTTTTTTTATGGAATAACTGCAGTCGAGCAGGCGATTTACCTGATGGTAAGTAGTCATCTCCGCCCATGGATATCTGCAAAACCAAAGCAGTTGCAGATGTGTTGCCGAGCCTATTTAAGGAGAAGGAGAAGAGGAGAAGGAAGGGGACTGAGGGCGAAATTGGGCCTCTGGCGCTCCACACACACCATATGAAATGCAACAGTATCCATACTGCTACTTGACGTCGAAATTTTGTGGGAGGGTAGAACTTCCTTGGTCGTGCGGACCTATTCATGCTGGCATGTGCACTACTACTAATACTCTAACACTACCTTTATACCACATCTTATCCCATAGTTACATATAATTACTTACATTTTTACCAAAAAAATGGAATATGAGCACCAACGTGCCGACCCTAGTGGGGCAGATTCCACCACATTTCTACCTAGAGGAAACAACCCACTAAAGTCTATTTGGTGGGGGTGGATTCCACTGCAAATTTGAAAGGAATGGAATCTGCCCTACTTGTGGCCGTTGTGGGCATGACTGCCTGGCTTTTTAAGTTAACTATAGATGTTTTTAGTGCTTAGACTTAGATTGACCAATCGCCGCTCTGACAATATCTTGGCTTGTATCATTTATGATAAATATTCATAAGAAAACAAATAGAAAGGAAATGATAGTAGAAACTTATTTTGTTAACCTTTTTTATTTTACATAGGTACCTATTTACTACTATATACAATGAAAGTAAGATTAATATGAGATATTGTTAGTGCCACCTTCTCCTGACTCCTCTTGTTCTATTATCATGTTAGCCCAGTCTTCAGCTTGCCTGAACTTCTGCCTCTTGACATAAGGCGCATACATCGTCCTATGCAAAACCACTGCTCCCGATGTGATCGATATAGCCATTAGCATTTTCATGAAAGGACTAGATGATTGAAACCATTTTTTAATAAGCTCCATTATTATTCAGTTTTACTAGTAACTGTTTTTGGCTTCTTAAAATAATCGTCGAATAATGGTCTCCAAATATATACTCCACTGAAAACTCCGAGTATAGTCACTAAAACAATCTGGCCTTTTGTTATTCCTTTGGGTCTGTAAATGCGCATCATAAAATAAATCAGTAGTTATTTCTTAATAAATACAAAAATAGCGCATATTCAATTACTTTTTAGATTTAGAGGTTATGAAATTGAAAATGTTACGTGACGTTACGTCAACGTCAAACTCGTCAAAGTTATCAAAGTTTCTCAACGTGACACTGGCAGAATAGCCGCAATCGGCTCAATTGCCACAAAAAAAAGGAAAGTTCTTTTTTTCATATTTTTAAAATTTCTTTGGCATGATAAAATAATCTAGTGATGGTGATGTGATAAAATAATAATGCGATAAATAATTTACGTCCAAATCCAAATCTATCAACTCTACTCTCGAGTAGACAAGTCATTCCAGTCACAGAACAAACAGCTCAAGACCCAGCTCATACGAGTCTCTCGCGTCCTATTGAAAAATCCTTTGTCATGCAAGTTGAGGAAAGATAATTTAAAAAAAGAACGACTAACCTACCAATAAAATAATACTATTCGTAGCGACTAACGAAAATTTATCAGTATTTTTTATATTTTATAGCACCTCTTCCAGAAACAATTTTTCATTCCAGAAAGAATCGTTATAAATATACAATATGTAATACATACCTGCTTTTGCAAAACAGAGGAGTTTTTATCCGATTAATATTGAATAAAAATTAATAGTATTGTTACGCCGGGCAATTAGTAGAAGTCCGTAGATGAGCCACGAATATTCTGGAACCATCATAGAAGCACGTCGAAACATGAAATGATGGGCGCGATTGCGTTACTTCAAGGCCGGGTTCAAAGGTCAACGCTGGGAATCAATAGACGAATAGGTACCTTCTCGAATTTTATGGGCTACTCGGGATTGTTCGACTCTAGAATCTTCGTCGCGCGTACAAATATCGGTCGTGAGGGCTAGGCAGAGCAGTCTAGTTTTGCAAGCGAACAAGTGAAGGTTTTTTTGAAACAATCGTTACTATAGCTTGATGTATAGCCTTGTGTACGTACAGTCGCCAGCACATTAAGATATAAAAAACTGTCAAATTTATCAAAATGATTTAAAACATTATAGTTTCAAAAATTAAGTTCAAAATCTATACATACATACATAAGTGCAAAATCAACTGAGAAAATTTGACATTTTGTGGTAACTTGATGTGCTGGCCTGAGGCTGGCACCGTACTTAATTACCAGTTTCTTTTTCTTTTGTGGCAATTGAGCCGATTGCGGCTATTCTGCCAGTGTCACGTTGAGACGGCGCGACTCGCTAACCTAGTATATTATCCTACTCTTTGCTCGCTAAAGAGTCTTTAGCGAGCAAAGCTCGACGGTGGTCTTTAGTAAAGTTTTTACTAAAGACCACCGTCGACCGTAAAACAAAAACAATAACCAAAAACTAAACAACAATAATGTCAAAATAAAAACAACGCGTAGCACTTTTGGCACTGACTGTGTACTTGCACTGGGGGAGCGAGACAGAATTATACATCAAACACTAAGGATTGAGTGATACAGCGAAGAGGCGCTGACCCCGCCCCTCGCGCCATTACCACGCATGCGCGCTACAGATCTAGGCGTAAAAATGCCTACTGCGCAGCGACTTGCAGACAACTTCCGATCGGCTTACTTATTTCAAACAAACTGTACGCGTCTGTAACTGCGCGGCCCCAGAAAACGGCTAACTTCCAATCGGCTTACTTATTTCGAACAAACTGTACACTTGGGAATTTTTCGATAGTTTCTTTTTGCAAAACTTTAAAAAATTTGACATTGACATTGACAAATCGATAATGTGAATGTCAAATTTGGCATGCCGATGCCGTCGTGCATGTGTAAAATTCGAAAAATATTTTAAATCACTATTTAATAATGGCTAATAATAAAAGATTGATACCGAATATACTAATTACAGGTAGAAGCAACTGCTAATTTTTTATTGATAATGACATGAAAAATCCACATGGAAAGCAAATAGCCTTCATGCTATTGAGAATAAGGGAACTTTCCTGAAGTAACTTCCCCAATGTTTTCTCCCACTTCTTCCATATCTTAAACTATTCATGTCTATGTGTAGGTACACCAGGTGTTGGTAAATCAACTATTTCTCGACTGCTGGCTGACAGGATGAAATATTCTTGGAGGGAAGTGTCAAAGCTAGCTGAAGAATACAGTTGTTTGGATGAATATGACCCAGAATATCAGTGCCCATTCTTGAACGAAGACAAGGTAATTGAGGGAATATGCTTCAATCTTTAATTCTAGACTGAGATGAGCATAAAAAGCATCTATGACCATGTGCATTTTGGCTTCATGTACCTACTTATGCAGACTTGGGCAAACATTCATTCTGGTTTCTAACACTTATGTGAATATTAGACATTGAAATAAAACTACTTTTTACGGATTTTATCGCGTTATATTGATATTATTTAATTCCTGATATGTTACAGCATCCATGGTCAACACCTTGGTCTACCCGTGACCGTAAAATCCACAAGTCGATCCACTAAAGTAGTTTTATTTCCACATTCATTATTAATTTTTCATAGTTTTAATAATCTGTGGGAACTAGAAGACTTGATAGTTATGTTTGATATAATCCTATGGTGTGAATGGCTTGCACTGTTTTGAATAATGTATGGAAATCAGAAAGTAATATTTACTGTAGATCCATGAGGGACAGGTGCATTATTTGAATTATTTTTCTTAGTTGTCTTCTACAGAGATGTCACGATGGAATGAAGATTCCATATAATAATATCTGAATACCTTCATGGCCAACAGCAATTTTTTTTATTACATTGTAGTAGTGTATGATGTGATATGATATCTATCACCTGATACTTTAAAATAATGGCCATGGAGATTCTTCTTCATGGGATCAACTTTTTGGAACCATGCAACTACACTCTTTATAGATATTTAGATAATTTAGAAAAACAAATATGGGGGTATTTATTAAAGGAAGAGAAGCCAAAACAATTTTTAGAATTTGACTGATTGATAGATAGATTGACTGTCTGTATATGAATAGTGAATATTCAACCATAAAATTGCATTACCACCCTTGGAGTGAATATTGTTTGCATATCACAAAACTATAAGATTTATTTTTGCTTACAAGATGACGGATAAATGTTGTCATGGATAAATGTTGTCATCAATGTGTGACGTTAGAGTAGAACATTAATAATGTCTTAGTAAAATTTAATTTGGATGGAAGTTTTGTCAAAAGATGTAAAGCAATGTTGTGATTGTCTATACATACATCATGCAAATGCTACTTAACAAAATTCAATGAGGTTTTAACAGTTACATTGCTGGAGGTCTAGCTTGAAATCTGGTACATGTTTCATGTTGATATGCCACTTAGAAGCAGAGTTATAGTCTGTAAAACATTTTAAGATGTGAGTGGACCCATGTGCAAGGCTAGTTTGAAAGTATCATATGTCTCTAAATGTCTTCGTAAGAAAATTATATTTGACATACTTACAACAAGTCTTTATCTTTTATTATTTTTCTCATAATTCCAGTTACTAGACATAATGGAGGGTATGATGGCCAAAGGGGGCAACATTGTGGACTACCATGGCTGTGACTTTTTTCCTGAGAGGTGGTTTGATGGAGTATTTGTGATCAGGACAAATAACACTGCGCTGTTTGATAGGCTAACAGCTAGGTAAGATTTTTACTTAAAAATTATGATATTACTAAACTTAAGGATGTACCAAGAATGTCACAAATGCATGTTAGGTGGTCAAGTTCACAATCATCCCAATAGCTGACATATCTGGCTCCAGAGTAGGATTGCCTTGTCTGTACTACAGGTGGGAATATAGTGTCAATTTTTCGAAAAAAAAAACGCTCCTTGGCATTGGTTTTTGCTTTACAGTTGGGTAGAATTTATAGAAACCGATCACGAGTCTTAACAATCATCTTTTACTAAGATGGATTGTGATCTGGGAATTATTGATGCTGTCTTCTTCATTTGAACTAGATCATATTACTATGGTACAGCTCTAGGATCTGGTCATCCCATATTCCTTATAATTATGTTTTTAACTCAGAACCAATAAAATGATGGATTTGTGCCCGGTGAATGGCAATAGGCTCGCCCCCTATTACATGGGACCTAAAACATACCGGCGAACTGTGGGTGTACATTGAGTACACCTCTGCGTAACCCTTTGGGGAATACAGGCGTGATGGTATGTCAAATAAAAAGTTAAGATGGAACTTTGCGAACAAAGAAGTGAGGCCGGCTAAAACTACGCCTTGCCGTGTACAAACACAATTTTACACTATTTAACACTGCCGAAACTACGCCTTATCTTGTCAGTCGAGCTTTCGATAGCTCGGTAGCTCGACTGACAAGATAAGGCGTAGTTTCGGTATACGTGTGTGCCTGTAATTGTCTTTGTACATGGCTAGGCGTAGTTTTAGCCGGCCTCATATCTTTGTTCGCAAAGTTCCATCTTAACTTTTTATTAGATCTGAGGTTTTTAATTTTTTTTGTTTCACTTTCAGAGGTTACACAGGAAAAAAGCTGGAGGATAATGTTCAGTGCGAGATATTTGAAACCTTGCTTGAAGAAGCTCAATCCTCATACAAGCCAGAGATAGTAGCAGAGCTGCATAATGATACAGAGGAACATTTGCTAAAGAATGTTGATGCAATCATTGAGTGGATAGAACGGTGGAAAGAAGAAAATATATAGTTTATGGCATATTTTGGTTTTTGATTAACCCATCAAGTGCCATATTGTAGATACAATGCAAAATCTATTGTTTAGCCCTCGTGAGGCAACTACGTGCGTGAGTGAATTAATAACTTTTTGAAGTGGAACTAGGCTAGAGGCTAGACATAATGTCGGCTTTGTACACACAGCTACAGGTCAACATAAATAAGCCTATATAAATTCAGTTTAAGCTGATCTGGCATTGTTTAAGCTTTCCACATAGTAAGAGGCCAGCGTAAACTATATTTGAACCCACACATACTAAATAAACAGTCATAGAGACTGACAAACGTGACAGGATAGAAGACCCAAATGGATGGGTTTAGTCAATATGGGAAAATAGTTGTTTTAACATCATTATGTTTACAGCATTCTGTATCCACACATGCCCGGCACGGTTTTTGGATGCCAGCGAAAAGCCAACAGCAAGACAGTCTGAAAGCCAGCGGCATGTGTGGATGCACAGCTAGGGTTTGCCTGAACTTGTTTAAAATAATTTGGACGATGACAAGTAAAACGACAAATTATAAATACAACCTAATTTATTTGTTATTCCACCAACACTATATAAAGAAATGCATTCAAAATTACTGTATTTAGATCAATCTAAAATAGATTTATAAAACCAACACGTCTAACTTGGATGCGCCTGAACAGATAATGGACAGCAAATTGACATGTCAGTGGTTCTATAACACATTCACACACACACACGCACTCCACTCGCACACAGATCTTTCATGGAAAGTTTTACATCACAACTCTTTAGAGCTCTTCCTTCTTGGGCTTGCCCTTTCTGTCCCAGCCCTGAAGCTCGCTGGAGGCCTGCTCTGCTACATACTTGACAAAGTCTTCAAGAGCGCGGCCACCCTGGAAACATATGAATAGATTGACGACAATTAAAACAGTCACATGCTGCATTATATAACATAACATACCATCACGCCTGTATATTTAGGTCCCATGTAATAGGGGTCGAGCCTATTGGCATTCATCGGGCACAAATCCAGACTCCGAGCTACTGCTGAGAATTTTATAGAAAAACTAACTCTTTGCTCGACCTGGGTATCGAACCCCGGACCTCTAGCGTAGCAGTCGCGCTTAGGACCACTAGATTAATTTATTTTTAAAGCTTACTAGCAATGTGGGTCGCACATTACTAGTATTCTTGTTAACCCCTCGTACTAAGCTCATGCTTGTATTACGAGTGGGTTCACGTAGGTAGTGCAATGGGTGAGTATAGAACCGGCAACTACATGATCGCAAGTCCGAATGCCCTAGCCTATTGGCTGTTATAGATGTTAAATGAGTTCAGTTATTTCATTTAAATCATTATTATTGCGTAAATGTAAGCAACATTATCTGGGAACTGATCGAAGTGTTGCACATTTTTTTTTACTTTGAGTGTCTTTACACAAGAAATATTGTAATTTAAAACTCACATTGTATCTGACTGGTTTATTGGTGTTATCAGCGGGTTTCCAGTAGATGGTTGGGAAGCCAGATACGTCATACTGTGACTTAGGCCAGTCGTTAGCGGTCGCGTCGATCTTCACGATGTCAATGGCCTCGTCCTTCAGCTGTTGGAACAAACATTAAGATTGATTAGGATGTTTAGAAGGAAATCGTGAACTTTTGCCGTCAATAGGTATTATAATCATAATTTACACTGCTACAAATAGTTAAGAGTTCAATGTCTAAAAAGCAGAGCTAGTATATTTTATTTTATGTTACCAGATCTTTATTCATAAAAATATTATGAAGAAAACTTATATTGGTAAAAATATTTAGTGCCCCAAAATCATTGTACAAAACTAAATGAGTTCATATCCCTTAACAAGCAAAGATAATCTTCTATCCAGATAAAAATCAAACATTGCTATACATTAAAATTATAAAGTACCGACCATGCCTGCATATCTATATTCAACATACATACATACATACATATTGTCACGCCTGTCATCTATGGGGGTAGGCAGAGACTATAGATTTCCACTTGCTACGATCCTGGCACACTACTTTTGCATCTATATAGACCCGTACCCAGCAGTGGGACAATATAATGGCTTGATGATGATGATGATGATGAGTATCCAACAAGCCGATGGTATGTATTACCTTGTCTCCAAGTTCCTCCCAGATGGGTGCGAGTTTCTGGCAATGTCCGCACCAGGGTGCGTAGAACTCAATGAGGGCGTCGCGACCGCTGTCGGTGACCAACTCCTTGAAGTTCTTGCCAACAGCTACCTTGACTGGGCCGTCGTTGTTCTCAGGCACAGCTTCGGACTTGACGAAAGGCTCTAGTTTGCCGTCGAGCAGGTCCTTGGTGAAGGCCAACAGGTTATCGATGCTGTAAAGAAAAATGCTTTTAAGTATATGATCTAAATAGCCGGTGGTACGCACGGCTACACATCAAGCTATACGAATCCAGTATAAGCTGGCCTTGGATAGTTCTGAAAAACTTTTACAATGGGAGGTCAGTCTAAACTGGTATTGTATAGCTTGATGTGTAGCCATGTGTGCCCTCTGTTGGGTAAAGGCTTCTTCTCTATCCGGCCTAAGGGACGAGTATTTTTTTAAATAAAGTCTGATGATAGGTTAGGAGTAACAGTTTTAGTTTGAGCTTTTAGCAGTTTATGATTGAGAATTTGTTTAGTTAAAAGTAGCAGTACTTTTTTAACTTTTTTGTTCGGATAGTTTGTCTTAGAAGAATGGTATATATTGCAAGAGCCTATTTATAATGTCCTTGGGTTATAATCAGTTATTATTCACATCATAGTGATACAACTTATGCCGCAAAACCCAGAACCAAAAGAAAATTAAGTAAATAACTTATAAAGCGCAGTTGAAATTGAATTAATTCCCTGCATATATTTAAATAACATAGAAAGCCAATAATGTTTTTATTAGGACTTTAGTTGAACGATTGCTCGCTTATCATTACTGCTAGGCAATGCTTTAAACAAACTTAACGGGGCGTAAAACAATCGTAAGAAACAACGCCACCACGATAACATGACCATAAAAATATCCAGATCCATAAACAATGGAATTACATTTAGTAGGTATCAAGTGCTTATGCAGAGTTTTATATTCCTATTCCACGTCATTTTTAACCCCCGACGCAAAAACGAAGGGGTGTTATAAGTTTGATGTGTGTGTGTGTCTGTGGCATCGTAACCCCCGAACGGATGAACCGATTTTGATCAAGTTTTTTTTTGTGTTGGTTTCTGTCCAAGTTTCGGAGTTCATTAATTAAGGAACCCTGGTTCGGTGTTCGCAAACAAATTTAATGTAAACTTTGCTAGAAGCTTTCTTACGCGTATGATGTGTTAGCAATATCGAATAAGCTACAATCCTGGCAACTTCGATAACAGATAGTTAAATGCATAAACAATGATAATTACATTGTTATCTATATGTACATATATCTATCCTACTTACACGATTACTTAAATTGTTATTATATATACACAAAATAGTAAATATGTAAGATAATATTGTAAATTTAGCCCGATTATAAACCACTAACCACTGTTCTCTATACTACGGAAAATCGAGTTGGTTTACTTTAAAAATACCGATGATGTCGGTGCTCCTACGGTAAGGGCTGAAGTTTCCAAGTTTGTTCAAAAATACTTTCATTTTCCTTACCACCTATATCGTTCTCTGTTTATTAATGTCATAACTAAAACATGCACAGATGTAGGCAATGTTTTAGTATGTTATAATTAATGTGTACGAAGTATTTTTTAGCTAGTAACTTTAGGCGTAAGACACAGCTAATAACATTAACGCAGGTGGACTGGGAGCATTATACTAATATGCGTTTCTAAAATACTTTTTGTAGAAAATTTAATTTATAATTTTTAATTTATACCTGATGCGTACCATGACCACTGTAGACAAGGGTTATGGGGACGAAAACATTGTCAAAAATGACATTAATAAGTTTTGTATACAATCTCTGTAGTCTTGAGAAAGGTTTCTATGCCTTCCTCGAAATGCATAAACTTTTTTTAGGTATTTTTTTTAGATAAATTGTCTGTTATCTTTACATACCTGAACTCTGTGGTCATGACGAACTTGTTGCCATCGGCGTCACGGCCAGCGACGACCGGCTTGTCGCCCTTCGCGTAGTCAATGCCGTACTCGTTCAACTCATGCGTGAAGTCATCCTTGTCGCTCACTGCGAATGTAACCTCCGATATCTCCTTGGCAACCTGTGTAGGGGAAATATAGGTTGGTTACGTACGATCTGACATAAGGTTCAGTTTAAATAACTAATTCATAAAAATCAAATGTATAGATGAATGCTCGCATAGAATTAATTTAGGCACCATTTGAATAAAGCAAAGGGCCCAGGAGTGAGTGTTTTGACATTGCATAGCTATGACCAATGATATAATAATACAATATTGGCTATAAGATTTTTATGAGTGTAAATAAGACTTTCGATTCTAAACTGCAAATTTTCTGTACAACTTAAAAATTTACGAACAAGAAGAAGTGTATGTACCTCTTGTTAATTCAGTCGAACTTCGGTCTTATACTTTAAACAAATATACTTTCAAACTAATTACAAGCATTTTTTTCATTTATAGCAGGGTAATTTGTTTTTGACTTATGCCCGTGTATAAAAGACGCAACAATATTTCATTTCATGTCCTGTGGCCAGGCCAAAATATATGTTATGTTTTAGTTTCCGCAAATAAAATATGTGTGTATATTAATAAAATATGTTTTACGTAAAAATCCTTTGTTTCTAGCATGAGTAGATTCTATTCCTCTATTCGTCCTATTTAGGGTCTTTCCCTTCAGATTCTTACCTAAATAAACCTCGGTGCCAGTCTAACCCGCACTTGACCGGTTTTTATAAGACTTATTATATAAAGTTCAGCATGAATAATAAAGCATCAAATTGCTGATTAAGATAAAATGTGTTAATTGTGACGGTAATTACAGCTAGATTCAAAATTACATTATAGTAATATTTTATATAATACGATACACTTATCAACGCTTTTATTCTCCGAAGGATTGGGCAGAGGTGTGCTTATGCACACAGCTCGCCGGTATGTTTAGGTCCCATTTAAAAGGAGGCGAGCCTATTGCCATTAATCAGAATAAATGATAAATTCATAGAATACTTCAACTGGGAATCCTAGGACTTTTAACTTAGAGGTCACCCTTAGGGCCACGAGACTAATTCAGATTCATATTAATAAGGTATTCATAAATAATAAGGCAGTCACACACTAATTAATTGAATTAAATCAAAATTTTCATCATCACATTATTTTATTTTCATACATAATTATATCGAAATACCTACTCTGGATATAACTTTCTATATTTAATGTTAACGAAAGTATGTTTGTATAAATATGTAGAATTAACTTATTTTATGAACCGGCTAGTTCTACAAACATAAAATTCAATGAATCATTTAAGTTTCTGTAAAAAGTACATACTGATAATGAAATAACTAGGTATGCAGGTGATAAAAGAAAATTCTATTTCATGTTCAGTGTCCATGTATTTGTCGTGGCTCGTCTGAGCGTATAAAATAATTATTTAATATAGTATATGCCCTTAAGGTTGAAATGTATATCGCATTCATAATATTTAATTATTTTACTGTGTGAGTCTGTGTATAAATTTCATAACTAGAAAGTAAAAGTTTGACGCTTAGAGATGTTCTGTAAGAATTCACGAATTTAAATTAATCAAATGTATTTTTTTATGGGATAACCCGGCAAACGAGCAGGCGAGCTACTTGTTAGTAAGTATTCATCGCCGCCCATGGACATCTGCAAAACCAAAGGAGTTGCAGATGCGTTGTCGAGCCTATTTAGGAAAAGGGAGGGGAAGGAGAAAAGGAGAAGGAAATGGACTGAGGGAGAAATTCGGCCACCGGCGCTCCACACTCACCATACGAAACGCAACAGTATGCATACTGCTACTTGACGTCGATATTCTGCGGGAGGGTAGTACTTCCCCGGTCATGCGACCCATACGTGCTGGCATGTAGACATTCCAGCAGGCACTACTACTACTAAAAGGAATGTTAAGGCCCAATTCCTGCCTCTATCCCCTTCCTTCTCCTTTTCTCCTTCCCCTCCCGTTTCCTTAAATAGGCACAGCAACGCATCTGCAATTCCTTCAGTTTTTCAGATGTTCGTGGGCGGCGATGACTACTTACCACCAGGTAGCTAGCCTGCTCGTTTGCCGAGTTATACCATGAAAAAAAAAGCACGACTTGCCTTAAGCACGCGGTTCCTCCAGTAGTTGGTGCCCTTAGGGTTCTTGACGTAGTCCACATCGTAGTAGGCAACGACCAGGGGGTCAGTGAAGTCGCGAATGTTGTCCTTCTGACGAATGCCGACCAATCCGTGGCTGTAACATATGGTTCGATTAGATGCTAAAGTCGACCTTGCAATAAGCGCACTTTACTTTTCACGTAATAAGAACTTAGTTTTCTATTTGTACAACCAGAAATAGAACGGTGAATAGTAAGTTTGTTTTGTTTTTTAAAAAAGCTTACTAGCAATGTGGCTGGCACATTACTAGTATTCTCGTTAACCCCTCGCGCTAAGCTAAAATGATTGTGTTACGAGTGGGTTCACGTCGGTGGTGCAATGGGTGGAGTTAGAACCGGCAACCACATGATCGCAAGTCGGCCTCCCTAGCCATTAGACTACCGCCGCTTCAAACTGCATTAAGCGCACTTTACTTTTCACGTCATTATAAGTACTTATTTTTCTATTTGTACAACCAGAAAAAGAACGGTGAATAGTAAGTAGCATGACACGGAACTGTAAAAAACAGGTTCTTTGGATTCGTATGTAACGAATGACCGATCGAATAGTTCGACGCAAAGATCTAATTATAGGAAAAAAGAGGTCTGTTTTCCATCCACGCTAAGAAGAATGCCTGTACACTGAAATGGTTCCCTTAAGTTGTTTTATAAACTGGTTATGATAAATGCTCTGGTTCAAATATAATGAAAATTGCAGGTGTTAACATCTAGCTAGGGGATATTACAAGGTGCACTTAAAGGTGAAACATCTACCACTCTCTAATAATTTACAGGTAAACATTAAAAAAACTTACGTGTTATCCTTGATGAAGGCCTTGAGCGAGTACTTCTCAGCGTCTCCTTTGTACACGACGAATGAGTCTTCGAACTTGTTCTGTAGGCGTTTGGGGCGAAACAATACGACATCATTCCTGTGGACAATATATTACTTTTATGTACATTGTAAGCGAACGAGTTTTGTACTCGAGAGTACTACAACCTGAGCATTTTGATTGGATATTTTAAACATAGGTCACATAATACAAATGAAAGAATTCTACGGTTTTACGCCAGCTTACATTAGATTGTCCCTGGTAAACAAAAATGTTTTTATTACAATTATTAATGCGCTACTATCTAATTATTTCAAATAAAGTAAAAATAATAAACACCCAATTCATAGTGTCAATGACATGACGCTATATTTTCCATTATGATATGACACTGGACACTACCATGTATAAATAAATTCTTATCTGTTTTTGACTGAAGTAACGTTCCTATAAGTGAAGATTAAAACTCATATCCGTCTGTTATTTTCTTAATAATGTGACCCACCTGTAGTAATAGCTATAGCTCGATATAAAGATTCGATAAATACCTGATTAAACCTACTTTGATAACATACGATGTAATAAATCAATAGATCGTAACAATACGGTCTATAAGCGAGTCTATAGCAATGATAACACTATTATTAAAGCTGGCTAGCTATTACATCGAACAAATAGCAACATTTTGCATAATAATCACTCATATTTACACCTGTACAATTATAGCTATATGTACCAGACTATATGTATACATAATAACTTGCATTAAGGTCACATAGGTAGCTTATTAACGGTTGCAAATTAACGTGAAACGTGGAAAATCGCTTTAAAGTCTGTTGTCACAGTTATTGAATCCTTAGGAAAGTATGTTTTCTAAACAGAATTTTGTTTGTGTACGTGTTCTGTGGAATAACTCGAAAGTACTAAAGCTGTTATGATGATTACTTGGGAAGCATAATTCAGCGGTGGTAGACCAGCGGTATTATTGCGTTTATCTATCAGACTAGGAGTATGTTTAATAGGAGCACGGAGATTGTATTTCTCCTCTAAAGGCTTGCCTGCCTACTTCATAATTATTATCATTTAATTAGGATCTTTTAATTTTAGTGAAATTTATTTTTCTTTTTATATAAATTAAAATGAATAAATATCTTTTTGTATTTTTAGACATATTCCATGCAAAGATTATAAATTTATTTTAGTGAAGGAATAATACGACTGCGGGCAGGATTCGAACCTGCGTCTTCTGGTTAAAGACTATGACTGCTACGCCACCACGAGTCCCACCCGCCCGATCGAAATTCTGCCTTTACATTTTTTTATTTACGTCTTTCAGGTGACGTCAGTGACACCTGTTGAAATGCAAGTTTAATTTTGCTTCTCAACCGACATGACTTGCTTTATAGCAACTACGATGTCGTACGATACGATGGTCTGGTGTACCTAACCAGAAGACGCAGGTTCGAATCCTACCCGCAGTCGATTTTCACTACATTAACTTTAAAATGAGTAAAGATAAATTAATCAGTAGAAGCTCTCTCGAGGAGATATCTATACTTAACATAATAATTATAATTAAAATGTAAATTATGTGTTGAAAAACCTGTCTTGTGGGTGGCGGTACAGTGTGATTATAGTCATAGAACTCAAAATGGAGTGTGCAGGTTCATTTAAATTTGTCTTCCCCATAGATATTTACTAAGTTCAGATATTATTATGTTTACCCTAACGAAACAAAAGAAATAGATAAATGTCATGTTCGCAGGGCCAGCACTCATTTTCATTTTTTACATCTCTTACATTTCCCGTTTTGTATGTTTATTTTTGCGTCATAATTGGTACAGTATCTGTACACACGTGATCTTCCCGAAAATTCATTTAATGTGGAGGAATGGTGGGGTAAAGAGACACAAAGAAAACATGTACGGATTGTGTTAAAGTGGATATGATGGAAAAGAGAGTGGATGATGAGACAACGACTGCCAATGATAAATTGAAGAAAAGGACATGCTGCGACGACTTCAAATGAACTAGGATATCATCCTATGACTTGAGTGGTTTTCACGGGCAACATTTTTCTAGATTTTTCACAGATATTCTGTTAAATCTTTTATGATTGCATGCATGCTTACATGACGATCGTATCGATACGTGACGTGTCATGTTACGGATACTGCCGCTTCGCAGTTGATGCAATTTTCCGCAGTTTCACACCCATTATTATAATCGCTAATTGAGAATAGAGGATGTTTCATGTCCGATTGAGCAACTTCTTGTGATTATTTTAATGAAAATTTAATTTTAAGGTCGTTTTCGGTTTCGAGTCGAGTCTAGGGTTGTATATTAAAAAAAAACATAATACTAGTGAATAATTAATAATTTGTTGAATAATTTGTTTTATACTATGTAGTTAGGGTATATCACTACATAGTATAAAACAAAGTCACTTTCTCTGTCCCTATGTCCCTTTGTATGCTTAAATCTTTGAAACTACGCAACGGATTTTGATGCGTTTTTTTTTTAATAGATAGACTGATTCAAGAGGAAGGTTTATATGTATAATACATACATATTTTAGTATAGAAAAGCCGAGAAACTACGCGGGCGAAGCCGTGGGCGGGAAGCTAGTGCATATATAATTTCTAGGTTTACTTGCGTTATATGCAATTATGTGCATAAAATAACAGTAATAGGGAAAACAATCTATTAGGTTTATCAAATGAAATACATAATCGAACGAAGGAGTTAAAGTACAGTCGCCAGAACATCAGGTTATAAAAAACTGTCAAATCTCTCCAAATTATTTTGAACATTAAATCGACTGAGAAAATTTTATTTTTTGTGGTAATCTGATTTGCTGGCGACCGTACAACACATAATCGATTCTGTTTGAGGGTAAACTATTCTGTAGATTTAAATTTATATTTCCTGTGTGTTGGCTGCACGACCGCCCAATCAACTCAATAACCGTCATTGTATTAACAACTTCGTAACTTGGAATTAAATAAAAGCTTGTAAAAAGGAGGAGATTCTATATTCGTCTGTACTTTTTTAAAAGAGTAGGTACGTTACGCGATATACAACAAAGTTAATTATTCAAAGTTCAGAAGGAAGTTCTGGAAAATAAAACAAAAATGGATGGACTAAATTTATTTATAATTTTTATTCCATAAATAAATTTAGTTTTACCTACTAAGGTCGCATTTCTCCATGAAACTTATGAAGCTTATGAAATAACGAAAATAGCTGGTACTCTCCGGATAATAAAAAATGGAGCAGAATGTGCATGTAGTAAACTGTTAAGTTATTTAACCGGTAAAATGAGGCTTTAAAAAAACATTTCAAATATTTCCTTCGATTGACATTTTACAGTGATAACAAATAATATCGCTGGTGTTATCAATATGTCATGAATTGAGTACCTACTAAAAAGGCAGAAAATAACACCTTATGTATGTAACAATTGTGTACATACAGGTACAATATATGCATGAATTAAGTATTACTCATAAGCTGTTCAAATAGTGTTACTAAGGATGAATGGTAATTTCTTTTTTTATTACATTATAATTGAATATTTGCTTTCAAAAAACTCTAAAATTGAATACATACTTTATTCAATTTTAGAGTTTTTTGAAAGCAAATTGAAAATGAAAATTGTTTTGAAAGTAATGTTTTATGTATTGAAAATGTAAATTTTCCAATATCATTTACTGTAAAATGCTATTCCATACTTACTCTACTACAATAACAGTAGTAACAGCCTTTCATGCTGCTTATCAGTGAATTTCAGTAAGCCACAAATAATGAGGAAGAATGTACTATAATTTTCCCTGTATGTATATAATCCTACTAATATTATAAATGTGAAAGTTTGTGAGGATGGATGGATGGATGGATGGATGTTTGTTACTCTTTCACGCAAAAACTACTGAACGGATTGTGGTGAAACTTACAGTATTATTGTTTATACATCAGAATAACATATAGGCTTTAAATTATAACGATAATTTGGGAAATTCCCACGGGAATGGGGAAAAACTATCCCACGCGGACGAAGTCGCGGGCAAAAGCTAGTTCTGCCCATAAAGTGAAACAAAACCTTTTTGGATTTGCATTATGAAGGTTCACAGTTCTTTAAATGTGTACTGGCATGTACACATTTAAAGATTTGAATTCCTTTGCAATATCTTTTTTGAAAAAATAATAATAGTACAAAATAAACTTACTTGTATCCAGCCTTGGTAAGAACATCACTGGCTGAAGAGTGTCCAAAGGTGATCTCTTCACGCATCTTGTCGGCAGCCTTAATGAAGTCACCCTTCAGCTCTGTCTCCTTCTCAAAGAATCCAACAACAACAACCTCATCCTTGTTCAAGAAGGCTTCGTAGTCTGCAACAGTCTTGAGTTCCTTGGAGCTGGGGCCAACTTGGGCACGCATGAACTTGACAATGCCATCTGTGAAGGAAAGTTTAGTTAGTTTCTTGTTCCCTAGCAAGAATAAAGACATTGGATGTTAGCTAAAACACCATGATGAATAAGACACAGTAATATGTAAGTGATTAAACCAGAAAGTATTTAAAATGTATAAGGGGTTGATAAAAAAGCTATTTTTATAAGAAAGTGTAGCATATTGCCTATACAACTTGAATTATTAATGAATCGTTTTTTAAACACTATACTAAATGTATGTATCTATATCTATAGGAGTTATATATATAAATTCATGGGACTTATCAATATAACAGGAAAATGAACCACTGCCTTTATCAGTTAACTGTTTTAAGTTTAACATAACTATTGTATTATAATATATGGCTGCCTCATTAGTACAGTGGTACTAAGCGCGACTGCTATGCTAGAGGTCCTGGGTTAGATCCCCAGGTACAGCAATGTGTTATTGGGTTTTTCTATGAAATTCTCAGTAGCAGCTCAGAGTCTGGATTTGTACCTGGTTAATGGCAATAGGTTCACGCCTATTACATGGGACCTAAAACATAATGGTGAACTGTGGGAGTACATTAGTATTACCTCTGCCTAACCCTTTGGGGAAAACAGGAATGATGGTATTTTATGTTATAATTATTATGATGAATCATGAGGAGAGGATTTGCTTTTATTAATTTAAGATTTTTTGCTTAATAAAGACAGATGAATAATTGCTATACATATATCCAATAAATAAATGAAAAAACAACAGGATATTAAATTAAAGTTTTGAATTATTTATTGATCATTCCATGCTCTGGGTATTCCAAAAAAGGATTAGGTACTTACCCAAAATAAATTCAACATTATAGTATGTATTTTTGCAAGTTTAAAATTGTATTTCTGCTGGTAAAATCATTAACTGTACTTGTTTTTATCAAACTACCCTCAAAAGAAAATAATGTTCAAACTAGAATAACTTGCAAAAAAAATTGTATACAAATGTTCTAGAACTTACTTGACTCCCTGGGGCCATTGTAGTCTTGGGAGACCTCTCCCTTCCTAAAGATTTTCAACGTAGGGTATCCCGACACCGAGAACTGCTCGCATGTGCTCTTGCCACCCTCGGTACAGTCCACTTTAGCCAGCGCGACAGGAGGGTCATCGTTCTTTAACACGCCGGCCGCAACCGCGTACTCCGGCTTCAATCTCTTACAATGACCGCACCTAACCAACAATTACACACGTAAAATTAACAGCCGACTCATTAAACGCCATTCATAAGTTTATACTTACGATAAATCATTAATTACTCACCATGGTGCGTAAAACATGACCAAAGCTGTATCATGTTGGCCTAACACCGTTGAAAAGTCAGAATCTGTAAGATCTAACACATCTTCTTCGGCAGCTTTACATAAATAAATTACACCTAATAATAGGACAATTTTCAGTGATCCCAACATCTTTAAATTTTAATCGCCACTTTCGTAAAACCGTGCGCGATTCTTCACCGTCCAAATCAAGCTGAGAAAAAGTAGAAAGGACAAGGACCGGAAAAATACACGTATGATGCCGATGATGACACTTGCCGGCACAGCGTTGGCCGATTCTGATTGGTCTATTTCCACTGCGTTCTGAAATTATAATTATAATGAACTAAAAAATGATTCCATTATGGAAACTATTAGAAATGTTTTAAAAATGAATGGTTATAATATTTCTGTAATAAAAAAAAAATACTTCGATAAAAAATGTGAAAAAATCAAGCACCTAGAATTTCTACTATATAGGGATGCCAGCATTCACAGCAGTCTGAAGCTGAACGGCATTCAGCTTCATGAGACTGTTGTTTTTCCTAAAAAGGAAACAACAAGAGCGTCTCTTAAAGAGCATTGAGCATTAAACTTTTTACTTCGTAATATGAAATTATCTTTAGTAGGTAGGATTCAATGAATCCTAACCCCACGTTTTCGTTAACGACAAAACATGCTGCAAACATCTATCTAACCCTGCGTTTCCACTGACGACAAAACATACAGCATACAGCTACCTATCCCACTCATTCTTTGAGAGTTACCCCCGCGTAAATGACAAAACATATTGCAAATTAATCTTATTTTAAGATAGATATAATAATAGTAATAACGATTGCTACTACCACACTGGCACACAGGCATGCAACGTTGTATTTCTCGCTAGTTAGTGGTGCTGCCATCGAGTTCTTGGGGGAAAAGCTTTATAGTTTCGCTGGACCTAACAAACATTGTTCTGTCCGAACTCGATGGCAGCGCCGCTTACCAGCTACCGTAGCAGTTGCGTTTAGGACCACTAGACTAATGAGGCAGCCATGCTAATATTAGTGCCTGAAATATCTATTTACTCTAAGTTCTCTATTGTAATTCACTGAAACTTAAATGTTGCAATACCATTGATAAGATAAGAACTTTATTTGCATACGTTCATCATCATCATCAACCCATTACATTGTCCCACTGCTGGGTACGGGTCTCTTCTCAGTACGAGAGGGATTAGGCTATAGTCCACCACGCTAGCCTACTGCGGATTGGCAGACTTCACACGCCGTCAAGAATTTTTTTCAGACATGCAGGTATCCTCACGATATTTTCCTTCACCGGTTAAGCGCGTGATTATTCATTATTAATACGCATATGACTTCGAAAAGTCAGAGGTGCGTGCCTTGGATTCGAACTCGAGACCTTTGACTTGGCAGTCCAATGGTCATATCATAAGGCTATCACTCACTGCCATACGTTATTTTTACGTAAATTAATTTACCAACTGGATATAAATTCTTTTTTTTAAAGCCCCGCCGAAGTACATAATTATGTTCTACCATTAAAAATATCATGGTAGCTTCGATAGAAGAACCCTAATCTGGAAGTCGTGGCAACACTAATATCTTCGCATTTTGTCAGTTAGCATTGCTGTCAAAGTCAAACGGAAAATGGCAGCGACGAGTGTTGTCGTTCTCGACAGAGGCAACAATACAACTTGTACCGTAAATCTTTTCGGTAAGTATTGCTTTATATAATTTTCAAAGTTCACAATAATGTGTCAATATTATTTCTTTATAATATTACGAACTATCTGCGTATATTTAAGTAGGTACCGCCTAACCTTAACTTCTTTATTTATTTTTGAATTTCAAGGCGCGTAACTTGAAAAAAATAATGATAATAAATGTTCAGAAAAAGATTTATAAATTAAATATGACTGTATGAACAGTGCCTTTAAGTATACGAAAAATGCTGGTCAGAGTACATAGTGTAGTTAGTGGTGTTTAGTTGATAGGTAACTAGTTTTTTCACATTGAATAGAATAAGCTGTCTGCGGCGACTCTGACCTTGGCTATTGGATTGTAGGAAGTAAACTGTAGATACTTTTAAATTGTAGGTTGGTATTTGATGTACTCACAAAAAATAATCATAAGAGTCTAGCAATGATTTGGCTAATACATTAAGAAATGAGGATGATCAACTATTTATGATCTCATGTTTACATATTTTTAAAATTATGCTTTTATAACATTTAGACAAGATATTTTTTCAGAAAATATTATTGACAACCTACATTAATTATATACTTATACGATATTACATGTCTTGGTCCATCCCAAGTTTAAATATTAAGAAGAAAAAAAGAAGTAGAAGGTAGAAGAAATTTAAATTCAAATTTATGAATATCTTACTGATTATATTATTTTACTGTAAATGAAATGAAATAATATGAAATGAAATGAAATGATGAAATGATGAAATGATGAAATGATGAAATGATGAAATGATGAAATGAAATGAAATGAAATGATATTTATTTCTGTAAATAGATCTTTTGAAGACACTTTTACAAGTCGTTTTCTTTTACATATTTCTTTTTTTTTTAACTAGATGGCGTTGACATTTCCTATCTGACGACCTCTGAGAAGAAATGTCGAAACAAACTCAGAGAATCATGGTCTCTTTTAAAGTCCAGACAATAGTTATATCATAGGTATGCGAGTTTTACAATGTAGGGCAAAATCTGAACAGGCCTTTTGAAGAAAGAGCCATAACAGCTTTGAGTTGACCTGTCCTAACTGACGGCACGCATACATCAGTCCTCGTGTAGCTCAACCATTTTTTAGGGAGCTCAACAATCCGTCGCATGATGATACCAGATCAGCAAGACATTTGCGTAGGTCATGTGAAACACTCAAAGCTGTCAGAAAACTTGTATTATAAATCTTAATATTGTAGAGCTAACCTACATAGTACTCACATTTACATTTATATCCATTTTTTTATATAACATTAAATATACACATTTGAAATGAAAACAAAAGCATATCCAAAGACAAGGTTACAATTTACATGAGTACAGATGATAAAACTATGCAAGATAACTAGGACCTACAAGGCAACTCAGACCACTATAATGAAAAATAAAAATATATTTAAGACACAATGGCCAGCAAGTCGACCAGTCACCAGTCACCAGTGTAAAGATATACAGTAAAATTTCAAGCCTATTACTTGCAAGCATTTGCTGCAGAAAAAAATGATATTTCATTAAATTTCATATTGTTTCAGGTGCGACAGTAGTATCATGGAGAGTCAACAACCAAGAACAGTTATTTGTAAGGTAAGAAATTTCCAGATATTACTCTCATTGAAAGCTTAATTAATATCATGATCAGGATATTTCTATTCAATTTCCACAAGATATCTCTAATCAGATAGTTGAGGGAACTGAAATAAAATATCAATGATACATTGTTCTTTTACAAAACAATGTGCTATGGATTAGTCTCCAATCTTAATAACTTGTTATAAAAGTCTCTGTTCTCATACCAAAGTATTTCATTTAAGTTCTTGACATAAACAAAAAAAATTACCTCAACAATAATTAATTATCAAAAATTTCCAACAATAATAATTACCCACAGACAAATTTAACATTTCAAGCATTGTAACTTATAATTACAGTTGACTGATTAATTCATCTTTGACACTGTGTAATTACACATACC
The DNA here is from genome assembly GCA_958496365.1 of Subacronicta megacephala. Lineage (NCBI taxonomy): Eukaryota > Metazoa > Arthropoda > Insecta > Lepidoptera > Noctuidae > Subacronicta > Subacronicta megacephala. The sequence continues at coordinate 3,315,251 of OY292514.1, forward strand.
CGTTATTTAAATTTGAATTAATTACACATGCCATTTGTATTTGCATTCCATAAAATGCCCTGGGATGCTGACAAAGCAGTCATAATTCACGTCTGACTGCTTCCTGCATAGGTTTTAATAAAACATTATTAATTCAACTGATTGATTATGGAGTATTCATTTAAAAATGTGAACATGTTAGGTATTTTAAAAGTAATTAATTATAATACCCGAAATGTCAATCATACAGACAAGGTTTTAAAACTGAACAAATTTGTATTAGGTAAAGATTGTAATTGTATTTGAAGTACTGTTTAAATATGATATTAGAAGTTGTAGTTAATTAAACATTCACTAATCTATGAGAATACGATGCGCGCGTTTAAATTAATTATATAGATAATTTTCAATCCCTTTCTCAAGTTACCTTACTATTGAATTGACTTTAGTTTTGTAGGTTTGCATATCATCATTTTAGTTAAACTTAAGTACTTTTGTAATAATGAGGAGGTTTCGAATCCTACTTATAATATGTCAAAATAATCTGTGTTAGCAACCAATGTAACGAAGCAGCAGCCACGAATAATATCTTACAAAATACGTATTAACCCTTGGGGCGTTAGCGAAGGCGAAAAAAAAAATGGGACCCATAATAAACACTTTAGGAATCCCACCTCATAGACTAAAGAACTTTAATGTTGTTAGCTGCATTTTCAGGGCTTGGCACAGATATATTTTATTTATATTTCTATGGGCGTCGTGTCAATCGAGATATAACTATAATCCACTTACTCAGTCTCTCGTTGGAATGAAATTAAAAAACAATATTTATTCTTAATATGACAATTAAATTATTTTCATTTTGAGTTGTTTGCCAACCATGGCTTTCGATTGAGTATTTCAGTGGCTATCTAAATGTTGCACCAAACGTTTTAATGAAGCGTGACCGTTGTTCTGAAACATAGGTCTGTATATCCTTAGTTAACCAATATTTATTTTTTACTATGTACAGATTTTATAAACACCTAAGTATTACTTCTTTGCCTGCGTTCATCTTTGCATCTTAAATCGACCAAGCGGTATCAGGGAAATTTTAAACCCTAAGACTCTGACGTCGCCGTCGTTTAGGTACAATCGTAATTCAAAATTAGGGAAACGAAGTCCTTACGAGTTTACCTGATTTTGAATTATACTCATGGATGGCTCAGATGCCTTAGTGCAATCGGAAAGATGATATTTCGAACTATAATGCTTGTCTCCTGCATCTAAACCATGAGATTCACAAGCGCACGAATCCTGTTACACCACAAACTAAAAGTCTTTTTATCTCTTACGTATCTACCTAATTTCGTTACGTATTAGTGGATAAACACAACATATAAAAAGGCTATCAGGCTTGCATATCTATACAGATAGGTATTTAAATCTCAGGTACATGAACAAAGCGACTTTCGGAATGAGTAAGGTTAGATCGTAGACAATAGCTCGCCCATGAAGATGGCTGTTCAATGACGACTGGAGAATGGACGAGATGAAGTCCGAATTGGTATACTTATAAATATGAATGTTTGTCCAGAGTTAGAACCACTCGTCTATATTTTAAATACTTCTGTTTATACTGTCTACAATATTAACAATGTGGAACATTGAAGAGAAGAAACAGAAAAAAGATATTTGTATAAAAGTATCATCCAACCGTATCTTTAAAATAAGATGATAACGACATTTTCATTTCCCAGCGATTTCATAATGAAGAAACAACATACGTAATAGTTATGATGATTGCTGAAAATGTAACAGCCTAACAATTTAAGGCTTCCCATTTTGTGGAGAACATTAAAAACAGACTCCATGAGTATATCCGCGTCGAAACGAGCGTCTTCCGCTAATGAGCCATGCTGCTGCTCGATTAGTGAGCATTTCGGCCCCGGCTAGTTTGTTCCATTCAGAAGTATTACCTACGTTGGTCTTTGTACCTGTAGTGATTACAACTATTACTGCATTTCAGATATTTGTATTGGTCTAATGACAAAAACGTCGTTATGTTATATCGTGCAAATGCGGCGGAGCGTTGAAGGAATCGGTCGGTAGTAAGAATAGCGACATTAACTATAACTTATTCACAACTGAGTACTGAAACTTTTGTTTAAAACTCGTTGGCGTAGCAGAAAGTAGTGTAAATTGTCAATTTTGGCCGAATCCTCGATATTAGTATTACTGTCATACAACATTACTGTCCGCTATGATAACAATGTCTAAGCTTTAGTACTTAGTTGGTATATAATAAGTTTTAGTTGATGTCGCAATTTCTACTGCTGTGAACCTAGAATATGTTAACGACCTACAATTGGCGAAAAACCCAAAAAAAATAAAATTGAATTTGACGCCCAAGGAGGTACCATTACCCTTCAAGTACGTTCAATTTTAGAAGTTCTCAGTCAAAAATTGCAAGCTATCTTAAGCCAACCAGAGTTATTTAAATGGTATGTGCTGTCAAGTCTGTGTACCTTAAGTAATATAAAAATAACACGGTGAAGAATAGGGTTACTAAGATTTCTTTTATTCAACATAATGTTTATGAATTAACTCATTGAAGTCAAAAAGCTCTCGGCACCGCAATGATTGCAGCAATCGGAAAATCATTAAATCATATTAATATCGATGTGTCGATGAAGACAATGTGATTCAGTATTCTTCCATATCCGCTAGTTAATTGAATACAATGGAAGTGCTTGCTTATCTCTTCATATTACAGATGTACATACATACATTGATTATGGATATTGTTAGTGGGTATACGTAGTTATCGCTCCTTGTTAAGATACTTCATTACCTATGCCGTTATCTTTCTTGTCCGTCTATATCATTAAAGCTCGTTTTTCGCTAAAAGAACTTGGAACGTAATTAAATCTAAATTCTTGATTCAATTATTGATATCCCCTGTGATGTATTTTCGTGGGCGCATCATTATTACGGCTTCCTATTCATAAGAATGTTGGCGCAAGTAATTGAAAGCACTTATAATAATCATTAATGGATGCTTGTCCTTGTCATAATGTTCCTAGACATTCAAGAATTTGTTCATCATCTTGCATTTTAATACCTTTATAGCCGTTAGATACATCCTGGAATGTCTAAATTACCTACATAAAACCAAATTAGCCTTTATCAACATCAATAGCAGACATTAATAGAATATTTGAGTATAAGTTTAACTTATGCGCTGTATAATTTAAACTTTTTTATATTGTTGAAAACCCTTTATTCAGGCTCGGACTCTCACATACATTACGACGGAATAACGTAAATTTTTTGGGTGCTGGTCCTACATGTGATAGTCGTGTTTGCTTCTGTCAAATTTAACGACCACGTTCTTGGAGTGCGAAGTCCTATTTAGCTTTTCTCACATGTCCAGTTCCATCTTTTCCATGAGCCCTCATGGAAAAGATATAAATGGGCCCGACAAGGGGCCCTAGCCAATAAGCCCTGGGTTCACAGCTTGAAGGGCTCTATGAAAGGAGTAATAAAATCATTCACATTTTGTACATCTACAAGGGTCCTAAAGCTCTGTTATGCCCAAGAGCTGCTAGATGGGCTAAAACAGTCCTGCAAGTGCATATACTGCCGTTTACAATCAACTGTCTTATTACTTTTAATACTGTAAAATTATCATTAACGAAATCCAAATCCATTACAATACATTATGACCATGCTACAAGTCACACCATGTCTTATGTTACCGCAATTAAATCCGAATCAATTTGCTGACAACGTATTGTGCGGATGCAATTTGGCGTTGAGACAAAAACCCGTCTCCGGGCCGCGAATGGCTCTAACAAACGACCGACTGCCACTAATGATTCTAAGTACAACATATATACATTACGTATATATATTCTACATATACTAATAGCTAGCCATTTGCCATTTTATGCCAGTATTACCTGCAAATCGATATGTTATATTGTAACTTTTATTAGTTCAGAGTTTCAATCCTAATGAAAGCAATCTTTCATAAAGCTATTAAGGAATTACCATTCAAAGCTTCTATCCTTCTTCTCCATGTCGATGCTAGGACATTTCAAACAACTTTTGGTCCTTCGATATTTATTTTTTGTTACGCTAAGATAACTGTTGGATTTTGTTAAGGTTCAATCATTGTTTTGTAGAGGTTGGTTTTCCCCTAAAATGGTTATCAATGTATAAAAGTTCTTCTGATCACTTATCATTAATGAATCCACGGAAAAAAGATGTGAAAAGCTTGCTCCTTATCTTCTTCTAAGTTTCGACATTTTAGTTTTCAGCAGCTAACTCAATTCTCAGTATGTATAGAATTTATTGAGCTTTGTATTAAAAAGACGTTTTAATCTATCATTCGCACGAAATTTAGTAAATTAAATAAGCGATGTCCAACAGAGCCCGTCGCCAACAAAAACTTGTCGGCACGCGCCTTCTGTTCTAATATCCAATATAGTTTGTACTCTTGGTGTTTTTGCCTCTCTGCTGAGCCGACGTGACGCAACCGCTTGACCCTTTTATGACTGCGGGATTTTTCGAGGGCTCAGAGTTTCGGAAATGACGGTCATACCGTATGGACTCGACAGCTTTAGGTTAAGAATATTCGCAATTTGAAATTAATATACCCAGTACTTAAAATCGTCATGCAGGGATTTTAAAAAAATAACCTATGGTAGCCAATAATGAGATTTAAATATTACGACTGCGAAATTTAATAAAACTTCAAATTAATTTGGAAACGTTTGGTATTTCCGAAATAGTCGTAACTGAATGCTACAACGAAACGAATTTTATTTACTCTTGGGTCTTATATATTATGTCATTCGGTGTAATGATGACTGGCGTGGATTAATATGTTTGCTGTCATACTGTTAGTAATCGCGATTTTTGTCACCGATAGTGTTGAAGAATTGCGATAACATTACACAACAATTTTCAGACCGAACTTGGCAGGTAGCTTCTGCTAAATATACATGATAACTTCGTTATAGAGCATATAATTGTATTTCGCACTATAATTCAAAGTTAGCAGTGTCCAAGCAGTATGTTGTAAATAAGAGAATCGTGACACGGTGCGGCACATCCCTGCGGGTGGCAGTGGCAGCGCGGTGGCTGCGAGTCCCGCCCCTGCTCTCCGCGTCTTGTTTTTGTGGTCGCGTCTGCAGCCGCCCCGAGTCGCCGCCACTTTCTTCCCGCCCCCTCCCCAGCTCTCCACTCCCCTGCACACCGCCGATGACAAATGGTCCCCGGACACCCCGCTCGCTCCCCGGCCCGCTAATGCCCAGATAATTTTATGCCGCTCCCGATGCACAGACAAAGCCGGGATGGGATGACCGCGAGATTACCCCATCGATCGTCGTCGACGCGCGTCAATGAGTGCAAGCTTTATTTTATGCTCAGCTTCACGGATCAGCGATGCCTGAGACGGGTTTATCGCTCCATTAGGTGGAAATTGATGATGCTCGCAATTATTTCCTCCAGTTTCATGTTTCTAACGTAAAATACAATGGTTTACTATGGCAAGATCGACGTGGAAATCTTTGGTAACGTTTTCTATTGGCCAGCAACGGTAGTCGCTGGCGGTGCTACGTGCTTAACAGCTGAATGGCTCTTATATTAAAAAAAAAAACAAAATGAAACAGACGTGAGTAAAGAATGTCAGCGTCACCCAACGGCCAGCGCCCGGCAACCTCTCTACCGCCGCCGTCGGTCACACGCCATTGACTCCGCTGAATAGTAAGGCCCGCTCCGCAACCGTCACATTATCTCCCGCCTTGCCTTGCCTCACTTGATAAATCTTGATTTGAACGCTCGGGGTGTCGAACTGGCGACTGACTAATTATACCTAATACTGACGGGATCAGCCATGTAGTCCATCCGAACAAAGCATCTATAATACTTTAATTACTTTTGTCCTGGAATTTTTAACATAAAGTTCTAGTTGTTTCATTATGGTGTCATTATAATAAAATTAGAAGCGACACAATGTCTGTCCACTGCACGTGCTTGCTCCATTACCGTCGACAGTGTACACATGTTGCGCTTTTTTTTGGCGTCTCCAATGACAGCCAAGACGACGATTGTTTCACGCGTCCAACAGCTGCGATGAAATATTAGAGGACCGAACCACTCTAGTCATTTCCACCGCGGCAGATTTAACCGACCGATATGTAATTTAGTAATCCAAGCAACACCCACCTACAATATTCATTGTCTGATTGCTTAGTCGGTGATTTAGTACAATTATCCTGCAGGTTTGCTAACTCGGACATGATTTATATCTCACTGTGACTGTATCTACCCGGAGTTGTAATTAACGTTTACGAAGATGATTTATCACAATTAAGACATCTTTACAATATGACGTGAATTCTTAAAGTAAGAATCTTGACCTTTGGATTGTTCAAAAGCACGTTTTGAAAAGGAATTTCCAACGGATTTATTTGAAAGAATATAAAGAGATACGAAGTGATTTCGACTTGAACGGTAAATTTAAATCGCGTTTAGATTGTAGTGAGTATTAGAGAAATTATTTTGTGTGGCTGGCTGTGTATATCATTACTTATCTTATTATCGTCCTACGCTTACATTGCGTGGTGATCACAATTTTCGTCTGTTCATGATGGCTCTGCCTGATTTTGTTTAGGCGTGTAATTACCTAAGTTGGGTAAGAATGTACACGCGACTTGGATATCGTTCGAGGCGTCTGATACAATAGAAAGATATTCCATTAAAATTAAATTAAATACTATAATGTAGGAAGGTACTTCATCCCAGAGCCAAGATGGTTAAATAACTCATTTGAATACCTAAAGTGAAAAAGTTAGCAAATCCCTCATAATAATTGTCGACTAGTTGTTATCCCAATTGCAACTCTCCAATTCCTAACATTTTGAAGTGTACTTCAAAAATTAAAAGCAGTTTATGAAGCACTTTATTACTTTGCTGTGGGAAGCGGTTTAATTTAGTTTGTATGTACTTGGCTTCATGACTTGTGTTGCTCCTGCTCTCGGTTGAGATGCAAATTATGTATCATTTGTTTGCAATTATTTACAATACCGGAGAAGGGTTGAAAGTTGTTATACATTCCTGATTTATTATCCACTTTAAAAAAAAGTTTAAGCTTTGCAAAAATTGCTTTGCGAAATTCTGCTTGGAAACAAGTAACGCTTAATTTTTTTTTACGGAGTAGTTGTTCGTCATGGGTACCGGGCGTTAGTTGGTGTCTGAGCCAAGCATGACATCATCAGAATATGTCTCGTGCCGCCTTACATGGTCGCATCGCGTATGATCTATTGACTACACGCTTGTAACAGCTGATAATGATCGTGACGCGATATTTAGTTCGGGTTCCGCCTAAATATGGTCACATTGATTCGACGCGTGCTGTCAAATACTATTTTTTTGTTCCTCAGTGTGTCAGCACTGCACCTTGTAAGTTTTTACATGAATTAAGATTAGGGGACGATAAGCTTGCTAATTTGTACTTCTTATAAGCATTGAAGCATTTATCTTCAGTCAGTTTGCAAGATGCTGCTTCGCTAGTAGATAATTTATGTCAATGTGTTCTGGACGTATTTTTTTCATTTAATACGTTATTGTACTGTTCTATAATGATACAACCTTTAAATGCCAAGTTTTATCTGAATAAGTAGATCTTATAAATAGACGGCTGTAAAGTACAGTTCGGCATGCAGGACACTCGCCTGTTAGTTTTTTTTATATACAGGACATAATGGCTATGTACAACCCTAATTACTGCTAAGTTTATTTTACTCCTAGCATTTGTGTAACGGCAGGGGAAATAATACAATCGTTCCTACAGATAAAATAAGCCGCTAGTCTGTCTGTCCAGAGGTCGAGATAATATTGCATATCAGACACAAATCTCGACCTTACAGTGCGTATAACCAGCGTTAACATAAACGTTGCAAGCGTTTATCAGTGCTACTGTCCACAATTAGCATAGCCACATTATCTCTACGGTAAGCGCGCCTGTTTGTTTCCCAGATTCGGGTAATCGGCTTATCTAGTAGGGTGGTGTTTGTTAAATTGGCGCTGTTAAGTCGCTACCGCAGCCCCGGGGCGGAGTCCCCGTCTTATTAATCGGCTGTCCGGACCATCTGCTGACGCTATTTACAGAGCTGACCCCTGTCGGCAAAAGGAGTTTTGTTGCAAGACCACTTAGTTCTTGTCTGTAACGTTTGTCTCTGTCCCGCTTTTAAACAACACGTTACATTAATTAAGCGGGGTACGTAAATCTTTAGCTAAATAAACACGAGTAGGACATACTCGTATATCATGAACTCGTAGTCATTTAAACAAAAATGTTTGCAAGCGGTTCGGCAACAGCTAGGTCCGTAGGGCTCGTTAGGGATCTACGATATTTCGATTTACGATAATATTTTTTTTAATTTATGGCTATTTGGTTTTGATGTTTAAAAATCGGCAATTTCAGAAACTTCGATAAAGGATTTATTAACAAGCGTTTGTATTTTCTAGAAAAAATGATGTGTGTAATCCCAAAAACAGAGGTATCAAAAATGGTCCTTTTGTACAGTCATATTTTGGTTTCTGTGTTTATTTCCAAAGTAAAATAGTAAATCAATGTGTGGGTACCCTATAAATAATGTACCATAAAAATCAGACCTCTACTGATTACATAATTTTATTAGTTCTGTTCCGGTGGCTGAAATGATGTATAGTTCACTACTACCAAGTCTACTACATCCACATCATTATTAATCCATCATTTTAAACTGCCCCATTAGTCCAGTATACCTAAGCGCGAATTGGAAGTCCAAGGTACGATTCCTAGTTCGAGTAAAATGTTATTAGGTTTTTCATTTATTATATTTAAAGTAGCAGCTATAAGTTATGGTTTTGTTATGGACTAGTGTTCGGTTAATGGTAATAGACCCTATTACATAGGACATTACTACGAAATGTGGGTGTATATTATTTCACCTCCACCTAACCCTTCGGAGAATAACGGCTTGATCGAATAATAATTTTAAAATGAGCGATTTAGTTACTTAATTAAATATCTACTCATATCTATATCTGTAGCTATTATAAAGGGGAAAGACTTTTAAGTTTGATTGTAATCGAAGTCTGAAATAACTCTTTAACCATTAGAAAGCTACAGTATTTCTGGTTAACATAGGCTCTGTAATAATACCGGGCTCTGTAATACTCCGTAATATTCAAAGTTATCTTAAGTATCTTGTTTTTTTTTTTGTATCTTAAGACCTAGGGTATGAGTGACTAGCGACTGTTTTTTATTTACTTATTCCAAATTCATCTCTGGTATTATGTGCACGTTCTTTCCATAAATAAATAATTCAATATAATATGTACTTAATTGGTTTCTGGATTGGTTGGTATAGTGGCAGTAGTGGCCCAAACTAGTTGGTATTCCGCTTCACTGGGTAAGTTACAAAATGAGTACTTATACCGGGCTGCGGTTGAAAAATAAACGAATGAGTAGCTGTGTTACTGCATTACTCGGGGAAACATTACATTCTTATTTCATTCTAAAACGGTGACTCGCCGTTCGACAACAATAGCGGGTGTGATTAGGGAAGGTGTGAAATTTAAAAGGTGTTAAATGTTGTCTGAATAACATCGTAAAAATACCGATACTGAATAATAATATAATTTGGAGACGATCAAGTATTTGGTTGCTGCGCTACAGGTCGTGGGTTCGCGGAAATAAGACATTGAAAAGCTGTTTTCAATGTCTTATTTTCACGTAATTGTCAGAAATTAGTATTTGTATGGGTTGTTTTGGTGTGAGTGCATGTTGGATTGCTTGTAATATCCACCATACAGGAAAAAATCCTTGTGTGGATTTTACACATTATGATAGAAAATAACCTCAAATATTCATTTATTTTAACTTTCGTTATAGCATAGATAGTTATGGTAAAACTGCCTCGCAGTCGGGAAATAAGTCCAATGAATCTCCCACCTTACCGTAGATACAGGGACACTGTCATCTACGTATAGGATTCTAATCTAAACTTCCTTATTCTTTGCTATGAATGAATAAGGATTTCTCGCGAAGGAAAGGTACATCGAAAGGTAGTCTTGGCTACCTATGGCCCTATGTAACTTTGTTAAAATCTATAAGCATAATTTAATTAATAATGAATGGTGAACTCAACACTCCGTCTTTATTAAGTTCCGTTCTCCAAACACATGCGCCAATCATAGAATTGTTAATTTTAACTTAAGGTCATATACGCGTAATTGATTGTAATCACAACTTTAATCTTGTATTAGCAAATTACACGTTGCCGCTTCGTTTTAATGCAAAAAGTGTTATGTAATTAGATTTTATTCATGTAACTGTACTAATAGGGTACAAGGAAGTGATTCATTCTATCAATCAGTGCTCGTTTCGCCAATGAAAAATTAACTAAATATAATGAGCTTATAAACGCAATTAAAGTATAATTCGTTGCCTGAACTAATAGGATATTGGTGAGGTTTTTTCATCTGGCCCTGATAAATTAACCAAAATCAATAAAAGTATACCTTCTATCATTTTGACTGTATCGCGACTCTTAGGACCACCAGATAATTTTCTTAGGACCAAAAATATGTATAATGCCTATACGTCTTTTAGTTTTTTATTCTATTTCTTAACGTCTACTGTAAACCCTGTGCCATTTAAAGTCAATATTTTCTTGACTATTAGTTTATTTGGTTTTAATATTAAGAAATGAACTGTGTTTTATATGTATCTTATATTTTTTTTTTGTTAAAATATTGATTCTCACTTTTACTCTACAAAGGTTGTGTATGTTTAATCTAATTTTAATTTAATTTATTGTTTTATTTTCATTGAGATAGTCTTAAATTTGACCGCGTGTAGTTAATTGACGATACAATCGAAGATTAAGAACGCCTACCTAGAAGATATATATCTGTTTACTCTTGACGACTCCTAGATTGTAATTATCGGGAACACTAGGAGATACTGATTGCTTTAGATCGATTTACTGTATAGATAGAGATTAATAGGTTACCTTGAATTGCAGAATGTCAGGTAATCAATCCCGAATCGGTTATCATTTAGTGGTTGTTTCTTTAATTAAAGTAAACGGTTTGATAGAAGTTTCGTTTTTAGATGTGTTCAAAACGTCAAATGTACATATTTTAATTTAGATTTTCTGTTTTATTATAGTCAATAAACTTAGGAGACAAACTGTGTCATCTGAATGTTATTCAAATCTCCATGTTTTCACAAAATGATTTCCTAATGAATTCATTTAGTAACTACCCTCTTTGTTCATTCTGACCTCATAAATATCATAATAATATAAGCAATATAAGCCTGCGGCAGCGGCACCTTTTCTAAGGCGCCATTTAGCCCTTTCCGCTGCTATTGGACCGATAATTAGGAAATTCCTAAAAACGAAAAGTGTAATGTCAATGGTAATGCGTACTTACGGCACGTGCTCAGCACGTCCGAGGCAGCCTCCGGCACCTACGCGTGTTCCGGCAGCGTGCACTTTCATTGAGCGGCCATGGTCTGCCACTGCGCAAGGTTATGTTATGTTAACCACCGTGTTACCGCGTTCTACACGGTGTACAATGGATGTAAAGAGGATTTATCTTTTAATTTGTTAAATGTATTCTATTTAACAGAGTTTTACATTGAATTAAGATAAAAGCTTCTGTGTAGAATACACCTGCACCCAGATTTTATGCTTTGAAGCCAATTTATTACCTTACGTACTATAGCTGCTACATGCGTGTATATTTGCTACAGCACCACTTGACAATCTCACACGAGGGGAGGCTTACCGACTTTTGACAGTATGTACTGTAGAGAGCATTTAGATTTTAATTTAATAGAAATTGACCACTCACATCATGCCTTCGAGTCTTCCAAATATTAATAAAGTTTTGCTATTTGCATTTAATTCCAACATTTTCGACTTAAAGAGTATTTTATCATGATCTAGGAAATTCTAGAAGAGCGTTAAGGGTGATCTGATCTTATCTTACTGCCGAGTAAGGCAGTTATCATTGATCCAAATGTTAAACTTACCCATGAATAAACAGCTCTTCACATTCTTATATAAAATATCAAGGTCTATATTGATGATGATGATGATACTCAGTATAGAACATGGACGTAAGTGTCGTTAGCGTTTGGTCTTTATGTACGGACGTATCTGGGTGTCATCTGATTGGTTTTTTGTGTTGTTGTATTCACAAGAAGTATAACTTTGACCAAGCTATCGGCAGTCGCGGCTCAGATTATACATTAATCTCTCTATATCGCCTTTTACAAGATTCCGAGAGAGATTTTTTATTGCTAATCGTAGAAAAGGGATAGACATGACTAAGGGTTAGGATTTTTTTTCCTATAGTAGCTATCCAAGGTCCAATTCAATCCAATAATATCATATCAATCGATTGCACAACGTCCATTTGCATTCAGAAAAAAATGCAGCGATTTATGTCTGTGTTTCATTTGAGCTAGTGAAGGCGTCGGCGATGTTATGCAATGTTACGACAGTAAACTTCGGAAACTATTGCAAGTTACAATCAATTGGATCGCCGAGATCCAATACCCCTAATTGTAATATATAATGCGTTTGAAGTAACCTATTTTGCAATTAATTATGATAATACTTATTCACCAATTAAAGGGTTCCATTATTAAATTATATTATATTAAAGGGTAGGTACAAAAGCATGCCTCCTAAATCTACAAACTACGCGTTTAAAAACATATACTTAGTTTATGTAAATATAAAGGCAAAAGGGCGATGATACGGTTCTTTTATCTCAACTTTTACAATTAATTTTAATAATTAGCCACTCAAATGGGATACGCGTTCATTAAGCCAATATCTAGAAACAGTTACTTAATGTTTATCGTTAAATGGTCAATTTAGTATTACTGCTGTTCAAGTGCTCATAAAAATATATCACAAATATGACAATAATCATCGCAAAACGTGCTTAATTCCAGTAGCATCGCTGTGGCGGATTAAATACTAGTAATTACAGCGAGCTTATCCTCTAACGAAGTGAAGTGCGCTTTAATGTCAAATTCGAGCTTTTTATTGGAGCTACCGGTTATTTACATTTATTTTAGATAAAGCCGGCTGGCTAGCGGCTGCGGGAGCACTTGCTCGCTGCTCCTAAAACGATCTAATTGCATCCTATAGTGTCGCATCGTTTATGCGACCTTTAGTTTGTTGATGCACGGGAGCTCTTGCCTTTATCCACAGTTTTTTCTTCAAACCTGTTTACTGTCTTCTCTTAATATGTCAAAGTAACACGCTCCAAGTCATTAACTTGGTAGCGCTTCAAATAGGTTTTACTATGCTTTTTGTGATAGCAACGCCACTTTTTTCACAAGCTCAATAGTTAAAATAATTAGAGGATTCATTAACTATGAGGAAGGGTGTCCATTGAAACATGTCTGCAGCTAACTTTGTAACTACTTTATCCATTTTCTTTGAATTTCTTTAACTAGTTGAACGCTAATATTGTTGACTTTTTCTTTATATCTAGCAGCTCTCAATAAAAACAGGTCCATTTAGCATTTTTATTACAGCTTGCTTTGTTTTTCAAATTACCTTAATAATGTTTCGTCCTCACCCTCTGCTGCGGCTGCAAATGTGATATGAATAGACGTGAGCATTGTTGAAGCAATATTAATGAAATTCTATTCATGGGCATAACTGGTTGATGTGGTATATAAAAATGCTCGTCTAGTTAATTATAATGTTATCGTGCGGGGTGCGTGTGTCGCCCCTGGCGGCGGTAGGGTGCGCTCGCCCATCTCACGAGAACGCCACAACAATGTTGAGAAACGTGACGAGCTTATGTGATAAATAGTTATATGAAAGTGGAAAACAATGAGTATGAGAGCTAGTCGCGAGAAAATCTGCGGGTCATAGCTTTTTGCTCAGTATTGAGATCTCCGCGGCCGCGTGAGCGCCCCAATAACATGCTGATTAAGATTTCTTTCGCGCAAAAAGTTAATCAATTATAAATATCACGTTAATTTAGCTATCTTTAACGCTCTATTGAATGCCAAAAGGCGGCGTGTTTTAGAGGCAATTTACTTGTTGTTAGAAATAAGTGTCTCTATATCTTGTTCTACGTAAATACGTAAAGTAAGAAATGTATTAATCCAAAATTATATTGATTCCAGCTTGATACCTAAAAATAAAAAATCATTAGTGACAAAAGAGATTCGGCTCATTCGCCATTTTTGTTTGAAAAAGGACCAGAAATATTTACTTCGTGGCGGGAAGGGTGGATTTATGGGGGTCGTTACAAATACCAAGCCTTTAATTGGTTCAAAAATCACGCGAATTCGGGAAATTTTATTGCAGCAGTTATATAGAGAAAGCAATTGGCTCCGATGGTATATTTATTGTCGCTATTTATCTGCACGTAGAATGGCGGGAGGGAACGAGTTTGCGTGGTGGTAAAAACTCGGCTGGTGCCGAAGCGGGAATGTATCGGCTCCCGGCGACTCATGGAGGAATTTCATCCGGAATCTCTAATTAAAACTTTATCTAGTCCCTCTCCCATTTCGTGGAAATCATACTATTGAATCGACATTTGGAACTGAGCTGACTAGTTATTGAAATATGTTCAATTAAAGGCGAGATCGATATTCCGTTCGCTTATCCAGTCCGTTACATTTTGTTCTATTTGATTGGATCCAGTTTAATGAACAGTGTCGTTTACCGCTGGGGATTATCAATGTCAAAATGCAATTATCGTTAAGACATTGTACGGTAATAAACTGTTCGTACCCAGTATCTTAGTCGGATGGGTGTTAACGATGCACCGGTCTGTATCATCTGTGGGGTTAAAACTATATATGGAGGACAGTAAAAGGTGGCTGACATTACGCTATAGACGTTTATTAATATTTGTGTGTCAATTAACATTTTTCACAGCCGTCAATTTGTAAGTAGCTAAAAAGGTTCCGCATGAATGTATTTGGTACTTATACACAAACATTTTCGAAACCTGACGTACTGTTTGTTCAACTGTCGATAATCTGTGTGAAATATATGCTCCCGGATTATGGTAACGTGGGAGTTATGATTTATGTATTGAATGTCTAGAATCGAATGAATATTAATTTCCGTTTTAATTTAGGTAATTTGTTTGAATGACGTAATGCCAATATTTAAGATTATTTCGCTCTGAATTTTTATTCTTGTCATAAGTAATACATAGTTTAAATTTTTAAACTAAACGAAATGGATGTCACGAATTAAATTCAGAGGTTCTATTTGTATTATTTGGTTATTGCTGTTTACATTGAAAACTGCATAAAGTTCTTTGAACAATAAATAAGCGAATCTCCAATTCTGGAGGACCTATTTTGGAAAGGAATCGTCGACATTTGGCGATAGCTTGGTGACTCAAAGTGCAAATTCCCGACGCGTCGCGTTTCGATGACGAGTCCGTCGCGTAGTGGTCATCATTCGCGACCACTCGTTTCACAAACTCCGAAATGCTAAAAATGGCATAAATAATTTATACGTGGCTTGCTCGAGCTCCGTTTTTGTCGCGGCCGACCTGTCCACTGATGCATTTATAATATAAGGGTGCTTTTTGCATCGTCCCCCGGCGGCGCTGGAATGCAACCGCTAAAATTGATCATGTTTCAAACGTGAGCTGAAGGAGTAATGCTGGTGGTGCTCAGTGCGGTCGGGCTAAACTGTTGCGGTTCAGCCTAATGCATGTGAGTAATGTGTACCTACGTATTGTAACAACCGATCTGACTCGTGATACGTGCATACAGCATTAGTTATGCATACTATTACTACATACCTATTTGGATTTAAAGCGTGATCCTTCATTTAATACATTAGTACGCACGATTTATAATATATTAGTAGTCAGACCAGATTATCATGAAGTCTGGTAAATCAATACTTATTGGTAAAATCATGATCCGTATTTGGAATTGTTTTTAGATTAAAACGAAAGCGATCTAACGAAACCCCTTTTAATGATTGTTAACTTTGAACTCAATGTCTTGATTTATCAATGAGTAACTTGGAAGTTTTCCGTCAGAAGCCGTTCTTGGAAGTTTTCAGACAACAGAAATAACAAGAAGAGATCGTTTTGTTATTTTGAACAGTTTTAACAATTTGGCTTTCTGAATGCCATATAACTTCGAATAATTAACGTGTTCTTGTACTTGTAATGTTTTTTTGTATCTGCTAGCCTCTAAGATACTTCATCATATTATATAGCTGTAACTTTGACGCCTTCTTCATGAATATTCGAGTTATCGCGTTAATTAATTCCGTAATAATTTAAAAGATTAGTAAATTAGCCGTGATTATATCCTTAAAAAATATGGAATCATATAAAAGAAAACATCGTATAGTTTTATTATATTTTAGCATAAAATTTTTAACAAAGGACTGATTCCTTTGTAAATAATTTAATGCTAAAATATATATGCAAGTTATGCTTTTTAAATTATTGGCGACTAAGCATGGATTTGGTCACAGTAAAACAGCCTATTGCCCTTAAATATAATTGACTGCCTCGTTAGTCTAGTAGTCCCAAGCGCGACTGCTACGCTAGAGGTCCTGGGTTCGATTCCCAGGTCGAGCAAAGTGTTATTGGGTTTTTCTATGAAATAGAGCGGTAGCAGCTCGGAGTCTGGGTTTGTGCCCGGTTAATGGCAATAGGCTCGCCCCCTATTACACGGGACCTAAACATACTGGCGAAATGTGGGTGTACATTAGTACGCCTCTGCCTAACCCTTCGGGGAATACAGGCGTGATGGTATGTTATATACTTTCTATCAATGATTTGTATTAATCTTCAATCTGGAATTGGTACCTTCTACAGACATACCTACTTATGTACAAAAAAGTTAAGCTCCTTAGTAATATTATTAATATAAGACAGAGCTCTAACATCTGCGTAGACATGTTGTAGAAATGTTTTACATTTAACTTTAAAACTGTTAAAGAAATTAAACGTTTGTCATTTGTCCTATGTTGTGGTAATTGAATTAAACGCATTAAACAGTAATTATAATCTTCATAATTATAAGTACTGCAAAAATGGCATAAGAATTTAGTAATTACATATTCGCTTTTTTATCTTGAGAATTATAAATCGAATACGTCAAGTATTTCTGATGTGTTCAATGTGATGACAGTGGTTGTTGTAATTTGTTTGCTATTAAAACTAATTTGTTTTATTTTTTCTCTTTTTCGCAGTAAACAGGCAGTATTCGACGGGAAAAGGGCGATACGAGGAGGGATACCGTTTGTGTTCCGTAAGTAATATTTTAGTACCTATTGTATTTTAATAAACGAATTTAATTATTTAACTAGACTTAAAATTAACTATAAAAATAAATAAATTGCGTCAGGGTTTGAGACCTCCTTTGAAGGAGAGTCCTTTTTAGGGTTTCGTAGCCAAATGGCAAAAACGGAACCCTTATAGATTCGTCATGTCTGTCTGTCTGTCCGATCGTGTCACAGTCTTTTATTCGAAACTATAAGAACTATGCTGTTCAAACTTGGTAAGTAGATGTATTCTATGAACCGCATTAAGATTTTTACACAAAAATATAAAAAAAAACAATAAATTTTGGGGGTCTTCCATACTTGGAACTGAAACTCAATTTTTTTTTTCATCAAATCCATGCGTGTGGGGTAGCTATGGATAGGTCTTCAAAAATGATATTGAGGTTTCTAATATAATTTTTCTTTAAACTGAATAGTTTGCGCATGAAACACTTCCAAAGTGGTAAAATGTGTCCCCCCCCTGTAACTTCTAAAATAAGACGACAATAAAACTAAAAAAAAATATGATGTAGAAAATGTATGTAAACTTCCACCGAAAATTGGTTTGGACGAGATCTAGTAAATAGTTTTTTTTAATACGTCATAAATCGTAATGATACGGAACCCTCCGTGCGCGAGTCCGACTCGCACTTGGCCGGTTTTTGTAAAATGGTCCTTCGATCCGAAGTACAAGTTCCTCTGAGGTACTTTTATTACAGGTTTAATGTGCTCTGATTGAAGTTATTTAAGGGTTGGTAATTATATTTATAGATAGGTGAATATTTGTGTACTCTTATGGAAAAATATAGAGCCTTTTTCGATTAGGCATGTCACTGACGTCGCCTCAAAGAGGTAAATTAAAAATGTGAAGGCAAATTTCGACTTGGCGGGTGGGAGTCGCGGTGGCTTCTGGCGGTAATAGCGTCTGGTGTACGCAAGAAGACGCAGGTTCGAATCCTGCCCGCGGTTGTATATTTCCTTCACTAAAATAACTTAATAATCTTTGCATGGAAAATGCCTAAAAAATACCAAAACATAGTTTAAAAGTCATGGGTATGGTGTATGGGTATGAAGCTATTAAAAAAATATAATTAAAGTACTAGCAAGAGTCTTGTAAGACACAGGGTGTTGTAAAGATGCCATACTATACATATATTGTGGGCTGTAGATAACAATAGGTTGACATAGACGCAGTTAACTATAGTAATATTATACTGTTGCTTTTCTTCCACTACAAGAGTGGTCTTAAGTCTTTTAGACTTAACATCTTAATTCAATGTGTCCTCTAAGGAACTATTAGTGTTAACAAACCAACAACTCTCAAAGTTGGGTGCTGATGTGCTTGCGTAAAGACACAGTTCGCTGGTATGTTTAGGTACTATGGAATCGTAGGCGAGCCTATTACCAAAATAATAAGCCATTGAATAAGTAATTATCTTTCATTCTGGTCTCTAACATAGTCGAAATTAACCTTATATTGCAGCTCAATTCGGACAATGGGCCTTTGGTCCGCAGCATGGGTTTGCGCGGATAGCGCGCTGGCATGTGGAAAAAATGCCAGAGCGCCTGCCCAGTGGCGACGTGGAGGCCGTCTTCAGCCTCATGGATGACGACTTCACCAGGTCCATGTGGCACTTCCAGTTAGTACCATTATGTATTATTTTTTGTAAGGAAACCCTCGCGAATGGTCCGCCTCATACCAAATAATAACTGATCCCTTCTTGATCCTTTAGTCAGAGCATTGAGGCATTGAGGTCCTTGAAAAAATTCACCATGAAAGAACTCTAGGAGGTCAATGGTCCATGGAGTTTCAGTCCGGCTCTTCTTCATAAGACTCACTTTTCACTTGGACGACTCGTAGAAATAGCCTGCTAATATGATAGATAGGTACATATGGTATCGAAATCGATAGTTCTATTGATGAATTATCAAATTGAACATATTTGCGCTAGAAAATGAATGACGGACTTAAAGACGCATATATCATAAACTGCTAAACAACTTATATTACTCTAACGTTCGTTAGGTGACAATAATGAAAACGAATCATTTTTCCATTTTAAATTGTGGATATTGGAGCGACAAACGTTGTAATGTTTTTGTGCCGTAATCTCCAATATTTTCTAGAAAACTAGCAATTGCTTAGGATGCTTAAAGTCAAGAGTACACTTACAGACGTAGCGTCTTATTCCGCATAAAACGTCCAATAAATTTACTATAGCCACGTAAAATGTGTTTGTCTAGATATAATGACTATTGATGAAATAATCACCCAAAGTTAAGTGCCTGTATGGGCGTGATGGTATGTAAATAGATTGATGATGAAGACATCAATCTATTTACATACCATCACGCCTATAGTCCCCGAAGGGTTAGGCAGAGGCGCACTAATATACACCCACATTTCGCCGGTATGTTCAGGTCCCATGTAATAGGGGGCGAGCCTATTGCCATTAACCGGGCACAAATCCAGACTCCGAGCTGCTACTGAGAATTTCATGGAAAAACCCAATAACACTGCTTGACCTGGGGATCGAACCCAGGACCTCTAGCGTAGGAGTCGCGCTTAGGACCACTAGACTAATGAGGCAGTCAGTAAGAGGTATCAATCTATTTCCGTGTACTAAAAAGTAATTCAAAAATGTTATCCATTTTACTGACTTCTGTAACGCAGGCAGATAATCTAGAACAGGAGTCAGGGACTTCAGTTACGAAAAATTTAATGCTAATACAATTAATTATTATCTAGATTCAGACTGACATACAGGCTGATCCTCCGCGAGAAAGAGCTGCACTTCAACATTGGCGTGTACAACCCCAGCAAGGAGCTGACGTTCAGCTGCCAGATGCTGCTGCATACGTACTTCAAAGTGCCCGACGTGCGCCGCTGCCAGATCACCGGCATGCACGGCTGCATGTTCATCGACAAGGTGAGGGTACAAAACAGTGGAGTCAGTCAAATGTCCTCAGTGGATTTTAAACTTAATTTTCATTACTTTAAGGATACAAGCAACCTGTAGTATAGGCGACCGCTGCGCTGCTACTGACAATGCTTTAGAGGTGGCTAAGTTTTGGGCAAAGAGTATTTAAAAAAAAACATACCCTCGACACGAAGAAGAAGAATCACTATAAGGTTTAAAATCATTTGGAGAGATTTGACAGTTTGATTTGACAACCTGATGTGCTGGAGACTGTACATACGCCCTCTAAAGGATTTTTTCTAGAAATATAAATGCATTAAAACAACGACCTTAGGCAGGTTTAGTCCATGTTCAACCATCGCAATTTCTACCCTCTGACCATATTTTATTAAAGTTTGAAAATTGAATAAACACTTAGGCAGACCGACCATTCGACCCTGGCATCCTCCGGTTACAAGTGCAATGATAGTCTAGTGACATCATCACTGGACTGCCAACTCATAGATCGTAGATCGCAGTGTCGCTTAATATCAGGCGAACTGGTTCAAGCGTAGGCCTATTATGAATAAAAAAAAAGACAAAGGAGTTGAGTTCGAAAACAAGGCGACCTGTTGTTATGTGCGTATTAATATTTAATTATCACGCTCTTAAACGGTGAAGGAAAACATCGTTAGGAAACCTGCATGCCTGGTCGTCGACGTAGGTTAGAGGTTGAGGTAGATGTTGGTTGAAAGTGCTATCTAGAATAAACTAGCTATCGTACTTGAATAGGCTTCATATCATCCGTGAACAAGGCTGCGCGAAAAAAATAGCAGTTATTACGTCATCATCATCAACCCATTACATTGTCCCACTGCTGGGAACGGATCACCTATCAGAACGAGAGGGATAAGGCTATATCCATAGGTGTGACGTATGAAAAATAATTTCATAACTATTCTTCTAGTAGTCTTTAGTCTGCGAAATATTCCATGCTTACTTTTCGCTCCTATGTCATGAATGTCAATAGGTCATGACGAAGTTTAGTTGATTCACCGATATCCAAGTTTATCACAGCGAGGCCGCTCCGTGCCTCTGAGAGTAGGTACGTATAGCTGTCGGTACCAATTATACAAACACCACCATGAGTGCTATGATAATCATTAGTAGTATTTAAAAGCCCAAGAAGCCTGAAAATCAGTTTATAAATTGGTTTGCGGAGTTGATGGCAGTCACCTCTTATAAAAAACTGATATTCAGCTGCTTCTGGTTTGACTAGAATCTGACCTAGAAGGGAAAAGGCTATGTGGATGATGTCATCAAAATAATTTGCGAGCGCACGAACCTAGTATATTAAGTATTTAAGCATCTCTATGACAGTTAAGCATTGTTTCAAAGACAAGTGACAGTAACAGGGGTCAATGTCACGGAGGGCGTTACTTGTCTATGTACTCGCAACTAACTATAGTTGACCTCCCTTTTGTATCCGATGTCAAGTTCGGTGAAGTATCTACGTTTTTGTTTTTATATTTGTTGGTCTTGAAGAATTTGTTGTAACATAACATACCATCGCGCCTGTATTCCCCAAAGGGTTAGGCAAAGGTGTACTAATTGTATAATAGTTAAGAGGGGACTCTAGTCCTGAGGAATTTGGAAAATAGGTATTTGAAGAAACTATTGCCGTCGCGCTGCACCTCCATTCTCTGCCTGTACAGTGCGAAAAGGACAACTGCAGCTTAGGTTGATTTTACCTACAAAAACCTTGACCAAAAGACGTTTCGTATTCTGCTGTTTTCTTCTTCAAAAGTGGATTGATCTAAACAACTTATATATCAAAATTTAGAGGAAAATCATGTCTACGCTTCTGTTATTTTATTTTTTGTTAAAACTTTTCAAAATTGTCTGATAGTCGCCTGAACATGACGGTAAAAACGGGCATATTATTGAGTTTTTGAATTGTCATATTTTCCTGTGAAAGTTTTTTTTTTGAAAAAATTAAATAATAGGGGCCCGTATGAATTAGATCTAGATTTTTTGGAAAAATATCATTGCTCTAGAGCTATTATCTACGAAGAAAACAGCAGAATGCGTTTGTATGGAGAAAGGCTCAATAGAGTACCCTCTTAAAATATCTGTGTACGTATCTATGTTAGTACAGACCATTGCTCTAGTGGTAGAAGTTGTGGCTGCTAAGCTTCGGCTCCATTCCCAGGTCGAGCAGTGTAATGGGGTTTTCTTTGAAAGTTTTCGTCTGATTTCGCGAGGTGCGCCCCCTATGACATGAGACCCTAACACAGTGGCGTAGCTACCGGAGGGCTAGACGGGGCAGTGCCCCGGGGCCCCCAAGCTCAGGGGGCCCCTCGGAATCTGACTTACAAACTATAAATTGAACTACTGAAATTTTGTCCCACATTCGGAATATAAATAAACCAGATTTCAGGAACGCGACTTTATTAATGGCAACGTATTTGAAAAATACAGGAGAATTCCCAACAAGTCTCGAACAACTTTGTTTGAAACTTGCGGGGCCCTGTATTCTTGGTCTTTATGAGGTGCGACCTATTAGAAACGCGGCGCGCTTCAACAGCGTGATTATAAAACGCTACTGGTGAATTTACAAGGGACTGGTCTGGCGAAAAAATCGTTTAAAAATCTACACAAGGATTCCGAACGTCCGAACCCAAAGGGCGCTCAACTCCGCTGGCTGTGTTGAATACTTATTGACATGCCCCGAAACATGTAATGTATTTTTTTATATTTAAATTATTATTCTACCTATATGTACATTATTATTTCTTTTAGACGCGAGAAGGCGCCGTATATCAGGAGACCAGAGAAGTGGTGACCATCAACGAGTGGACCGACAGGATCTACCAGAACACGATGCAAGAGCATATCATCACCAACGTGGTCAGCGGGCGCAAGATGAGGATACAGAAATATAACTTCCCCGATACCGGTATGTTTATTTACCGTATTTTCGCAATTGTCACCATTGGTAATACCGCCACGCAGAAACGCTCCGGAAAACGCAATGTGGGACGATCTCCAACAAGGTAAACAAACCTGGCTCAGAACTCAACGACTGGTTATATGCCACCTGCATCGAAAGACTTCAGCGACCTTTACGCTGACAGTCTTTCGATGCAGGTGGCATATAACCAGTCGTTGAGTAAGTCTATGGAGGAGGCTCTCGTTCAGAAGGGGACCGCATTTGATCTCTGATATGATGATGATAATAATGACTACTGGTGAAGTGGGAAAAATATCCCAGTAGTGGCGAGTGGTCAACTAAATCATAGTTATCTTCTACACTTACTATCCCAGTTGTCATCACAAGCTTTGTTAAAAAGTTATCGTTTGTTACGAGTGGGGACTAAGCTATTCTTATCAATATATTTTCTAGTTATTTCCTGTTTTCCAGTCGCCTCTCAAAGGATTTAATACACAAAACCTCCTTGCTAAATTCGCAATCACACCTAAACCGATGAGGTTTAGGTGTGAAAATCTAACAAAGAGACAAACCGTTATATTCGGAATTCGCATTCATAAGTATGTTTACTTATATAGAAAACGCAGCAACTGATTCAGATGGCTGATTTGTGTCCGGTTAATGATACTTGAAAACATCCGGTATATTGAGGGTGTACATTAGTACACACGGTTACAGGTCAACCTATACAAAACCAGTTTAAGCAGATCTCGCATTGTATAGACTTCCCATACAATAAGAGGCCGTAAACTGGTTTTGTATAGCTTGATGTGTAGCCGTGCGTACATCTCGGCCTCATCCTTCGGGGAATACAAGCATGGCGGTTTTTTTATAAAGCTTACTATCAATGTAGGCTGCACATTACTAGTATTCTTGTTAACCCCTCGTGCTAAGAAAATGCTCGTGTTACGAGTGGGTTCACGTCGATAGTGCAATGGGTGGGTTTCGAACCGGCAACCACATGATCGCAAGTCTTCTGCCCGCGACTTCGTCCGCGTAGAATAGATTTTTCCCAATCCTGTGGGAATTTCCCAAAATATCGTTATAAATTAAAGCCAAAGTATATGTTATTATGATGTATAAACAATAATACTGTAAAGTTTTATCAAAATCCGTTCAGTAGTTTTTGCGTGAAAGAGTAACAAACATCCATCCATCCATCCTCACAAACTTTCACATTTATAATATTAGTAGGATTATACTATTGACTGGATATAACTGTATTTCCACAGTGATCTGGAACCCCTGGGCGGAGTACGCTAAAGAGATCCCGGACTTCGGCGACGACGAGTTCCCGAACATGGTGTGCGTGGAGGCGGGCCGCGTCGCCACGCCCATCGTGCTGCTGCCCGGCACCGCCTTCGAGGCCAGCCAGATACTGCAGGTCACTTACATATACCTATTAAACTTATATTTAGATAATTACTAACTGTCCGCCTGCGTGGAGTATACGTTTCTTGTTTAATGCACATTAAAAAAATAAAAAATAAAAATAGAATAGATAGCCGATTCTCAGACCTCCTGAATATGCATATAAAATTTCATAAAATAGGTCAAGCCGTTTCGGAGGAGTATGGTAACTAACATTGTGACACGAGAATTTTATATAATAAGATATTTATATTACCGCCTCATTAGTGTAGTGGTCCTAATCGTGACTGCTACGCTAAAGGTCCTGGGGCAGCACCCCAGGTAAGGCAAAGTGTTTTTCTATGAAATTCTCAGTAGCAGCTCGGGGTCTGGATTTTTGCCCGGGTAATGGCAATAGTCTCGCCTAATGTGGATGTACATAGTATAACTCTACTTAACACTATGAAGAACATAATAATATGGGTGTATCTATATAGGATATCTCTACTTTGGGGAACATAGGCGTGATGGTGTAATGGTGTACATACACTTTATAATATGTATTGCACAGCATTTAAACAATATAAGATGAATCATGATATATAACTGGATGAAAGGGAAAAATACCGGAGTCGTACGAGTCATGATGATTTAAACAGCTAAAAGACTGCTTGTCTTTCGCACAAACTAACAACTTTCTAACAAAATTAAAAAACCAAAGCATTCCTAACAAAACTACTACTATTCTAGACTACGAACAGGCCTTGAAAGATTTACAACAACAAAATTTATCTGAATTACTGTTCTGTAATGAACCCAATTTATTGACTAGTCTGCTTATTAATAAACTAATTAACACCTTGAAAAATAACACTACTATCCGAACGGTACCAAATAGTAAGCGAATAATTAAGCCATGGATTACAACTGGTATTCTACGTTGCATACGAAATCGCAATAATCTACAAAAAAAAATTAAACTTGACCCACACAATGTTATCTTAAAAATAACCTATACTAGATACCGGAATCACTGTAATTATTTAATAAAAAAACTAAAACGAAAATATGAAAGAGATTTACTTACAAATTCAGTTACGAACAACAAATTGCTCTGGAAAAATGTGAAACTTCTAACTTATTCTAATAAATGTAAAAATCATAACTCTGAAATACTAAATATAAGAGTATCACCTCAGGAGTCAGTAAATTTTGCTAACAATTACTTTGCAAATATTGGCAAACAGTTAGCTCAAGAAATCCAGCATAATATACCTAACTCTAACAACCGGCTAAATAACTTACCGTCCCAAAAAAACACCTTCGTTCTTCTAGAAACCAGCCATTATGAAGTTGATAGAACATTAATGAGCCTGAAGTCTGACAGTGCCCCTGGTTGGGACAATATCCCCACAAAATTTATAAAATTTGCTAGAATTGAAATTGTTCCGATAATAACTCACCTTACTAATCTTTGTTTCCTAAAAGGTGTTTTCCCCGATCTGTTAAAACAATCCCTTATCACTCCAGTACACAAGGGGGGGGACAGAGACGATATTAATAACTACAGACCTATATCTGTTTTACCTTGCATATCAAAAATTATCGAAAAGTTATTAAACCATAGATTAATGCAATATTTAACTAAATTCAACATAATATCCCATTCACAATTCGGTTTTAGGCAAAAATTGTCCACTGAGGATGCAGTTACTGCTTTGAGTTCTTTAGTAACTAAGCAACTTGACTCTGGGAACAAATGCTTAACTGTATTCTTAGACCTCAAGAAGGCATTTGACACCGTCTCTGTCCCTGTTCTAGTGAGAAAACTGGAAAAAGTTGGAATACGGGAAACAGCGCTCAACTTATTTAAAGATTATCTCTCTCGGAGAACACAGAAAGTTAGGGTGGGAGAGGTTACCAGTGATCAAGCGGAAGTATCATTCGGCGTCCCACAGGGAAGCGTACTAGGCCCTACACTCTTCCTGGTATATGTCAATGACCTCTGCAACATGAACATCAATAACGCAAAGGTCTTCTCATACGCCGATGATACCGCGATAGTTTTCTCAGGGAACTCCTGGGATAATGTGAAACAAAAAGCAGAGTCGGGCATGGCCCAAGTAGCAAATTGGCTTAACAATAACTTACTCACGCTTAATACGTCGAAAACAAACTACATATGTTTTAGTATTAGCAAAAGAACACAACCTAGTGAAGACTTTAACATAAAAGTACATGTATGCGGTGACATGAATAATAGACATTGCAACTGCTCGCTTATTAAACAGGTCGCACAGACAAAGTACCTAGGAGTGATACTTGACCAACGGTTATCCTGGTATCCCCACCTTGATCAAGTCACGAATAGACTTAGAAGACTAAGCTGGATATTCAAGACTCTTAGAAATATTGCACCAAAGAAAATAAATATAAACAGTGCCGGAAACTCATCTAGAAATTTATTAAACGAGATCTACGTAGCTCTGGTCCAGTCGGTTCTAATATATTGCATCCCCATCTGGGGTGGGGCTGCCAAAACTAATTTTATCAACGTGGAACGCGCCCAACGGGCCTTAATTAAGATTATGTATTTTAAAAAGTTAAGGCACCCCACTGAAAACCTGTATCAGATTAGTGATTTACTCTCAATTCGTAAATTATACGTAATACAAACTATTTTAAAAATACATAAATCGCTAAAATATGACTCAACCATAACATCTCAAAGAAGGAAAGACCTAATTGCACAAATTCCCCAAACAAAAACTGTATTTGCCGGGAGACAGTACAATAAGCGATCTGCTATACTTTATAACAAAATCAACAGGAAAATATACATATACCCAAAAAAATACTACGATTGTAAAAAAACTTTAATAAACTGGATAAAATCACTAACCTATGATGACACGGAGGCACTCTTGGAGCACATTAAGTAAATACTAAATGTAATGATCACACACCACACCACACCCACACTTATATCACGACTCACCAAATGCGCATCACGCACACATATGACACATTACATGCATATAAGCAAGTAAAATAATACAAAAAAATAATAATAAATAAATAAATAAAAACTAACAACACACAACACACGGCCTTACAACATCCATCGAACACAACACACTACCTCACATAACACTGAACACACAGCTGCATGCAAGATTTTCTTATTTTAAAATTAAATTGTAAGTTCTGTACCTATTGTTGTATTAGTGTATTGCTTTGCTATGGAAGAGCGGGGCTTCCCAACACAGGCATTACTTGCTTAAAGGGAAGCTCCAAATACTAAACTTGTATGTAAACTTATGAAGCAATAAACTATTTTGTATTTTTTTTTTGTATTGTATCTTTGCCGTTTGTATGGCAACCGGAACCGATTGGTTGTGTATTTTTTAAGAAACCAACCAATGTACTTGCTGTAGTTTCCAATTTGGAAACATCACCCATTAGATCTCTGTACGGATCGATGCTCGTGATTGATTTAACTCTATTTATGGCTACTTATAATATTGGTGAGACTGCCTCATTAGTCTAGTGGTCCTAAGCGAGACTGCTACGCTAGAGGTCCTGGGTTCGATCCCCAGGTCGAGCAAAGTGTTATTGGGTTATTCTATGAAATTCCCAGTAGCAGCTAAGAGTCTGGATTTGTGCCCGGTTAATGGCAATAGGCTCGCCCCCTATTACATGGGACCTAAAACATACCGTTGAAATGTAGGTGTAGTTACATTAGTACACCTCTGCCTAACCCTTCGGGGCATACAGGCGTGATGGTATGTTATGTGTTATGTTATAATATTGGTGGCAATTTTATTTCAGGTGATGTAAGAGATCGAGCGTCCCTCACACAAACAGCCGTCCACTGGAGCGAAGTCAATTGAGCTGTCCTCATCCCTCCACACAGCTGACTACTCGCACAAACGTAGCTGGGGGCTCCGCGCTGCGAATGTGGTGCGTCACATATTAACATACACAATGGCTAATATTGGTTCATCATGCACACTTTTTAACATTTTAAGAATTTTTGATAATCACAAAGATATGATTTTTTCTGTGATAAAAAAATCGGCCTCTGGCAGGGTTCGAACCTTCGTCGGTTAAGTATTGGATGAAATTGAAATGAAATGAAATCGCCTGAGTCTGAATTTATCTTTCACTAATATAATAAATGCAATTATTCTGACAAACTGTCTAGATGAAATTAAATTTATTTATTCTAAACTTTATCTCAAAGGGATAAAATTCATGTCTGACTTTCTCATTCTATAACATCCTCTGTGTGATTGAGATATACAGTACATTTTTTACGTCCGTATGCGGGTATTTGATTGAACAATTTATATTCCGTATCCTTTAGAAATAACAATAAAATTGACGTCGCCTGAGATTCAATTAAACAAACATCTTACGAATGCAAAAGTATGTCAATATAAGCCATTGTGTATAAGATCCCATAACGTACAGATTTAATAGTACTCTTAAATCATTCATATTTTGTACTTTTGGAATTATTGTAGCTTCAATATTCAAACATTTTCATGATAATTCATCGTAATTTTATATAGGTACGGTCACATTAAGTTACCACAAAATGTCAAATTTACTTAGTCGATTCTGAACTTAATCATCAACATTTTAAGGTTTAAAATCATTTGGAGAAATTTGACAGTTTTGTATAACCTGATGTGCTGGCGTCTGTACGTTCATAATGTCAATTTTATAGTGTAACGTATCGGAGGTTTTAGAAACCTTACGAAATGCCCGTCAAGCAGCATATTGTAGACACAATGCAAAATCTATTGTTATGTCCTCATGAGGAAACTGTATGCATTGACGGGTCATGTAATGAGTAGATTATTTAAAATCTGTGCCCAATATGTATATTAACCTTTTGAACGCCAGAGTATAAACGTATCGCCGTACCCCTGACGCCAGGCCACTTTTTCTGTCAAATTACACAAGGTAGTGAAAACACACTAAAGTAATGATTAAATTGTTTTTTTCATAATATAATATTTTGTCATATATTTGTTACGTTGGCGTTCAGGGTAAGATTTCGTTTGTCACATATATGTGACAATGGCAAAAGGTTAAAAAAATAATTATATGTTCCGTAAGATTTCGAGTACAATTTAAAGCATTTATTCACTAATAGTATAGACTGGCTAAGCTATATCTATCTGACCCTTGGTAATTAGTACTAATAGAAGTAAAGCACTATTAATTTATTTTTTAAACTATTAAAATATATTTTTTTTTCCAACACCGCGTTTCACCGATACTTTGTCCATCATTATTTATGTAAATGGGTAAATGTTTATTTAACTTCAAATTAGTTTATTGCGAACATAAGTATTACAAGTATGTAAAATTTAAGCATAATTATATATTTGGACAATCAATTTATATTATTAAAGTCACTCAAAAATTGACTGAATACTGGTATCGCCTGACTGATACCGCTGAATATAAATAGCTAAGAACCAAAAGGTTAGATTGATACAAAGCTTAGGGACCCATCTATACATTATGTATTCAAGCAATGATGTTCAAATTAAATATTCCACAAAGCAAGCCCCCTTTATGCTAATATAACATTATTTTTGTACAATTATTTTTAATTATTTTGTAATGTCACATAACGATCCTATAGAAATAATGAGAACACAACCGACCTTATTTTTAACGATTTTACGTACTTTAATTGAGGATTATAAACATTCCGTCATTGTATGTGGATTTTCTAATTTAAAAAATAAAAATTGTAAATTATATACTGCATTCATGAAAGGATAGGACAGAACGTTAACTCTATCTACCTAACAATTATTGCGACTGTTATAATAGAGATACTAGGAAGTGTCATAAAATTCTCAGCTCCCCAAATGGGACAGAAAATAACGGCGAACCACGGAGGAGAGAAAAAAGCGGAGATTGGCACAAAGCAACTAGGTCATGCGCCTCCGACTAGGTCATGACGTCACAGTGGGCGGGGCCGAAAACCTTAGTTTCGAATGAATCGACATCGCGTTTGGATCCGTGGATCCGTCGTATTTTAATAGGTTTTTAATATTGTTACATTGTTTTAATAATGAAGTGCGCTGTTGTTGGATGCAAAAATTGCTCCGGATCAAAACTCAAACATATTGATGGCATAACATTTAACGTGTAAGTCCCTAATTATAAAAACACAATTTTCTAGTTTGATCGCCAGATTGAAGATAGAGACATCTACCGTTAAAGAGAAGCATTCTAAGATTTCTAACATTAACTTCTTATCGATTACGTGTTTTACTACTATCAATGCATGTTATTGTATGTAGCCAATTTTCTGCTCAAATTACTTGCTAATGTTTTTTTTCGCTTACTATAAATTATTTCATAGATAAATTACATACCTTAAATGCTTAAAACACGAAGAATTTAATCGCGAAATTGAAGATAGGGACATCTACCGTTGAAGAGGAGTATTCTAAGATTTCTAACAACTTAATCTTATCAATTACGTGTTTTACTACTATCAATGCATGTTATTGAACTGTGGGTGTACATTAACTGCACCTCTGCCTAACCCTTCGGGGAATACAGGCGTGATGGTATGTCATGTCATGTCAATGCGTGTTATTGTAGCCAATTTTCTGCTCAAATTACTTGCTAATGTTTATTTTGCTTACTATAAGTTATTTCATAGATAAATTACATACCTTATGCATAAAACAAGAAGAATTTAATATACGAAAAATGCGCCATCTGTTGGTAGGTAGTCGGTTTTAATTGATGAGACATTCTAACGGACATACATAGAATGTTCTGGATCAAAGTATCATGCTTTGTTACGCCATAGTGGCAAATAGACGAATTAAAATGAAAAATAACTAGTTCAATTTGACTGTAATAATTCCATTCACCACTAGATGGATTTACAAATAAAGGGCGGGTTTTCCATCGTGGGGTGGAGCTATCGCCGTACCTCGTCCCCCTGTCACCCGCATTTAGGCGACGCTGCTTTCTAAAGAAATTTTGCCTTGCGGCATCTCCGCTTTTTTCTCTCCTCCGTGCGGCGAACTATGGGTGTACAAAAGAACACCTTTGTCTAACCTTTCGAGGAATATAGGCGTGAAGAGTAACAATTATAGGTATTGTGCTCCGTGAAATCGACACTTCCTAACAAAGGAATCATTTAAAGTCATTGTTAGTTGGCATTTTGTCTTGTATTTTCCTGAATAAAGTATAGTAATACGTTTCCAATTCAGGTGACAATGGATACGAAATAAAAAATACATTATAACTAGTATTGTTTATTAAGTGGAGGTTAAGTTTCTTTTATGTATTTAATTGATAATTGAAGCTTTATAATGTAACTGTTCTTAATCTTGCCAAATGGTGACTAAGTTTTTTCTGCTTCTGTAAATTATTTACTCGAAAAGGCGTCGACACGTATTCATGTCTGTCATACATTATTAAACATCTTCACCATGGAGTGCAGTAATAGGAATGCTCAAATACGATCAGTGTAAAGTGAGATTACGGCAAT
Organism: Subacronicta megacephala; assembly: GCA_958496365.1. Taxonomy (NCBI): domain Eukaryota; kingdom Metazoa; phylum Arthropoda; class Insecta; order Lepidoptera; family Noctuidae; genus Subacronicta; species Subacronicta megacephala. The sequence goes on from OY292514.1 coordinate 3,347,360, forward strand.
TTGCATTGCACTTCCAAGCTCCAAATTAGGTACCTAACTTAAAATTTTCACTGAGGCGAACAACTGCATAAACAAACATGATTGAGATCAAATTTAGACTTTACCTTTTTTAATAGATTTCAAAATAGAACACAAAACCTTCGTAGACTATTTTCAATTCTATTTAAATTATATAAAGATAATACTAACATTTAAATGAAATGCTTGAGCATTTTTCCCCTGAATAGTTATATATATAATAGTTATGCACGTGTCCGACGGCCTTTAAAAGGTATATTTGGGTAAAAATGTATGATTAATATAATTCGGGATAATAAACTTAAATTTCTAGATTCGATCCTGTTTTGTTGTCGTAAGGATTGAATTTGCTTCCTTCTTTGTCTTCCGCTGTTTTCTATACTTGTTGTAATTGTTCTGTTTGTTTTCTTATTAGAGTTAAGATACCTCGATAACGCGTTAACTGTTCTTCTATGATTTTTTATGTAATTTGAATTCCTAAGATAAGTTCAATTACATGTTGTGGAGACTTACAAGTAATAACAATGAATTAACAGGCTGCGAAATTTCCGAACGAAAGAAAATAACAAAGAATGGACGAACATTTACTGCTAATTTTTCATTTATGAATTTTTCATAGTTTTATTATTTACATTATTGACAACTTTTTCGTCGGCATGATTCTATAGTGATTCTGCTAATTACTCTGCTGTTAAGTGGCCAAATTTTTCTAACATTGATAGAAGGCCCCAGTTTCAAGAACAGTAAATATTTAAAAAATAATCATTCCAATATAGTTCGGTTCGATTTTCAAAATTAGCGGTAGTTACAGGTTATTTTGGTTGGCCGTATGCGACCATTTTCTAGTAATACTAATACCACGGATGGGTATATTTATTATTCATCTATGCTAATACTCAGGTGTCTTTAGTAAGTTATCGTCGTAACAATTAGGTAAAACAGTTTTTACTATTAAGTGTAATACTAACTATGTCCATATCATAGAGGCAATAAAGTGTCTTGTATTGTATCAATAGCTCCATTACGTACACAAAATCAGTGTTTTTTTTTATAAACAGTTGTTAGACTTCAAAAACTTCGATTACGTCGGTAACATTTTGAATTATTAATATTATATCCAGCAGGAAATTGTCGGAGTAAGCACGCGCACATTGTACAAAATTGTGATTTTTTTAAGTACATTTATTTTGTACATTTTTTTCTGTGAATTTGAAACGTTTTTGGAGGCTTTTAAAGTATACGAAGATTAACGTAAGAATATGTACTTAGATATAACGAGTTCCTTGTTTTTTAAATACAAACATTTGGGTAGGTTTTGTACTAAAGTAACTTTGTATTATGTCATAACGACATGATGTTGTAAAGGTAATTGTTATTATGTATAATAATATACATTCTGTAGTTTCTCGATGCTCTCTCGACGTAGAGGTAGAATAAGGATGGAAATCAACTGTTCTTTAAACTATTTCATCCAGTTTTAAGTCAATTTTGACTTTTATGCCAAGCGAGACGTAGGGCTCTAGTAATAAATAATAATGATTTGTGAACTAACTGTGGTCGCTATCAATAGAGACCAGAAACAACGAAATATGCAACGAAGTGTACTTCCTTAGGTGCAATAAAGTGAAGTAAAAAAAAATGGTGTTTTATTTTTATAAGCCTTTCTGCGACATTTAAACGATAATTTCTCTCTGATTTCTGACACTAAGCATTATTTATATTCTGTGCTGATTAGAATCAAATAATTAAAACATACCACCTTACTACACGGTAAAGTTTTTTTTTATCATAGGCTTGCGCTTGACCACTACTTGCCTGACGCTAAGCAACGATGTAGTCTACGATGGAGCGCGCTTGCCTAGAAGAAACCTATTCACTCTCGTCTTGAAGACACCCAAATCGTAGGGCGCGGGGAAAAAGATTCGTCGGAAGATTTCTTCAAAGACTGGCAGAATGCATCTCCCCTTCCCTTTTTAACCCCCGACGCAAAAACGACTGGTATTATTAGTTTGACGTGTGTGTGCCTATTTGCGTCATCGTAGCTCCCGAACGGGTGAACCGATTTTGATTTAGTTATTTTATTTGAAAGGTGAGTCGGGACTGTTCTTAGCTGTTTGATGAAAATCGGTCGAGATTTAATGCATTTGTCGGGGGTTTTTAAAACTTTTAATTTAGTAGTTATTACATAGGTAGTATGTACGGAAAATCCTTACTACTTCCACTCGTCTCTGACGTGTACGTTATTATGAGACGCTCGCTTGCGTCATTCGTGCCAAGACTACCTATTCACAACTTAATTTTGGCGTATAGTTAGTAGGAACGCATAAATATCAGGAGTCATCTGGTATGTCAAATGAAAGAAAGAGTGCATTGAAAATCTTTGAGATAGAAATAAATAGTTGTATCTCTGTCAGGCTCGCGTTTGCTACACACGCGGAAGTAAGATGGCAACAACAGAGTATATTGGACAGAAATTATTTTTGCACGATTTCTGCGATCGCCATGCTTAAAACCGCTTGTTTCCTGCTCGCCTAGTACCTCCTCCGCTCCGGTCAAAAGCCATGTTGCAATTAAATAAACAAGTGATTAGAGGAAACTACTTACTTACACATTGGCATGCGGCATGTTATGATTTTGTTACTACATCAGACATTCACAGCGCATTCACAGAATTTGTACGATAACAAAATATACACTCTACTCGCTTTTGTTTTGTCTGCATCGTTACAGGATTCTGTTCGTAGACATTTATTTCATTTAAGCTGCTCAATGGTGTCGTGAAATAAACTATACCAACCTCTTGTGATTTCTGCTCGCCTAGTACTTACTTATAACTGAACAAGTCCTACAATATGCTTACAGTTCGAAACAAAATGTGATCGGAGCCATCCGAGGTACTAGGCGTGCAGAAAGCAAGTGGTTGAATTCCTTTTTGAATCACGCACACAAGCAAATACTGCGTACACGCAATTACGTCCACTGGACTGGGGAGATCTTATTAAAGTGGTGGCGATCGAGAATTTAGTGTAAAAGGATTTCCGTCCAGTATATGTTGACCTGTTATATGCTTTCTATTGCTGTCTCGCTTTTGCGTGTGCAGCAGAGGCAAGTCTGACCGAGATAGAAGTATGTTCACACGCACGTAAGTCGTGTTGTCAGTTCGCCACACACACACGTAAGCCGAATATCGCTAGCTTTTTTCCGCATCGGTAGCGAACGGGAGTCTGAGAGAGATAGAAGGTTACTCACACATACGTTTTCCGGCGACGCCTGAATAGCACTTCGTACCTCCTTCATAATTCTGTTGCTCTAGTACCTAACTTACGGAGTGTTGAGTTTCGATTGCTCACAAAATTGGGATTGCACGGTTCGAGAACTTGTCTACACGGCGATGTTGGTTTGCAACTTTGTCTATGTTCTATGTTCTCTCGTTTTCGTCTGCGCGGCGGTGTTTTCGTAACATCTTACTGTACCTTCAAAGTTTTCCTAAAGTCTGGTCATGACTGGCTTTTTTTTGCTTAAAATCGCTATCGTAGGAGATTTAGTAGTAAATTGTCATTTTTCGCCGAATCCACTAGTTTACACCAAAATCTTTGATGATAACGATTTTTAAGCAAAAGTTTTAATACTCAATTGTAAATAAGTTATTGTTGATACCTATGATGGCATAGCCGAATAATTTGCGAAAAACCAAGGAAAATTTGAATTTTGCGCTCAAGGCTGACGCTTTAGCAGTAATATGATTTTTGTATACTACGCAAAATAATAGGTTGATCGAATATTCTTTGTAGCACTGCAAAACGAATGCAAAGTAGAATCATAGAATAGTTTAACCATTCTATGGTCTATATCTATTATATTCTACGGTCTTTTCGCCGACAGCGATCTCTTACAGACAAGGACACCATAGAATAGTAAAAGCAATACCTAGGTACTCTGATGTGCATAAAAAGATGCATTCTAGTATGTAAAGAGCTGGGTTTGAGCTCGGTATTAAAACCGTATAGGAAATTCAATAGAATGCCAAGCTGATCACCTTTCATTCAAGGATATACCTAAAGTTACTAATGTAGTTCTTAAGTTGACCCAAAAAGCAGTAAAATGAATTGGATTATTATCGCCACCTGGATAGGTTAGGCACGGCATATCAGACTTCTACCAATTAAAAGCTGCACCTGCGTTTCCTTGCCCTATTTTACAGCGTTTATACAAAAAATCACTAGACTGCCTCGTTAGTCTAGTGGTCCTAAGCGCGACTGCTACGCTAGAGGTCCTGGGTTCGATCCCCAGGTCGAGCAAAGTGTTATTGGGTTTTTCTATGAAATTCCCAGTAGCAGCTCGGAGTCTGGATTTGTGCCCGGTTAATGGCAATAGGCTCGCCCCCTATTACATGGGACCTGAACATACCGGCGAAATGTGGGTGTACATTAGTACACCTCTGCCTAACCCTTCGGGAATACAGGCGTGATGGTATGTATGTATACAAAAAATCAAAACCCATGACTGTTACACTAATTATATTTCATACATAAATAATTACAAGTTCTTAATTAGCTCTGCGTGGCTTCAACACTCGTTGCTTTTGAGTCCCAGGCACCAACCTCTGAGAGTAAATCCTTCTTAGACTCAAAGTACTCTTTGTACCACATTATATGATCTTTCTTTTCCTTCACTGTGTAGAATGCGTTTTTAGATAATCCTACGCACACGAGCTCCATGAAATGCCTGATTGGACCGTTCTTTGGGCACCAGCCTTCGAGGTGAGCTTCAAGGAAGATATGCTCTGAGAAGTCAACTTTCTGTTCTTCTTCTAAACCTGGAATTTGATAAGTGATATAAAGTTACCACGACAATTTCTGAAGGATCTTGCCTTTCCTTTTTGTTAAAGATTTACGTTCAACTACACGCCATATATTTGAATATTAGACAAACTTACCTATTTAGAAATAATTTGGCTCACTAAAATGCTTACAGTGATTTCTATATAACACAATATCTGTCCTAATTTCGAAGTTATTTGTCTAATGTAAATGAAGATGGACGAGTTGACAGAGACTGACCACGGCGAACGTAACCCAAACTAAACTGCGGCCGTTTTCAAAAAAAGGCCAAGATTGTAACAATTGGAAATCTAATAGTCTCTGCCTATCCTCATGGGAGACAGGCGTGAGAATATGTATTTAATGACTGTCAAATAATGAGATCTGTCTTAGACAACCTGTGACCGTTGTACTTGAAAAAAAAACAAATAGCAAGTGTACTGGTTTTTCAGTCCACCCGTGACCATGGATGCTGTAAAGGATCCGAAACGTCGGGAATTGAATCTATACTAATATTATAAAGCTGAAGAGTTTGTTTGTTTGTTTGCTTGAACGCGCTAATCTCAGGAACTACGGGTCCGATTTGAAAAAATATTTCAGTGTTAGATAGCCTATTTATCGAGGAAGGCTATAGGCTATATATCATCACGCTAAGACCAATAGGAGCGGAGCATAAATGAAAAACGGGAATAATTTAAATGCAGAAAAGCCGAGAAACCACGCGTGCGAAGCCGTGGGCGAAAGCTAGTAATATCAATATAACGCGATAAAATCCGTAAAAAGTAGTTTTATTTCGAAATAGCAAGCATTTACCTTGTTCATTATCTATAGGAAATTTCCAGACCTTTCCCTGTTCTGTCCAAAGAACCATCTTCTGGAAGTAGTTGGTAGGTGGCTGTGAGGTCGCCAGCGTCAGCTCTCGCTGCTTCAGATTCTCCCACACATCCAAGTTGGTACCATAGTTGGATTCTTTGGCTTTGAAGATGCCTAGAGGCTCGCCACTAAATATGTTTACCGTCGTAGGTTGCACAAGGGAGGTACTGTGAATAAAGTTGTTCAATTAGTAACTTTAAAATGTTCTCACTATAGTCAATTTAAAAAAAATTAAAAAATAAAAAGGTTACTAGCAATGTGGGTCACACATTTCTAGTAATCTTGTTAACCCCTCGTGCTAAGCTAAATGCTTGTGTTACGAGTGGGTTCACGTCGGTAGTGCAATGGGTGAGCCACATGATCACAAGTCCGACGCCCTAGCCATTAGGCTACCGCCGCTTCTATATATCATTCTATATATAATATAATTACATATATATCGTCACGCCTGTATTCCCCGAAGTGTTAGGCAGAGGTGTACTAATGTACACCCACACTTCGGCGGTATGTTTAGGTCCCATGTAATAGGGGGCGAGCCTATTGCCATTAACCGGGCACAAATCCAGACTCCGAGCTGCTACTGAGAATTTCATAGAAAAACCCAATAAAACTTTGCTCGACCTGGGGATCGAACCCAGGACCTCTAGCGTAGCAGTCGCGCTTGGGACCGCTAGACTAATGAGGCAGTCAAATTACATTGATAAAGATAATTAAACAAGTTAATGTATTAAAAACTCCACTACACATGTCATTATTGAATTCCAGATTTTTTACATTCTCATGTATCCCTTATACCATCCCTTATTATATAAGTTCATGCCATATTATAAATGTAAAAGTCGTGTGTGTCTGTTCAGTTTTCACGCCTAAAGGGCTAAACAAATTTTGATAAATTGGTTTAGAGATAGATGCTTTTTGAAGTTGGTCTCATATGCTTATATTTTATTATTTTTTAGCATTAAATATTGCGAAATTTTCACAAAGAAATGAATTTTCTAATTAAAGAAAATTTCTAGTGAAAGAAAAATTCGATCCCAGGCAGGGTTTGAACCTGCGTCTCTCTAGTTAAGTACACCAGACGCTTTGCCAACTAAGCTACCGAGACCACTGCCTGTGATGTCGAATTTCTCTTTTACCTTTTTTTACGTCTTGAGGCGACGTCAGCACCATCTATTGAAGACATTACTATGTCTTTCAACCAACACGACTGCCTTTACAGCTAGTTCAATGTCGAACGATGTTGCCTTACCGTATTATGCTTATATTTTATTATTTTTTAGCATTAAATATTGCGAAATTTTTCTAGATCGAATTTTTCTTTCACTAGAAATTTTCTTTAATTAGAAAATTCATTTCTTTGTGAAAATTTCGCAATATTTAATGCTAAAAAATAATAAAATATAAGCATAATACGGTAAGGCAACATCGTTCGACATTGAACTACCTGTAAAGGCAGTCGTGTTGGTTGAAAGACATAGTAATGTCTTCAATAGATGGTGCTGACGTCGCCTCAAGACGTAGAAGGTGGAAGAGAAATTCGACATCACAGGCAGTGGTCTCGGTAACAAAGCGTCTGGTGTACTTAACCAGAGAGACGCAGGTTCAAACCCTGCCTGAGATCGAATTTTTCTTTCACTAGAAATTTTCTTTAATTAGAAAATTCATTTCTTTGGTCTCATATGTTTTTTTTGTCGTTATTTATAGGTAGGTAGATATTTATTATATCTCCATCTTCACATCGAAGCCTGAAGTCCCCTTAATTAAATTTGCGACAGACGGCACGCTCGTTTAGTGCAGCGCAGTTACACGAAAACTACTAAACCAATTTGATTTTGATGGAAACTGCACTGTTACCTAAATGGAAAGATATTCAATTAAATTTCTCAGTTTATGAGAAATACGTAGACAAACATACATACACCATAAAGACCATCGAATATACATAGGTACCTCTCAAATTTATAACATCCTTTTTTATTGAAGTTGTTTAAAAAGTAGACTATTAGGAATACTAGAAAAATGAGAGACCAATATGAATAATGGCAAATATGTAACTATCTTTTTGCATTTTTTAGGCATTTTCCATACAAAGATTTATTAAGTTATTTTAGTGAAGGAAAAATATGACTGCGATAACGTCACCTCAAAGACGTAAGTTAAAAATGTGAAGGACAATTTCGACTAGGCGGGTGGGACTCGCGGTGGCGTAGCGGTCATAGCGTCTGGTGTACTTAACCAGAAGACGCAGGTTCGAATCCTGCCCACGGTCGTATTTTTCCTTCACTAAAATAACTTAATGGCAATAAATCTTGAAACTTACGTCCTCCTTCTTTCTTCTCTCATATTATCTCCACCTTGCTCTGCGGACCTGGCCTTCCGTTGAGAGTACCTGGTCTGTTGTGCCTCGGCCTTACCCTTGCTGACGAGGCGCTTCACTTGCTGACCTCTTGTCTCTTTGGGAGTTATGTCTTCAGACTCCTTTGAGCGGTCTACCTTCATGCCAACCAGAAGATCACTGGAAGAATATGTTATTTTTGTAAATCATGGTTTTGAAGGATTAAACATAGGTTTTTAGTAGAAACACCCACATTTTTCAAATAACATACATACATAATAAATAAGGCCTATGTATATCATTTATAGTCTGTTAGCTTATTAGAGTAACAAATACTAAGTATAGTTTACTATATTTTGTTTTATTATAATTTTGTTTTATTGTTCTTTGTGTTGTTGATTGTATGGTAGTGAAATCCCCTGTAATACAGTTCCCTAGTGCGGGAGGTGTATTTTTTATCTATTTCAATTTATTGACCTATGTATTTTTTTTACAAGTTTTAAATTCTGGATGCTAAACTGACCCTTTTTGATGTAGACTTAGAAGATTTAGAAGAAAAGAAATACACACAATTATTTGTTATCATCATCATCAGCCCATGTTCATCTACTGCTGGACGTAGGCGTCTCCTAGTGAATACAACAAAGCCCCATTGTTTGTTTACATGGATTTATGAAAAATATTAAGGGTGTTTTTTTATTATGCCAGGTTGGTCTCTAAGGTTAAAAAATGAACTACACAGGAAAATCCACCTCTTGAACAATCCCACACTTTACCTGAGACTAGTTGATGATTGGTTGATCTTGCCCAGCACTCGGGACAGGAGTTCAGCTTCAGTGTGTTTCACATCTCCTCCAAGTGCTTGTGCTACATCACTTGCCGCTTTTGTTATGCTTTGTTCTGTAATAGTTTTATAAAAATTTTATATTAATGAAAAGATACTATAGCTTGAATCAGGTACAGTCACCATCAAATATATCGGAGTGAACAGACTGTTCAAAGTTATCTGAATAATTAAGGAAATTAAACTATATCCCAATGAGATAAAATACAGTCATGTCAGAATGACAGCTGCGGTGTATAGTGTACATTCTAAAACATACTTTGTGTCGAGGATATATGGTTTAACTTCTCTAGTTGCTCAGATAATTATGAACAGTCTGTTTGCTCCGATATATTTGATGGTGACTGTACAAACACATAGATCAATAGGGTTATGTTCTGCTCTTTTAATCAATTAGAGCAATTATTTACTTCAATGATGTGACAGGTTAATCATTCTCATGAGGCATGTTTCATAGTTTAATATTTTTTTGCAAGTAATAAGTATTCTCCTCATACCCTGTTCATACACAGACCTAAATCAGCAAACTGAAGTATAATTTAGTACACTTGTGGCTAACTTTTTGGAATTTGGACAATACAAGTGTGACAATATGTTAAGTAAAGTACAGTAGTTAGTATTTTTTATGAATATATTTTGTTGCCATCTATGTATCATGTTCAATTAGTGCAACTGCTGTGGGTGGGGTTCTGGGTCCCAGGCCATTGTTATTAAGATTTTCTATGATAATCTTATTCTTAGTAAAATAATCCCAAAACCAAAACAGTTACTGAACTGATATTTAATTATGATAAATTGAACAACCTATTTTCTCTTTTGTGACTTCAACCGTGTCTGTCTTCTGTTTTCTCTGCCTCACTGGAGCAGAGGCAAACATATCTTTATATTCTTCCTCCTTTATTTTTGGTTCAGCCATCATCAACTTCAGGAGTTCCTGGATCTTCTCTGTGGCAGCATCTGAAGCCTTTTGCGGTTTTTCAGACTTTGGCTTAGATTCAGGTGCATTTCCATCGTTGTCTGAGGGTTTATCCGACAAACATCTGACTATAACTCGAAAGTCTCGTCTGAATCGAAGCCTGAAAGAAAGAGGTTTATAGGAGATAGAGGCGAGACGAAATAAATAGATAATAATACAATCACTTAACTAATAGTACTACCTGGTTAGCATATTTTATGTCACACAAGTTTTAAAATATTATAATAATAAACGAAGTATCGATATTATGACTTTTTGAGGTTAAGAAAACGTTTCATTCTTCTGTCACACCATCATAAGGAAATGTCAACTTATTTGTGACAGGTCAAGATTTTTAGATGTAAAACGGAACGTTACATCCAACCACATTTAAAAAAAGGTTTTATGCAGGTATTTATTGAGATTTTTATGTAGCATGTATTTTAATTGTTTACGTACGCACTTAAATTAGGAGATATACCACGGAACTTCATAATCGTAAGCTAATGCTTCATTACATTGATGACAGCACTGTCGCATTGGTCAAGCGCGAGCAATCAATAACAAAAAAATATATAAGATTCAGAGGAAAGAAGCGTAAACTAGTTCTCTGTAGGCGTATTTTGTGTCATATATTTCTGCGTGTACCTATCTTCAAAATATGTGACCAATTCTTTTTTATTTGATATAATATAATGATCCTGACATATCGGAAGATGAGAGATGAATTCGAAACAAAATAAACTTATTTTTTAATGCTATTCTCTCATAAATCGGTACTAATTATAGGCTTTGGTTTGGCTCACAGAAGTTGCAGGGTACTTGGCTTTTCTGATTCGATTCAATAAAAACAAAATAAAAAATCATTTATAAGGCACAGCACATTTATTCGTGGACGAATCAAAAATGAAATACACGTATTTCACATAACTATGTAGGTAGGCAATGAACATAACCATACATTCTGAATTTTTGTAAAAAATCATACAAATTAAATTTTATTTACTAAAGATCACATTTTTCGATAGAAAAAAAAACTAACAATAATTAGATAACTAGTGAATGTAACTTCAAACATGTATTTATATAAATTCAACACGCACTATATTTCGTACACACGGCTACAGGTCAACCTATACAAATCCAGTTTAAGCTGATCTCGCATAATACAGGCGTCCCATACAATAAGACGCTAGCGTAAACTGGTTTTTATGGTTGATTGTAATAGCTTGATGTGTAGCCGTGCGTTCAACATAAATAAAACTTGGTTTTATTTTTTTACGTAAATATCTAGGTACTTATCTACAATGGTCATCATAAGATTGACTTTAAATATTAAATAGATATTGTTGTGAAGGGTATCGACCTTACGTATTTCTAACAAGAGTTAGCAAGACGATTTGTAAACGTGCTTTCAGGGTACACCCTATGGTCGCGCAGTTAGCAGAGTGACACTGAAATCACGACTTAGAAGCTGCGTTGATTTTAATATTGCAGCTTTCGTACACGTCACGCGTCGGTAGTGCTTGTTGCGCAAGCGCATCGCTAAAAGCAAGCTCACAAATCCCTTGTGCGAATAGCTTAATCGTTAACACTAATATATTGAAAAAAATATGGCATTATGTTATGAGCCACTAATCTACTATATTACACTTCAATAGTTATTATTACGTTAAGTTACTGTTGGTAGTTAATCTCTTAAACCAGTGGAGTAGACCGAATAGAGATCGATTGGATTGTCTGAGCACTTATCTGAGTAAACCTTAATATAAATGTGGAAGACAAGTTTTATTTTAAACTGTTTGAATTACAAACCACTCTGGTTCTTTCTCCCACAATCTACACGAGTAAAAACGAAAGAATTCTCTCGGGTGGACAGAACTTTATTCACTAAACAAAACACTTCTTTTTTATTACAGTCACATTTCCCGACTGAAAACTTGTTTATTTTCTGTATTCTACCAGAAGTAGTTAGTGTAATCGTTGCTACAATTGACTTATGAACAATAAATAGCAGCTACTTGAACTGACTTTATACCATGTACTAAACATATTCTTAACATTACAATAATCAGCACCAACTGAAATTACTGGACTTGATAAATGCCATTTAGCACACATGCACTACTTTGTGGTTGCAAGTATTAGGGAGCTTGCATATTTGCCCAAGTTGCAATCTTTCGTTAAAATCAAAGGACGAATCAAAACAAAACGATTTTTATGAATGCCGGAAGCATTCAGTCATTACCGATTCGTTCGTCGATATAAATAACATTGCCACACTAGTTTGGGCAAAAAAAAAATGTGCCGGCATTCTATCAGAGTCCAAATCCTAATACTAAAAGGTAAATACCAAATAATGGTAACTTACAACTACATACATAAACTATTACTCAGTATTGTATAGCATTAATATTGCTTTAAAACTAAACTACAAATTGTATAATTACATGTACAAATACTCATAAAAAATATGAGTCAATGCAAATAATGCTCTTGAGCAACACTTAAGTAGTTCGTAACACTACAATAATTATTTAAATTATAATTATGTACAATACTTTATACTAGGGTCGTACAATGAAGTGCTAAGTTGTTCTACAGATTTATTAGACTTTTGTTGATCCATTTACAAAATATATATGTTTTAAAATATGTTTTGAACATTACTACATAGTATAAAACAAAGTCGCTTCACGAGTCTGGCTGTCCCTATGTATGCTTAGTTCTTTAAAACTACGCAACGGATTTTGATGCGGATTTTTTTAATAGATAGAGTGATTCAAAAGGAAAGTATATATGTATAATATTTACGTACTATAGTACAGAAAAGCCGAGAAACCATGCGACCAGCCATCGTTTTACTCGATAAAACATTATAACAGGCGAAAGATACGAAGGTAAAATCGAACAAATCTGTAGACATCTTTAGATTAATCTATATTCCATTGTAAAACAGGGATTGCGTTATTTACCTAGTATAGCACCGTCCCTGTCTCATAACAGAATAATTGCGTCAAACAACATATCATAATACGGGCCCTAGCTGTCAATAAACTTTATAACCGAAAAATAAACGTTTGTCATTTTCAACACGAGAATTTGGTACAAAAAGTGGGATTATTTTTACCAATTGAGATCGAACAAACACTGGTTATTGGTATCAAAATTCGTAATCCGTACGTGGAAGTGTATAAATTTGAATCATCAATCGCTTATACATCAATATTATGAATTATAAATACAATACACACCGAGTGTGATGTGTTCGTAGTTAATTATGTACATTATGGCACACGCTATCACCTAAACATACGTCGAATTTTTACGTGAGCTCAATTTCTCTTATCATAGCACTCACTCATGTTACTAACTGTAACAAAGATATACCTATCACATATCTAGCACCGATCCTTTCACTGGCAGTGATAAATTATCACACCCCCACTTACTTACATATGAGAAAATTATGCAAACAGTGACTAACAATATGAAGGTTATTGATTTAGAGACAATTGACTAATCATATGTTAGGTCTGTCCGATGAGGTTTTTTTTATAAATTAACAAATAAAAATTAAAAAAAAACAGAAATGTTATATCATCCCTGAAGAGTAAGGTAAGGTTATTACGTTAACGTTGTATTGAAAGATGGGTATTCTTATTTTTTTGTACAAAAGGAGTTCTAATTCATGACCTACCACTTTGCACTCACTCAGTTGGCTATTGTCACTTTGTTGGACCTAAATGGGCATTATTAAACGATAGATGTGTTATTTGCAAAATATAATTACTCATTCCGACCTCATTTTGAACAAAATACCCTCACCACACTCTTGAGGTAATCACTGTCTACGTAACATTCCCGTTTGACTCACAGTTTGGGGCTTCACTCTTTACTTCAATTTACCTTAACTAATTCACAGCCTATTAGGAACTAAGTTTTACAAAGCCGAAGTAGCTGTAGCCGGGTCGCAGCCATACCGTTCTGTTGGGTTCCCTTTGGGCGATGTTGACGGTGTCCCCTTTGTACAATCGGGCGACCGTTTGAACGGAGCAAGACATCTGTGCTTTGTCCAATGGTCGGTTGCTGGTATCGTCGCCGGTCGCGCAAGTAGACAGCAAACGAGGCTGTTTGCCTGTTTCCCGTGCCCATATGAAGTAGCAGTTGGGTGACCGAGTTAAGTACACCACCTGGGAAGGATACAAAAGAATGCTTAAATTACATATTGGTGTCAATACGTGTATGAATGATTTGGGTCTTCAAAGTCCCTGTTTTAAATGGCTTTGCGGTTAAAAACACCGCTATTTGGCTCTGATATGCTTTAAAACATATAATTCGTTGGAAATAAATGTGCTTGTCTGAAGTTGTCAGCAAGAGGTTTAGCAGTGGTACATTTTTAATAGAAAGAGTCGCTGTAAAGATAATTGAGGTCGTATAAGTTTCGCATTTGTGATTATTTTGTTTAATTTTTATGTATGTGCGTCAGTTCGGCTAATTTCAGACAGGCTCAGTTATTTCGAACAAACTGTACTATTACGTTTAACATAATGAACGTCGTTCCTCTCATTCATTTTATCGTGGTTGTCAGACTATTTTCGGCCACAACCGGAGCCTTTAATCATGAGGCGAGGTCGCAGACAGGATAGTGTCGGTATGGTATAGCGGGCTGTTATCCGCAATTCTCATGTTATGGCGCGTATTTTGTGTGGATACAGTTGGTCGGTGCGTATAATGATAAATGAAATATACAGGGTGGCAGGGACATCGACGCACAAACGCTTACCAGGAATTCAGAACATGATTCTGAACCCCCATGCCTAGATATTTTTCGTCGGTTACTAAAAAAAAGTCTGCTTTTTCATACAAAAGTGCAATACCTACACGGTCAAAATGTATGGAACAGCTGATTTTTTTTTAAGTACCGGCGAAAAATATCTACACAAGGGGGTTCAGAATCATGAACTGAATTCATGGTAAGCGTTTGTGCGTCGATGTCCCTTCCACCCTGTATAATAATATATTATAATATATAATGAACTGCTGCCTTTTAATTTCTGCTAAAGCAGTTCATATACATATGATCTCCTTAATTTCTATCAGTTTCTGCGATATTGATAAGCAGTGTTAAACTAGCTAATTTAGAATCACTCTCCTAATATTTCTGTGAAGTCAGGATATAATTTGAGTGACTTATTCACCTCTGTTTAGTTAAGGCAATGCCCATTTTACAAGTGTGTCATCTTCATCACCATAATAGTCGTAATTTTGCCCAAACTTTTAAGTGCAATTACTGAATCGCAGTATACTAATACTGCCAAAATGGTCGATGACCTGAATGATAATTTCTAGGTAAAGATATGTATATTGTATAGTAATTGTATTAAATATTTTAATTAAATGTCGCTAAGTTTAAGTTTTTCGCGCTAGGCTAGCCGAGCGTAAAATCCTTAATTATTGATACATACATATTGTCACGCCTGTCTCCCATGGGGGTAGGGTTAATTATTGATAACATAACATAATAATAATATAATAACATAACATAACATACCATCACGCCTGTATTCCCCGAAGGGTTAGGCAGAGGTGTACTAATGTACACCCACATTTCGCCGGTATGTTTAGGTTCCATGTAATAGGGGGCGAACCTATTGCCATTAACCGGGCACAAATCCAGACTCCGAGCTGCTACTGAGAATTTCATAGAAAAACCCAATAACACTTTGCTCAACCTGGGGATCGAACCCAGGACCTCTAGCGTAGCAGTCGCGCTTAGGACCACTAGACTAATGAATAATATAATATAAATCCATAATTATTGATAGACATGTTATATTTCAAAAGACTGAATTTTTATTAAATCTGGTCTTTAGGAATATTTGCATATGACATGTAACATGTAAGTAGTGGCATCATGTATGAAAATATATTATCATAATATTGAGTCATACATTGAATATATGTCTGCAAATTCACAAAGTATAATATTATTGTGGTTTGACGTAAATTTATTTAAAAAAAAAAAAAAAAACAATATTATTGTGGTTTGACGTAGACTTCTGATTTAAAAAAATACAAAATCCCGCGCCTGGTGTTATTCGTATCATTTACCGGTTTACTTGTTTGTATGGTATAAGTAGGTAAGTACACCATGTATAATATTATTGTATTAATTTGTTGTTTGTTTTATTTATAATCGACCCATTGTTCCACTGTTGAGCACGGGTCTTCCCTTAGTATATGAGAAGGCTTCCCCTCTTCTCCCGCTGTCGTGAAAGTCTTTCAGGAACATAGTCCTTGAATTCGAACTCTCGACAACCAACAATCACATTACTTCGGTATCATTGCATTATTAATCATTTTTTTTAAATCGGTGCTTTAATGAGACACTAATACCACCAAGAATCGAATAGATCCTTATATTGTGCTAATACCTACCTAAAGTATATTGTTAAATTATGACACGCCATTTATCAAGCGAGTACGGCCTATGTTGTGTCCGATAAAATGTCGATAAGCTCGCACTCTATAGTATGGAACGTAATACATACAACTGTAATATTTTGTTTACGATAGACGGTAAGTATTACAACCGTGTCTATTATCCCTTTTAACAGTTCAACGTAGTAAGGGGATCCGTTACGCACACGTACGTTGTCGTATCTACAATGAAGTTGTGATCATTATGAATGTTTATATGAAGCTTATCCGGTCTTATCGATTTACGAAGTAGCCATTCATAATGTGAATATTGTTGTTGTTGTTAGCAACTGGTGTATGATAATTTGTAGAGTGTTTTGGTACGAAAAAATCTGGTTTTTGCAGGCTTTTTATAATGTGGTTTATCGTCTGTCACCAGGGGAGGCGATGGGTATGTCGGATTCGTAGGCATTCCTTTGCTCTATGGCCATGGGACTAGCGACCACATTCGCCACAACCCCGATAAAACTGCTATAGACCTGCATTGTACTAAATCTATACATATAAATAAAATTTAAGTGTCTGTTTGTAATGTCAACATAACGGTTTTTTACTAAATGCATAATAAAAGTATGTAGGTACTGTACAAAAAAAAGTTTTTGACAGAACTGTCACTGGCAGATAGCTGATGGTACAAGGAGTAACTTAGGCTATGTAACATCACTCTTAGAAGCCGAGTAGAAAGAAAATATCAGCGGGGCACAACCTCATAGGCGGCAAGTACCCCATATACCCAACGAACTGATGCAGAATTTTGGCTATTTACCCATTTTTACTTAATAGCCCAATAGACCCTTATGTAAAAATAATGACTCAATACAATACACATCACGTTTGTTAGTATTTATGATTATGTAACAACGGTATGTATAGATTTCCTTTATTCAAGAAATCGAATAATTATAGTAAATACCTGAGCATAAATTATGTAAAGGCCGCCTTCCTTGATGGTGACGTAGTCGTTCGTCAGCTCGATCTTGTCTCTGCTGTTCTTCGAGGAGACCTCCTCATCACGCACCCAGGGACCCATGATTTCTGAGGACAAAATATAATGTAATAAATAAACTTGATAAAATATTAGGATATAGTCCCAGTTATAAAGGCTTGGCTTTGGCTAGTGAGGATACTCTTTTGAGGATACAATAAAATATTATAGTGTGGGGAATGCTTGTTTAAAAAGTAAAAAAGAAAAGTAAGGTCTTGGAACCTTTAACGATTTTAGCAAGGGATACCATGTGTAGTGTTTGTATTTATATATCTATTCGATAGATATAATAACACTGTATCACATACACAAGTAGTGCTGATAGCTTGACTTGACAGCTGTCAGTTGGCATAATGGCAGTGTGACCATTGCTTGTTTTTTTTATTGATTAAATATAATTACGTCGTGGAAGATTACGGTCGGACATATAGAAGAGCGGTGGTGGCCCAGTGGTAACGGCGCCTCGCTTTACGGGTTCTAGGTAGAAGGTTCGAACCCAGACACGCGCTTTACTTTGGGTAAATTATTTCATCACCACTGCTCCCAAAAAGGTGAAGGAAAACACCATTAGGAAGCCGGCATGTCCTAGAACCAAAAATTCGAAGTCATGTGACATCTACCAACCCGCACTAGGCCCGCGTGGTGGATTATTCTCAACGAGAGATGGCCTGTGTCACAGCAGTGGGGCCGATTATGGTTATGCTACATACACAAGTAGTAGCGGATAGCTTGACTTGACAGCTGTCAGTTGGCATAATGGCATAATAATGGTGGGAGATTACCGACGGACATAATGGACATATAGAGGCTAATGCTTGGTGTATTGGTGAGCCAGTGAAAAAAATTGTAATAACAAATAAGGACCCTACATTATGCATAACTAGATTCCCTTATCCAGTCACTTGATATCATTTTGTTGCGAACAGCGACAGCGTTTTAGCGATTGCGATAGATAGTAACGATAGTACACACGGCGACAGTCAGCCTACTGACACCATTCTAGATCTTAAATATTATGCGCAGAATGATAAGTGAATGCGACTTTATCTTGTTTTTATAACAGCGGCACTGTATATTGGCGCCTGGGATAGCCCAGATTTTTGTATCTAAATAAGTACTTTATACAAAATTTAATCAAAATTATAATATAAGGGGAGCGGTGGTAGCCCAGCGGTAACGGCCGCAACTTACAAGTTGTAGGTCGTAGGTCGAAGCCAGGCAGGCGCTTTATTTTGTGTAAATTAATTCATCACCTGCTCCCAAAACGGTGAAGGAAAACATTGAGACAAAACCATGTCCTAAAACCAAAAAACGAAGACATGTGACATCTATTAATCTGGGCCCGCATAATAGATTACGGCCCACCTCAACGGGAGGAGACCTGTGTCCCAGCAGTTGGAAAATTATAGGCCGATTATGTGAATTTAAAATAATACTAATAAGTTATGCACAGCTGTTATTCCGACATGTATTTTATCCCACTGAGATAAAGTTTAATTTCCATAGTTGCTTAGATAATTATGAACAGTCTGTTCGCTCCGATATATTTGATGGTGACTGTACCTGTTAACTTAGGTACAGAAATTCAAATAACGTTAAGATGTTTCAATATTAAAATGTTTTTGGCCAGGATTTTATCTTAAAATTTTAAAAGTCCAGTTTGTGTGATTAATAAAACAGGTTAAATTCAAAGTAATTCTTAAAAAAAAGAACACTGACAAAGGCACGTGCTAACACATGAATATTTAACTAATTCAGCCTCATTTATTTGTCTTGAATATGTTTCGAGGTTGAAGATGAGCTTAACTGGATTTTCAACATTTTAACATAATACGTATTATATTACTGCTTACGACCACGGACACGTATCCCAAAGGGTATTTTAAGTTTTATTATACGGTACGATAACCTTACCGATGGGCTCTTTTTATTAACACAAGCAAGTGCAACTCGTAAAATAATCGCCCATGAACCACCAAAGATGTTTGGTCTTTTGCTCAAATACATATTTTTTAAGGGATTTAATAAAAAAAAGTATTTATTCGTGAAGTTATGTACAGTCAGCATTACATATGCATACATACATACAAACTGGTCAAAATTGGAGCATCTAAGGAAATTAAACTTTATCTCAATGACACACGATATTTTAAAATGAACACCGTACGAGACAGCTGTCATTCGGGATAAAGTTCAATTTCCCTAGATGCTCATATTATTATGAAAAGTCTGTTCGGTTCGATATTCTGTGGGCATTTCTTTCGAGCCTTCACAGCAAAAGGGTACTTTTATTACAATGGAACACGAAAATTAAATGCCACAAACATGTGACGTAAATTACCCTTGTTTGTTTTATTCAGCTAGGCACGTTTAAAGGTAGATTACACGAGAATTATTTTGGACATGTTTTACTTAAATTAAGCTTATAACCTCCTACATACGCCTACACTGTTTAATTTCAAAGGGCACACACAATCCTATTTTAGTAAGAGCCACTTTCGATTAAAACCTTATGTTGTGTGTACCAGATTGCCAACGAGTAAAGTTAGTTTAATTGTTCACCAACAGAATATTTAGCGTTTCAATGGGGTTTTTTTTAATAATTGGTATACTTACTGAAAAAATATTTTAAATAACACTATGTTGAAAAACTAGCATTTACAGTTGGGTAGTTTTTATCGAAAATTATCTTTGAGGTATTGTAACTTTTTAACCGTATATTGTAATGAAGTTTTACGTACAAGGAACACGTATTTAAATGATAAGATTGTAACTGCAAAAATTCAAAGACTTTCATTAGTTAAAATTCAAGATAGGACGAAACTATCTTTATAAACTACTTTTGTATGGTGCGCGGAGCGGAGAATATCCTATAACCAATCCTAAGTTTGATGCATACCATTTGACGTCACACCGTGCTAAACTTACGCTCTCAGTCTGTCTAGCGTAAAACAACTTTTTGTGGGGCCATAAAAACGAATTAGTCCACTAGCCCATTATACAACTTTTTTAATAAACAGCGCCTATGAGACTATGAATATTTATATTGTGAACCAAAAGTAGAATAAGTCCTTCATAATATTGAAATTGACATACCTAACAGACGCCTGTTTCAAAACTTTTACCGGGATTCAGTGTCTTGAATACTGTAGATTATTTTAAAAACTTGCTGTTGAATTGAGTTTATTGTCACAGAGGCAGTTATGGTTTAATCCGTACATAAGTATGTATCTGTCGCAGCCGTATCGTATTATCCGCCGTATTACATTACGGCTAGCCGTTTTCTAAAACAGGGCCGTATTGTAATGCGGCGGTTCAACGATTAGCCGGAATGTATTCGGCGCCATACGTTCTTCAACACGGCTATCCGTAATGTAATACAGCGAGTCATTAGCCGCCGCTTTGGCATTTTTAGTTCCCACTTCTAACACTCGTAGCGCTGCCTGACATAACAAACAACAATGGCGTCGGATACTAAAGTTGCCATGGATTCGGTCAGTGTATATGTCTACGTTTTCTACTTATTAGATTTTTTTAAATTCGATTTGGTTCTGACACTCGCCGGCTGCTGCCGCGGCACCTCTCGCTTCGCTCGCTCGGCTCGTGCGGTGTGTGGTCACAGTTGTAACCTAACCTAACCAATATCTGTACTTAGAATTTTGCGGCGAATTTTAAATGTTGAAATATGACGGCTAATCGGCTCCAACTTCTGAGCACTTAAAAGAAGTTCGCTTCTTTAATGGAAATTCGCAAGGAAAGTGACCGCGTTTTATTTTGTAAGTATGGTCACCCTACAATCTAAATAGTCGTACGATGCGGCTAAACGTGGGCCGCCTTATTGAACGTATCGCTATGACAATCTGGCTAATCGTTGAACCGCCGCATTACAAAACGGCCCTGTTTTAGAAAACGGCTAGCCGTAATGTAATACGGCGGATTATACGATACGGCTGCGACATATCTACCAAAACGTAAAATTCAAGTGTGTGCTTTTGAACTAAAAATTACAGCTTTTTACTATGAAGACATCGGTAATTTATAACAAAATACAATTTTGTATCCCTCTTTCTATCTGTTTCTTGCAGCCAATCTCCGAAACGGCTGGGCCAATTTTGACGTGACTTTCAATAACAGATAGTTGATGTTATATGGAGTAAATTTAGGCTATATCTATCATCACGCTACGACCTTTAAGAGCCAGTATAAATTCGATAAATGTTGTTAATAATAATAATACAACGGCTGAATATACTTGTAGGAATATAAGACACTCTTATGTTGTTTTTTATAAAAAAGTGATGTAAGATGTGGCTTTTAACAATAGTACTTCATGAGATAACAATTTCCAATTACTGAGTTATCTCGAAAGTCAGTGGTGCATATCTTTGATAATGATACTTAACACGAGTATCATGACAACTAATAAAAAAAGAGAGATGCGTTTATGCGTTAGTATTCTTCGTTTAAAAGCAACTCTTGAATTTTATATAACGTCTGAATTCCTCGAATGGTTAAGCAGAGGTGTACTAATGTAGGAACACCAACACTTTAAAAGTGGGCGAGCCCATTGCTGCTACCGAGAATATAACTAATATTATAAAATGCGAAAGTGAGGTTTTGTTCATTTGCCCCTCGGATATAGACTACTTTTTTATTGCATAAAACTTAAAAATTACGCGATCGAAGCGGCTTCCAAATGCTAGTAAGTATTATAATAATCGGACACTGTTTAATCCGGGGATCAATCCCAAGCCCTTACATTCATCAGCCAAGCTTTCAAGCACTACACCAGTGAGATAGATTCGTATGACAAGCTATAAAGAAGATATTATTTTAAGGGATTGGCAACGACTTGTCGACTCATATGCTGGGGCTCAGGGCTGGCTTATTCTTAGTATTGCCCTTCATCGTGGCAATACTGCCAGTCTTCTGGGCACGTTACCAGACGACAGCGATGTCGAGGAGTACTTCGACGCCTGGGCTTGACAATTTATTTCTGTATATTTTAAACACGGTTACACATCAAGCTATACAAAACCAGTTTAGACTGACTTCCTATTGTAAAGGTTTTCAGTAGAAGTCAAGGCCAGCCTATACTGGTTTTGTATAGCTTGATGTGTAGCCGTGCGTACATTTTTTATATAGATTAATTGAATATTTTAATTTTATCTTGGTAATTTGTTTAATTGCCTATTAAATTAAACATGGGGATTTTAACAGAATAGCTGAACTGTAATTATTACTGTTGGAATTACAGAGTTAATAATTTGTGTAGGTACCTACCCACTGGCCAACAAAATTATTTTGAGCTATGACTGCATTCATAATAGGATCATTAAGTTGAATATTATGATGCAAAAATAAGAAAGGAATACTTAATAATAATTTATTATTTTCAGAGTTGTTAATTTCTGTGGTTTTAGATGATTCAGTGAAAAAATATTTTACGTACTTTATTTTGTTATGACTTAAACGTCGACTTAGATACTGGTCCACCGGATTTGGACTAAGAGAGCCACGGCTCGAAGGCTGTAGGTCCGGTATCTCTCAATTCCCCAAGCAAGACCCAAAAAAAGTTACCTACCTCAGGCCTGTATTCTCCGAAGGATTAGGCAGAGGTGCACTAAATACTACTCAACGAAAAAAAACTACTCGGTCCAAGATTTTCTAGCCTAGGTTTCTCCATATTGGCCACTGTATCATCATTACTCCTATATCATACCAACTGCTGGACACGGGTCTCTTCTCAGAAAGAGAGGGATTAGACTTCAATCCACCACCCTAACCTATTGTGGGTTGACAGACTTCACATGCCGTCAATAAATTCTATCAGGGGTGCAGGTTTCCTCACGATGTTTTCCTTTACCGTTTAAGCGCTCATGACTTAAAAATAGAGGTGCAGTGCAGACCTTGGCTTCGAACTCGAGACCGTTGACTTGGCAGTTCAATAGCCATATCACTAGGCTATCACTGAACCATTGTATAACTAAGAAATTTTTAATTTATGCCTAAATCTGTCTGTCTCCTATGTCGGTTTTCGGTTGGCGGAAATTAGGTGCCGTCAATCAACCTTTTTTATAACTTCGATAGCTTTAAAGGTCATGAAGATATAAAATAGGATACCGACGAAGTTGTACCCGTATAAAACCGTTAACAGGTCGCTATTCAAATCGAAGCCGGTCTTTAATTCATCATTATTGTACGCACATTAACAGCTAGCTACAAATTGGTAGCCACAATTAATGAATGCAGATGATACAAAAGGAATTATCAAACAATGTCTGGAGGCTTAATTATTATGGCAGATTAATGGTAACAACACAACCATATAAGCTGTGAACTAAGTTTCCTAACTCAGCGTAACTATGTTGAATTAGCTAAGCTAGTTCTAACTTAAGAATAACAACCTTATCCCCTGTTTTTAAGGAATGAAATAGCCTGCAAGAACATTATACACAATGCAAATAATCTAAGTGTATCCTGTGTGTCATATACACACATAAATTATCATTTTAATCACATAGTACTGTTGCATTATATTCTGCATTTATATGTGAAACATCTCTTAGTTAATTTGTTGATTTGTCTGTATATAATTTCCAATATAGAAAAAAACAATAACTATGCAAGTACTTAATTGTACTATATTTTAGTTAGAAAAAAAAACTGTCAATTTTTTAAAAGCATAAAAAAAAATTAGTAAATATTTCAATTCAGGAAGAAGTATCTACCGAAAATAATTATCACTACATAGTATAAAACAAAGTCGCTTTCTCTGTCCCTATGTCCCTTTGTATGCTTAAATCTTTGAAACTACGCAACGGATTTTGATGCGTTTTATTTTAATAGATAGTGATTCAAGAGGAAGGTTTATATGTATAATACATACATGTTTAAGTATAGAAAAGCCAATAAACCACGCGGGCGAAGCCGTGGGCGGAAAGCTAGTAGTGTATATAGGTAGGTTTATAGTGAATAAAATAGGTACATATTTAATTTATTGATTGTCAAGAGTGGATGTGATATGTGGATAAGGTAGGCTATTTCTATATCTTTTGAGAAAAAAATAAATTCTTAAACAATTTTTTATTTATTAACATACTGTTCTCCCGAAGGATAAGGCAGAGGTACAGTAATAATGTACAACTCACATTTCGCCAGTATGTTTACGTCCCATGTAGTAGGGGCGAGCCTATTCCCATTAACCAGCCCAAATCCAGACTCCAACTGCTACTGAGAATTTTATAGAAAAACCCAATAGGTAACACTTTACTTGATCTGGGGATCAAACCCAGAGCCTCTAGTGTAGCAGCCATGCTTAGGACCACTAGGCTAATGAGGCAGGCTATTTATTTAATGAATATAAAGCTTTATCTGATTACAATAGGTTCTATTTTAAGTTGACATTGACAGTGCTATCTGACTATTTATAATAATTATTAATATGACATAATTAAGAGGCTACATAATAAATTTGTATAATATCAGCTACTATTTCGGTTACTTTTTGAATTTAATCACTACCTAGACCAGTTTTTTGTGTGCCTATTAATGCCACAAGCTGAATATTTAAATATATAATATATTAGAGACTAATTTTTATTTTTATTACTCACGATTTTTCCCCATGTTGAGTTCTCGGATAGCACCATTGAATTGAGCCACAACCAACTCTGTAATTAATTAAAAATAGTAACATAAGTACAGATTATTATTTTAATTATAAAATAGTTAGATTGATAAGGTAGTAACAGTTTTATTTACCTTTTTGTAGCACTGTTAAATCATAAACAGGAACATTGTCTTTGTTAGATTTTTTTTTCTTTGAGTCTACCAGCAGCATATCTTCCCCAAGGTCTTCAACATAGTATTTTCTGGTGTTCTCTGGGACTTCATCGTCATCAAAGGACCTAGTCCTCGGCGCTCGCGCCTCGGCCGCGCTTGCCGGCCTTGGGTGGCCTACAAGAGCACTTTGAACTACTCTATCCTGGTTCAAGTTATGTATGATGAAGTGGTCCTTTATCATGTCAAGCTGTCTTCTCATTGATATCATTTCGTTCCAGTAGTAGAACGCAATCGAACAACTTATAACCATACATATAACGCTTAACAAAAAATTCAACACGAACAAAAGCTTTATTTTCTTGGAAGACGCTATTGAGAACGTCGTATTTATATGCACGCCGAGGTCTGATGGTTTCTCTGCAATCCATAAATAAACACAACGTTAAAAACATGTTTATTAGTCCGAAGATATTGTAATTTATAAACTCAATAAATCACCTGTATTCAGATGTATGACAGTCCCTTCGGGTGAATTTACTTTCGTATTTTTACCAGTATTCAGAAAAATGTTAGCCGCACCTGTCGAGTTTAAGGGGATACCCTCGCTCATGTGGATTTTCCTGTCCCCGTCCATTATAAATACTACTACGGTTACTTGTTTTACTACTAATAATCGGGCGTAGGCGTACGCGCCGCCGTAGATACCTAAACAAAACAAACAAAGGATGTAAGTAAAGCTCAATTCTCAAAGTTCGCCTTCGCTCGCACTGACGGCCAGTGTTGCCAGCCCTAGAAGTTAAACAGTAGATCTACAATTTAAAATTTCAGAAAATAGCTTTAGCTTCCAAATCCAATTCAGCACTTTTTTACCTGGTATCTGGTGGTGTTTTTGAATATTATTTTGTTAGTACCTTTCATTTTTTATTTCGTTGTTGTTATTTATGTATAGGGTACGACAAGTCATTTTTTAAATGAAATAAGTATTACTTGGAATTCATAAACTGAAACTATAATAAAACTTTACGTGCAATACCTACGAGAATTTGACAAAATCACATTAGCTTAAGGAGTGGTAAATAAAAATAGTAATCTACCTACCCATCACGAAAAAGGCTTTAGTCAAGTTAGTGGTGAATTTTTTCTTTCTAAAAAAATATCCTAATTTGAAATAAGCAAAATTATGTTTAAGTAATTCTAAGTAACCAAAATGGATTATAAATTTTATCTAAATAAGAGTTAAATGTCAAATGTTAAATAAGAGAAACACGGCTGGAAAAATTATCCGTAAATAAAAAATGTGAATCTTTTAGTATGTATAGTATTTGTTTATTTATATGCAGTTTTGATGTAGGACAGGGTTGGCAACACCATACTGACCGCACGACACAAGCGCAAAACACAAATATGATAACCGCGAGTTGATAAAAAAACACAACATACTTTACATACCATTTAAAGTATCCGTTTGCACTTGTATGTATTTGCTGTTCAATATTAAATATATTTTTTCATTGGCTAAACACTTAGGTAGGTGCACTGACAGACTCTTTAATATAAGGTAAGTAAAACCAGTTCGCTAACTTCTTTTTACACAAAAAGTAAACACAACAATCCAAACATTTCGCTCCCTCGCTACAACTTCCACGAGCAAGGCGCGCACGTCGCTTGCCGGCCGACCAGTACTGGTTGCGCGCCAAATTCGAACTGAGCGTGCAAACCAAACAGCGAGCGATGCGATGCTAGCGAGTGAATGCGGAATGACCACGATTAGTAGGCTGGTATTTATTAACGGTGGACAATAGTGGACGATGGGTAACTTTTACAAATGGTACAGGCGTGCATGGTTATATCGCTTTTATTCGTAGAATACGTTGAATTTGAACCTATTCAGCAAATATGGCAATGCTGACGAATAAGTACAATAATATTATGATTTTAAGTACCACTTCCAATACCTACCAACTTGATAAGGTTGGCATAACGTTGGTCCTCAAATATTTTATCATGTTATCTAATAGCGGAAATACTGATACCGGATGAATGCCTACATTTTTTTTTGCAATAAACGGGACATACCCCAATTCCTTCTAAATCAATACAGAAAACAATAGTTATTTTTAAAATAGGGCAACTTTTTAAAGGTGGACTCCCTTTATTTATTTATTATAAAGTTCTTGTAAAATTCTAAAATATGAAAGGCAGGGTAGGTTAATACGTGTTTTGTTTATTAAAAGTTTATGTAAGGCAGATACAAAGATTATTTAATTGTTCATTTAGGAAATAAAGATGAATAAAATAATATGTCTACACAAACCGACACTTGAAATCTCAATGCTCAACCATTTACAATGCAAATTCTTACCTGAATTACTGATTCTCTTTTGTTAATAGGTAACCGTGTTTCTTTGAAACTCTTATCTCACGCGGTAATACCTGGACGGTAGTAAATTGTTCCCAAACGTGGTTGGTATTCTAAACAAATGCGGTGTTTAGGAAGCTGGTGGTACATAGGTACGGTGCTACACATCAAGCTATACAAAACCAGTTTAGACTGACCTCTCATTGTGAAGGTTTTCCGCACAACTCAAGGCCAGCCTATACTGGTTTTGTATTGGTATATCTATAATTATAGAAATACATTGTCGCGAATTCGCGCTGGTATGTGCGACCAGCTGCTTGCATCTCAGACTTAGTTATCTCGTTAGTGACGGAAATAGTCTGCAGACGAATCAGGGATGTTGCGTCTGATTTGGGCTTATCTTTTTACCGCGATGTAGATGGGTTAACTTCTCAGAGTGCTGAAGTGATGGGTGGATTTAAATATGTGAGACTGGTCCATTACCTCGAATACAACATTAGGTCTAATTAGGTGCAGCAGTTAGTTACTAAAGCTTCTTATTGAAGGATATTATTATGTACCTATAATATAATGTATAAAGTGACGGAAAATGGGTAAATTAGTAAAAACTTATCCCTAGCGCTCTAATTTATAAAAATACAAATAGTAGACTTACAAGGTCAATGCTTAGTGTTTCCTTTTTCAGGTACCTAACTTTGGGGTTCATAGGTGCTGTTTTTCGAACTTTACTCTCTGTAAGTATATGTAATAATGCGTTACCAGCCCTGCATGCCTGTTCTATTTCTGCACGTGCCAACTCCACACCATAAGATTTTGCAAAGTTATGTAGGTACATACCGAGCATGTTTTTACAGCTATGGCAAGAATAGATTCGGATTTTACTGAATACGTGGAGTTCACAGTACCTAATAGTCAAATTCAGTAAATGTTAGCGGGCCGTTTTTATATCTGTGGAATTTTGCTAAGTATCGGTACGGGTAGGTAAGTTAAGTGTTAGTATAGAAAGTAAACTTTTATATTGAACCCATCACAAGATAAAACAAAAATAACACCTCGTCGTTTTTGTGTCGGGGGTTAAAAATGATTGAGACCAAAATATGGTGCGAATCTCAGCTAATGCAGCATAGTTGCGGCAGCGCTGATTTTCAGAGTTTACTTAGTCACGTATACCCCGAATTATTCGAACTATGTACTAACTTATACTAGCCGAATGACATAAAAC
Organism: Subacronicta megacephala; assembly: GCA_958496365.1. Classification (NCBI taxonomy): domain Eukaryota; kingdom Metazoa; phylum Arthropoda; class Insecta; order Lepidoptera; family Noctuidae; genus Subacronicta; species Subacronicta megacephala. The sequence goes on from OY292514.1 coordinate 3,376,039, forward strand.
CTTTTTGAAGTATCTATGCCTAGAAGCATAAAATGTTGCTTCACGGGATTTCGGAAATTTCCCTTGTGTTTGAAAAGAAACGAGATGATGGTTGCGTTATCGCAAATTTTATACACAGTCAGTTCTTAATTACTAAAATATAATAATATGACAGTGGTAGATAGCAATAAAAAAATATGTGTGTCACTCAACTTCCTTAGGTACTTTCACTCGTTAGCGTCAATGCTAAGTGGTGAAGCATTTAAATAATTATAAGTACTAAGATAATAATTTAAAGAGGCATTTCTGCAAAAATGTCAGTGGCCAAAAGATTGGGCTAGATGGCTGATGATTTAGTAACGCATAGCATAGAAATATGCCAGGCAGGTAAGGAAGATTTGGTAAGGAAGACAAGAAGCCGGATCGTCAAACTAGAGAGTTCTATGTTCACTGATAGAAGACTACGAAGACTTACGTACAAAGGTGCGTTTACACACTCCATGTACCAACATCCAGCCAGATCCAAAACAGATCCCAGCAGGGTTCGAATATTGAACGAACATAATATTTCGGACAAAGAAAAATTATTTGTGTTTATATGTTGACAAGAGCGCGTACCGTAGACGTATAAGGACACACTTCCGAAAGCTCCATCTGGCCGCTGAGCTCCGCCATGTAGCAGCCAGAAAATAAAGAACATCACCTGCTACAACAGCCTGTATTTTTTAAGGCGTTAGGCAGATATGTGTTACTACAAAATAATATAAGACACTATAATACTGAAACTTCGTGGATCTTCTACCGCCAGGGCAGGCGACGGGCTATGGTTGAAGGGGTTCTAGTTCTAGTGAATACTCGACCACAGCCTATCACGGTTGAGCCGATTGACGCGAATCCCATGGCTGTGACTATAGGGCAAGGGAACGTAAGTGGGGTTTTTAGTCTCCTTCTCCTATAGTGGCAGACAAACAATGAGGATTTTCTGCACACTAAAAAAGAGGGACACAGTATTCGAACTTGTCCTAATTAAAAACCACACTTATCCCGTCTCATAAAGACCCATCGCCATTTATAAGAAGAAGCTATTCAATCGGTAATTGTCTTTGTCACATTCGTTTCATAATTACCTAGAATAATTAATGAGTGTGTACGTTTAGTGAAGAAATTGGAGCTTGTGTGACTCACGCGGAGGGCTGTTTGATTTGACTCACGCATTGAGTGCACTATGCTTACACTCTTATTTTAATAAAGAAATTGTGCCCTCTTTGTTACACTAACCTCTTTTGTTTACAACAAGAAAATCCGAGAAAAAAGTTATAAGTGTGAGTAATTAACTGACTAGGGTAAATTTCGATACTGCGAAAAAACCGCCTTATTAGTCTAGTGTTCGCGACTGCTATGCTAGATGTCCTGGGTACGACCTGGGTACCTGGGTACGGGAATTTTTATGAAATTCTCAGTAGCAGCTCGGTGTTTGGATTTGTGTCCTGTAAATGTCAATGGGCTCGCCCTAAAAGATTCGGGCGAACTGTGAGCTCGGAACATTATACCATTTAGGGGATTAAAGTCGTGATTGTACGTTGCTATTATACCACGTTAACCAACTTAGTAGTAAGATCCAACCATGGAGTAAAGTACGAGCATGATGGACTCCGGCCTAACCCGTTTAATTCCGAGAGGTTACGTGCCCAGTGACACTAAATAGCACGGTCATGATGACTATAGCGAATCTCATGGCCGTGACTATGGGGAAACAGAAGGCTAAGGTAGTTTTTGTCGGTAAGGGCCTGATAGTAGTAGTAGTGCCTCGCTGGCATGTCTTCATGCCAGCATTTGGGTCGCACGACCAGGGAAGTCCCACAGAATAGCGACGTCAACTAGCAGTATGCATACTGTTGCGTTTCGTACGGTGAGTGTGGTACGCTGGAGGCCCAATTCCTTCCTCAGTCCCCTTCCTTCTCCCATTCTCTTTTCCCCTTCCTTTTCCTTAAAAAAAATGTTCGGCGATGACTTCTTATAATTAGCGTAGCCTGCTCGTTTTCCGTCTTAAACAATAAAAAAAGCAGAGATCAAAAATACCCTATTTTTATTCTTCAATGTTGCAATATGAACGAATAATATTTTAAGAATTCGACAGTGAACACAGCATCTTATTTCCTGTCTGGCAATTGTTATACATAGTTCCGATGTCCGACGTGTATTGCCCCACATTCCCTTTATGGTTGTGTTGACAACTGTTCCCACAGAGATAATCAGTCACCTACTTAGATTTATCAATAACAAGCTTCCGCTCGCGGCGTGGACTGCGCGGTATCTCTTCTTCTAGATAAATACCAGATTTAAATTATGAGATTTTAAACAATCTATAAACATATTATTGCCATGGATCCAAAGAATAAATTATTAAATATCAAGGTTATTCAAGTGGCATATGGATTTTAATTAGTTTTGTCAAGTTGTATCTTATGTCTATATATGTATATATAAATTTTATGTCTTCCACAAAACACCAGACACCTCGGCAGCGTAGTTGGCTAAAAAAGTAAGGCCAAACTTGAAGACGTGTTTTCTGAATCGAATGCATCTTGCTCTGTAAAATTTTTTGTCAGGTTATACAATCGATTCAAATATTTTGTGTAGACGATTATATTTTTTATATATTTTTACATTAACATTTTATATCTTTAAATGTGAGAATTATGCAGTTATGATGTGAGAAGAATACATCGAGATCAATAATAGCCTTCCAATCTGATAACACATCGGAATCCGGATTGACTATGTAGGAACTGACCTCAGTATACCTAAATATTTCATCTATTTTAATAAGTAATAAATGTGTGTAAAGTATACTGTTCTTTTCAGTGATGAAAAGTAAAGGTATCCTATTCTCCAAGTCAAGATTTATCTAGTGTAGTTGGGGGCGTCACTAATTAACAGACAAACTTTTAAGTTAATTTATACTTCTGGAATATAGATAAGTTACTTAGATATGTATGGATTGATGAGATAATTTCGTTTGATCTCGTAAAATTTAACGTAATCGGTCAAAATTGTAAAACGAGGTAATATTTAAAGCAGTCCAACTTTGATCTAGTTGGATGCAGTTTTTATTAATAATAAATAAATGTTCCTAGTAGCGAAACTGACGTATTGGGTAGAGTCACTTGTCGATTAAGAGGAGTGTCCCTCGCGAACGCAACAATGTTGCACAGTTGTCGCTGTCTCTATCCCTCGCGATGCGAACGCGTGCCCGAGAGGAGAAACAACAATACATTTGCAACATTTTCACGCGTATTTCTTATGTTCCGAATTTTGGAGATTACTCCTATAATATTGTTAATACGTAAAAAAAAAATCTTGTAAAAATATATTCACTATATTATCTGGGTTTCTTTCGAATCAGAATGTTTCTGTATTGATACATTGTCGAGAAATACTAGCATAAAGTTGGGCCGTTTTTCAACGAAACTTGCCAATCTTTGAGCTCGTGTAACTTTTTAACCGTATATTGAAATGAAATTGTATACTACAGGAACACGTATTTTAATGATAAGATTGTTACTGCAAAATTCCAAAGACTTTCATTTGTTAATATTCAAGATAAGGCCAAACTACGTTTGTATGGAGCGCGGAGCGGATACTATCCTCTTAATTAGGTCAATTTAAAAGTAGCACAATCAAACTTGGACTTGGGGCTCTGGTGTCAAATATCATATTAAAAAACAGGCCAACTGAACTTTTAATTTTTCTAGCAAATATAGTTTCTGACACTGAATATTATAAATAAAAAAAAAAGACTTTTTGCGATTTGAACTAAAGAAGAAAACCTTTTCAGAAGCAGGGCCAAATTTTGTGATGAAAATGATGGCCATACTACCTGCCATTTTTTTGGTAGTTTTATGTAGCTCTTACATACATCCTAGAGCGGTCTGCAAGTTAACCACGGGCCGCGTGCTAGCCCGGTTGTAAACGATCCAAAACGTTGGGGGGGAAATCCGTAAAAACTAGTTTGAATGTCAAATATAGGTCTCTTCTTCATTTATTTATCCTTTCTAAGACTAATGTATACTTATAGTAATTAATATAATAAAATTAATTTAAAACCAGTAAAGTTTATATGGGACAATACGGGCTACTAAAAAAAAAGTTTATATACCTAACTTACCTACCTACTTGTTAGGCAAAAATATAGTTTCATACTACTCCTTCCATACTTACTGTCTCCTGAGATACAGGCTTCTACCTAGTTCAGGGGACAGGGTGAATACTTTGTGCAACCCTTTCCAAGCCACCACAGTCATTGCAAATGTATATACTTAGATATACTTACTCGTAGTTTGGCTACTTCTATTGTATACTAACTTATGCTTGTATCCTTGTGGTGAGAAATAAACTATTTACTCATTTCCTCAAATGTGAAAAAAAGTGAAAGTAAAATCTAGCTATTTGTTTTTGTTTTGGTTATGTTTTCACGCCTTACTCGCTGAACCAATTTTTTCCGTCTTTCGGCAAGAGAAACCGCGGGTAGCAGTTAGTCATTTAATAAACTTGTAACAATCACTTAGCAATTGTCTATTGTGAATCATAATGATTCATCTGAAGCGACCTATTAGGTCTGCAGGTCATTGGCAAAACCGTAACAACGGTATTTTTCAAGTTGTACTTACTGTAAACTCTTGTAGTCCGCATATAGGTAGGAACATAATATATTCTAGGCTAGACTATTCTAGTGGACTAATAGATTAGCACTATTGCCTGGTTGTTTGAGAGCAAAACCTGTGCAGCACTTGCACAAAAAATATACTTTTTTAATACTTTTGACGGACTTCAAAAAGGAGAACGAAGAAGAAAGATATACATTTTTTTTAAACAAAGAAAGATATCCTAAATATGGAGGAGGAGGTTTTATAATTTACCTATTTGTATTTAATTTAATTTGTTTTGTCAGCCAGTTTTTCAATTGTGTACCAGACTAGATTTTACATTGTGGCCGTAAAGGGTAAATTACTAGAAATAATTATAATTAAGTAGTTATTATGGTTTGCTCTACTTCGCACGGGGCCTATGTGACATCCGCTGCGTAACGCCAAAGAAACCGCACTTCAGCAAATTCCATCAGCTAGATTCATACGATTACTGGCAAACAGTGTTTACTCATTACGAAATAGCGGTACCTATCTACAAACTTGCACAGTGGCCTGTGACTCAGATAACGAGAAAAAAGTGAGTGAACCAAAGTGATGACTGAAGGGTAACCTGAAAAGTAAACAGTATCGCGGTCATGTAGGCCCATTGTAATACAGTTAAATGTCAATAGATAATAATTAACTTCTGAGTGGCCAGTGTGTATTTTCGATGTACTTTTGTAAAAAGATGCGATCTTAGTCATATTATAACTTTTTTTAAAGCTACGGATGCATTTGCCCTATATATCATCACATTATAGTAAGCGTCGTAGGTTGATTTTTCGCTTTCCACGTATTTTCATTCAGCCATTATCGTCCCACTGCAGGGCATAGGCCTCTCTACTCTGCTTCCACTCCTCTCGGTTCAGAGATTTTTGCGGCCAATCCTTCCAATAAAGGTCTAACTCGTCCTGGGTATTTAGTGGTGACTTCACGTTTTTTAATATTTGAATTATTCTTTGCGCAGAGAAATTTTTGTCACTTTCTAATTTCGTCATTACTTTTTTATTCATCATCCGATGCCGGATGCCGGTCGTTGACATGATGGTAAGTCTTACGTCGGGTAATAAAAAAAAATGCGGCTCCTTTGTAAAAGTTCTACGAATCGGCGCAGCGTGCCTCCAGCCTTAGGTCTCGTTTTCACAGTAATTTTCAGTGGGTACAGTTCCATTCAAATTGGAGGACAATTATTTAGGTATAATTACTTGACGGAAGACAGTATATTTGATAATGTAATGCTTACAAACCAGACGCTCTTATCGGCGTTATCGCCTTACAGTTAGTTTTAGCCGTCAAGTTAGTTAAGGTTTAATACTCCTCTGAAGTTCTTGAAGATGCATGAATCTAGGTCAGTGTGGAGAGTAGCATGGTGCCTCTTTTGAGAGACCAAATATGTGGGAAAATAATACATTAATTCTATATGAAGTATCAATTTTACCCGCATTAAGATTCGTGGAGGTTGTGTTCCAGCGAAACCCAACATTTGTCAAGTGTGACCTTGTTATCTCCTTTTTATGACACAGAACTAGCTCTACCCGTTTACAGCTGTGCAGCTTGGTATTAAAACTTCTTGTCGTTTTGTGTTAGATATAAAATAAAAAGAAGCATGTCTCAGACTTCTTACTTATACTTACAGGACTGGTGAACTTTGTTAACTACCACTCTTAGGTAACACTGATTATATTACTTTGTAACGGAAGCCGAGGAGGTTGGCAATTTGGTGCGGTTGCGTTGGCAACACTGAGGAGTGGAGGGACGAGGCGTGGAGAGGAGGGGATAAAGTTAATATAAGTGGTGTAACATTGTAATGAGCACTCATAATTTTTATAAGAATTATCTGGAATTTATATTATATAAAATAAATAGTGAAAGTAGTGATTATATTTCGGTAGCATTATTGTGTCTATTTACCCTTCTTTACAATCAGAAGTGGTATCAAAAAACCCATGATGAAGAGATCTCAAGAATTACCAGGATACTATGTCCGATCAAAAAGGAGTCGAGAATCTCACGTAAGTGAATCCAACAATAGTACATTTTCAGTGAAAGACATAATTCAACGGAAAGTAAATCGTGCGATCAAGAAATCACTAAACAATGATGATGTATTTCAAATCAAAACCAACAAATTACGAAACACTGAAAAACTAGTCCCTGATTTTGATCCTGAAAATCGTGATTTAAACATAAAAAGTTTTTTGAATAAAATAGAGCAACTGGGGGTAATTTATCATTGGAATGACGAAACAAAATCTTTTATTTTACAATCAAAATTGCAAGGGCAGGCTAGACTTTGGTTTAATAGATTAGATTCTTATGATCATTCCTGGGAGGATTGGAAAGCTATGATTAAGAGAGCTTTCCCGCGCTTTCATGATTATGCTGCTCTCTTAGATGAACTTATGGCAAGAAATAAACTATCAACAGAATCTATGACTAAGTATTTTCAGGAGAAGTTAGCTATGTGTTTTAGATGTCAATTAAGCGATCCGGCAGCCGTATCATGCATTATTCGAGGGCTGCCACAGGAACTCCAGGCTAACGCACAAGCATTTCAATGCTCCACTCCAGACGAGCTATACGAAGGTTTTCTGTCGGCTTTTGATTCCTACCAAGCAAATTCTCATGATCGTAGATTCTTTCTCAAAATTTATTTTAGCTCGTCCCACTAGGACCACTAACTCCGTGGACACGGTCACTGTTCTCAAGGATGTATTTAGTTTATTTGGTTACCCTAAAAAAGTTATATCTGATAGAAACTTGGCATTCACAAGTAGAGTATTTAAAGAATTTGCGTTACGATATCAATTTAAGCATACACTTAACGCTATAGCATGTCCACGAGCTAATGGTCAGGTCGAGCGTTACAACCGAACACTGTTAAATGCCATGCGCACTCGTAACATTGATCCGAACATGTGGACCGAATGTATACCAGACTCTGTTTGGGGTATGAATAACACAATCAATGAGAGCCTAGGATATCATCCATATGAAATCATGTTTAGCCATAGAGGTAAATTGATGCCTAATTTGGTAGGTAACGAAGAATCTTTACCTGTAAGTATAAAACGTCAAAATGCTTCAAGGCGGTTAGCGCGACGGGCAGAGGCTATGAAGCGCAATTATGATAAACGCCATATGCCTGCTAAAACTTTTAAAAAGGGGGACCTCGTTCTTTGGAAACAAGCTCCTTCTGGGGGTGAAGTTAAAAGCGTAAATAATAAATTGCAAGTTTTGTACTCTGGCCCTTATATTGTTCAAAAGGTCTTAAATAATGATCGTTATGAAATAAGAAGTGTAAAGGGGATGCGCGGTTACAAAAAGTTCTCTGGAATAGTAGCTGCTGATTCTCTTCGTGCTTATCGTAGTGCCCCCGATTGTAGCGAGACAAGTAGTGATGAGGACGCAATTACTAGGGATGACTTGATTGACCTATTGGAGAGCTAAACGAGTGTGTGTGCACCAATTGCGGTGCAATTGTTTCAGGATGGCCGACTGTAACGGAAGCCGAGGAGGTTGGCAATTTGGTGCGGTTGCGTTGGCAACACTGAGGAGTGGAGGGACGAGGCGTGGAGAGGAGGGGATAAAGTTAATATAAGTGGTGTAACATTGTAATGAGCACTCATAATTTTTATAAGAATTATCTGGAATTTATATTATATAAAATAAATAGTGAAAGTAGTGATTATATTTCGGTAGCATTATTGTGTCTATTTACCCTTCTTTACAACTTATCATAACTTATCCTTAGATAAAAGTGAACATAAGTGCGTTTATCAAATACTAAAGTTAAGTGATCGTACTTGGGATCGTACTTGACGTCCATCGTAAGTTAGTGGTCATCGAAAGAAGAAGAGCTAGAACTAATAAGTATTTTTTTATAGTTTGTATGCTTATTGTATTAACTTACTTATTATAATTACTGTACACTTGACTCAAACCCTATTTTTATAGATCAACAACGATCACTCAAAGGTTTGCTGGAAGAAAACTCAATGTTGAGTTAAGCTCGCCTCTGTACATTGTTTGTTTATAATTAATGTGTTACTATGTTTTTCTGTGTACAATACAGAATAAGAATAAGTACCTACCTAGATTACATTACTGTATTACTTACGATTACGACTCAATCTCATACCAAAACACTAACCCAGTTATAAGACTGTCTGCGTAATGTGAGGTCAGAGATCGATGCCCAGCCGAGGTTTGCAAACATTTAATTTGAGGTAAGATTTTCCACTTCTATTAGGAAATAGTAAAAGGCTCTTTGCTGTTTACATGGTAAGAAAATACGTAAGTAACTTATAGGGCCTGTCATCATTGTTTTTTTGACAAGGGCGTGACAAGTTCCTGCATGATAATTCAGATAAAGTGAATTAGAATTTGGACCTAGGAAACCTGGAAACTTTACATAAATGAACAAAGCATAGCCGCTGCAACCAGTGGAACCAGTTATGGTAGCGTATTTGTAGATAAACTGCATATATTATGTATAAATTTTATATACCTACAGTAGGCATGTGTAAATTTTTTATCTCCATAGTCACAGCGTGATTTTATGTGAGAATGTGGTAACGCGGCGCGGCTGAAAAGCGAGCGTACGCGACAGGCTGTACAAGTTTATTTCTGTGCCTGACGGAAATCTAGTTAAAATACTTAGCGCTTTATTTTCGAAAGCCAAACTCATTTTAAAAGTCCTTTAATTATATATATAACAAGCTTTCCGCCCACGGCTTCGTCCGCGTGTTTTCTTGACTTTCCTGTACAATAATATGTATGTAAAAAAATGTGATAAGTAAATGAAAAACCGCTCGACCGATTTTGTGCAAACTTCACATAAACCATCTACTAAATAGTCAGAACAAAGCCTAAACATTTAGTTTGGATAGGTGAGCCAGTTCTTAAGTTTTAAAATTACAACGAAAAGAGGGCATTGATTTTTATATATACTTATTGATTATCAATAAATTTTTTTCTAAGAAAAGAAAACAGGAAAATAAATACAATCTACAATGCCATTTACATAATTCTGTTAGATTTCCCACATACATTATTAAATTATAAATATCATAATCTAACAATAGCTACCTACTTAGTATTTCGCAACGGTAAAATAATTTTGGAGGCTCATTTTGACAGTGCGAATTCTTTTTTTAAACCACGATCCTTCTGTAAGTAGGTCGGCCCGTTAGGCTCACCGCTACATCTCCTTTGCCTCAGAGAAAGCAGCTCGAGGACAAAACTTGTAAAAATGGCGGTCATGTTACTCTAGTTCCGAGTTCGAAAATAAAGACGCAGAAATTGAGGTCTTGAATATTATGAGATTTGTGTTGGCGCTCGGTAGTAACGGTTTTCGCATATAAGTTCATATAATATTGTACTAACTTTCCGCCCGCAGCTTCGCCCGCGTGGTTAACACAATTTTGACTGTTTAGTTTGTTTCCCCTCTTTCATCCCCACATAGGTGGAAATTTTAAAAACGCTAGAACAAATATTTACTTTGTATCAAGTGCCAAAGTGATAAAAAGTTTCATCGTTTTACCTTTAACAATGACAAACTCCCGTACAAATTTTCATCCCTTACTTCAACCCCTTTTTCAACCGACTTCAAAAAGGAAAAGGTTCTCAATTCGTCTGTATGTTTTTTTTTGTATGTTTGTTACGCGATATCTCCGCCAGTTGTGGACAGATTTTAATGATTCTTTTTTGTTTGGTAGGTCATACTTTAGAGGTGGTCCCGTTCAAATTTTATCGAAATCGGTTGAGCAGTTTCGAAAATATCAACAAAAATCTAAAAATTGTTTACATCGATGATAGAATAGAATAGAATAATCTTTATTGTACACCATTAATAAGAAGCAACATTAATAAGGAAATGCTTAAGCTAAGGGTACAATGGTGGTCTTATCACTACAAGCGATATCTTCCAGACAACCTTTGGATGGACAGAAACAAAAAATGTGATAAAAATAAGGGGGGTAGTCCTTGGTGTACTAAAAACATAAACTTAAATACCAATTAAAACATTTAAAATTCAATATTAATATTGTTTATATTAATATTGAATTTTAAATGTTTTAATTGGTATTACATACTTATAATATATACTATATTATCGTTTACTCCGAAACATCGCTGTCTTATTGGAGCAGTGCGTTTAGTTGGCTAACAAGTACTTCTAAACAAAACTTTCCACTAAAAATTACAAAATAAAATTACTTTTAACAAAAAAGTTAAACCGCCTTCAAAAAATAATAAAATAATTTTGTCTAAAACAGTTTGGGAAGTCGGTGGCGAAAATAAAAGACCCACTAAAATAGAAGTCACCGACTTCCCAACATAACATCCAATTATTTTATAAATTTAATGATGAGTTTTTTTGATGCAACTTTCTTTTTAACCGACGAGAAAAGTATGAATTGCATCAGCACCTCTTTAGTCCTCCTTTTAACACTTTTAGTACTTTTTTCATTATTAGTATTCTTTTTTCATATAGAACTTTCAAGAACAGAACATAAACTTTATAATGATAAAAATCTTATTACAGAAAGGTGCAAGTAAAATCCGCGCATGGCGCCTGTGAAATGTTTAATGCAATGTTGACATTTGTCACATTTCTAACATTGATGTTCCTTGTTTTTAGACCTATGTCAATAAATCAATTGTTATTTAAGCTATAAAATATGAAGTGTTGCATTTTTATCAAGTGACCTTTCCTACATATTGTAGAGACGTAGTATTGATTCGATTTGTGAAAATATTTACCTAAAATTGCTGATGAAGACTACTTAAGTATGGATGCTGACTATTGTAATCAAACAAATCATTTCATAATATTATTATTATTGTTACGTAGAATTACATATTGAGAAAAACAGATTATTTCCGCGCCAAAACTGTACACAAGTTGATGAAGATTATGTAACAGCTGTGTTCGCCATTTTTGCGTGTCTTGATATTATTGAAAATATTGATTGATCTATGAAATAAGAGCCGCTGATATCGAGACATTGTTTACTATGATTGGCATTGTATTTGTCCACCTTGTGGTGTAAGTGTAACACGAGTGTGATTTTTTTAAGATATCGAGGACACTAAGGTGTATGTGCTACTAAGCTATTTTATATCTGCTTTGCAGCATTTGCGTGTTTTCCAGTGTTTATTTTAGACTTTAATATAGTAAAAACAATGTTTACTTTAATTAAACATATTTTACGTACCTGCATTGTTTATTTTATAAAATCAAGTGAAACGTTTTTGATACAAATTAAAAATGCGTGACATAAATACATTTCTATTGAATCAAAATAAGGTGAAATTCGTTTTGGTTGCTTCCGGTTTGGAGCATCAACTTGTTTTTAAGACATGTTAAAAAAACTATGCTGAAACCAGTCCTGATTCATAGGTACATAACAAAATTGCTGCGGATTCTGCTACGGGTTTTGTGTTATTATAAAGGAATTAATCAAAGTTGCCTTTTTGCCTTCCAGGTGTCTCTTGGCAATCAAGCATACGCCACGCCTGATAAGAGATGTCGTGCTTGATGCTATCAGGGTACATGCCATTCTTTTTAAGTGGTGGGCACAGGTTTCAGGTTTTCAGGTTTCTAAAGTGGTATGTACCGCCTTACATACACACAGTTCGTAATTGTTATTTTGTAACAGCTGAAAGTGAGCCCTTAAAGTGGTTTCGGTTACCGTTAGCAGGTCCGACTTCGAAGGACCTAATTCTTACTTACTTACTTAAGTTTCTTATAATCTCATGCATCTTCAGCTGCTAGGGGTGGCGGCAGGCAACATCGTAGTCGTGCCGACACGAATGGAATTCGTGACATTCGCTATGGCCATGACTGGTTGTCCACTTCAAGGGAGTCAGTATACACCATCATCATATTTAATGCACTTAAGTATCTTACTTTGACTGCCTCATTAGTCTAGTGGTCCTAAGCGCGACTGCTACGCTAGAGGTCCTGGGTTCGATTCCCAGGTCGAGCAAAGTGTTATTGGGTTTTTCTATGAAATTCTCAGTAGCAGCTCGGAGTCTGGATTTGTGCCCGGTTAATGGCAATAGGATCGCCCCCTATTAAATGGGACCTAAACATACGGGCGAAATCTGGGTGTACATAAGTGCACCTCTGCCTAACCCTTGGAGGAATACAGGCGTGATAGTATGTTATGTTAAGTAAGTATCTTACGACGGGTTGCGTACTACGTTGCGTTGCTTGGGTTCTCTTGTTCTAACGTTGGGGCTATGGGAGATAGCCGAGATCATAGGCATAAAACGACAACAGGCTTAGGTTCAGCAATTGCTGGATCCCTTCAAGGGGCGGGACTGTGCCGCGCATGCTATTGAAATGTGCGCCTATACCAAACAAGCAAGCCGTCTACTGGAGCCACGCCAATGGCCCTATAGGGCAGTGGTATCGCTCATTGAGGACTCTCCGGCACCCAGTGCATCTACTACAAATCGGCACAGAGGTAAATGGGTCCTCCCCTCCCTCCCATAATTAATCTGGAAAGAATTAGCTCAAATCAACAACCCTTACAAAAACTTGCAACATCTCAATTATATTATTTAAAAGCTTCGAATAATATATATTTTATGCAGCATTTCATCATAAGCATGCTTTTATGTTAATTCTGCATAGTAAAGATTTTTTGATATGCAAAATAAAGTGTATTAAAACTGATATTTAAATGATTTATGCGCAGACGAGTACTAACTCGTCTGGGAAAAATCTATAATTATTATGGTCTAAAAGCACAGATATTATTATACTAGCTAGCTATAAATAAGTTAATCATGAGGTTATTTTGGAATGCAATAAAGTATATTCTATTCTAATTTGAATAAAAAGTCAAGAGATCACGATCACGAGATCAGACTTTTCATCGATGTAAGATAAGAAGGCACCCACGACGCCTTGAGAAGGAAATATTTGATGCATAGGTAATAAAGAAATTGCTGTTAAGATTATGATCAAATGATTGAGCCTTAGTGAATAGAAGGGGTTTGAAACTGCTAAAGCTAAATATCTTGGGATGAGAAGAGGACTGTTACTTCAAAAAATGTTAATAAACAAACGTGACCATTATTTGTGTTGATGTTTGTAACGCATTTGTAATGCTGAAACCAAGCACTTGTTTTGGGTTAAAACCTACGCTGTTGTTCGCCTAATGACTGTTGTACGAACCGAGCGTATACAATGCATTATTACGCACTTACTTGACTTTTTTCAGGAGTAATAATGCCGTGTTTCTACCATGTGTTGGTCATTATCGATACCTAGGAATCCGTAACTCGATGCTCCACTGTGACTCATGCACGCAAGGCATCACTTCATTTAGCCATCGTCTTTGCGTGTGCAACCTCTTAAAGAATTAACTAATAAAATACAGACAATTTTAAACTCTTTGGTAATGCCAAAAGAAACATGCAGCGTCTACGGATGGAATTGTTAACTTTGTTAAATTCAACGCGCCTGTTTCCGAAGAAACCATTATTTCCAAAACAATGGTTTAACGTAAACGACCGGTTGGTCCTAGAATCAATCGAGGTTTCTGGCGAATGGAAAACTGCGGTGCCGTGCTGTCTGGAGGAAAACTACGTTACAGCGATGTCTACGGCTCTTAGTTTACATAACATTGTCTCTGAATTACAGAGAAGTTGAGAATTGGGTGTATTTTTATCTATATAGATATATATACGTATGCAGATTTGCACCCTGAATCATTATAAGAATGTTATTTTATTTTAAAACAAATTTGCCTATGACTACGTTAATTTTATAGACAAACAAGTTTTTAATATATTATATACCTAGGTAGTACTTTTGCCATATTAATTAATGCCATTTAGATAATTTTTAATAAGTTCCTATTTTAAAAAGAAACTTGTCTTAAAAAGCATTATGAGATTATAACCAGCCACTTGATTTACCGTAGGATGCAGTCGTTCTGATTTTAAAATAATTCCGACTTGGAATTTGTTTTTAGCAAGAATTTAAAAAACAAAACACTTTCTTTTTAAAACTGCGCGTGTTTCACTTTCATGGAATTGAAACAATAGACAGATTTGTAATAGGTAAGTAGTGAAAACAACAACACCGCGTGAGTATCACGCCATGTGTTATCCGACCCTTGATGATATCATGATTGTGTTTTGCTACTCATGAACGCTTTAGGATATAGTCCAAGGCTGCTGCAATCGAGATCAAGGTTGGGTCGTGAACTAAAAAATATCTCCATATTTTGCACTCATCTTTGTTTGACTTTTGTGCCAGTTAAAACATCTTGCCTGTATAGATTTAGGTCCCTCGTAATAGGGCGAGACAAAATACAGACCTAATAATAAATTTCAAGTCAACGGTTTTTCTGAAAGGAAAAAATAAACCTTCACAAAAGCCAGCATAACTACTTGGCTGAATATTTCATTAAACTGAAAATTAATGTTCCTCATCCCACTGGGACTGTGGATTCTCAGCAGTCAAGACAAAAGCATAACTTTAGAATAAAAGACTTGAATGTGGTTTGGGGCGTTTCGGCGGTCGCGGCGGTAGCTTGTATTATACAGACTGTTCAGGAAATAGGGACACCTCTTTATATGAATGATACTAATATTAGTACATTATCAATTTTTTTTTTAAAAATAGTATCCATTTTAAAGTTTTAACCGTTCATAATTGAGAGTTGGTATAATTTAATATCGCATAAAATCACTTGGAAAATGTAAATTACAAGTATTTTTATTTTTTTAACGTACTTAAGTAGGTATTTTTATTTTATCATTTATCAAAGGGTTATTGAATAAATACAAACTATGTACTTACCTACATAAACAAACTGCTATAATGCACCTCAATCAAGGTATATAATGTTATACTACTTATAGCATAATTATTTAAACAAATGTCCCCTTTTAATGAACATTCTGTATATAATATTTTAAGCATGAAGCAATTATGTATTTAATGATCTTGTTTGTTACTTTTGTTAACCACAAAAGAAATTCTACTTTTATTCAAAGGAGTTCTTTTTCTTGAAAATACAATTCTCAATTGTCTGATTAGTCTAGTGATCCTTTCAGGGGGTTCGATTGCCAGGCCGAGCAAAGTGTTATTGGGTTTTTCTATGCAACTGTCAGTAGCAGCTTGGAGTTCAGATTTGTACCCGCGAAATGTGGGTGTACATTCGTACAAATCTGCCCAAGATTTCGAAATACAGGCATGATGATATGTGTTGACAGGGTCCGCGCCCAAGAAATTAATTGTCAAAAAAATTAATCAGTGAAAGCAACGCGTTTCTAAAAAATATTTGTCATTGGCTGTGCGGGTCTACATTACAAATAGCTATAAGTTTTTAAGCAAAAAATATTTAATTAATCGCACTTACCATTTTTCTTAATGTTCGATAGAACATTAAGAAAAATGGTAAGTTTGTATAGATTTGTAAATCTGAGACAAGTTGAATCTTTGAAACATGTTGCTATATATTTTCTATAAGGTCCTTCGTCTTCGTAAGTTTCCGTATACAAATTTACATCGTGAAAGTGCTAACAAAGAATGAATATAATTATATTTAGTACATATTTTTTTAAATAAAAATTTAATAGGTAATGTTATTTAGTCAGTACCTGAGATCTATATATTTTTAGGTCATAATAAAGTCTACTAGTGTTGATTGCTCTGTGAGAATACGTAGGCGGTAGAAATGAGGTAAAATAACATATTTACATCATCAACCCATATCATTACTGTTCCACTGCTGGGCACAGCGTCGAGAAAATATCTGTCATAGAACTCATACAGGTTTCCTCACGATGTTTTCCTTCACCGTAATTAAGCTCATTACTTCGAATATGCATCAGAGATGAGAATGTGGAGGTGGATGTTAAGGGGTTAAAAAAAAATGGCATTCCTAGGATGGATAAAATAAGAAATTTATTTATTAGAGGAAGTTTGAAAGTGGCGCCAGTGGCAGAAAGTTAAAAAGGAATCGTTTGTCTTGGTATGGCAACGTGATGAGGAGGGCTGAAACGCACGTACAGTTTGTTCGAAATATGTAAGCCGATCGGAAGTTAGCCGTTCCGAACTACGGCGGTGATAAAACCGTATAATTAAGTGTTTTAATACATAATTATCGAAATTAGTAAACAAAATAGTTAGAAATGTGAAACATATACGACTCTAATTATATTTACACCGACTCTTTCTATTAAAATTTACCACTTCTTAACCACTTGCAGACAACTTCCGATCGGCTTACTTATTTCGAACAAACTGTAACTAAAAGAGTTATGAGTATGAATGTGAAGGGATGGGGTAGAGTGAGATTAAAGAAAATATGGATGGATTGTGTGAAGTCAGACTATGGAAAAGGAATTGAATGATGAGATGACCACTAACAGGCATAAATGGAAGAAAAGGTAGGTTGCGCCGAAACCAAATAAATTGGAGAGAGAAAGGATCAATCATTAAAAAATAAGACCGTTTAGATTTCTTTGCTTGCAGTTTTTGAAAAATTAAATGATCATTTAAATACATTCTACAATATTTAATTTAATAAAAATATAGCATTTAGTGTTGTGATGGTAAAAGATGAATGATTATTTGGTAGAAGTTGAAGAGGATTCTCATAGGCAAAATAACTATTTCAGTGGTTCATTAAAATCTCAGAGACTAATCAGATAAGTTTTGATGGCAATGGCATTTTCGATAGAATACAATATTTTTCCCGATTAATATAATTATAAGTTTCTAATAATAATAATATAAATAAAATAATTTACTGATTATTATGACCCATTACCTACTCATTTTTAATTTTCTATACTTAACAGTACCACAGAATATGTCAGTTCAGGTTTCGGAAATTTAAAACTGAAATTGCCTAAAATTATTTTTTACAAATGTAAAACAGGACATAATTCGTCAAAATTTCCATTAGCTTATTTGGCGTCGCGCTGTCTCGGATGGAAAATAACAATCAATAAATTTTTTGTTGTGTCTGTAATTGCCTGAAGACCCAAACAATTAGGTAGACAATGCATTACGCACAATACTAAAAAACATTATGAGTATGAGTACACATGCAGACTATGATACGCAATTCATCAATGGAAAGCATAATCCTAAGGCTAAGACTTAGACTATATAGCCGATAGGACGATATAGCCAATCGACGCGACGGTCTATCGAATAAATGACAAGATTTTAAGAGTAAAAGAAAGCTTACTTGCAATGTGGGTCGCACATTACTAGTATTCTTGTTAACCCCTCGTGTTAAGGAAAATGGTTGTGTTATAAGTAGGTTCACTTCGGTAGTACAATGGGTAGGTGTCGAACCGGACAACTACCCCCTGGTCAAATAAATTGATGTGTGTATGACTTCGATAAAACATTTTAATTATTTAATACTTGAGTTGTCATTACAGCATAGATAATTCAATAAGAAGTAAAAAGTTCATCAACCAAAGAGTATTTACCACAGATTTTATTTCCTGGTTTTACGGGATTTAAGAGCAACTTGAAATAACATTAAAAGCGTCTAGTTGTATAAAACTAGCTGTAATTCTAGGTATCCTGTTTGGATCAGAATTCAAAGTAGCTAGTCTTAGAATACCTAGTCTACAAATCGAGATTAGTTGAGTTCTTTTTGCTTGTATTACATGAATCTATTTGCAGTCTGGAATTTAGACTGTATGGACTGAATGCAGTACCTATTTTAAACAGTGTACAATTGCTTGTAGTTAGTATAAGTACACTGAGGATTTCTGGTATTTCGGTACTGAATTAGGAAAGCATTAAGCTAAAGCCCAAATGTGCTTATAAAAACGATAATCTTCAGTGACGTCCGTATCCGTCTCGTGAGAAGGAAACAATAGATTTTGCATTGTGTCTAAAATGTAGGACCTGAGGGGTTAAACTATAATAGGGTGACATTATAGCTACTTATAAAAGAACTTATTTATCTTAAATTAAAAAAAAGATAAAATAACTCACAGCATCTACTGTAAAACATGTCGATGCCATTTTGATAAAAATGGCACCGAATTGTAAAAAAATACTCATTCTAATTTATATCTCAGCATAGTTATTGTAGTAGGTATGTACCTATTTATCATGTTTTCTTAGCACTTGTTAAATTTATTCTAAGCTAGGTAGGGATAAGTGTTTTTTTATTAAGAAAATTGACTTAAGAATACTACGGCCTCAACTACGGCTTTCTGCCTTTTAGAAGAGAGTCCGACCCATTTGACACACAAGTATTTTGAAAGGCCTGAAAAAGAAAATGCTTGTAAAAAAACAAGTATAAAAAAATACGGCAAAGAAAGTGGCATCGTGATTTGTGATGGAACTGTCACGCATCACGTTTCGTTTTTGGCGCATTTAAAATTAGAACGTTCAAATTTAGCCGTAGCATGATTCATTCAAAAACACGACTTTAGGTTTTTAATAACAAAAAAAACTTAAAAAAATAAAATAAAAAAAAACTAAACATTGAACTATAAAAATGATAATAGGTATGTTATTTGGTGGGCGTTTTTTGTCGGCAAAGTTTATTTAAATTAATGTTAATGCAACCGTATTTTAGGTTTATAGGTTATTATGTTTTGCAAGCGCGATGCATAATGTTATTGTTTAACGTTCTGAACGTGCTTTTGTTAACGTTCGAGGAAAACTGTTTAGACGGCCAAATTGTTTACTCTATAAAATTCTATTGGGCTATGTGGAAAATTCAATTTTCGTAAATGTAAACCCAGTAAAGAAGTACCTACTTTTCTGAGGAATAAAATGTTGCATACGTAATTGGTTTACTTACAAATATCAAAGTACAACTTACAATTTTATTGGGGACGTTAAGTATGTAGTATTTTTTAATTTTATTGACGCATTTAGTGGCATTGGAATTCTATATTGTGTCGGCACCGCTTTAAGTATGAAACGCCGCCGCGTTTGCAGTGTTGCCAGATTATTCACATTGAGAACGTAACATACCATCCCGACTGTATTCCCCGATAAATTCGGTAGTAGTGCTGATTTACATCCAGTTCGCCAGTATGTTTTGATTCTTAAGTAAGTGGTAGAGGACGAACCTATTAAAATAAAATTAAACCGAGCAATAAAAACACAAATAACATTTTGCTCAACCTGCAAATCAAACTGAGGACCCTTCGCTGAGCTGGATAAGCAGATATTCCCATAATCATTGATAGACAATATCGATGATGGAAGGAACATAAACGGGCTCGTTTCTGTTACGCAATTGACATAAGAAGCGCCCGCGCTTCGTGCGCGTATCCGTGCTAGAAATCAAATGGACCGATCTCTGCTTGGAATGTTTGCGTCATGTATAATAATATCTTTGCTTAAATTGTTAATGTTTGTATTTATGTCGTTCTATTTTGACTTACCTATGAGATGGGATTTAGGAATCTCTCTTTTTTTCCATATATAATTTTGTTCCTGTCGTGAGTGCTAATACCCAAACATTCGGTCTTGGATCGAAGGTCAAGGTCGGTGTGCCTTGGATTCGAACTCGAGATTAAACTCTTGGCAGTCATATCACTAGGCTATCACTGCTTTAGTAAAAAATCCCTTCCAGGGTCCTAACCCGCGACGACGACTCCTAGCGCAGCAGCCGATTTCTTGACCACTGAGCCAATCGAGTTAGACACATGGGGTTATGAATAACTGATGTATTAACACGATACCTTCGTCGAATCGAATCTTGATTTTAATGTTAAAACTTACCTGTTTAACTAACTAAGATAGTCTAGTGGTCCCAAGTGTGAGTCCTACTACGCTACAGATCCTGGGTCTGATTTACAGAAGGTTTTCTATGACATTCTCAGTAGCACCTCTGAGATAGGATTTTTGCCCGGTTAATGGTAATAGGCTCACCCCCTTTTATATGGGACCTTATCATACCGGCGAAATATGGGTGTAGATTAGTACATCTCTGTCTAACCTTTCGGGAAATACATGGTAGCAGTCGCGCTTAGGACCACTAGATTAATGAGGCAGTTAGTTTTATATCTGTATATTGAAAAACCGTTACAATTGAGATTGGCTTCATATTTATTTAAATGAGCCAATTCGAGGAAAACGTCCACTTGAATAAAGTTTATAATATTTGTTCAGTTTTATACAGCTATGAGTAAGAATCACTGTACAAGTACCATGTGGTAATTATAGTACCTAATATATTTCTTATAGGTACCGCATCGATTGCGAGTACGTCAATATAATGATGTTCGTGGACTTTGTCCGCTAATTTCATGACACTTGCAATCGTGTGGTATACGAAACTTATATACTTTATAAATAATTGACCTACTTTTGGGCATATATCGAAATGATGAATCAAATATTTAGTTTTTAACACTTTGTTTACCTACGTCATACCTAAATTGATGGTAGGTACCTACTACGCTGGCAGCTTACAAGTACTTACTTATATAATGCTAATCATTATAAAGGTCAGTACTTGTAATACGCTGCACCTTAAGTTTTATTTTGTTGTACGCTTGTTCGGATTTGGATTGTGCTAGTGTTGTGATCAGTTATTACTTTCATTAGTATTACAGCTGTGAGTTCACTTGTTATCTGAAATTTTGATAGTCTCGTTCTTCGAGATTTATCGTATTTAATGGGGGTTAACAAACCTATAGCTATAGTTAAGTATTTCATACTCTTGAAAAAAAAACTATAGCTTCAAGAGAACGAAATACTTATAACAAAAGTACTTGTACGAAATACTTGTAAAAAATACTAATACAAAAACTACTGTGTATTTTGCTATACATATTACTATTTGCACAAGGTAATGCAACTACGGGCCTAATATGCTGCCCTGCGGCATTCGGCGCAGCCTTCAGTGATCTTCCTGGAATAATTAACTATCTCATTCACCATTTCCTTAGTTGTGAATCCGAATAAGTTAAATATTATCTAAATTATGTTCTTTATCCATCGTAACGTTTACATAAAAAGAAAAAAAAGTCTAATACAGTATCAAAAGGCTTTGCCAGGTCTCGAAAAGTGTACATAAAAAATATCATACTGACAGAAATAAAGTACACATCCATATTATTAGTTGCCTATTCTTATGTTTTTGAATTCATTTTGGATCACACTTAGCTCCGAAAGGTATACCTAATGTATTACTTAAATTTGAAATTTTCCCTTAGAAAATGTCTAAAGGTAAACCCCGCAAAAGCATTACTTCAGGTTTTTTGCTTTCCTCAACTATAGTCATATACGACATACTTACATAGTATATTTATAGATATCATATTTGGTGAATAACATGACGCGTTGGCTATTCATTCAATATGGTTAGAAGTACGTTCATTAATGTTGTTTACCAGCGTTATCAAGTACTCTTAGTAACCGCATACATACACTGTGACGATGACGAACATATTTATTGAATAGACCCTATTTACGTAATTAGGCAGTTATATCTGGTAGAACTGACTACCTAGAATTCTGTGCACATCTGCAAGTCTATTTAAATATTTTAAGAAATATTAAGAATTGAAATGAAAGAGGCTTACAACTTAAACTGCAATACTATCTTTTTGTATTTTTAGTCATTTTCCATGCAAAGATTATTAAGTTATTTTAGTGAAGGAAAAAAATGATGTCACCTCAAAGACGTAAATTAAAAATGTGAACGGAAATTTCGACCTGGCGGGGGAGACTCACGGTGGCGGTAGCGGTCATAGCATCTGGTGTTATGTTGCAGGTTCGAATCCTGCCCGCAGTCGTATTATTCCTTCACTAAAATAACTTTTACTGCAATGTTAGAGATTCTGGTAATGATAACCAGGGCACAGTGTTATTAAGTTTTTTTATGAAATTCTCAGTTCAGTTCGGTGTTTGGATTTATGCCTGTTAGCAGCCTAAACATAACGCGAACATACGGCGAATTAGGGTGTACCTTAGTATGTAATACATTATATACTTTTCCTGTATTATATGGTAGGCGTGATGCTACCATATAACCATATAATGTTTTTGAGTCTTAAATTTCCGTCACTGGAGAAAATAACCATATTTAATAACATCCCAACCATATTTTATAATTGCAAGACTTACACTCACCTAATTCTGAATATTCTGATATTCGAGTAAGTACAAGATTTTCTACTCTCTATTAAAGATTAGTTTATTTGATACGCTTCTACTTAGAGCTGTCGTAAAAGTTTGTTATCTTGCGCAAATCATTTCAGATTTAAGTACAATTAACGTCACATACGTTAATTAATTTTAAGATAGTTAAATAAATATACTGATTTAAATATGATATGATTTATATGCGAATCTTCCTGTTTTTTCGGTATAAAACGGGTTACCTCTTTTCCGTAATGGTGGTAAAGTTTTATCTTTCTCGAGCGGTCAATGAAGGTCAAAATTTATGATGCATGCGTCGTATTCAACGATATGCGGGATCATCCCAGTCTTTGACGTGAAACAAAAAATACAGAAGACCCTCTTCTTGTAACATGCGATAAGGAACCTACGTTACGACACATCAATTATGTAAGTGGGTAGTTTCAGGTAACACAAATAGCAGTTAATCTTAAATAATCGGCGTCGCAGATTTTGTATTTTGATTTAGTTTGTCCTGTAGGTTACAGAAGGTATCTAAAATACATTAACTTATTTATTGTTTTGACTTTTGTGCGGAGTTGAACTTCTGAATCCGTACATTTTGCGGTGCCTCAGTCCGAGCGATGCGCGTGCGACCGTGCCGTGTTTCTGTGTCCGCGTCCAGTCGGTCGCCGCGCGCGCACCCATCTACATAGCTGCCGTCCCGCACTCGTTTCTGATCCGTCTTGCTGAACACGCGCATAACCCTCCCCCGAACTACTCGGCACGTGTAACTTACTCTATCTCTTTCACGGGCAGCCCTCGACCCGGCTTTCTACGAACCTGATAATGGGCCGATAAACAATAATTACTCGCGTAGTTTGTCACTTAGGATCGAGTGACGGGTGACGGTTCACGAGTGTAATGTCTGGGCTGTAATGGCTGAGAATCACGCACTTATTCCTGAAGCCACCGCGATGTATACACAAACGAACATGAAGGAGTCGCAAGACATATCGAAGAACTTGATGAGCGGTGATTTTGAGAGACAGTTTAGGGGTGCAATGGTTGAGAAAACGGACAGGCGATGGCAGACGTTGCTGATCACGCTGGCCGTGGTGGTCGGGGTGGTGGTCGCGTGGCTGCTGGTGTTCACGATAGTGCGGGAGGTACAGATCCGTCAGCTGCGACACGAAGTTGACGAGCTGAGCGCCAACATAATCGCGATGTCCGCCAACGTCAAGTCCCTCAGCCAGAAGATTGAGAAAAACAAACTTTTCAACGAGTTCAAGGACTTTCAGGACACGGTGAGTTCTTATCACTAGATACGTTTGTTTACTTGTAGTTTAAGTTTGATTACAAACTCAGTGTTAACATTACAGTGGCTTTGAACTAAAATAACGAGCGACATGCAACAAAACACTACAGTAAAGGTGGCCGATAAATATTAATTTAAGATAGTAATGCACATCACATTTTTATTTTATCTCAGTATTAGGGTATTGATATAGAACGACCGTATTTGTTTGAGACGGATGTTTATTTATCACCCAACCGTATAGTGCTGACGGTTAAAAATAATACAAAGGATCAATTCCATTTGGCTTTTAGAAAAACCCAAAACAGGACGGACCCGAATCATCTGGTAAACAACGTTTTACCGAATAGATAATCGGATTCCAGGTAAAGCGATGGTCCGGAACGCCCGTGAACGTGGAATGAATGTCTTATGTAATTAGCGTAGTATTATGATGTTGTAGATAACTCGCCACTTCGGTCGCTACAAGGTACATCAGAAGCTGGGCAGTTAGTGGCAAGGTCTACAATATAAACACTACACACTATTATAGTCAATTGACTGAGTAATGATACAATCGTTTGGCATGGCAGCAATTTAATAGACGATGCTCAAACGTTTTGTATCATCAATAAACCCTATGACTATTTCGCAGATTGATTAAAATTATGCTTTACCGGATTGAAATAAAACTAATGACTGTCCTCTAGTGGGGCATGGAACTCCTGTCAGCATGAGAACATTCGGCTTTAGACAACAATGGGCTAGTGAATATCTTAACAAGTAAACAAGAAAAAATATTTTGTTGGTTTTTGTTGCAAAAAAAATGATTTAGAAATGTACGAAGAGGATATTAGGAGGACTTCGGCGTGGGTCTAGAGAGCACAAAACTGGTTTGAAACACTACAACCAGTTACGAATGTAAACAAAAACGTGCCGGGCGGCGCGGGCGCCGATCTTGCGCAACTCATGTCATTTGTAACACAGCCGCATTTAATTGGACGATAATTAAGTCTTTTCATTACCTTCTTTTTATTTTTTGTAGTCTGTTTAAATCTGTTATTCTAATTAAAAATATTTCATTCTACTTCAGTGTACTGAATGTCCCGTTTTATTTAATATAAAAATAATTTTAATTTAATTTAAAGAATAAACTAAATCAGCAATATCAGTAGGATTAACAAAAAACTCAAACAAAAAAGAACTAATGCCTCAGTTACATTACCGTGCAAAACAATTCATGGCGATTTCTTCAGTCTTAGGTAATGTTTGTTGTTCATAACATTTCAAGCCGCGTTTCGCGGTCTATTCAAAGTGCCAGTTAAAGTTATTGTAGGCACACGGCTTATTATCGACTTTCTTGGAGAAAGCAAGAGTTGGAGATAATCAATATCGAAAACAGACAATACGAACCATTTCGCTCTTGCACATTTGTGTCACCATAAAGCATATCATACTCGGCCGGCTGTGCATGGTTTAACTTGGTTTTACGTCAGTAACAAAGATATAGAATATTGAAAAGAATATCTTAGATCTATTTATAGATTCGTACCTATTTATATTATAGTAGGATCCGTCTGATTTCTAAAATACAATAGTACAAAACGGTATATTGCCTTAATTTATCTGATAAATTTTACTCTGATGTAAGAATTACCTTCAATCCAAGCTTACCGCAAGATGGGATATTTATTCCCAACATAAGCAAATACCTATACAGTATACACCTTCCACCAATCTTGGTTCAAGGCTATAGGAGGCCAGTCTGAAAAAAACTTGTTAAATTCGGTATTTCCCATCCACCAAAGTTCCCATCCAGACCAAATAACTTTACTTATGATTACAAGATGTAAATAAAATTAACGCTAATGAGATCGTCATTATAAATAGCAACAAAACACTCGACACCGTGAGAAGTTAAACAGAACATAAAAATGTATGGGTATTTAAAATTTAATAGTCTGCCGCACACCACTCGAGGGATTAACGAGATATTAAAAATATTATTAGATTTTGAGAGCTACCTTATAAATACCTACATGAAGAGATTTAAGTTAGAACTGTTTTGTTATTATTAGGGCAGTTGATGCTGGAATATCTTACATTGATTAAGCATAATGAAGATGATATCGATGTTATTGCTCTCTTTATTCTAAATAAGACTTCACACAGTTATTCATCATTTTTCTTGCATTTAGGTAGGTAAAATAAATTCTGCGTTAGGTTTTTTTTCTGTCACAAAATATGTAACTTTAGAAACTTCTTAGCATGCGTAAGCGTACATGCTTCAAATAATTAAAAAGCCAAAGAAGTAAATTTTCATAATGTAAGGAAGTAATTTAGACTTAGGAAAGTTAACACCCCAAACATCATATCTCACTTTAACCGTCTTTCACTAAAAGACAATTATTCAATATCATATTATTCACTATACAATCATCTTCCCGGTAAAAAAAAAAATATTTTATAAGAGAATCACCGAGAAGTTTACTGAGTCTTAGTTATAGTTGAAGTAGCGGCAACAATGGTCCATGAAGGCTTATGTCGAATCAACCAACAAGGGTCCCTCAGGGTATTACTAGCTTTACGTAACTTGACAACACTAAGTAAAAAACTGATTGAAAGATAAAACTTTTGTCGGTTCCAACGTAAATTTTCATTGATTACCATACGGGTACTATTGTAACATATATATTAGGCTACAATAGTTTACTATTTAACCAATATCGTAAATAATATTGTACAATTACAAAGCTTGAAGTGAACGTGAATGTAAATGATATTGTTGTTATTATCAAAACAAGGTTGAGAACAAGGTTTTTGAGAGGGCCGGAGGCCCAATTCCTCCCCCAATCCCCTTCCTTCTCCTTTTCTCCTTCCCCTCCCTTTCCCTAAATAGGCTCGGCAACGCATCTGCAACTCCTTTGGTTTTGCAGATGTCCATGGGCGGCGATGACTACTTACCATCCGGTAGCTCGCCTGCTCTGCCGAGTTATCCCATAAAAAAAAATAAAAAAAATAAAACAAGGAAAACTGATTAGACTTACATCAGTAACGCGAGTTCCTTTTAGAGACTAGGAACATGTATAAATGGTCATTACCATAATAGCAGTAATCTTACGTAAATTGTGCCTGTATAATTCTTGAGGTATTTATAATATCACTCGCATAAAATCATACTTAGGTACTTTAATGCACCCATAGTAACTCTGTGCATTACATTATTCTATTTCTAATGTCTTGACCCACATTTGAAATGATCTTTTATATCAATATTTTATTAGAGGCATCGTCGGTATGTATCATGAAGTCTAAACGAGTGGTATGAATAGAAAAATATATCTTGTCAGAATAATAGATACAGAAGTTGAAGGTTATTCCTAATCAAATAATATTTCATTTTATTGTAATTATTATTGATAAGTATTTCGAATTACATTTATGAAATGTACATTCATCTGATGTACGAAAAGAGTTGAAACATTCAGGTAGACGACCTGGTTATAATTTTAACGTAAACGTTACTTTGTCAATCATTGTACGGAAATATATTGCTTCAAGTTATAAACTGTTAATATAATTATCTGAATTCATGATACTCTCCTACTGGAATCGCCTGAATTCCAACCGAACCGCTGGCATATTTTGAAACTGAAATGTTTGGCGAGGCCGTCAGAAGCCCAAGCCACACATAAAATATTCATCGAATAAATATAGAAGCGTGTAAGAAAGTTTACAAACACAGGTTGGATTGTCGCCAATTTTTGTATATTTATTCGGGATATACCTATATATTTATTATTAGTATATTATAGTTGTTTTGGTCAAATCACACCCATGACACATGCTATGATGAAATTATGCACCTTACAATGATACGTTATGATTAAACAATCATAACGTATCATTGTAACGTAACATTGTCTTCGATTATAAATTTACAGAAAATGTATTATGTCAACAAGCATTTTGAAAAACGCAGGTATGAGAAAATTATTAACGTATATGAACTTATTAGGATCCTTTTAAGGCTCAAACTCCTTTTTGAATAAAAACAACAAAATCGATTGCTTACATTTTGTATCGGTCGGTGCAATATGCCATATTTTTTAGGTAAATATGTGCTTATATATTAGGTAAATAATAAGCCCGAAGCTTAAAAGTCACAATGTGTTGCAGATATTATATTATCATGCCTTCGTGATAGAATAAAGTTTTGTAAACATAATTAACTATTCTCAAATCATGGAACGTTAGGCTAAAGAAAATCAGCAAGATTTTAGCAAAGCGTGATTATAAAGGGGTTCTTTGTAAATGGAGTTTTGTCAATATTTAAAGTATATGATTATACGACTCTCACAACCCGCCGGGACCGCCGCTGCATTTCATATTATTATTCGTAGTTAAGTTGCTATATTTAAGATACAAAGCAGATATTTAAGTCATCCCCTTAAATATTTAAAGGGAGAGTCAAAGCTGACTTCAGTAGGCGGGAATGTTGGCAAAACAAAATTCTGTTTCTCATCGTAAAAAAGGACATGTAAATAATCAAAATGTCTTTCTGCTTTCCCGTTGTATGGAATACAATCGTAAAACTGACCAGATTCGGATTACCGTGAATTTTATGTGCAAGCGCCGCACTGAAACCTACGCGAAATGAAGTCAACGATTATTTTAAACTTAG
The DNA here is from genome assembly GCA_958496365.1 of Subacronicta megacephala. Lineage (NCBI taxonomy): Eukaryota > Metazoa > Arthropoda > Insecta > Lepidoptera > Noctuidae > Subacronicta > Subacronicta megacephala. The sequence goes on from OY292514.1 coordinate 3,404,787, forward strand.
CTTCGTTTTTAAGAATAACCTCTAAACTATGTAACATAAAACTTGTTTAAAGATTTTAATCGGGTATTGCATACATATTATCTTCTTCTTCTCATATTATAAAGCTGATGAGTTTGTTTGTTTGCTTGCTTGAACGCACTGATCGCAGGAACTACGGGTCCGATTTAAAAAATTATTTCAGTGTTAGATAGTCCATTTATCGAGGAAGACTATAGGCTAGCGGAGCATAAATGAAAAATGTTGCAAAAACGGGGAAAAATAATGCAGAAAAAAGCCGAGAAAACACACGGGCGAAGCCGTGGGCGGAAGTTAGTATAAATATATACCAATTATAGCTACGTGACTTGTGGTTGTGGTTGAATCGACTCTTTCGATCTACCCAATAGCGCTGCGCTTGCGTTGGTCAGTCCATGGTAGGATGACTAATCCGGTGTGGATTAATTATCTTAGGTCCGGAAATAGTGATATTACAGTCAGATTGGAAGCCGAATCCAACACAGGAAATAGGCAAAATGTTGAAAATACAAGCGTCAATAATTAATAATGACTTTATTTAATGTTCTTATTGTGACAGTTACGTCATACGTAACTGTCACAATAAGCTGATCACTGAATGTGTGAATATTCTCGTAAAATATGCTTAAAGCAGTCAATAAATAACACAATTATGAACACACTTCAGCAATAATATTCAGTGTTTATTTGTATGTTTTTGGAAATAAATCGCAGTTAATAAATTGCGTCACAGCATTGAGCTAACATAAATATGAAAAGGACAACTAACTTAACCTCTATGGAGCTAAGACTGAACACGTGAAAAAAAAACATGCCTCCCATTTATATGATCACACAAAAATACACATTTGAAAGCGTATTATTTTATAAGCATGTTTAGTAATCACCAAAATATATGAAACCTCTGAAATCGTATGCAAGTGCAATATTTTAAAGGAATTAGGTACATTTTTCTCTGGCACATCGTATTCAGAGCATTCAACAAGTTTGGCAATATCTTAAATTGAATTAGTCCATAAAATTAAATTAATAAATAACTTGGACAAAATTTCTAAAAAAAAATCTGATACCTACACCTACATATTCCAATAATTTCATTGAGAAACGTTTTGTGTTTCGTGGTTTCCAACAGATTTCAAAAAGGAGAAGATTTTATGTTTGTGTAAATGTATTATTTTTTCGAGATTAAAATCTAGGCTCTGAAGAATTTCAGTTGTTTCATAGAAAAACAAAATCAAACAATTTTTTTTATACAACTGATAAATCTATCTACTTACATAATATATTTAAGACCAATTTTCCTGTGAAGCAGAGAAAGATTTCTGATTTATACGTAAACTTTATAGTTTGTTATTATTTACATACTCTAAAAAATCTGTAAGGCTGTTCTAATTCAACGTTAACGATGTTGACAACATACATATCTCTATTTCGCTTGTCAAAAACTAGGTTAAAGTAGTACATAATATTTACAGTTCCATTATCGGCCCAAGGTTGCATCTTAATGCTGTTTCTGTCTGATAAAATTCTTTGGTTATGAAGCAGACACTGAAATTTGCTTAAAAATAGGACCGAAGGAAGATTTCTGTTGACATTAACGCGAAATGTATCTAGATGTTAATAAAAAAATACAGAAAATGGCATAGGTTTTCCTAAATTATTTAAACAGTTCCCTCAATTTTTCCAGGATACTAATTTGCTGACAATGGGACCACCTCGAGACTTAACCCTTTCAAACAAAGAAAGAATTTTCAAAATCGGTTCGCAATTAATTAATTAATTTATTATAAATTAATTTTTTTCTTTCTTTCTATCTTTCTTTCAATTAACGGAGTATTCGGTGAACATATATATAGAAGAAAAAATACAGACGAACGTATAACCTCCGCCTTTTCGAAATTTCTAAAATCGGTTAAAAATAATCAGGCAACAGTAAATATGACTTTAAATCCCATTAAAAGGTTCGAGTATTTGGATCTCACAGATATATATATATATGTTATTTATATTTCTATGTTGGATCTAGTAGTCACTGCCTTATTAGTCAAGTTCCAAGCGCGAATACTACGGTCCTGGGTTCTATTTCTATTCCTAGGTCGAGAAAAGACAAGAGTATAACTGTGGTTGGTATAGTGTCAGTACAGTATCTTTTATTAATAGTTTTGGTTGTTGATATTGATGATGATCGGTTTAATTAATAATTATCTTGACAACTTCACACATTTTCATCATATCTATTACATATATCTATTAGGGGAATTTATTTTAATTGATTGAACACGGTGACCCATTTTGGAAACATGAGTAGCACCTAATATGATCCATCAATCTGCCGGTAGAATCTACAATTTATTATACATCTAAAATTTCAAACGATATTTCCAATTTGTTTTCAATATCATCTGTTGCATTCAGAAGCCTAATTGGCATATTCTAATTTCAAAACTAGCGCAAAAAAATTGCTACTCCGTATTACGTTTCGTCGAATTCGACTTATTTCATGCCAGTAGCTGCATAAAAATGATCGTTCAAATAATGGTATTGTTCGGAAACCCGTTCTGTGAACCGGTTTGACCGGATTGGGACGACCAAATTCGGACAAACCTGGTCAGTTTGAAAGATATTATGAGCTATTAGCCGGTTACCTAGTTGAAATATTTACGACGCGGTTCGAACTGTATAGATTAGCTGATTATGTGTGTAGTTTGAATTTGTATGGAATCATTGTCTGGCCTATGTTTTGTCTAAGCATAATTATAAATTATAATTATGTCTGATGTGTGTAAGTAGATAGGCGGATAGATTTTTGATTTTTTATTTTGTCGAATCCCATTCGTTATATTAAATTCGCAATCACAAACGACTTTAAAGTTGATGTATTTGTTCCTGAGACAAAATGAAAAAATAAAACTTCATCAATGTTTGTACATAGACGTTTCTATAAGTGTATATTGCCACACTGTTGGGCAAAGGCAACATTGCCAGTGAACCACTTTTTTCGATTTTGGAATACGTAAAATGTCAAAAAGAACAAAATGGCGGCCATTGGTTGCTTTTCGTAGGCAGTTTTTTTCTTAACCAAACATACCTACGTCTTTAAGCCAACAGTTTAGAATCTAATGAAATAATGACGACACTCAAGTCCGCTTTGACGAAGCTTGATTGCTATTCCAGTGAGCATCACGTTCTGAATCATGGATGATGAAGCTAACAGGGATTAACAATTAAAGTGGCGGCTGACCCACGCCTACGAGTTTTAGTACAAGTTCTACCTAACGAAACTCCAGACAATGAAACATTATATAAAATGATTTTGTTAAAAACGTTTATTTTTTTTATAAAATAGCCTATAAACCTTTCTAGATTATCCCTCTTTCTATTTGTGAAAACCAAATGAAAATCCGTATCCGTTTCTGAGATTTGCCTGAACAAATATAAACTTAACTCGGTGGGGACCTGATTCATAATATCTGTAAATGTAGAATTGCACTAAATGATTTATAATATGATAGCTTAATTAGTAAGGATTCGATTGACATGCGGTTTTTGTATAGCTACCATACAAATATTTTGAGATATCATGGTTTTCATCCACGCGGACCGACGTCGCGGGGACCACCCACGTAGGCAATGACAGTTGACGTCAATTTGAAAAAATGGCCGTGCCATTCAAATGGTCTCACACACTCATCTGTACATATTACTTATAGATATGTAATAAAATGGATGAATATTTTCACAGTCATATTGCTGAAGATTTAACTTAAAATCTGGGCATGTTACATGTTGATACACCGCCTAAAAAACGAAAGTTAATCCTTTTGGGACGTAAGTGAAACTGCGGGCAGAGGCTAGTTGTAAATAAAATCTTTATATTTAACGAGCCGAATAAAGAACAAGTTCAGGACCGATAATAAAAATAATTCGAATATCGCTACGCTAAAATCAAGGACGGATTCAGGATTTATTTTTATGGGCACAAAAAAAAACACCCTATTGTAGGAATTAAAAGGAAAATTCCATGGAATTTTGTCTTGAAGACGCATTAATAAAAACGAATTGAGTCTAGCGTTAAGACGGCTCATTGGTTGGAAGACTTGTAAATATCGAATAACCTATTTATACGTGAAGTATTGTCCATCGCCTATGTGTATAGTTGTGACAAATACTGCCCCGTCTACTCATGACTGTGATTAAAACCGGATATTCCTAAAACTATCAATCATGCTTAAACTAAAGAACTGGCTTAAAGGACTTTGTATCCAAGCCAAAACCAATAATAAATTAAAAAAAAACACACTAAAGAACAAAAAAGTAACTTTCATAATTAAAACCAAGGCAAAAAAAAAACACTAGATCTGGCAATTATAACATTTTTATCCCCATCGAAGAACACTTATTTTTTTTCTATTTGGGGATAACAGCACTTGGTGAAGCCATTCATAAACTTATTTTTTCCTTTTAGGGGCAGAAAACCCTTACGGATTGCCCGGACATCGGACTCGCATCGATTATAAACCACACTTGCCTTTTAATAACGGCATTCGGATTCATGACATTCTTCACGACCAACTTATCTTTTCCCAGTAAAACAGGAATAAGATAAAATAATACGTAATAACTAATAGGGGCACTATTGTAAAATACACGCGCTGGGTGATAAAATCTATTAGGCCATTCTCATTGATACGAACAATAAATATATTGAATGAATTTGACCTTTGTTGATTGAAACACGCATGCTATCGATGAGTAAGTCGTAAAATATAATCAGAAATATAGATATTTATTCATTGTCTTTAACATAGGTCCCTAATACCTTTGGCGAGTGTCTGTCGAAGCTTGTAGCGACACGGCTGGGAACGAGATAATGCGATGACAAAATTATGTCGCGGTATGCATATTACTCGTAACTCCAGGAGTTTGGTTGGGTTTAGTCGTTATCGGATCTGTCTAATATTTTGTATCGAAAACTTGGGAAATGGTTTTACCGGATATTTGAGGGCCGAGATTTACGAGATGAAAATACTTATGTATAACAAACCATCACGCCTGTATTTCTCGAAAGGTGAACTTATGTACACCTGTGGTTTCTTTAGTTCCCATTAGAGGCGAGCTTATTGCCATCACTAGAGCACAAATACAATCTCCGCTGTTGTTGAGAATTTCTTACATAAAACCCAATAACACCTTGCTCGATCGAACCTAAAACCGTACGTACAAGTCGCCCTTACGACTTACGACTAAACTAATACGGCTGTCTCAGAGGAATACATTTCATTTACTTTGTAAAACTATAGATAATTCTTATCACTAACATTTAGTTTACATACATGTTTATAATATAACATTCTTATCAACATCAGAGGTAATACGGTCTAAATCAACAGTTCAACTTTGACCTATAAATTATTTTAATAGCCATAATCGTAAAAGCAACAGATACGGCGGCGTTCCCAATTAATTTCTATTGCACTTCGGACCAAAAATAGTACATTGAGATCACGGTGTTTGTCATCATTGCTAAATGCACTCCACTAATCAGTGGAAATTACGACTAGTTAGAAACAGTTCCTAGGAAGTGCTGTCGGCTTATTGAAGCTATTAGCGGTGACAGTAATGTCTGTCCATTAATTTACTAGCATATTTGCTGCCTCTGATGAACGTAGGTAGGTATCATAGGATGGAGAAGCTGGTGGTTACGTTTTTAACTAGGCTGATCAACCGCCTGCCGCGGTCAGTCTAGTGATGGGTGACCATTCTTAATATTGAAGAGCTTTCCGTCATACGATCTGTTATACGATTAGCTATGACAATCGTCAAAACAGGCAGTGAAGTTCATTGACTGATATGATAATGATGACGGATGAAATTTTTCAGGACGTTGGTAGTTTTTGCAAATTTAGACACGAGATACAAGGTAGCTTAGGGTTTTTTGAAAACATGCATTTTGAATCTTAAACATCCATGTACGCACAGCGACTTAAGTACACATTAAGCTATACAATTCCAGCTTACGCTGAACTCTTATTGTATGGACAGCTTAAACAATGCGAGATCAGCATAAAATGGAATTGTATAGGTTGATCTGTAGCCGTATGCACGTTAACTGTCTTCTTCTTCTTCTTTCTCAGGCAGTATTCACCCAATGCTGAGTGTAGGCATCCTCCATTGCACGACATTCCTCTCGATGTTTCGCCTTTCTCATCCATTTTTTTACGTTAACTGTACACAAGTTATATTATACAACATCTAACCACTCAGTATAGAAGTTAAAGCAATCTTGTACTTAAACTGTATCTCAATAACATTTATATCCCCTCTTGGTGTCGAATAAATTCGTTTAGTATCTGTTATTGATGAAGGCATTACCGGCACCGCTATCGATAGATTTGTCGGCGAGGGAGGTGTCAATACGTCCAATCCGACCGTAATCCGATGAAAGTATCGATACTGGAACATTTACAATCTGAGAAATTTTAAGTGTATTGCTATTTGCTAATATTATTATTACACAGAGAAATACAGAGGCAATTTCTTTAAAGGGAGATAGAAAATGTATCTACATAATAAATTCTGTATTTTTGGTGTTATATACTGTTTTCTTTTCGTATGAGGCTTTGTAGTGGCCTTTTTGTATTTTGACATAACTTTATTATATGTGTAGATTGTAGGTACCGGGGCCGTAACTTATGTTGGTAAGTAGTAATGGTAGTAGTAACTATTATTAAATCTGTCGCATTAGCGTATCAACATATTATTATGTTAAACAATATCGTCACCTTCGACTAACAATAACGCTTTAGTGTTCAAAGGTCCTAAAAAGGTTATAGATTATAGTCGATGAATTCTCAGATTTTATGACAGGCAAGAAATGTAATTTGGATGTATACACCAATATATGTATGTATACATATATTCCCATTAAGTACTACCTACATACTCCAGCAAATAAAAGATGAAAATTATATTTATACAAATATACTCAATACCATTATGCATAAAGAATTTTATTGCAAATTGGCAAAACGAATGATAGATTTCGAAATTTAGGCTATTTTAAACGTGGTCTCGAATATAGAAGACACCCACACTAAGAATAATACGATAATGGAGATAGCGGACCTAAAAATATTGACAAGTAGGTATTGGAGACACCTAGATTTACTGGCGTATTTTTGGAAACAAGTTCGGTATTTGAACAGATCAGATGGATTTTACCTGGATTAACAAAAGATTTGTTTGCTGATTATTATCATCAACCTGGAGTTTTCTAAGTTTGCATCATCCATCATGGCATTTATAGCCTGAGTTAGATGTACGTTTTTGTTATTTCTAAATATCGACTCCCATCGATAATCTTCAAAGGCAACATCACCTCACTAAATACAATTAACGCTAAACATAATTCAAATATACTTAATTGAATTTAAGTTGATGGCGATAGAACGTTATTGCGGAAATTAATTGAATTCAGATAATTACGGTTGAGCAGTTTAGGGGACTGATCTGACGATAAATAAGTTAAAAAAAAAAAATGGAAAAAAATAATTCAAGCGGCGGTAGCCTAATGGCTAGGACGTCGGACTTGCGATCATGTGATTGCCGGTTGGAAACTCACCCATTGCACTACCGAAGTGAACCCACTCCGAATACTAGTATTTAGTTTAGTACGAGGGGTTAACAAGATTACTAGTAAGTGCGAACCACATTGCTAGTAGGCTTTTAAAAAAAAAAGTAAGTAGGTAGGTAAGTGTAAATTATTATTCACATAAATATTACTTGCATCAAGTTATCAATTGTTTACCAAAACATAAAGGTGGATGATTCAACAGGGTCAAAGTGGACGAGGGTTCGTCATAAAACGAATAAGTGTTGCCAGAGCAGACAATATATCTTCGTCACAAACAAGCTTTGTTCTATAATGTTGCCATTATCACGTTACTGTTTCTATTACACTGTAACAAAGGTATTTATTGTCTCTTCCATTATAAAATAAATATAAGATTAAAGTTATGCTTGTGTTTTATGCTCAGCTTCCATTACTTTAAAAAACTTCTAAGTGTGTAAGTATTGCTACTGTGTGATGTGACTTTAAAGTGCGATGTTGCCAGTTAGTTATATAGTATCTAGGCAAAAAGTCTAGCTTCTAGCTGTTATAAACCAACCCAAAACAAACTATTTTTCTGTCCTAAATATTATTTTTTTAAAACCATTTAGGCAACCTGAAAGATTTTGTCAGAAAATATTGATTAACTTAACACTCTATATTTAAAAAATAAAGAATCTTATAAATATTCCTTTTGACCGGTCAACCAAATAAATTAACTATTCATATCACCAGTGACGTAACTCAAATTTAAGAAAAAGGTTTTCATGAATGCAAAATAGAATTAATTGCAATCCGATTTTCCCGGGCTTAGCTCGCGAACCATATCGTGTTATAATTAAACTTTCATAACAAACTCCCCGCATCAAACGCGTGGACCGTTCGTGTGATGAATACCAAATAGGTTAGTATTGGTTTCCTTGCAAATGCGCTAGGCTATTTTCACTCACATATCTGGGTTGGCGTAATTCTGCATGTTTCATGCGCGCAAATTGCGTCATTCATAGCTTAGAGCACCTGCACTGAAGTATTATGTTAATCCTCGTATACGCATTCTTCTCAAATAGGTATATTTATAATATTATGTACTGTTTTCCATAAGTTTGATTTTGGAAATAGCACAGAATAATTATTGTCTGGATGGGTCTTAATAATTTGGATGTTTTTAAGACAAATACATTACGAGTTCTTTTTCGGGTTTGAAAGGGCGTAAAGTATATTGAGGCGTCAAAATATTTTAAGACTATGATTCTCTAGAAACAAAATATAAAGCCTTGGCGTTAATTAATGTATTTAACGCTCTTTGAAACCTGAGGTATCGATTCCAACCTTTTTGTTACAAAATCTTTTCAAAACTGCTTAAATATCAAGCATTGTTACATTTACTTAGTAATGTAACGTGATTTAGTATCGTTTTATACAAAAGAAACTAGACATGACGTCAATTTCACGTCACACTAAAGATGAGACCAGACTTTCGTAATGAAAAATCATGTAATGAGTTTTGAGAGAAGTTGAGCAATCCAATTAGGATGAACAATTTTCGTTTGTGACCATAACTGTGAAATTAAAGAGACATTAAAGTTTTCTTAATATTTTGTCAAAATGTGACATATTGTATGCACAATTGCACATACCTATTTACTATACTATATCTATAAATACAAAAAGCCTTTGTGAAATAGAGCGTTGGATAATTGTAAGAATATTGCAGCAAGAAATATACGGTATCGGGGCTTTGCACTTTATAGCAATTTTAAATTATAAGGGTAAAATGAATTGTGCCAAGGTCGTAAGTAAGTAGGACCTTCAGTTTAGTCTGTAAAATACAGACTAAACTGAAGGTCCTACTTACTTACTTACACAAGATAATCATATTTTATGGAACCTTCGTAACCGGAATGTACAAAATTACGATTCCACGTAACCCAGTAGAATATCATAATTGTAATATTTTGTAACCTATTTTCATTTATTATTAGATATTAAATAGGTATGTATAAATTAGCACAATTTGCATATAACCAACGCTGAAATTGGGATTTATCAATATTTTATAAGCACATAAATACGGTATTTATTCAATGTGTTTTATGATTCACTTTATTTATCACTATATTGCTCATTTTGTGGTCACACTATATTTTATTTTGAACAAATATATGTAATTCAAGAACCAATAATAATATTGTTTTTGTGGCTATTTCTATTGCGTTTTATCACTGACTAATTTCCGCTTATTCACTAGTAAAATACTTACCTTATTATTTGTTACAAGTCAGTAAATCGCAAACTCACAAACAAGGAAGATATTATGCTTAGTTAGTTATATTTTTAACAATATCTAGGTTTCCTAAATATGTATGTATGTTGAGTTGATAGCTTCATTAGTTTAGTGTTCGTTAACGAGACTCCCAGGTTAGTTTCCCAGGTCAAGCAGTGTTATTGGGTTTTTCTATGAAATTTTCAGTAGTAGCTCGGAGTTTAATTCGCTCAAGCTGAAGCCGCAGTTGGTTTTGAGAACTGTTTCTGTACATACATCAGTGCTTTTTACATTATGTAATTAAATATGTACGCAAGTATATAACATTGTTTTCATAGTAAGTTCGTACTAATCTTATGTTTTTTTTGGAATATGTAGGGAACAAACTCGAGAATCTACAATTTCAAAGTTCCGTACATCAATCAGTACCACAACAGTTATCCACACGCCGTTTACGTCACAATTTACGTTTAGTAACTGCTCCAGTTGCGGTCACATCCGACTTGCAAGTGCTCGTAACATCAAAGCTCTGTACGTAATCAGACGACTGTGGAACGTGAAGTTACCTTGTTAGACACCTCCGAATAAACGTTTCGTCGAACCAAAGAGAATAATATAACCTAAAGGTACTGCAGCACTTACTGCCTCGAATTTGAGTCGCGGTACTTACTATTCAAAATCTGTTTTATCCTTATAGAAATCAATTTAATTAGATATTATTTATTTATCCGTATAGAAATCGATTTAACAAGATATTGTCGTATAGCAGAGCCACTGATATTTTGACTGACTAACAGATATGCTCCGACAGAATAAATAAGTATAAGTAGGTACTTACTTACTTGAATTAAAATATCTTCTAATGATACCACGTGCCACCTGCTACTTGGTCTTTTTTTCGATGAAATGTTAGGAATAATGAGGACAAGACATGTTTTATGTGAAACCAGCAGTCCCGCGCGATTTCTGGTCTTTTTTGGATTCGATCACTGACACACTTCACAGGATCAAGAACAAAAGAAACTGAAGAGTTCCCAAAAATATCAACAAAATCAGTCCAGCAGTTTTTTTTAAATCTTTATTAAAAAAACGCTATCATACAATTTTTTGACACAAATTGAAATAATAATTCGTTGGAGAGTATTTCGGTGATAGAGAAAAAAGTTGTTCATCTCATATTTTGTCGAGAGTTATTTTTTTCTGATCAAAAGATTTAATAAGGTGGTAGCCTCACCTTTATAATGATCTCATATTTACAAGGATACCGTCTCAAATGTTTGACTTTACTTCCAAAGTATATTCAGGTGCTTCCAAACCTTGTCAAGGGTAAGTGGATAGAATTACCTTCGGAGAAAATTCGTTACACAGAATGCTGCCTACGTGGATTTGATTTCGACGATATCAAGAATCTTAGTCTGGCAATACAGTTACTACGAGTATATTTAGAAAAAATGACGGTGTTTAGTAGCATTTGGGATTTTGGCTAAACATCAAACACCTACATTTATTTACATAATTATTATACTATATATTAATACGAGTACCTACATGAAAAATAAACTGTGTACCCCTTTTAAGCATTTGCGCGCGGACGAGTGTGAGATTTGGTGTACTTAATTAATTCATATACAGAAGGTGTGCAGAAAATATTGCGGTCTAATTTTGACCACCGGGAGACCACTAGTAGGTATATAATCCACGTTTATAAAAATTAACATAAATGTATAAAATAAATCCAAATTTTCATTATAAAAAAAAATGTTGTTGTAAAAAAACGTTGTATAATAATAGCATTACTTTTATTATACAACGAAATTATACTTAGTTAAAAATGTCAAGGCAGAGTACAAAAAGTTAAGTTTGTTCTATTTAAAATACATCCATGAACTAGGTTGAGTCTGTGTCTTCGGTTTAAGGCAGCTTTTCTTTAATAGTTTAACAATAATATTATCGTAATTACATCGGTGGAATTAATAAGCATATATTAGAATTTCATAAAGTTTAAGGTCAAAACTAAAATGTTAACGAGTTTTAATTTATGAATAATTTAAATAATGTTCGGTATTTTTTATATTTTTTTACGTTACTTTAATATATTTTTCGCCTCTTCATATTTTAACGCATTCAGAACGATCCATTTTGAATTTTTAAAATACGATGAAATATGAGTGTTCTTTCTTTGAAAAGCAGATTTATTAACTGACAACAGGTGCTTTTATAAGCTTAATAATCCCACTCATTTGAGACCCATCATGCCCAGTGAGACCATAATAATAGATTGATGATGAATTGCTTCTATTAGGTAAATTGGTAGTATCTATTACGTACATCAGGCTTTCTAAACTAAATAAATAAAATACATATTCCCCTTTCAATTTTCTATTTAAACCTTAAAGTTGATATTGAGTGTATCAGTCTGACGAGTATTACTACTCCCTAAGTCCCTAAGCGCCTTTCATAACATTTTTATAAGAGAAACTTTCACGCAAATGTCGTACTTATAGGTTTATATAAGTTATATGTGACATTTGAGTGGCGCGGTTGGGTATACTTGACAATATTGTGACACGTGCCTTGATTTTTAATATCGAAGTTCTTATGTACTTATGGCTGGAGATATTAGTTTTGGAGTTTAATTTATATGAAGGTAAATGGTTGCAGAAAATATAAAATCAAAACATATGATTACGCCAGTATTCCCCGAAGGATTAGGCAGAGGTGTACTTAAGTTTCACAGTTCTCCGGTATGTTTATGTCCCATGTAATAGGGACGAGCCTATCACTACACCGGGCACTGCTACTGAGGATTTCATTGAAAAAACACTTTACACACCCTATAACACTTTGCTCGACCTGGGTATCGAACCCAAGACCCCTAGCGTAGCAGTTGCGCTTAGTACCACTAGATTGGCAGAGGCAGTAAATATACCTAATGATAATATAATCAATATTATCCAGTCTAGCAGAATTTCGGAACATTTATAATATTAGGTGCGTAGGTTTCTCTAAAGAGGTATAAGTAGGTACTTATACTTTATGCCAAGCAATATGAATTCTGTTGAGGGCTGTCAAAAAGTTTTGAGGACTGCTTAACTATACTCCATTTGGTTAGGTACTTAACTAAAGGTAAACAAATCATAAAAAAGGTTCTTTTAAAGGGCCATTTTTCATCTTGAAACAAAACGTAACCAAAATAAATTATTTAATCATTCAAAATATATTTTCCTTTACTATACTAGCATATTTTACTAATTTGTTTAATATTAAATGGTAATTATAAATTCTTAAGCTTGCGACCAATAAATAAATCAAATCTGATAATTATGTCATAAAGTATTGCAATGTGCCTACTAGAAAGAATCTAAAAAGACAGGACATCAAAACCTTTTTCTACATAATAGACTTTTGATAACTCGAAAAAATTAAGAAGTAGTAGCGCGAGGAAGCGCGGCGAAATAATTAACCGATATTATACTTAGTCGGGTAACCAGACGCCATTCGTAACAGTTTGTACTTTCGTTCGTTTTTGTGTTTCTTTTGCCGTAAATTGTATTATTTAGTTATAGTTTTGTTTGTTCGTTGTTTTTACTGATTGTTAGATGTGTTGTTATTAATTTCACTCCCAATTCATAAGATATCATTGTAATAAAGGTTGAAGAGCCCTGAACGCCGCCATTTTTATTGTTTACCTTTAGTTAAGTACCTAACCAAATGGAGTATAGTTGAATATGATCCTAGATTACAGGGTTGGCGAACCTTTTTTGATCTACAATCTGGCATTTTTTTTAATAAAAATATTTGATGACAATCTATAATTTACAAATACTTAAATAATTAAGCGGCAGTAGCGTAATGGCTAGGGCGTCGCACTTGCGATCATGATTCCCGATTCGAAATCCACACATTGCACTTCCGACGTGATTTTAGCTCGAGGGGCGCTAACAAGAATATTACTAATGAGCGATCCATATTGCTATTTAGGTTAAAATAAAATCTTCGTAGTGAAGTACGACCCTTTTACAACTATTCACGTATTTTATATAGGTTTTTCAGTCACGCAAATTTTTTTTTGTCTTTACATTAATTTGCTATTGACAGACGCCAATAATAAATTATTTTGATTAGGAAAGTAAATTTTATTTCACGTTAACAAAGATATGAATTTTCTACTGCAAGAAATATTCAAAGTGAAAAAAAAATCGGCGTCAGGCAGGCTTTGAACCTGCGTCCCTCTGGGTAAGTACATCAGACGCTTTACCAACTACCTAGCTACCGAGACCACTGCCTGTGATGAATTGAATTTCTTTTCCACATTTTACGTCTTCCGGTCACCGGCATAATTTATTTCACGTGTTAAAAATGGTACGCTTGGCATTAGTTTCCCATCCCTGTTCTAGAACAATCAAAAAACTTTACCTCTGTTATAGGGTTGCCATACAAGGGATATTGTGTAGTGAAGTCGTGTGTACACAGGTGTTTTATTCTACATTCCGATATGAACAGAAACGCGTTCTTTACAAAATAATATCGTTCATATCTTTGATAAATCGCAGTGATATTCAATACAAATTTTAAGTTATTTCGATTTTTTTTCGAGTTCGATGCATTTTTAATGAACTCCAGAATTTATTTTCACATGGAATATAGGAATATGGAATACCACGGATGATTTTTTAGGAGAGACGTTTTTTTTAAAATCTGGTTTAATTTAAATTGAAACCTGTTAAGATTTCCCCGGATGTTTTTACCAAGTCATAGATATCGCACATCTGACATTTCGAATTAAAATTTTAATGATAAAACCACGCGCATACATATTAATAAACTAATTAACTTATAAATTGTTTTTGTAAAAACGGGAAACGCAGTAACGGACGGCTTCTAATGTAATGGAAGAACCACCTGCTAAAGGTAGCTAACCTAACCTACCCGGTCCTTGTAGAAATCCTTTGGAAAGGGAGCCCGTCCTTATTTGACTAATATGATAATGATTGCTAAAGAAAACATCATAGGTGAACCTACGCGTTTAAAAGATTTTCTAGAAGTTGTGTGAGAACTGCCAACCCGCATTAAGCACTAGGGTGGTGGACTTTGGCCTAACAACTCCCATTCTATTTTATCTTGGGCATTTACCTCGGGTCATCGAATGGAAAACCCATTACCATGACCCGAGGTAAAAGCCAAAATTATGTGCACTAAGCACAGAGACGTAAACGTAATCCTTGAAACACTAGCTTAGTTAATGCATAAAGGTAAGAAGTAAATTGATATAAGCGATACTTTATATCTCACATTCACCATAAGATACAATGCTTGACAATGACATAAAACAGAATCCGCGGGTGGTAGACGTAAATCCACCCAGTGTGTGGGGAATGCTATTCAGAGTCATCTCATTATAAAGTGTAATCAACCTTCAGAGTAAACACATCGGCGTCGATTGTTGTGTCCGCAAATAATAGTCGATAGGCACTGGTACACAAAAGCTAGGAAGCTTATGAATATCTGGTATTTTATTAGGTATTAACAAAGCTGAGTTCAGCATTAAAGATCTGCAGTTGTGATCAGAAGGATTAGGTACTGCTAGAGAACTGTTTTTAATACAATAGAAACTACCGTATTGTATCTCTAAAAAATGATATGAACTAATTTCTAGAGAAACGGGTCAGTCATTTATCGTTCGGGAACTTCCTTCACGCCTTACCATTAGGAATCCCTTGGATACCGAATTATTGCTATTTACTAGGAGCAATAATTCGGTATTATTCTTCTTAATTTTTTTACAATCTTTCTTCATAGACTTCCCCAGTTGAAATCTATTTTTCTCGTATTTATTCAAAATAACACATCTTTCTTAAGAAAGGAACTGCGGAACAAAGGACCAAGAAATAATCTAGTATTATAATGACATCTAACAATCTATATTGATATTTAGTATACTACTTAAAGATAAAATGTCTTTATTGCTTATATACATATATTTTAAAAGATATGTCGGTCAGTTTATTTACATATATAAACTTATGTATGTATATAATGAGGCTAATATTATTTACGTAAATTCGTTATCATAGATATTACATTAAGAAAGAATTACTTTAAAATATGACAGTTGTTTATTTATGTAACCTAACACAGTAACATAAGCAACTACCAACCACAGCTGTTTGTTTTTTTTTCTAAAACCAATATGAATATGAATTTATTTATTTACTACGAAATACATACTAGTCTATACGTAATCTAAAACTATGATATAATCCTTTCTTCCTGAACACTGATGAAGTTACCGTGGCATTGGAAAAAATCTAGCTTTTATTTTCAACCACGTTCGAATTGGAATCGGCTTAAACCATAGCTTTACTTCGTAATGTAAGACGAAGATCTTGGGTGCCTTTAATTTCTATAATACCTACATGCTTCAAACCGGAACACACTATAATACCGCTTCCTTGCTTGTCGGTAGAAATGAGAATGATAGAAATAAACTTAAAGAGAACGAAGAAAACTTAAATAAGTATTAAGAAATCTTAAATCTTCGTTTTTCAGTAGCTATTTATTAAGCCTACTTACTCACTTTACTGTTACTTTAAATACTTTTCTAAGTTCAGACTTATGTTTAAAAAAAAGAATGTAGGTACACTTTATAAACATGTTTGGCCGTTTCTACATTTGAGTTCACCTTGAAATACAAATACATTTTCAATAATTCTCAAACATACTTGTGTACTGTTTTTTATACACACATTTCTATAAATACATAAGGGCGTTACTAGTGTGGAATGAAAGATGTCAGCTGCTCTCGACAAGCGGATTTTACATTTATTCTGGAAATTTTCCGCACATTCGTATGTTATATTATATTTAAGGTAACCTACATAGTTATCACTTTGTTTATTATTTCCGTATCTAAGGACCAGGTTTGGAAAGGTTTGCTGTTCGTTTTCCCCCCATTCGATGTTCAATTGTAGATAAACTATACTGACAAAAATCTATCAGACCCGAGCACTGCTATACTCAGGCAGGCAATATTTCTGTCGACGACACAAAATAGTTATAGAGCCTTTTTACGTAGGTAAAAAGGCCAACAAGAGCATGTGCAGTTGCTAAAGACCGCTTCAGCCTTTCAAAATAGATAGCATCATCGTAACTAATCAGCCGTTTATCGTTTATCTCTCTCTCTAGCTACGTGCAAAATAAACCTTGGATTTAAAACGCAAATCTCTATTGAAGTCTAAATCCTCATCATCTGTTTATATACAAACTGATAGCAATTCAAAGTCTAAAGAATTAGCGTCAATAATTTACGATGGATGGTGTTTTTGACGCGCACGGTAGATACGCGCGTCAATACGTCGTATGTTTATAGTATGTTCATTCTTGATTGCTGCTATTTTCGAGCCAAGAGTACAGATAATAAATTAAACACAAGAATGGTATCAATAATAATATGGAAAGAACTGATAAAATGCCAACATGTGTTTGTGAATATAGGAACCTACATGTATTATAATACTATACTACCATAGATAGGTATATTTATATAAATAGCCGTTGTTTTTTCATGAACATTGATTATTTATATTCGCAAACTTAAACTTTGTATCACTGTTTATGTATTTATTAGTACCTATTACGTATCGATATTGTAAGCTCATACTTAAAACTAAATACTAAAAATTTGTAGTAGTTTCAGAATGGCGTATTCATAGATTTAAAATTTGGTATAAATATGAAAAAAATCTTCTACCTTGGTAAAAAGATTACCCAGTCAGTAACTTGATAACGAACTTCTTTAAGCTAGAAAAGGTTGCCCCCTTATCTTACTTGCTACACAATGAAACCATACGTTGAAAAGAATTAAACATATATTTTTATGAACTAGTTAAAAAAACAAACAAAAACTAATGGAGTACCTAGGTATGTGTCCCACTGTTCATCATAATATGATGCAAATTCATTTTATTAATAAGTAAGTATAATTTTATTATATTTAATAGTTGTTGAAAGTTAACAGCGCAATGATGCTGGCATCGATGAAAGCTATGCGATAAAAACAAAATTAAAACGTTGGGAAGTAGCGAAATAATCACTGGCACTGTTCCACTTCCTACGGGGAACATTATAAAAGAACAGTAGGTGCAGGCGAGCTGGCCTAATGACGTTTATTATTATTATGCTAGCTAGCTTTAGATACATAAGGCATAAGTAGGAAGCCTCATTTTCGGTTCGTTTTCTGTTACAAACTTTAACGCATAAAAGAACTCGCCAAAGTTTCCTTGATAACGGATATTAAATTATTTTAGGATGAATAAAAAAAAATTAACCTATACTACAAAATGTATGACAAATATTTGAATAGAACGTCCAAAATTTTATTCAATTATGTGAGATGTGTCACGTATTTTAGCATGACCTTTTTAGTTATAAGTATGCTAAATTAAAAATGTTGCGTTTTATTAATATTATTTACGAACAGCAAAGTGGTATTTTGACCTTTGTTTAAATTTGCATCATGGCTTGTTTTTGAATAAAATTTTAGAAATCTATCAAATAGTCACATCAACCATTATTATTATATAATGGAAAATTAATTCCAAAAAATATTGCAAAACATATAAAGTTTTAAAATTAAACCAGAAGTAAATTTGTCAATAATACGACTGTGTTGTGTCCATAAGTCTAGAATTCTAACGCAAACATAAATAGATCTATACGCGTGCAAGAAATTCTAGTGCATGCGTCATTCCCTTAGAATATCAAGTGCAGGAATAGACTTGGACTTAAGGACCAAAAAAAGCACAGCCGAAAATGTATTGATTGATAAATTGTTTTTTGAAAACTGATGGCAAGATGTTATAGTTTGTAGTTTATAGTTTCTCTAAAATTTTTATTTTTTGCCTTATGGAAATCTAAAAATACCTTCTGAAAATCTTCTGGAAAGGCCAAAATTTTAACTAATTGACTCATAATTTACGCCTCTATTAGAATATCTCGTGAGATTTATTTAAAGGGATATAATTTATTTTTCTTTCTCATGTAGCGAGCAATCGTCGCTTTTACAATTCTAATATGCTGTGATCCATACACTTCAGAATAATTCATAGAGAAAACTGAGGGAACTCAACTTAGGACTTTAGAGCCTCCTTCGGTTCTAACTTCGATTCTTCGTTCCCAGTACTATACTTGCAAAGTTTTGGACCACGTCCATAATCTACTGGCACTACTGCAATATAAAGAAAATTCTTTATATTTTACTAACTTCTTAGACAAAATCACAAATAGGCAAAAGGAAGGGCAAAGGAAAATGCGTGGGCGCGCTATAGAAAGGTCAGCCAGCAATCCTAAGTAATGGAACCGTTTCCTTTCATATACAGTAAGCAAACCGAGACTCGTGTAGTTACCGTACAAAAAGGTATTAGGTCTTTAGGTACTGAATAATTGACCAGATTTTTTACGTTTGATCTTGTGAAAAATCTACGCGATAGCTTATTATTATATATAGTCTATATTACTTTCACACTGACTGCCTCGTTGGTCTAGTGGTCCCAATCGCGACTGCTACGCTAGAGGTCTTGGGTTCAATCCCCAGGTCGAGCAAAGTGTTATTGAGTTTTTCTATGAAATTCTCAGTAGCAGCTCGGAGTCTGGATTTGTGCCCGGTGAATGGCAATAGGCTCGCCCCCTATTACATGGGACCCAAACATACCGGCGAACTGTGGGTGTACATTAAGTGCACCTCTGCCTAACCCTTCGGGGAATACAGGCGTGATGGTATGTTATGTTACTTTCACACCGTGTTTTACAAGATATATCCTCATCCTATTAGCCTTTTCACAATTATGTTGGGTTCGGATTTCAGTCTAAATAGATGCGGCTGAATAAATATAAATATTTTATAGCAATATTTTATAGGAAGTGATTGTCATTGAACCCAATTTCTCGTCAATACCGATATTCGAAGGATACACACCAGTTTATCGTTCGTCAAGCTTTTTGGGCTTGTGACTATCACTATATTTGTTTGGTTTTAAGAATATTTTGATCATAGTTGATTAATTTATTATGTTATAATAATTAACAGGAACTCTAAAGAAAACTTACCTAATTTAAAAAATATCACCACAGTCACAATCTAAGAATACCCGCACTTTTTGCTTTGTCGTTTGTGTTTCTTCATCTTGCATTGCTAAATAGTACGAGGTTCAATGATCCATTGAAGCCATGTGTTTTTTTGTGTCAGTAGGTACTTTGTTTTGTATTGCAATGACCAACACGTGGAGATACAATTACGCATTTTCCATTTTAAAAAAACATTGAAAAAGGCTTTTTGGCGGCTACTAGCAATCAACCATTCATTGACTATGTCGTCTTAACGTCGTCATGTATGGTTTTTATACAAATTGTTCCTAAGCGACCATTTCTAATGATAAACGATATGCCTATCAGGTCATGCTTGTGAAGATGCTTGGAATTAAATCATCTTACCGTCTTTTTGGACTCCTACTAACTACTGCATTATTAATTTATCATTAGTGCAGTGTTGTACACAACTGATTCTACATCTTCTCCTAAACCTACTAATCTTTAGGCTCTGTCAAATGGTATTCAACACTATCAATTTATCCTTTCGAATTTTTCAGTCCCGTTTAGGACATTTTCAGTTGATCGTCTAAAACATTGCTGTCAAAATTAGATCTGAGTCACTGTATCAAACTCCTGAAACGTGGAAATAGTCATTAAACGTTTGTGGGCCAACCCAAACCGGGACTTTTTTATTGTTTTGGCAAAAATATAGCACAAGAGAGTTTCATAATCATTTTGACTAGTTTATATTTTCATATATGAAACACATAGCTTCCTGTAAAAGCAACGTGTATCACATATGAAAATATATACTCGAGCACGGGGTTAGATGTTTAGGCAGTTTTTTGGAGCTGGCAATAACTTTAATACTATCACATTTGCTTATTACGATAGGTATATAGAGTTGTATCCAGGACACTGACTGAAGGTTTACGTGTTAATAAGATACGCGTATACGACCTTTCGTTGCATAATTTAGCGACGAAACTTTGTCATCTTAACAGACACGAAGATACCCAACAACTCTCGCAAAACTTTTCCAATATTAAAATAGTAGAGCAGCCATTTTCTAGGTTACTTCTCGACAGGCGTTTTACATTTACAGGTCACTTGGGATGGCGGGGAAATGGAAAGCAATCCACTTATCCACTCAATTTAGTCGCCGATTTAGACGAAGCGAAATAGGTGGCACAGTGAAACAGTTTAAATTATCTTTATAAGCAAGTGGGATGCTGTTGATGTAAAGAAATAAATTTCCGAAAATGTATGCGTTTCGGTCAAAGACCTCGAACTGCGTGCTCCAAAAAACAATGTTGTGGACAAAATTCGCGTTTATAACTCCTCACTGATCTTATGCCAGGCATAATACACGATAAACACCGATTATTTCGAGATTTGGGATTATCATGTTATAAACAACGTGCTTAAAATTCCGTAGTCATATAAGAATGGAATCCATTGAGCAGTTTATTCACATAAATTTAGTTTTTATCTTATCTCGCTTCAGGGCCGTGTGGTCGGTGGATTATAATGTGCTCGAATCTTTGGCTGTTGCATTTTACATGACCATTATTGAACTTTCTTGTAGCATCCTTGTTTAACGATAGCGTATTGCAATAATGTGTACGCATATATTTTCTTGTAAACTGCATGTTGATAGCCATTTCTTTTAAAACCGGACATTTTTATGCTAAGTGTCAACCTGGAATGATAGTTGTAAGCTTACTGCATCCAATCTTCATTAAGTTTGAGCGCGAAGTTACATAGGCAAGCAGTAAAGCGAGTTAAAAAGTAATCTCCTTGAAATGCAATGTTGTGTCGTCTCCTACCGTCCGCGAGGCTGTCAAATATTTTCTCATTTTACTCGACGACGGAAAATAGTAAATTCGGAGTTATGATTTTAGGGGTGCCACTGATGCCTGATTTTAGTCATTACTCGGTTAGGTTAGCAGGTAGTTCATTGTTAGTGATTCTGTCAAAATTACATACCTAAGTGTGTAGTATTTTTTTTTAAAGAAGAATTAACAAAGGTATATTATTTATAAATAATGTTTATAAAACTTCTCTCACAGTATAATCAAAAGAACCGTCCCTGTTAACTTAATATGTTTACCAAGCTTGATGCTTAATGGAATGATTTTCACCTTAAAATAATCATTATAATCTATTATAACCGTTATACTCGTATGCATGCGTATCATCAAGATGATACGAATTGGTGACTTCACAAATTAATATTACTATAGGTATGAGGTTGCAAATTGCAGTTACAAACAAAACACTTAAAAATTAACATTCATGATAAACATACCATTGTTTTGCTGGAGAAAGAATAGTTATTGTACGCCAATCGGTTACAGCAAACAATGATGCATTTGACCTATAATTTAAATTATTCATTCGTATTTTTAGTGTTCCGTAAGTAACTGGAAAAACACAACACTTAAGGGCTCGGTGTCGCCAGTGGCTCACTAAAGGGCTCGGTGTCACCACCAGCTAACTTAAGGGCTCGGTGTCGCCAGTGGCTTACTTAAGGACGCTATCACATTTTGAACTTGCTCAAGTTTAGGTATCTTATTTGCAACACAACAACATTACGCGCACGCACACATTGAAACCGCTGTCCGGACGATTTTATACGTAACTTAACTAATCTTGATACTTGAAGGTATTATTTTTTAATTTATTTTACTGTTGTTAATTGAGTCAAATTAGTAATAAGTTTGCAATCGATTTTGGTAACCATGTAAACATGATTATCCCTGGTAAGTACCATCTGCGTGATAATCATGTTTTCAGTTATTTTTATAGTTTATCAATACTCATATATCTATATATTTTTATAATATATCATAATGTAGGTACCCAAAATAAATGGATTAATTACCATATTCATACGAAACTAACGACCATTTTGCTATTACAAGGAAAACCTACGATCCCCATTTTGAAAAGATATAACTACTTATCTGCTGACAATTGTTGGATCAATATATTTTCAAATATTAGCCTGGGAGTTTATACCTAGCATACTTTCGTTTTGATATTTAAAAATCATTCCCTTATGGAAACTGTAAGTATATTATTTACTGAGATCAGTATTTTTGATAAAAATTAAAACAAAAGTAGGTAGTAAACAGTATAATGTATTGTAAATAGGCAGGATAAAAGTCGCAAAATGTATACAGTACTGTACCGAAATGAAATGATATTTATTTCGGTAAATAGATCTTTTAAAGACACTTTTACAAGTCAATTTTTTTTTAAAGTAGGTGGCGCCGATATTTTCTTCCCTACGACTAGGGATGTGACTTTACGGTAAAAATATCGATTATTTGAAAATCGATTTTTATTTCTCTCAAAAAAATCTATTATATAAAAAATGATTTTTCATAAGATAATAATCGATTAAAAAAATCGTTTTTTTAATAAGATTAACAAATAATCGTTTTTTTATAAATAATAATCGTTTTTTTTAATAATACCGACGACGTCTGAGAAGAAATGTCGAAACAAACTCAGAGAACCATGGTCTTTTTTAAAGTCCAGACAATAGTAATATCATAGATATGTGAATTTTACAATTTAGGGCAAAATCAGAACAGGCCTTTTGAAGAAAGAGCCATAGCAGCTTTGAGTTGATCTGTCCTAACAGACGGCAAAGAAGTTTTTGCAAAGAAGTTCAAAATTAAAATGAAGGCCAGCCTTTTTTCAACCGAACTCAAAAAAGGAAAAGGTTCTCAATTCGTCTGTGTTTTTTTTTTCTTTTTTTCTATGTTTGTTACGCTATATCTCCATGAACTATTCCTGCACCTGAAAACAAAAAGGCAACATTAGTAGGTACCCAAGGAAAATCAAATAAACTTACAAGTGAAATATCATTTTGGTCATCATCACCTACGGAGACATCTAAGCTGCACTCCCCACTCCATAAAAAAACCTACTATATTTTCTAATATAAGGTATGGCATAACAAAACTCCAGAGTAGATTTCTGACTACTAATAAAGTCTCATTACTTTTTTTTCTTGCTACGTGTGCAGTTTTTTTGCTCTTTGTCCAAATTTCCGAAGTCACATCTATAATAACAAATATCAATATTTTAGCAATGCCAATGCACAACAAAAAAAATGCACATTTGGTGTCAAAAGTTACAGCCATGCGCCTGTTTGATTTACAAACGCCACACGGTGGGCTGAAAATCGGCTTTCATAGACATAGCGATTTCAATTTGCAAGTGCCGGATTTTTTGCCGGATATCGCTTCTATTAGTTATTACTATATTAAAAACTGACACCAGAGTTAATTCTACACAAAAACGAAGGAATTTTAATTTTTTTAAGAAAAAATTGTATGGAGCTGGTATTAAAAAGTTAATTATCTCGTAAACAGCAAGGAAAACCGTAATATCCTTACAGGTGGTTATAGTACTAATTATTTATGATTTTTTGACATATGTCATATAACGGTTATCGCTGCTAATTTTTTTTTAAAAATCGTCAAAATATTTTTATTTATTTTTACATATGAAACGGTTCCTTTTAGTGTTTAAGTTGAGGAACACAGACTTTTAATAACACGTAACATAAAATAGCATCATCCTTATATTACCGAAGGATTAGTCAGAGGTTTAGCGTACATCCACATTTACACAACTATGTTTGAGCTAGATACCTATGTATCAATACAAAATGAGTTTTAAAATTTGTTAAAACATATTTTTATTTGGTATTTTGGTACTAAGTAAGTGGTATTGTTTGTAACTGTCTGAAGTCTGAAAAGGTGATTAAATGATTGTTAATGATTTCTGATAAGTAAGCTAATTTGTTGATTAGTTGTGTTAAGAGTTCTAAGTTTTTTTTTGACGATTATAATTTTTTATTAGCTCATTTTTCAAAACTCTAATGAGGGTAGTTAACTAATTATCGACGTTTTGCAATAAAAGGGCTAAAATTTTAATTAATAATTTAGATTGATCACATCTGTGCAACTGCTAACACAATTTTTTTGCTCTGTGACTATAAAATCTTAAAATGGAAAGTTTAATCACCAGTTTAGACTTGTTTGTCTTCTAAAAAGTGAGAGTACTTCATTTAATCATGAAGTATTGCCTTTCTGCTTTACAGAGGTGGATGAAATCTAACCGATTCCTTGATAACTTCAGAAGACTGTACGGAAATTGGCTGCAAGCAAATATTAATTGGCCAAGTTGTGTGCAAACTTTAGTTAATCTAGAATGAACTGGTGATGAGATACCAAGAGCACAATCAGACTTTCAATTAAAGCCATCATCATCCGTTGGAACAATGACAAAAAGGTCTCGAAAACCATTCGAAGATTTGGGAAGTAAACAGAAAAAGAGAAGATCTGATGATCATACAGGCGAAGACTCCAGTGAATTGGCATATGCAGCTACAGCGCGTTTAAAAGAAGGGCATGAGGAAATCGAAATCGAAATCGAATACATGTTGAAAAAGCCTAAAGCAGTTATTAAAATTAAAGAAACGCTTAAGACATCAGTAAAAACAGTCATATTTACAGCAGAGAAAGCGCTGGATTGCTCCTTTCACTAAAACTGTCAAAGTGGCAATATATTACTTTGCGAGAGGCTGCCATTCGGGAAGGTGCTATGGATATTTATCCATCCTACTATAAAGTGCAACAAACTAAGCTTGATTGCTACCCCCCAAAGCATTCAGTGTCAGTTACGGATTCCTCGGCTAGGATTACACTTCAAGCTTTACTTGACATCACGGTGACGAGGATCCTTCAAAGTCTTTCTGACAATGCCGATGTGCAAAATAAGCAGCTAAAGCGTATATCCAAGTGGGGATTTGATGGTGCTTCCAACCAAAGCCGATACAAGCAGAAAATGGAGGGTGAGCAAGATGATGCAAGCATTTTCATGACCTCCTTGGTGCCACTAAAACTGACAGATGGAGATAATACTGTATGAACCGAAAACCATGCTCAACTTTGTATTGACGCCCAGTTCAGTTAACTTTTGTAAAGGAGAGCGAAGCAGTTGTCATCGGTCTCAAAAAATAAATGGATGATGAAATTCGGGCCTTTATCCCCACAGAGTGCAGTACATAATAATAACATGGTGACTCATCAACTAATTATGACAGTGATCGACACCAAAGTCTGCACGTACCTTTCTGAGGCCAGATCAAATCCATCATGCTACCTGTGCTTAGCACAACCTACGGAAATGAACCGCTTAGATGTTGTAACATCAAAGATTGTGTGTGCTGACATATACAAATTTGGCTTATCATCCCTACACGCACGTATAAATTGTATGGAATGTCTGTTACATATTGCGTATAGGCTCGACTTCAAACGGTGAGCAGCGAGAAGTAATGAAATAAAAAATGTATTCAAAATAAATTCAAGTTCAGCTCAATCTGTTGATTGATGTTGTGAAACAAGGCTCGGGAACTACCAATGGCGTGAATACCGCTAGAAAGTTTTTCGAGTATCCCAATAAAACTGCAGCTATTACCGGGTTGGACGAAGATCTTACTAAAATATTTGCAAGCGATAACATTTGGCGAGAAGATCGAGATTGATAGGCGAGAATAAAATTTAAAGATTTTGCCCGCAAAACAGCAGAAAAGTATGTGGAATTGTATGACTGGTACTACATGTCGTCAACCGTACATAAATTATTAATACACGAGGCTGATATAATCGAGAAAACTTATATTGTGCAATTTCGGACTCTCTTGGAAGAAGCCTCAGAGTCTCGAAACAGAGATTTTAGGAGGTTCCGGGAATATCATTCGCGGAAAAGAAGCAGGCAAGATTCTAATCAAGATATCTTAAATATGCTTGTTGTTTCTTCGGATCCTTTCCTATGTGCACAAAGGCCTAAGTGAGATGCCAAGAGAAAGCAGAGCTTTTTTGCTGAAACTCTCGCAAAAATTCAGTTTCAGGAAAGTGAGTTCGAGTTTTTAGATATATCCAATCTAGATCTGACTCAGAATTGGAGTCCGAGAACGACAGTGATAAGGAAAATGTATAATATTTGAATTTTTTTTTCTATTTTTGCTATTTTTTAAAATATTTTTCTTGTTTTATATATTTTTAATATTTGGGTCAATAACATTCTTCATAATTAACAATGTTCTTAATTAAGTCACTAAAAGGAACCGTTTCATATGTAAAAATAAATAAAAATATTTTGACGATTTTTAAAAAAAAATTAGCAGCGATAACCGTTATATGACATATGTCAAAAAATCATAAATAATTAGTACTATAACCATCTGTAAGGATATTACGGTTTTCCTTGCTGTTTACGAGATAATTAACTTTTTAATACCAGCTCCATACAAATTTTTCTTAAAAAAATTATAATTCCTTCGTTTTTGTACAGAATTAACTCTGGTGTCATTTTTGAATATAGTAATAACTAATAGAAGTGATATCCGGCAAAAAATCCGGCACTTGCAAATTGAAATCGCTATGTCTATGAAAGCCGATTTTCAGCCCACCGTGCGCCAGCACATCAGGATATACAAAACTCAAATTTTTCCAAATTATTTTAAACCTTAAGCGTTGGTGATTAAGTTCACTATCGAGTGAAAAAATTTGCCAGTTTGTGGTAACCTGATGTGCTGGCGACCGTACCAACTAAGTCGATTTATCACAAAAACATTACATCTGTCATCTTGAATCAAAAATTGGATGGTATATTCATAAACATCACCTCCACAATCAATAAAAATATAGATTTTTTATAAAAAAAATAAACCCGCCATTTTGAATTAAAACATAAACGACGTACACACGGCTACAGGTCTACCTATACAAAACCAGTTTAAGCTGATCTCGCACTGTATAGGCTTTCTATACAATAAGAGGCCAGCGTACACTGGTTTTGTATAGCTTAATGTGTAGCCGTGCGTACTCGTAATCACCACCCCCAAAAATACCAAAATCGACTATTAGTATATACGGTATCGCATGTCTCAAAAATATTTTTTTACGCCATTTTTTTTTGTACTATAGATAATAATATCATTATTTATCCGTAATCTACATCCATTACTGCATCATTAGTCTAGTGGTCCTAAGCGCGACTGCTACGCTAGAGGTCCTGGGTTCGATCCCCGGGTCGAGCAAAGTGTTATTGGGTTTTTCTATGAAATTCCCAGTAGCAGCTCGGAGTCTGGATTTGTGCCGGGTTAATGGCAATAGGCTCGCCCCCTATTACATGGGACCAAAACATACCGGCGAAATGTGGGTGTACATTGGTACACCTCTGCCTTACCTTTCGGGGAAGACAGGCGTGATGGTATGTACATCTATTATACAAAAAATTACAACAATGTATTTATTTCTAAAACAAATTTCAATACTTGTACTTACTTCTATTTCGGACAGAAAAAGTATCAACATTTTCGAGACCGAGTCCAACCAGAGTATACAACAGGGCACTCACCTTTTACGTAATATTTTTTTCGACAGCATGCGATACACCCGTGCTTCCGCGAGCGCGTTTGAGCGCGGAATGACGAGCGGCGAGTAGAAATTGTATGGAGAAATTTGGCAGCGTTTCATATTTTCCTCATAAATTAAAAATTTATTCATTTGGCTAAAAAATTTTTAGCCATTCGTATAGAGGACTATATAAGCAACATTTTTCTATTATTTTTACTTTTAAATTTGCAGTGGATTTAGCTATACTGGTACTTATTAAGACCCCATTTTTTTCATTTTTTTGCGATCTGTGTGATGGTGAAATCGTATTTATGTGAAAATGTTGTATAGGGTTATACAATTTTTATGGAATCATTGTGGAGATGAATATATTATCTTTAATTTGAAACCAAGATATCCTCGGAGTTGTGCTCCTAATTCGTTAAAATGGTACCGGAAAAGCACTGATATTTGTAGAAAAATGTGATAGCGTCCTTAAGAGCTCTGTGTCACTAGTGGCTCACTTAAGGGCTCAGTGTCACCGGTCTTACAGAATAATTTACTCGAAGACTCTTATGTCGATGATTGTTTCCTCATAACATAGTTAAAGTAAGACGTGGTTACTAAAAAAAAAAGAAGTTGCATTCGAAAGTCAAATTTTCGAGAGATTGATCAGCCTGTGGTGTCAAATGAAAGCTTAAAGAATATAATTATATATTTTAAATATGTAATATTACCTTGCTGAGTTAAGCTTAATACTAAACCTTATTTTGCGTAACATCATACAAAAAGGGATTGAAAAATCATTCATTAGTACGACAAAAAGGTTGGGGCTCAGAAAGAAAAGGTACATAAGTCTAGTACTGAAAACCCATTAGCAAAATCGGCAAAAAAGTATTACCTACGCAGCGCTTTGTTGGTAATTGTCATGTAATAACGTGTGATGACAATGCAAAAAGCTAGGTCGATCAAGAGAAATTATATTATTCTCCTGAAAAACCTTTGCACATAAAATTGCTATTAAGTAATATACCGAAATAACATGTTGTTACCAATGTTTCCAAAGAATAAGCTGTTAAGTTAAGCAAATAAGCTGTTAAGTGCGATGGGGAAACCGAAATATACTCCTGGAAAACCTGTGCAATAAATAAAATCTATGTGTAGGTACTGTAAGCTTAATTACATTGTCCCATGGCAGGGCCCAGGTATCCTCTCAGTACGAGAGGGATAAGACTATAGTCCACCACGCTAGCCTACTGCGGTTTGGCAGACTTACCACACCCGCTGTCAAAGCATGCAGATTTCCTAACGATATTTATTATTATTACGCACATGACTTCGAAAAGTCATAGGTGGGAGCCTTGAATTCGAATTCCTCGAAGTCGAAACCTTTGACTTGGAAATCCAATGGTGATATCACTCGGCTCTTAGTGCACTTGACCGACAATGCACATAATTAACCAAGAGACGAATATTCATGATATCAAAAAGTCGGTTTAATTTGGTCACAAATTGGAACGTCCGCTGTGTTTGTGCTAATGTACGATGGACCCATAAACAGTAGGTAATAAAGCAATTGATGCGACTAATTAAAAATCTGACTGCAACAAATACATCTAATGAAACAATAAAAGCAATTAAGGACAAGCATAACAGGAAGAATAACTTGCATAATATTAGGGCATAATAAAACACCAAGCCACGTGGTCTTTGGTGGCGGTTCGCGTCTGTCAGGACCAATTTAGACACGAATTGATTACACACATAAATTCATACACCTTTTATTCACTTTGCGACTTCGTGATAAAAATGAAGCGCATAATTATACGCATCGGTCCTGTTTGACGTTAAAAGTTAAAACACTTTATGCAAAATTTTATCCGTGCTTTTACAGCTTTAAAAAATTCCACTTTTTATTTTGCCTCTTCGACCCGTAAAAGTACTTGTTTTGTGGGTATTTATAATTCATGAGGAGGTATAATGGTATGGTACTTACATAATAAGAAGCATGGGAAGAAATTTCTAAATATTGCACTATAATAAGCGTGGTAATTTCATTAATTAAAGTGCAATTTTTTATTTAACATAACATAAACATACCATCATGCCTATATTCCCCAAAGGGTTAGGCAGAGGTGCACTAATGTGCACCCACATATCGCCAGTATGTTTAGGTCCCATGTAATAGGAGGCGAGCCTATTGCCATTAACCGGGCACAAATCCAGACTCTGAGCAACTTCTGGGAATTTCATAGAAAAACCCAATAACACTTTGCTCGACCTGGGAATCGGACCTCTTGCATAGCAGTTGCGCTTGGGACCACTAGACTAACGACGCAGTAATTTTAAATTTAATGAAATATGTAATAAAAATTAAATATACTGCAGCCTCTAGGTACAGGAGTTTACGTGCATGGGTCTCAGGGTTCCCTCTTTATTGGACTCACATGTTTGTAGTGAAAACAGCATGTCTTCAATTTATTGGCCCTAAAACACACCATTCTGCTCATCTTTAACTTTACATTAAGAAGATAACAATAAGATGGTGAACAAAATTGAGAAGAATGACATGATAAATCACTCGATACGTTATTGTAGACTTATTTGGTTGTTCTTATTCATATTAAAATTAAAATAACAAAAATGGAACACATAGTCCGTAGGCCGTTATTCACTGCATACATTTTCTCGTATTATTTTAGGATTCCTCCGAATTAGTTCGTCATCTCATTGATCATGTGTGACGCAAATTAATGTATCCAATTTATAAACACCTTGATTTACAACGATTAAGAGATGGAATTCTAAAATTACGGATTTTATGAGTTGAAAATAAAATTCGTGAAAATATTTACGGTCACATTTTGTTTTTATATCTTACTGGTGGGAAAAGTGGTCAATTTAACAATAGGTTGAATTTTAATTCGACAAAAACCTTAGGGCTCAGTAATAAAGGGCACATAAGTCTAGTAATAAAAATAAAATTTACTAAAATTATTTATTATCTAGTATGGAGCGCCTGACGTCTGAAGGAATCTATATGAAATTATTTTTGTTGTTTTCATATTATTACTATAATTTTCATATTACTGACGATATTGTTGCTAGCTTGTAGAAGTTCACTCACAAGATAAAAAATAAGATGGTTTAGCAATTCGCAGTATGTATCCGACCCAGTTCTCAAGAATGGACGTGTAACTTTGTACTGCTATGCCACTATTGTGGCATAATCTGATAGTACTTAAATAATTCATTGCTTAATTGTAACTACTAAAAAACAAATATTGTACTTACTCGTAAATCTACATGTTTCATAACAGAACTAGCTAGCTTCTTAGCCAAACAAATTCCTCACAAAGTTATTGGAGATAATTCTCCGAAGTCTATTAAAGATCGACTATTGTGGGACATGTACCTTCCTACATGCAGATCAGAAGAGGCGCCACAATTGCCGGTCGTTCAACTCTGTCATCCACACGTTTCCGCGTACGTACATTTACATCATCGATTGGCAAATAAAATGAATTGTCTATGAGAGCTTGTTCGTAAGCAGAAGTTTCATAAACTCCGCCCAACAATTGACGTATAGTGCCATAATTGGAAAACTTTGGTCCTGGGAGTCGAAGGGAAATATCTTTATCTGAAATTGTAAATGGTTTCGTGGAACTGTTATTATTTCTTTGATTAGTGTTACCTGGTTTGATATTTCATCAGCTTTAAAAATATTTGAAGATTGAGGTATTTTTTAAGCGGCTAATATTTTTTATATAGAGGAGTTTTTTATATGGAGTTAATCTGATTCAACTCTTAAGATTATATTATTGCCTATTGTACCGTTACTAAAGACCGTTCCTAGAACGGTGTTCCCACTACTCAGAGAAATGCTTCCATGATAAAATCAACAAAAAGAGTATATTCATGACGCCATTAACCTTTTGCTACGGATGGTTGGTCCTCCGATCAATATGTCTACTACTCTCGGTCGCGTGACGGTAATAAATTGATACGTCATGTACAGCCTGGGACAATGTTTCTTATCCATTATGTGTGTTAACAGTCTTATTTATTAGCTGTCATGTACATAACTATCTACAGAATCTCATACGTGTATAAAGCGGACACGCTAAATGAACGTACTGGCTTATATTTTGCTGAATTATCCTACATATCATTATTTATATGCCAAAATGTATCATGTTCCACTGCTCGTAGTAGGTCACCGAGTAATTTTCGCAACTGACCTTTGTGCTGGGCTTGTAGTCTTAACTTTTTTTATATCTTTATTGGGAAAGACTCAGTAACAGCTAAAAGTTTTGATGTTTACTAGTTAGTGCATTATTATAATGAGTATTTATTACAAAAATAATGTAAGCACGGTTCTATTCTTGTATCTTGGGTTTATCATAAGACACCATAACATTACATAAAATATTCTACTGTGTTTATACTTATATAACTTTAATTTTAATTATTTTATTTTAACCTAGTATTAATTACTATAATTACCTCATTAGATTCTCAGTTTGAGCAGTGTTATTGAGTTTCCTATTAAATTCTCAGTAGCACCTCAGAAGTTGGAATTGTTTCGCCGTCTGTTACATGAAACCTAAACATGCTGGGGAACTGTAGGTGTACATTAGTACACCTTTGCCTAGCCTTTGGGTAATATTATACATGATGTTATATCTATAAAATATTACTCACATAAACATTCACATACATTACTTCTCACTTATTCAAGTTAAAGACCAAAAATATTGCTAAATGGAGACTCATACTAAACCATTTCCACATCATTATCGCAATAATGCGCGACAATTATTTGTACTTTGTTCTTGTTGTTCGTGGGAATGTAGTATTTAAGTTACATATAAAACATACAATATATGTATCTTCATACAATGTTTATAAACTGTAGTACTCGTATAGTTTGGCGTGCGTCGCTAACGTACCCTGCCTTAATGGAACGTGTTAAATACGCCATGAAATGACTTGCGACTTAGCCCTGTCAATGCCGCGCTGTTGCCTAGTATTGTTACAAGAATATATTCTAGATTAAAGTATACTTTGAAGGAAATATACGACTAAATTAAACAATAATAGGTCACGAGAGTATATTTCAAATATGAAGGTGAACGAAAACAGTAATCAGGATGTATTTAAAATAAAATAAGTTGAGAATCAAGTGTATGGGCGCTGGCTGGGCTTATGGGAAGGGGTAACCACAGCCTCTAGACGCCAGCATCACTAGTGGTTACTCTCGCGGTGTCGTCTTGATACCTCAGTCTCGTCCGGGTTCCTCCAGATTTCTCCTATTTTAGGGGGCGTCCAGGGTCCGTCCAGGCGAGGTTTCATTTATGGTCGCTGTGAGGCGATATAACAATATAAACTTTTTTTTTCTTTTTTTTCTGAGTAACTTTAAAAGATCACTGTTGACATGGCCGGGTTCTAAGCTCCAAAATTCTGGGATTCAGACTCAGGCTTCTTGTCCTGATTGCCTGATTTAAGGTGGCAATCGTGTGTATGCAAAGTAATTTCACAGGGTGTGTTTCTCAAAGAACTATAAATAAACAATTTATACGTATTTTTTTGTCCCATAACAACAACGTTATTTCTAAAGCAAAAAGTTTATAAATCTTTATTAATAACTTATTCATATTATGCATGAGTTACATAAATAATTACGTTTCCACACTTTTTCTGTGATAGAAATTAAATTTAATTACAATACCAGTAACTTATCTAGTTAATTGTTATTTTATGTAGACGTCAATGTAGACTTGTTAAGAAATATAATGATTCTTTTCGCCAGGCATAAAATATACTTATTTATAAGCAATACTTTTGCTCACAAAGTTATCTCACCATTTAATAAAATATTTTTTCCTAATATTTTCTTTGAAATCAATACTTTCGTAAAAGTTCCTGCCTGTTTTTTTGAGAAATCGTGTTTTTGGTCCTTAGGCTTTTATGTTATTGAAAAGGACCAAATGTTATCTTTAGTGCCAACTAAAACTTGTTTGACTACCATTAAAATCACAACGTTTATTATATCAATTTGAATTGATATTTAGTTATTATTAGAATTGACGGATCACCATCATTACATTATTTGTACCTACATCATTATATCTGATAAAGTAACACGCGCATTAAATCTCCAGCCTTGTCGGGCTTGCGATCAAACACCGTGATAACCGTTTTATTTTTGTAGTCAAGCGTTTAATACGACGTTGAGCTTTCAACTAATACACGCTGCCTCCCTCACACATATAGGTATTGATAAAGTTTGAGCGAGACGGATATTATATAAAGGTTGCTTATAAAGACATGCGATACCGTACAGCTCACGTTTCGCGATTCAAAGGATTAGTTAATTAAGTCGTCCGTGTGGGATTCTCAATCAATGTTACATCTGGAAAATATTTTTATTGTTTAACTTTCAGCGCCATCTGCACTTGAATAGCAAGAAATAAACCTTAAAAATAAACCTTGAAAGTATACTATCTAATAAAATAATCTTCGAAATCATTTATAATCCAATCGATAAACTTGTCCTCATCTGTAGTCTCCTCGTTTGCAAACAAGCCGGTACGGTCTATAAAACAGATTCATATTAAATTTCTAAGAAATAATTCTGTTTGAGAGAGATGATACCCTTAAGGAATATTTCAAGGGCCGTCGAATATGGATTGTACATTCATTTATTATGATTGATAGGTTTAGATAGTACAGTCTAACTGTACAGAAGGTTCACTACATAATGAAAATGTAACAAGGAATAGGTATTAAGCTTTTTTTTATAGTTCGGAAAATCCTTGGCGGCAGGCGGCAGAGATGAGTATGTCCCTTACCTTCTAAAAATCACACTTGCTCTCGCTTATCCTATAGTCTGGGCTATATAAGAATAAGCGGGTATTCTTGAAAACTATGTTCATCATCATCATCATATCAACCTATTGCCGTCCACTGCTGAACATAGGCCTCCCCAAAAGAGCGCCAACAATCCCGGTCTTGGGCAGTACGTATCCATACGCTGCCAGCCACCTTCTTTAAATGGTTGGTCCATTGTGTCGCATATTAATCTCCGAATAATATTATATTTGCCATCAAGTAACTAGTGTACCTGCTTTACTCTTATCTATGTAGTGGTTTTACATCAGATATGGTTTCCATCAATTACGTAGAACATTGTTGTAACATGCGGCTGCTGTGCCTCGATACAGATGACAAATTGCTTTAATCATCAATATGAAATATTATTTCACGTTATTGAATCGGCTACCTATATTTAACATACTAGTTTCGTCGAATATTATTGAATATCGACATATTATTCGATCGATATATTACGGACCTGATAATCAAGGGACCACCTGGAAAGTGTACCTTTTCAAACGAAAAAACAAAGAAACTGAAACCGTCCAGCGGTCTTAGAGTAATCGGGGAATATACATAAAAAAGATTACGATAAATTGATAACGGCGGTTAAAAAGATACGATATTATTTCTTAATTACTTTAATTAACAAAAAATGGCAGGTTATGCGGCCGCCTTCCATTTCGTTAAACAAAGCAGTATCCAAAAAGGTAGTAAAGTTAGCCCGACGTAAAATCATTTGTCTTTACAAAATTCGGCAGCGCTACCGAAAAGGTTGGCCCCTGGGAAAACAGGCCACGATAAGAATTATTTTTGACTGCAGTCATAGACCTTATTTCGATAACAGTAATGACCAAGTTTGGAGAACAATTTCACCGGACGCGTCTCACAGTGTTATGATCTCTCTCAATCGGATACAATACTTTATTACCTTGACAAATGTTTAAAGTGACATCCAATGCCAAAGCGCTTAATTAAAGCATCTGCACACACGCTTATAAAAAAGAATTTGCAGGTTGTTCACTTGTATGCTGTTCTCATATTCTTTCTACACCAAAATTTGAGATTTTGTTACATAAATAATATGCCATAACGCCTGTATTCCCCGAAGGATTAGACAAAGGTGTACAGACACAGTTCGCCGGTATATTTAAGTTCCGTGTAGTAGAGAGCGATTAATCGGATATAAATCTAAACTTCGAACTGCTCTTGAGATTTTCATAGAAAAACCCGATAAAACTTTACTCGGCTTGGGAATCGAACCCAAAAAATCTAGTGTAGCAGTCGCGCAAACAATCATTAGACAACTGAAGAAACTAAAAGAACTTAAGACAGTGGAAAATTAAATTTTGTTATTCGATTGTCATCCTTTAATTACTAAGGTAAAATAAAAATGTCAAATTTAGTCCGTCAAGCTCCATATTGTGGACACACTGCAAAACCTATTGTAATGCCTTCATGAGGCGACTACATGCATCAGTGAATTAAAAACAATTGCTTGACTTTTCTTGTTTTTAAATGATCGCAGCGTGTATTTGTTCATTGAGAGTAAGAAAACAGAACGTACACTGCAAGTGCTCGTGTGTCGTTACCGCTAATGGAGATAAATGTTTTGTTTAAAGTCGTTTTACTGTTTCTACAGACCTCGCCACTGGAAATTCTGCCTTTTACTTTTGACAACAGTAGAGACAGGCCTTTATTTTCCTTAGATTAGTGTCAGACAGACATTCGTTTTTTTAGTTTGTTCATTAAAAGAAAATAATTTCGTTACCATAATATCTCAACGTCCATTGACGATAGATTTTAATATTATAACCCTTGCCCATGTGGAGTTAAAAAGAAAACGATAAATTTCTTGAGATAGCGGCTAAATATCTAAAAAATCTCATTACAATTTTGCAATTACTATAACGATAACGACATTTCCATACAAAGATCTGTTAATATTTTGAACACTGATCTAAATATGAATATCGGTTTTTTTTTTCAGATATATGCGGACGAGGACATCAGCAGCATCGTTGATGGCAAAGACACGGATAAGGAACGCTCGTACGACTCCCTAGAGAAGCTGCATGGGCTCACAGTATTGGAGGATGACAACCTGGGAGATGACGAGGATCTGCTGGATTCTGGGGACGATGCCGAAAGCGGGGACTGGTACCTTGACTACGATAAGAGGGCTGAACATGTAAGTATTGCACACCTACTAGCACAAGTCGTGACTCGTAACGTAGAAAGATAAAGTAATTTCTGTACTACTAACTTTGTTTTCGTGACTCGTGCCGTCCACTACTGGGAGGTTGGGAAGTCCCTGGGTTTTTTCTCGATTCCAAGAGAATGCTGACGTTTCATTAAAATTTTCATGATTCGAGATAATATTGGTGAATATAGCAACAAAATATACATGTTGGATCAAAGGACCAGTTTTTACTAGTGATGCGTACCGCAGCAATACATTGATTAAAACCTTTTTTGCTTGCATAATGTCTGCTGTACGTAAACGAGATACGAAATAGGGTCAAGGTCTTAACTAACATGTGTATTACGCTCCAGTAGATATAGTGATACAACGAGTACACCAGACTGCTTCTAAGCCTTTATCTAACGGTGAGCCAAGTGAATCTTAATTATTGTAAGCATATGGAAGACAGATAAACAATTTTAACGGGAAAGCCGCAGGGAGCTCTTGTCATCCGTAAAGATAATTATATTAATATGACTAGACTAGAGGTGTAGTTATATTAAAAACAGACAAATATAAAAATGGATTATAATCTTAGGGCCAGTAGGTCAAAATGCTAGATAGCCCCTCAAAAGCCACCTTGCGAGACACAAATCTTCCCGCTTACTTATATAACATTGCATAATCTGTATCTACTTTTTTTTTTCTAAGGCAATCCGCCGATTTTTTCGTTTAGTCTCGTTTTGATAGACATATTTGAAAGAAACGAGACTAAAGAAAGATGGAAATGACAAAATACTAAGTACCTACTTCTATTGTATTAAAATGTTTGCTGGGTGGCTGTGTTTGTGTTGTTGTTGATGTTGATGTTTTTTCAGGCTGAGGAAAGCCAAATTTAATAATATTTCCCCGTATATTTTGACGTGTCTACCAAAGACGGGTCAACTCAACTTGAATTCACAGCTCGTTGAGTCGCAAATTGACTTTGAAAGTGGTCCATATTTAGCTTTTACTCTCCCATGACTATTGAATACAGAACTGAGAATGAAAATGAATTAAGTATCCGAAAATTAAGTTTATGTTGTTATGAAAAGATGTCCCTTTTCGATTTCTTTGTCTACACAGAAAGAAAATGAAAAACCATAAAATAGTAGTAATGACGTACCATAAGGCAAAACCGCAAAATACGGTTTAGCGCGAAATATCACTAAAATGTAAATATCACTATAACAGTAACATTGTCGCTAAGGTATTTAAAACTACAACCAAATACGTAATGAGGATGATTTACCAAGAGTTATTTCGGTTATCTCCGAATTTATTATTCCCTTAACCAAAGAATTATATAAATGTTCAGCATTTTGTGAAAATTTTCATACTGCCTTCAAATGGAGATGGATGTAAATTAAATTTATCTGTTTGAATGTTTGAGTAAGAGCTTGGTGACATACTTAAGTAAGAAATGTATGGAATTTACGATGTACGAATAAGAATTTGAGCTTCTGGCGATGTTTCTACTGACATCTGCCTTATAAACAGTCTTTTTCGTTTTGCCTGATAGAACATACAAGGTCTTTTAGATTTTGTTGGTGTCTCACGATCAATTCTAAAGATACATACACACGGCTATACATCAAGCTATAGGTACATATCCAGTATATGTTGGTCTCTTATTGTACAGGCTTTCGGTTAATAAGAGGTCAGCTAATACTAGAAATGTTCCGCACGACCGGGGAAGTACTACCCTCCCACAGAATATCGACGACAAATGGCAGTATGCCTACTGTTGCGTTTCGTACGGTGAGTGTGGAGCGCCGGAAGCCCAATTTCTCCCTCAGTCCCCTTCCTTCTCCTTTTCTCCTTCCCCTCCCGTTTCGCAAGTTTTGCAGATGTCCATGGGCGGCGATGACTGCTTACCATCAGGTAGCTCGACTGTTCGTTTGCCAAGATATCCCAGAAAAAAAAAACATAAAACCTGATATCTTTTCATCAATATAAATGTTAGTTTCGTTATGCATTTCGCATATTATTATCGATATTACCAGATGACATATTTCCCTTAAAAATATTCTCTTTATAAAAATATGGTTAAAAGGATCTAATAATAAAGCTTTTATGGTAAATTGCAAATGGTAGCTAATAACATTACTTAAGTGTTTCGTCTGATGTTTAAACATTATTTACGAGATGTCTGCTCTAACAATTTGTTTAGCTCCGTGGTAACATTAAGGTTGTTTTCATTACATAAAGTGTGACTTAGCGCTCATATAACAAGTACGTATGATACCTAAAGTAGTTGTTATTTATTTGTATATGTACTGAAACGGTGAATACTGACATCATTAAGAATTTCATCAAATACAGTTTTATTACAGTATTATTTAAAAGGTGAATAACATAGTGTTTCCTTTCGTTTACATGCTTATTAGACATTGAAATAATACTAGCCACTTTTTATGACTTTTTGGATCCTTTACAGCATTCAATGGTTACGATAGACTGCCATGGATACTGTCGGGACTTAAAGTTGTTTTATTTATGGTAAGGAATATATAAATAATAATAAAATAAATAACTTAAACCATCTAATAACGCCACGGATAATTTGAATCATTTAGTATTTTGGAGATATAGAAATCCTACGCAATAGGAGCGGCGTTGACTATGAGAGGTTGAAGTTCAGCATAAGATTGTATAGACTTATAATTATAAAGACCCAAGTACCTACGTGCTAATTGGATCATCATAATTATCAGCCTAAAGTTGCGTAGCGACCCCTACCTCCGGGGGGTGGGTCGTAATCCAGAATTCAGTACGCACTGCGGCTAACCTATTTTAGGTACCTTATTTTATTTGAATGTTCCCTTTTTAGTACAAAAGGGACATTCAGAATAGGGTTGTCACATTGACGTAGGTAGAGTGAATTTTATTGGCAGGGTAATCAACCGAATCACCCTTCGAGGCTCTTTAGAGGGAGCAGACGCGAGATAATGATCATGAAATATTTTTAAACTAAGTATAATGTATTTTCTAATTAGAATTATCGACCTTGGAAACAACTTGAGAATGTGTAACATTATATAATTTTATTTAGTGTTAGCTCAACATCTGTGCCGGCTTATTAAGTAATAAACATTTCAAAATTTTTCTTTGTGATTATTCAATCAAGAATTACAATCAAAAGAGATTTTATAACTTTTTTTAAGGCATAAGTACATTTTAAAAAGTAAGCTATTATTAGGCACTAATACTTATGACTTTACTTTGTAGTTAGCTATACACTGTGTAAATTTGATCTATATTTACAAACAGAAAATACAATATTTCAAAGTACAAAATTATCTTCCTACTGTAAATCTTCACCGCTGTTGTCAGGCAAATCGATACGCATTATAACTTGTCCGTAAATACATCCCGACTCAAGACAGACATGGCCGCAAATCCGCCGCGATCTTATAAAGGGATTCGGAAATACCTTTGTTATTATTTTGTTATAGGGGAAGAGTCGGGTGTGAAATTCCTACATCATTATGTATTTAATATAGTGTTTGGGTAAAACGCCTACCCAACTAGTAAACGCAACGTGTAACGCGGCATAAACATTTAGCTGTAAGAAATAAAAATTAAGTAAGTATTGTACATTTGTATAATTTGTACGCAAGCTATACAAAACCACAAAAGGCTTCCGATCCATAAAAATTGTTTATTTGGTCAATTTTTCATCTAAAAACATTAAGTATGGTTAAAGCTTTTCAGAACTCTTCGTTGATTTAAGAGCCCAGTTCTTTTCGGCGAATCAATCACCAGTTCTAAACCTTCTCTAGTCTCTGTCTTATAGTACACACGGCTACAAATCAACCTAAACAAGTCCAATATAAACTGATGTCGCATTGCTAAAGCTTTCACCATACGAGGCCAGCGTAAACTGATTCTGTATAGCTGGACGTGCGTTCAACATAACTTGCGCTGATTTTTACTGTCACAGTAGATAATTCATTGGCACGTCTGAAGTCGTCAGAAGTAGCGCAAGTGTTTGGAGAGGTACTCCTCTGTCCATCGCACTCGTCTCGACGACGCCTCGCCACGTCTCTTTCAACAATTGCTTATTTAAGTGTTTGTTGAAACGATACATTGTATTTATTGTGATATTTGGCCGATAATGGATCAGTATTTTTATAACAGTTTGTTATTTATTTTTTGTGAGAGGGCGATATGTTGAATAGTGAGGCTTATGTCTCATTTTTTCTCTCCTGTTGGTACCTAATTAAGCTTAACACTCAGATCAAATAAAAAGTATTTTTTATTTGATCTGAGGCTTAACATATTTTTCGTGAATCATTAACGATCAAATAATTTCATTTTTCTAAGGATGGCAAGTGTATTATCTCTCGTTAGATTAAATTCAATCAGATAAATATTTGTATTATATTTTTACAATTTGAATTTTATACCAGATTATATGTATAATGATTTTATGTCATAAGTCTGGAACTACCGGTGAATACGTTGAACTGGCAGCAATTGCCAGTAAGCAATGTACGTACTGATATTAAACTAATAAGGTCACTGGTGATGATGGAAATATATAGGTCGTATTACAGAAATTAAAAAAAAATGATTCACAAGGCAGACTTAATGCCATAATGGCATTATCTGTACTTTATAGAACTGGAATTTATTGCAATGTTAAAAAAAAGTTCAGTAAATATTTCAACGAAGCGTCCGAGTCCATATTTATTGTTCCGATTTCAAATCAAACACTGTTTGTTTGTATTTTTACTGGACTGCTATCATCGAAAGCACTTAGCGCTGCTTCCATTCAAACGTATCAAATTTAGATGAACAGAAGGTGCACTCCTCAAACGTGCTGGTGACGTCATAAAAGAAAAATAAAGTGCATCGCAATACTCCATAAATTATACATCAGATATTCTAATTAGGTACACATATATAGTATGTCTTATTTTTATAATGCCAGCGATGCGTGCGTAGCTTTGCCTGTGTTTTTTTTCTTTTCCGGTGGATTTAAACAGAAACGTTCATAAAAACGTTCTTTGTGATGGTAGGGCCACGCTGTTCGCAGCATGAATGGGCCGGCTCGACCGGGGAAGTACCACACTCTCGCAGAAGAGCGACGTCCGAGTAGTAGCGTTTCGTTACTGCGCTTCGTTTGGTGAGCGAGAGGGCCGGAGGCCCAATTCCTCCCCCAATCCCCTTCCTTCTCCTTTTCTCCTTCCCCTCCCTTTCCCTAAATAGGCTCGGCAACGCATCTGCAACTCCTTTGGTTTTGCAGATGTCCATGGGCGGCGATGACTACTTACCATCAGGTAGCTCGCCTGTTCGTTTGCCGAGTTATCGCATAAAAAAAAAAAAAAAAAACCTTGTCCTGATAGTCCTTAAAATTACGAATACTAATACTACATTACGAATTACGGATACTACAAAAAGTTAGTCAAATCGTTATAATCAATAGATGATATTTTAAAAAAATACTTGTAAAA
This sequence comes from Subacronicta megacephala, assembly GCA_958496365.1. NCBI lineage: Eukaryota > Metazoa > Arthropoda > Insecta > Lepidoptera > Noctuidae > Subacronicta > Subacronicta megacephala. The sequence goes on from OY292514.1 coordinate 3,447,754, forward strand.
TGACTATAGATTTTTGGCCGAAGGCGTGTAAGTCCGTCTATAAAAAAATATTGTATACTTGGATCAAAGAGAGGTACTTCTGTACATTATAGTTTGTAGTTGTACTCTATAATTTCTCCTGGGCGTTACTTATTGTTTCCCTTTTCTTATTTAGTATCTACGATTTCCATAAAAGCTTTCTTTAAATATAAATCGATTCGGGTCATTGCTACTGATGTTTAAAAAGTTCCGGAAGAACATCCTTTCATTAAAGTACTTTTTTTTTAGTTTTCGACATGAGAGCTTATTGATAAGAAAAACAAATGCATCCGGTCTAAAAAAGTTAATGTTAATAGCAAAGGTACAGACGCCAGCACATCAGGTTATACAAAACTGTCGAATTTCTCCAAATGATTTTGAACCTTAAAATGTTGATAATTAAGTACAAAATCAACTGAGAAAATTTGACATCTTGTGGTAACTTTATGTGCTACACCGTACTACATCTGTATTTCACGAAGGGTTAGGCGGGAAATTCAAAGTTAGCCTATCGAATATTCCTGTGTCTCATTATATCTTGTATTCTCTTCAGATCGGCACAACGAATATGGTGCACCTTCGTCCTGAGGACTTTGTGGACAGCGAGATGAACTTCAAGACCGACGGAGACACGTCCGTGCTTTCGAACATCAGAGAGATCAAGCGACGACTCAACGAGAACCCTGAGGATCCTGACTTGCCAGGTGAATAAATATATTAACATAACATACCATCACGCCTGTAGTCCCCGAAGGTTACAACCGCCTCCTTAGATTTTTTTATGGTATAACTCGGCAAACCAGCAGGTGAGCTACCTGATGGTAAGTAGTCATCACCGTCCATGGACATCTGCAAAACCTAAGGAGTTGCAGATACGTTGCCGAGCCTAATAAAGGAAAACGGAGGGGAAGGAGAAAAGGAGAAGAAAGGGGAATGAGGGAGAAATTGGGCCTCCGGCGCTCCACACTCACCGTACGAAACGCCGAGTACTGCTACTTGACATCGATTTTCTGTGGGAGGGTAGTACCTACTTCCCCGGTCGTGCGACCCATTCATGCTGGCATGTAGACATGCCAGCAGGCACTACTACTACTAAGGTGCAAGATGATCCATGATTTCCCGCACTTTCTCTGATAATACCTATATATTACGTTGTTTAGTTTTTATCTACCTGCCTCGCAAAAGCAATTATTTTTTAACTTTGAAAATAATAGTTCTTTTGTATGTCGTGTTATTTTACTTTATTAAAGACAGCAAAAGTTTTTTTTTATTAGAACAAGAAAAAAGAAATTAATCGTCTAGTTAGATTAATACCAGAAAATTTACTGTATTAAGTAGGTATATTCAAGAACTGAGTAATTAAATTAAACTTATTCATTCAATAAAGCCTTCTTACTTACGTAACTTTCGATCTTCCTCAGAGTTGGCTACAAAAATAACCTTTAGTTGGTTCTTAGAATCTTTCAGTACCCAAACGCTCATTTTGGGGTATTTGGAGAGCTGTTCAACAATTCTAAAGTTTACCTCCGCTTCCAAGAATCTTGAAGATTTCAGGATAAGCCAATTATTTCAATTTATTTCATTCTAATCTCTTGTGGAAATTAGATTAAAGATTCGTATATACTATTTAATAAATGAAAGCAAATCCGAAAGATCATAATTAATCTTCATTATTTTTCGGATTTCTAATAAGTAGATTTGCGTTTGAAGCGTTTATTTAACTTGCAATGTTGGAATGTCAATAAGTTATAGTAGATTTCACAGTTGGCAAAAACCCTTTTACATCCTCTTGTTATAAGATTCATTTGGTTCTTCTCATATTGCATTAAAGAAGAGCTTATATTCGTACGAGTAGGTAAACTAATGGTTGGAGTTGTGCCTGATGAATTCCTGATGTATGTTTATAAAAACGATAAACCTCCAACTAACCCTGGTTTGGTTCAATATTTTTGTTTTAAAAAACCCATACACTTAAAATAAAAGCATTTTTGCGCAATATATACTTTTTTTGGTTTCTTATATGGCCAGGGTTGCCAACCCACTGTACTATATGTATAGTGGGTTGGCAACCCTGGCAATATTTTGATAGCAAAACCTTTACGACTTCCTTTTGCTATTTCGCCAAATTGTTTATGTATGAGTAAAGTTTAGTCTATAAACCGCCAAGTTCCGGTCAGACGCATATCATTAGACTATTGCGTATGAGTTGAAGCACTCGCCTTGATGGGAAGTAGACGGTTCCTATGGGAGCAATGCGCAATAAAATGTTTATAGTTCAGCCACAGAGACAGACATCAATGACATTTTCAATGAAATTGGTATTCTTAAGAGAATTGAATATTAGAGGAATAGTTTTTCACCGGAGGTTCAAAACCTGCCTGTTAGAATAAGTAAAATTATTCTGTCATAAAATGTAGAGACGAATGGTGAATCTTGATCTCAGGAACCGTTCACGTTCAAGAACATAAAACAATGGATTTTATAAGTCGGGATTTGAATAATTAATTATTTAAAAATTATCTATTTGTCAACAAAAGGTCCCTAGGAATCCAAACAATAACACGTCAGGCAAAATACGCTCCAATTCATGCGTAAGTGTAAAGTGTTTCGAAGGCTGTGGTCTTGCGTTGCATCCTACTCATAGGCGCCTCTGATTGGAGCCATCGTCTGCCCGGATGATTTATTTATTTATTTATTTATTTATTTATTCGGTCAACCAACAATTGTTAACACTAATACATGTATATATAACATAGAACTATTAAATAACAAGTGTAACAATTAATTATAGGTTAACACCACATGTTCAAATTATTGAGTAAAGAATTAACAAAAATAAGCACATTATAAATAGAATTGTGACATAGTATTAGTTGATTAAATTAATTAATTATAACATTAAGAATTAAAAACAAATAAAATTTCAAAATAATAATAATAATAAAGAAGAATTAAATTAAGAAGCACAAAAGGACTAGGTAAAAACTGAAAACTAAATAGTTTCAATATAATTATTCATAATGCATGTAGCTATTCTGCCTTTGGTATCAAGATGGATATCGATCAGACTACTATATTCATTCAAGGTTCTGCACATTCTAGCTATGGGGGAATTTGCCCCAAGTACTGTCCTTCTGAGAGGTGGACATAGAGGTGTAATTATGTTTCTGGGATATCTACTCGGAGCCCGAAATCTGAAGAGGCCTAGTAGTTTCGGACAGTCTGTTTTATATTGTATTAAGTTACATGCAAATGTACAATCTATAATGTTCCTACGTATTGACAGTGAGTGCAATCTGAAATATTGCAGCCGTGAACTATAGCTTACCAATTGTTTGGTCTTCCTTTCTGCGAATGTAAGGTGCCATAAGAAGCGCTTTTGGATACGTTCCAATTGCAATATGTGCACAGCATAATGTGGCCTCCACACGACACTGCAATACTCCATCATACTCCTCACCAGACTATAGTACAGCATAATTTTTGTATTTTTGTGGAATTCTTTTGTATTCCTTAGTATGAATCCAAGCATTCTCGACGCTTTTTTACTAATATTTTCGATATGTGGCACAAATGTCATTTTTTTATCGAACAATACTCCCAAATCTGAAATCAAATCTTGCTCCTGAATTTTTTGGTCACAAATGTAGTATTCCGATTCAATAATTTGGTGTTTTCTAGAAAATTTCATATATTTGCATTTTTTCACATTTAATTCCATTTTATTACAGCTACACCACTGTGAAACTCGGTTTAAGTCTTGCTGTAATAACATGCAATCCTGTACGGTTTCTATCCTTCTTGCGAATTTCAAATCGTCAGCGTACAGAAAATACTCAGATTCACGGAAGCAGGTGGGGAGGTCATTGATGAAGATATTGAACAAAATCGGGGCTAGATGAGAACCTTGTGGGGTGCCTGAGGTAATACGATAAGTTGTGGAGCTAAATCCATTTACAACTACATAAAATTCACGTTTTGTTAAGTAAGAATTAAACCATGCTAATAGTTTGCCAGAAATGCCGTATGCTGAAAGCTTATATATTAGTATTGAATGAGAAATTTTGTCGAAGGCTTTGCTAAAGTCAGTATACACAACGTCATATTGTTGGTTTGCATCTAATGATTGTATGACCGATTCTGTAAAGGAAACCAAATTGGTTGCAGTGGACCTAGATGCAACAAACCCGTGCTGGTGGTCAGTTATATACATTTTAAAGTGTCGTTGAATATATGGACATAGCATCGACTCTAAAATCTTAGCGAATGTTGACAGCACAGAAATGGGTCTATAATTGCTGATTACCTCTTTCTTATCCGATTTATGTACGGGTACAACTTTAGCCTTCTTCCATTCTGATGGAAATATACCTGAAGACAGGGACGCATTAAAGATAATTAATAAGGGAGAAACTAATGCCGATGCACAGGCTACAATAAATATCGGTGGTATACCATCTGGGCCCGCTCCCTTATTAGTATCTAGGGATTTCAACTTTTCATGCAATGACTCGCGTTCGAAGGTTGGGTACGTCAGGCATTGGCTGTTATTTTCCAATGGTTTTAGAAAACTCATATTATAAGTGGTAGAAGATGTATTGTTATCATGACAATAGACAGAGGAAAAGTGTGCACCAAAAAGTTCACAAATTGTGGAGCCATTGGATGTTGTCTGTCCGTCTGACATAGTTACAGGATAATTGCTTGAACCACCACGTTTCATTTTCATATGTGTCCAGAATAGTTTGGGGTTATATTTTATTTCAGATTCTAGAGTTTTCATGTAATTTTTGTATAATTCTATTGATAATTTTTGACATCTTTTGGCAACAAATTTTAATTCTAACGAATCCATAGGATTTTTGTATTTTTTGAAGCGTAGCCTAAGTCTGTTTTTTTTCTTTTAAAGATTTAATTATCGAATTGTTGAACCATGGAGGATAACGTTTTGTAGATGTCCTAAGATTGGGCACGTATTTATCAATAGCAGTTCTCATCACATTATAAAATACGGCCAGCATACAATTTACATCAATAATGCCTTCAAAGAGTTGTCCCCAGTTATGCCCATCAATGTACTGTCTTATACGCTCATAATCAGCGTTATAAAAGTTTGGCCGCGCATGTGTCGTATTGCTGTAAGGCAGACAACGTTCGCTCAACAAGGAAATGCTAATATCAAGTGGCGGATGAAGTGTGTCAACAACAGTCAAAGTGTTAAAAGATTCCGATACGGAACAGGAAACTGTAGAAAAGACAAGATCCAAAGTGCGCCCAGAACTGTTTTTTATATTATTGTATTGAACGAGATTACTAATATTAGCGAAATTCATTAAAGTTTGGCAAATCAATGGTAATGAGCCTGAACCGACATTCCAGTTTATCTTACCTAAGTTGAAGTCACCAATAATATTTATGGGCATATCAGTCGTTTCAAAAACAACGTTACAGTGCTCGATAAAGTGTTCAAGCCCAGATATGCAAACAGGTGGAGGCAAATACACAGCGCATATGGCCATTTGACGTGATGAATGTGATGGAATATCTATTGTGACCCAGAGATCCTCGCATCTACTTTGCCACTTATTAATACGCTTAGAGTTTATTGTTTTTGATACGGCTATTAACACTCCACCACCACTTTTTTTAGCATTACAATCTGATGTTTCTCTATCCCTCCTGTAGACTACGTATCTATCATCGAACAACTCACTGCTTAGTACACCATCGTTTAGCCAGGTCTCCGTTAGTACAATTATATCAAAATTCGTGCAGCTCAAGTTACAATTAAAATCGTTTGTTTTCGTTCGCAGACCTCTACAATTCTGATAATATATGATGATGAACTCGGATCCTCAAGTCAGAAGTTATAAACTTAATCTCATCTTAAAAATATTCATTATTATATTCTTTCCAGATTTGCAGCCTGCACCAACCGCAGCCCATGCCACATCACCAACAAATGAAGAAGGAACACGAGACAAGCGCAGCGTCTTCCCTGACTCTTCAGCGGACTCCGTCGACGAGTTCGCAGCACCCAGGGTCATGGCCAAGTCTGATGAAAGGTAAGAGCTTGCACTTGTATGTAGGGAAGAAAGTCCAGAGGTTAAAAGGCCATTTTAAGCAATTCCTACATACATATGTATTCAGCAGTAGCAGTATGTGTATGCATGTGTTTAGTAGTAGTAGTGCCTGCTGGTACGTCGGGCACGACCGGGAAACTACACTGTGTACTACACTCCCACAGAATATCAACGTCAAGTAGCAGTGTGCATACTGTTGCGTTTCGTACGGCGAGTGTGGAGCACCGGAGGCTGAATCTCTCGATCTTTCTTTACCCTTTTCTTTAAATAGGCTCGTCAACGCATCTGCAACTCCTTTCTGCAAACTTTCTAAGATTTCGTTGTTCTATCTATTTCATTTAGAATGAGAGAAATCAATTCTTATCTGGAACTCGTAGACGTTGCTTAGCATAGTTTTATGTGATTCGTTCAGAGATGCTTTGAAAGTTACCCTTATTAACTTTTCCTATCATACAATTAGTATCATAAATAAGTATTAGTTACAATAACCATAATATCTACTAGATGACCCGTGCCCACTACGTGGGGCGATATATTCTATGACACTCACAAATAACGTGGATTACCCCCTACAACCTCACAAACTTTGTCTCTGTAATATTAGTATCTATAGATATACTTATTATATGTATCATCAGCTCCTAAACGCCTGGACCGGTTTTGATAGTATTTTTTTCTGTGTTTGAGTGGGTCTCTGGATGGTTTCGATACACAATTCAAATTGGTCTTATACTAGGAACACTGTTTACACTGTCTATCGAAATCTTCATAATCGTCAAACTACTCGCAGAGCTGGTTTTAATCGCTATTCCGACCGCAAATTCCATTATAGATAGCTGAACCAAGTGTAAAGTTATTGGCGTCGGCGTCGCGTCGGTCGGCGTGGAGGAATGCGACCGCAACACTCTCGGGTTACGTTAGGAGAAATATTCTTGTATAATGTGTTGTTGTATTTTTTTATATTTACATACGTAGCAGTAGACAAAGTTCTCCGTCAATTCATGAGCATTCCGTGTGTGACTCAACCATTTTAAATGAGAAGGTTTTTGGAAAAACCTTTCCATACCTACATAAAAAGAAAAGTTGTGAATCGATCAAACAGTAAAGAAGGACTAATTTCCAGTCCACTAGCAAGTAGGTTCATATCAACAAACACACAGAGTAGCCAAAACGAAATGATGTCTCTGCAAACATAGTTGGTAAACTTGTAGTTATTGTACATAATATATACTTACGTCACGTGTCACCGTGCAAAGTTTATGGCACTTGCAGGGTTCCATGATCAATAGGCAATGTGGAAGCCGTACCTATTTAACTGACCTTTTAGAAAGTTATGAGAAGTAAGCAGTTGCTATAGAAACGCTTTTGATACAAAAGTTGGAGTTTAAAAGTAAACAAAACCGCCCCAGACGGACGCACAAAGAAATAAAAACTTTGTATGAATAATATTATAACTGTATTTTGGCCGTCTCTGCCTTGTCGAATGCTATGCTAGAGGTCTTGGTTTCGATTCCCACACGTCGAGTAAAGTGTTATTGTGGTTTTCTATGAAATATTCAGTAGAAAACTAGAAACTCCGAGTTTGGATTGGTGTCCGGAGGAGAAACCGGGCCGAACTGAATGTGGAAGACATTCAGTGCGGCCCGCTTAGAGATAGAGAAATAGACGGGAAAATTCAACCAAGGGAGGTTATTATTCACTTGGCTCAGGAGTAGAACAAAACAGGCTGAACCAAAAAATCTATCTAGATATAGGTAAATAGCAAAACCCGATACTGTCCAAATTTTTTCGATTGCCGTTGTGATTTAGAAAATTTCTTTCGCTAAGTTCTTATTACGGTTTGGTAAGCCGAAGATCGGGCTCTGTGCCGTTCCCTAGGGGAGCCCTATGTCCAGCAGTGGTCGAGTATGGGCTGATGATGGCGATGATGGATGATGATGATTATTTACGGTTTACGATAGACTAAACAACTATTATTTAGCTATATACTTATTACATAATGAGTAATTTATGATTGCTAATAAGTCAAAGTTGGTAGTAATTAGGTATTGTTATTGATCTTAAACCATTGTATTGTTGGTGTTAATAATATGTCTCATAGTTAAGTGACGTGCAAAAAGTATTGCAATGTTAAATAGGGTTTGTAAGTCATACGCAGAAATCTAATAATCATTTGGTTAGGACAGGATATAGTTATACTTAGTTATTCCCGGCACTGAAGTGGTGACGCGAAACGCCGAGGTTGGTTTTAGTCGGTAGATCGCTCTTTTCAGAGCGAAGTCCGACACACCCCATCGCTCTCCCCAGGGCGGTGGATAGTGCATAAAGCATTTCCAACCCCGCCAAAAAAAAAAAAAACTATATAGTTATAGTTATGTTTAGGTAGGGAATAGTATGGAACATTGCAAATAAAGAGAAATACAAGAAATCTAGAATGGCAGCGCCCCCCGCCAAGACGAGACAAATAAAATGAGCGAGGCACTCACATATCGTTTCTAGATTAATGCTTCTACAGATGTCTAGACATTTCTAATTGACAAGTTTCCAAAGTCTCATATGTTCAGATAATTGTAAACTACGACATTGTTATTGTAATGATGGAAGATATTATATAAATAGTAATCATATTGTCTTTCTGTAACAAATGTTATTTTAAATTATTGTTTTCTAGCTACTAAGTTCCATGGGTCATTAGAGTCGACTACCAAATGAGGTTTTCTTAAATTTGAAAGCATACGCATATTGAAACGTATGCTTTCAAATTCGACAACTATAGGTTATAGGAACCCTATAGTTGTCGAATTTGTGATTCCCACTGTCGATATATTTATGACTAGCCAATTTCAATCCAAGTTTAAGTACAAAATAAATTTAATCGAAATCTATCAAGCCGTTTAGGAGACGAATCAATTTCATATGTATAAAGAACGGCTTCGTATTCGTAGCAGCGTATCAAGATTCAACTGCACCAGATTTTACGTCATGCCTAAAAACCGCAAACCGTATCCAATTCCGTATAGCACTTTTTTGCGTGATTCGTAAAAACTTAAAGACTTATCAGACAAAAAGTATTTAAAAAATATTGTTTTGGCTTCTTATAAAGACCCACCATATTTTTCTTTGTCTTTATTATATGTTTAAAATAGGTAATACATTTATCCTACTATACTTTAAGAAAGGTTCATAGCTTCAGGCAGTACCCTTTGAACTAGATTAAGTAACATCATATATCGCAAATTTCGGAAAATATGATATCTTGAATCCGTAACATTACTGAAAACAAAATCCTTTCCGGAAACCAATTTACACTGAGCGACCTTAGAAAGCAATATTAGGATAAGCTGAATCGTATTTTGATTCCTCAAAAGCTTTTAATTTCACGACATCTACAATAACTGAAGCAAAGATGCAGCAGAAATAAAATCTGAGATATTTATTGCTTAACAGCCTGTTCCCCGCAGTTTCACCCACATCCAAAAAGGACTTACAGTCTATCTTTTTGTATTTTTAGGCATTTTCCATGCAAAGATTACTAGTTAATACAAGTTATTTTAGTGAAGGAAAAATACGACCGCGGGCAGGATTCGAACCTGCGTCTTCTGGTTAAGTACACCAGACGCTATGACCGCTAAGCCACCGCGACCCCCACCCGCCATGTCGAAATTTGCCTTCACATTTTTTATTTACGTCTTTGAGGCGACGTCAGTAACATCTGTTGAAAATGTGATTATCAACCGACATGACGTGCTTTACAGCAAGTACGTTGTCGTACGATGCCACCTTACCTTTTAACTATCTTTTTGTATTTTTTAGGCATTTTCCATGCAAAGATTACTAAGTTATTTTAGTGAAGGAAAAGGACTTACAGTCTGTTCGAAATAACTCTGCTTGTCTGAAGTTAGTCGTTCCGAACTACCGCGCTGATAATGCTAATAAAATCGCGTATTTATGTGTTTTATAAATAAATATCGAAATTAGTAGGTAAAGAAAATAATCACAAATGTGAAACATGACCCCAATTGCCTTTACACAGACTCTTTCTATTATTTTTTATTTTTTTATGGTATAACTCGGCAAACGAGCAGGCGAGCTACCTGATGGTAAGTAGTCATCGCCGCCCATGGACATCTGCAAAACCAAAGGAGTTGCAGATGCGTTGCCGAGCCTATTTAGGGAAAGGGAGGGGAAGGAGAAAAGGAGAAGGAAGGGGATTGAGGGAGGAATTGGGCCTTATATTATATTATTATAATTTACCACTGCTAAACCACTTGCGGCAACTTCAGATAGGCTTAGTTATTTCGAACAAACTGTACTTACAGCTTGGCTTCTTGGCGGCGTATTAACATGAAATATGCACTAGATTTTAAGTAAGACCTTCAGCAATTACACTATGAAAACTTCATCCTATTTCGTGCAGTAATTTTTGCGTGATACATGTACAAACACAAGGAGAGACGAAAATTCTAAACATAGTTTTTTTTACTCCTGTTGCTCTAATAAAGACGGCCTACCTATATTTGTTTTTTCTCAATATCTATAATGTATAGCCGTCGGCCTTTTTCAAATTTATTATATGTATAGATTCATGCTATGTTTATTAATAAGTTATTCAGAAGATAGCAATAAAAAAATGGTGATTAGAGCTATAGAATTACTATAATAAATTTGGTAGAAAAATTGTCATCTAAAAACATTGTTTCTCAAGACGTAAGTAGCGTTTATCGAGAGGGATCATAGTGTTGGGACAATTTCGGGATACCATTCAACGGAGTCCCGAGAGAAAACGTATTCTTTTTTCAATTTTCTTTGTTCTATTCGATTCGAATGCGAACCGATGACATTGACGTTTTTAAAGATGAAGCTAGATGTCAACGTACTCATGACAATCATACTTGCTGTACTCGCTATACTAGTATTATTTTGATGTCATTACCGAGTAGAATACCGTGGCGTGGGTGTTGCATGAAGAGTGTTAATAACATTTTAAGAGAAGAGCTTTAATTAAACCAACGACTGCTACAAGCTAGCAGGGATAATGTAAATAGCATTCTCAAAGTCATACTCATTATAGTTCAAGTATACACAATATAGTCATATACATATTATAGACTTTCAATACGAAACTTATTATTATAACATCGTAAAGATAATGTTTATTGAAGTTATTTTAACAAATAATGAGAGTATATAAACGTCTTGGTTTTTGGAATTCTTCGTTAGAGGTTGGCGCAAAAACAAAATAGGTTTTAATTTTGTTTTTAATGTTAGTAAGCATATACTCCAGTTTAAAAAGTGGGGGTAGATACACCTTATCTCAATTGGTTATTTTTTACTTTTTTTTTTTAAATAAAAGCTTACTAGCAATGTGGGTCACACATTACTAGTAATCTCGTTAACACCTCGTGCTAAGCTAAATGCTTGTGTTACAAGTGGGTTCACGTCGGTAGTGCAATGGGTGAGTTTTGAACCGGCAACCACATGATCGCAAGTCCGACGCCCTAGTCATTAGGCTATCGCCGCTCCACAAATAAATATCCTGAGATAGACTTTGACCTCTGTTATATGCCAGATGAGTTATACCCACTACTTGGGTATATAATGTTATACCCGTGAATATTAGAGATGATCACTACGATACAATACATCACTTGGTTTTTTTATTAAAAAGATTAGGTAAGAAAGAGAGTTGGTGTTTTTCGCTTTTTCAGGATTTAAGTATTTCCAATTCTTTAAATATCGAGAAAAGCCACGGGAAAAATCTAGTTGTGTATAAATTATGTTCTTTTGCATTGGTACGCTAAAATAACTTTATTCAAAGTTAAAGTAATTAAAGCAGGTTTGTAGTTGTTGCTACGTTTTAATTAAAGGACCGTTGATGAGGTAAGTTCCGCAGCTCACGCTTGGCCGGCTAACGAGAGCGCTAAGTTTTGACGCTAACAGGTGAAGTCACGGCAAAAGTTACAGCTCGAAGTTGTTTTAAAGGGTCTAAATTGTTAGTAGTCGGGAGGGAACAATACCAGTTGAAACTCAGATGAACATCTATGAATATTCATTGTCTTTGTCAAATATGGAAGCCGCAACTGTTCTTTAGTGGGTAAACTTGTTTTGTTACATATTTTGCCTGTAGGGCAAGATGACCATTTGTTGATATACGCTTGTTTTCCCTGAAGGGTTAGGCAGGGGTGTAGGTAGTAAACCCACACTTCCTATCGCCAGTATATATTCTGATATTTACGTCTTATTTCGCACCTTTTTTCATTTTAATGAAATGAAATCCCAATGGGTCGATTTAACTACGATACTTTTTTCCAATGGTATTCTGGCCCACGCATTCGGTAGACTTTTCCACTACTGTTCCTACTCCGTGTAATGTGGGCAGCGGACCACAGACCACTTTCCCCCTAACCCAAAAGTTCAAACCTGGAGCTGCTACTGAGATTTTTTTAGAAAAAACTTAGGATCACTAGACTCGATTTTAGCCCCTCGGTTGGTGTGTTTCAATTTGTTCTAAATCACCTCTCCTGTAATTTAAAGGAATAGGTCCATCTTAAATGTTACCTTGTAGGTATATCCTCGACCGGATGTTTATTACCTCAGACTAGTAAAATAGGCAGACGTAGCCCGTAGAACACGAGAGTGAAGCCACCAAAGCAAATACAAAATCAAAAGCGAATACAAACTCACGTCAGTACTTAGCTGCGCGTCGTACTGCTTGTACGTCTCAAATGAGTTACCATTTTATTTCAAAACATGCCGTCTTGTGTTTTTAAACTTTGTAAAAGTTGTTCCCAAAAACAAAGAAAAAAAGATGGAATATGTTTCCACAGGTAAATATTGTTTAGATTATTGTTTTGGTATTTATTTTCCCTCTAATATTTCTCGGCTCACTTGGAACACAGAACCTCGACAGTAATTGGTCTGGGTTGCCAGTTTACATCGAAATAGGTCTACTTGAATTTGGGTAATGTACGTTGTGTGTAAAAAGATCGATTCATTTCTTTAAATGTACCTATATGTAACCGTTCAGAGTTGGGCACAATGTAATCAGTTTAATGATTTACGATTACGATATTTTTTTATCATCAATTATGCTTACAGGTTAACAAAAGTAATCATAATCAGTGATTTATGATTATTAGTTTGTATTATTACATAATACCTATTACATAATAATGATAATTTTTTCCGATTGATAATGGATGCATGATTGATTGCATGTATTATATTTTTTTTATTTTAAATCCATGATGGTGGACATTATTTGATATTAGATTGCATGTATTATATTTTTTTTATTTGAAATTCCTGATGGTGGACATTATTTGATATTGGATTGCATGTATTATAATTTTTTTATTTGAAATCCATGATGGTGGACATTATTTGATATTGGATTGCATGTATTATAATTTTTTATTTGAAATCCATGATGGTGGACATTATTTATATGTAAATAAATGAATGTGGGTGTCATTTCGGAGGTTTTCCTGAGTGCTGATTACAAAAATGACATTAGTTTGGAAATCCAAGATGGCGGATATATATTTCTCTAAATAAATTCATAAGGGTCATATGGGTATCAATTTCAAGGTATTTTAGGGAGCTGATTATGAAAATAGCATTAATTTTGAAATCCACGATGGTGGATATTATTTTTCTAAATAGTATGGGTGTCCATCGCAAGGTTTCTCATGGTGCTAATATAGAATATGAAATTAATTTCGTAATCCAAGGCGGCGTAGGTACATTTTAATCGAAAAATATTTGATGGTACGATTGCACTATATAGCGAAATTAGAAACGAATGCTCGATATTCAGACGCTAAACGGCAATACTATAAGAAATTGGTGCAGAACAAAGGCTGCTAAGATGTTATGTGTGTAAAATTATTGTAATAAATATGTTGGATTTTTTTATGTTTTTCCATGATAATATAACTAAATATGGTAAGTGTAAGTAATTATGCATATTTATTTATTTATTAAATAGTACGCACGGCTACACACCAAGCTATATAAATCCACAGTGCGAGGCCCGCCTATACTGTATTTGTATAGCTTAATGTGTAGCCGTGTGTACAGCATACATATTTATACAATATTTAAATATATATCACAGAGTACTACTACATCATGTATGACACTTACGTACATAGCATTGAGCAGCAAAATGAAGTAGTTTAACATGGTTAATAGACTAATATTTATATTTTGTATTATTATTTTATATTTTCTTAAGTTAATAATAATTAATAATAATTATTCCGTTTAAATTATATTTAAGTACCTATAAAGTAAAAGCACATTTCCAATTATAAACATTAATAGGTACAATAATTGAGAACAATAGAAAAAAATGTGGGAGTTTTTCCCAATATCTGGCAACTTTACTCACACATAGATGCACGTGTCCCTACAATGCCGCTCCGAGCTGTCACGCACACATAAATATTATGTGACTTCACATCGTTTGTTGCGCATACTCTATCTGTCTTAATCTGTGTTTATTACATTATGTACACTGCGTTCCTTGCGAAGTATGTGCGGTGTGATAAAGGAGCATTGCGGTTTAAAATATGATAGATATAGTGACACGCATTGAAAGCACCATGCTGAGATGGTTTGGACATGTCGAGGGAATGGATGAAAGGCGGTTAACGAAAGGGATTTATAAAGCGAATGTCAGTGGAGCCGCCGGTAGGGGGTAGGGGACGTCCTAGAAAGACATACCACGACCTTATTGGTGAGATCCTTCGGAAAGGTCGGGTGCGTAGTGCCCGCAACCAAAAAATCGTAGCAAATTGCTTTCTGTAGTTTCTGCCTACCCCTATGGAAAAAAGGTGTGAGTGTATATGTATGAACAAGTTGCATTAAGTTCTTCTTCTTCTTTCTCAGCTAGTATTCACCCAATGCGGAGTGTAGGCCTCCTCCATTGCTCGCCATTCCTCTCGATGTTTCGCCTTTCTCATCCATTTTTTCATGCAGTTTTTACAATGTCGTCAGCCCATCTAGCCGGCTGACGACCGACACTTCTTCGCCCGATTCTAGGTCTCCACTCCAACACTTCGGCTTATATGTTAATAACATAATTATTATTATCCCATGTCTGACGCTAATTTGATATTCATTTCCCTTTTTAAAAACATGACTTGGAGATAAAGTTACTTTATTCTAGCTAGAGCTATATTGGTATTTCATAATTAATGTATTATGAACTTGCATCTCGGTAGGTAAGTACAAGTAATTTAATGTAAATTAAGAGCAACTTCGGCTCTTACTTCAATTTACTCCAGCGAAACCTTGTTGTAACCGTGGATGAAAACCTTTTACACTGAAGGCAACTGTCGCCTTCAATTATAAAAGCGAGACCATTAAAAAGTAACACTTTTGAAATGTTTAAGAATTTTCTAAATGTTTCGGGCTAAAATTGGAAAAACTTATTGCTCTGTTCTAATAGATAATAAACGTTATTTCTAGACGTTTAGTATTTAAATAATTTCTAGACACTTCTTAAATAAATGACACATGAACATATCCTGTCTTTGTCATTTCAATATAAATAAAACGAGACGGCACACAAGACAATATCCACTTCAACATGCTTCAACTGTCTCTGGGTTTAGCTATTAAGCGTTTAGGGGATTTAAGATAGTAAAGTAGGTTAACCTCCCCATGGATTATCCATTGAGATATAATTATACAGCTATTTTTTTTGTGGGATAACTCGGCAAACGAGTTGGCTAGCTACCTAATGGTAGGTAGTCATAGCCGCCCATGGACATCAGCAAAACCAAAAGAGTTGCAGATGCGTTGCCGAGCCTATTTAAGGAAAAAAGAGGGGAGAAAAGGAGAAGGAAGGGGACTGATGGAGGAATTGGGTCTCCGATGCTGCCACTCACCGTACAAAACGCAACAGAATGCATACTGCTACTTGACGTCGATATTCTGTGGGAGCGTAGTACTTCCCCAGTCATGCGGCCCCATTCATGCTGCCATATAGACATGCGACGACAAGATGCAAGAGAGCGACACTACTACTAAATCTCCGTATCAAAGTTCTAAAATTCCATACATATATAAGAAACATATGGTATTGTTACAGACGCAAGACGAAGAAGTTCTTCCCAAATTCGGACTACCCGTCTGCTAAGTTGGCGCTGCACGCAGTCACCAGAACTGTCAGGAACAGTGATTACGAGGTATGTTTAAAACTATAGGGCTATTTATTATACAGGCTGACTAGTAAAACACTTACGACTTTCGAAGAAGTGATAATTATTTAGGCGATCATGTATGAAGAAAAAAAATAACATAAAAAAATAATTATTAATTGAATACTTAGTAAATTTAACTTAAAGTTAACTATTAAATTACGCAACGCGTGGACACCGTGCACGTGCTGCGCTATCAACACATAATACATTTACTTATCTATGTGTGAGTGTGACTGAATCAACGTTATCAGCGTCGCATGTCGGGAATGTAGGTATCATACTTCATTTATTTATAGGGAAATATGTTAAAAAAATTAAGCACCTTTTTTATTACATAATTACAACGAGAATCGAATAACGAGTACTCTCCTTAAATATCGTTAGTGTCTGCCCAGTTACCCTGTATATTAGGATACTATTTATTCGATTGTTTGATTCGATACTTTGATTTGATTGTTTTACAATCACATCAGAAATATGGACGAAGAAATTATGGTGAAATATTTCCCTAACGTTATTATTGTCGGTCGGAAAACCAGCTCTTCAAAATCCAATTGTCTCATTCCCTAAAAACATTATTAAAAAGAAGATAAAGTCTAGAGAGAGTAGAAAATTTCATAGAAATTGTCTTATTTACTTTGATCCGTATTTTTCCAAGAAATAAACACAAAACCAACCTGTATAATTGAAATTTATGATCCACAAAAGTTATAGTTATTTGTTTTGTTCTTTTTCCTTGAGTTATGTTGTCTATGTTATTTATACCTACAGGTTGATCAATTTATAGGTCATAATCTGCCTAGCTGATGTACGGACTGTTTTTAATACGTTGGATATCACTTTTAGGAGGGAGCGAGGCGGCCGTTCGTGGCGGCTCATTTCCACGGCAACACATCACATTTAAGCCCCGAGATACATGAACATTACAAAGGTAAATACTAAACACTACAATAGCTTTCATACATTTTCAGATATGAGAGATCTGTCTACAGGTTTTCATAGTAATATAACATGAGAAAACGAGAATCCATCTATGCCGAATAATAACTGGATTAATGTATACTAATATTACAAAGAGGCAACCTCACAAACTCTGACTCTAAATTTCTGGATTTACTGAATCAATTTAACCTTACAAAGCTACATTATTCCTAAATGACATATTATGGCTATAAACGAGTATTATCCCGTAAAATGAAAATAAATGTATAGTCCACGCGGACGAAGCCGCGGGCGGATAGCTAGTCAATCAATATTCTTCGACACATTAAGATTCCTTCATGGCTCGGTGAGCGCCTAAAATAAAATTTATAAATATATAATTTGATCTAAAAAGTCACCGTTATTTTCCTTATAATAAGCACAAAAATTTTGTTTTTATGCAGAGTTAGAGTTTCGCTCATCAGTTTTCATAGAATAAGTTAATGACTTAATTAAATTTCTAATTAGATGAGAATGCTTAGTTAAAAAAATCTTGATAAACATAATTCAGTTCCATTTATGAATATGGAAATACTTGGAACATTATTTGGTATGGTACGTCTGGAATATAATGAAAGTCTGCAAAAATAATAATGAAGTAGATAATAATATTTATGTCGAATTCTTAGAAGTTATTTTCTTAGAGATATTTTCTACTGAATATTTCATCACGGACTATAATGATATCATAACATATATCTCAACAGTCATAATAAACTGTGGGCCACTGAAGTATTAAGTTCCGCCGTACTAGAGAGGATAATAAATATTTCTCTTAATCACAAAGGCGACGGACGATCAGGTACGAAACGTCCCATCAGTACCTAAGTATTCTCAAAAAAATGTCATAGTCTGCATTTGTTTATTACTATCAAGATTCATACGTTACCTCAATGCTCTAAGAACTAGGTGCAATAAAAAACATAAGAAAAATATATATTTTTCTTGCCCGCAAGATGGCAAGGCATGTTTTAGGGAAATCATGTTATTCCCACTTTATTGGACTGAAATTTTATAACTGGTGAAATATTGAGATTTTAAGAAAAAAGGCGGCGGTAAGCGGGTGGGCGTCGCGATGGCTTAGCGGTCATAGCGTCTGGTGTACTTAACCAGAAGACGCAGGTTCGAATCCTGCCCGCGGTCGTATTTTTCCTTCACTAAAATAACTTAATAATCTTTGCATGGAAAATGCCTAAAAAATACAAAAAGATAATAAGATTCCAATTATCGAATTTGCGATTATTTATAAGACATAAGTATAAGTGTGATGTTTCGTAGTACATACCTATTACTGATTTTTGGTTTTCAACTCTTTCCCAGGTAATGGTCTAGTCCGCGTCTCGCATGGAGCAGCCCACGATGTATGGTACCCAGCGCCGTGGACGGCCGCGTCCCCCCACCCTCGCCCCACCCTTACACGCAACGGTCACGTGCACGTGCACCACACGGGCGTGTATCTCGTCTACGTGCAGGTAACGTGTAGAACAGTTTAAACACAGTGTGTCGCATGCACTGTCGTGTCACTACAAGGTATCACTGACACGAGATGAGATAGTTGAATGTAATTTTTTCAAGGCCTCATAAAACTGCTAACCATAAATAAAATCCAAAATTTAATTGATTCAAGAATAAGCAAGTTAAAAGCGTTTTCATTATATGCTAGACAGAGAGCGCACTACATCGGCTTGATACGTCACAATCCCATAAGCCATACAAAATTTTATCCCCACCAAAAACTTTAAACGCTTTATATCTTAGAACTTTATTTTTTAATCTTATATTTAATCATATTTCACAATAGGCATGTTAAGTTCAACAAATCGAACACCACTCAAATATCCTATGACTGACACGGCGGCGGCGTGTAGGTCGCTTACTGATATGTACGTAAATGCAGGTTCTCAAGTAGCGTGTATAGTTACATAGAGCTTCACACAGATACGTGTACAGTCGCTTCACTGCACCCTAACACGCACGCACCTGACACGTCGTGAATGTTCAATTTACACACCGTAATTACACGTTTTATTTTTGATTTGAAACGTAATACATTTTTTTTATTTGTATTTTCTTTTACAGATCTATTATCTGGACAGCCATGATATAATTTCCTAGATGCTTCAACGCATGAATGCTGAAATCGAGGGTCGGGAGACTCTTCTCCAGTGTGCCCAATCTAGCCACTCCGTCGAACGTATAGACAAGCCGAATTCTTGCTTCTCGGCCGCCGCACTTTTCCTGAAGGTTGGTGACAAGCTCGCAGTGAGGAATACCGGCAGAGACAGACACTCGTGGATGCAGCCAGGGAAGAGCTTCATTGGTCTCGTGAAGCTGGCTGACGCTAAAGAGCTTTAGACACCGTGCCCTGTACCTCTATGTTCCATCAATCTTTAAGAACTTTGTATGAAAGTTCGTCAAAGTCAATGGAAATTGGTGTTTATTTAGTGCCACTGAACATTTCTGTTATAGTATATAAATCGTACTGTTAGAGATTTTATTGTTGTATTTCGACTCACAATCACAGCAATCTTAGCGCCTCTTGAAGTGAGCAAGTTTTGGGAATAACATAATCTTATAATTATGTACACTACAGGTAAAAATAGAAGAAAAAAGAATAATATTAATTATGGAAATATCATTAGACTGTCATATGACATAACAAACACTTCTTGAATGAATAGAAACAAAATTACTAGTAAAATGTTCTCAATATATATATCTATTTTTTTTACTCCCTCCTCCCGGTCCGAAAAAGGAATTTCTCAGTGCTCGTGGCACACTTTACATGTTAACTTGGTTGGGTCCATAAGCGGAGCCGAACCCTTACCCTCCCGTCCCCATGTAATGGCATGGTAGTTGCGCCCTCCCCACCCTAAAATAAATCCTGGTCCGCCCTTGCCTGGTCTTCCAAATTGACAAAATAACATTCGATGTCAGTTAGCCGAATGTAAACTGAAATTTTATAAACCAATAATTGTATAAATATTTTCAAAAACACTAGTTCTAACTACAAGTTAGGGAGTAAATTGAGAAGATTTTACTAATGAGTAATTTTGGTTCTATTCATTCAAGAAGAGTTTTTTAATATCATAAGTCTAATGATATTTCCATAATTAATATTATTCTTTTTTTCGTGTAGTGTACGTATAAGATTATTATTTTTCCCAAAAATTGCTCTCTTTAAGAGGCGCTAAGATTGCTGTGATTGTGAGTCGAAATACAACAATAAAAGCTCTAACAGTTCGATCCATATACGATAGCACAATGTATAGACCAGAAAATGTTTAGTGGCACTAAATAAACACTAATTTCCATTGACTTTGACGAACTTTCATACAAAGTTCTTAAAGGTTGATGGAACATGGAGGAACAGGGTACGGTGTCTACAGCTCTGGGTCAGGATTTTCAGCGCCAGCCAGCTTCACGAGACCAATGAAGCTCTTCCCTGGCTGCATCCACGAGTGCCTGTCTCTGTCCGTATGTCTCACTGCGAGCTTGTCTCCAGGCCTTGCCTTGCCTTCAGGAGAAGCGCGGCGGCCGAGAAGCAAGAATTCGGCTTATCTATACGTTCGACGGAGTGGCTAGATTGGGCACACTGGAGAAGAGTCTCCCGACCCTCGATTTCAGCATTCGTGCGGTGAAGCATTCAGGAAATTATGTCATGGCTGTCCAGATAGTAGATCTGTAAAAGAAAATACAAATGAAAAAATTGTTTTACGTTTCAAATCAAAAATAAAACGTGTAATTACGGTGTGTAAATTGAAACGTGCACGACTTGTCAGGTGCGTGCGTGTTAGGGTGCAGTGAAGCGACGGTACACGTATCTGTGTGAAGCTCTATGTAACTATACGCGCTACTTGAGAACCTGCATTAATCTGTACATAAATAAGATCGCCTCGCCTAAGTAGTTTCGAGCCGAATAAAACGATTAATTTTTTACTTAGGAACTATCTGGAAATCAGCGCTGCGGCATTTTATTATGTCGTAGCAATATGCTGAGATAGGGCCTGTTCGGTTCTCATGCAGGGCTTTTTTTTTTCTCAAACTGTTTTGGTTATTTCTTTTGGTCTCCTGCGTGTGGCCGAATAAATCTTTTTCTTTCTTCTTTCTTTATTTCTATTTATAAACAGTTTTTTTGTTGTTTTAACGTAAACAATTTTTTTATTCGTGTTTGATTTTACAGATCTACTATCTGGACAGCCATGATATAATTTCCTGGGTGCTTCACCGCACGAACGCTGAAATCGAGGGTCGGGAGACTCTTCTCCAGTGTGCCCAATCTAGCCACTCGGTCGAACATATGGACAAGCCGAATTCCTGCTTCTCGGCCGCCGCGCTATTCCTCAAGGCGGGTGACAATCTCGCAGTGAGGAATACCGGCGGAGACAGGCACTCCTTGATGCAGCCAGAGAAGAGCTTCATTGGTCTCGTGAAGCTGGCTGACGCTGAAGATCCTGACCCAGAGCTGTAGACACCGTACCCTGTACCTCCATGTTCCATTAATCTTTAAGAACTTTGTATGAAAGTTCGTCAAAGTCAATGGAAATTGGTGTTTATTTAGTGCCACTGAACATTTTCTGGTCTATACATTGTGTTATAGTATATGGATCGTACTGTTTAAGCTTTTTTTGTTGTATTTCGACACAATCACAGCAATCTTAGCGCCTCTTGAAGTGAGCAATTTTTGGGAATAATATAATCTTATACGTACACTACAGGGAAAAAAGAATAATATTCATTATGGAAATATCATTAGACTGTCATATGACATTACAAACACTTCTTGAATGAATATAAAAAAAATTACTCGTTAGTAAAATATTCTCAATATATCTATTTTTTCACTACGGATTTACTCCCTAACTTGAAGTTAGAACTAGTGTTTTTGAAAGTATTTGTAAACAACTTTACAAATGTGTTTTTTAAAGTGATAATATTGTTATTGTAGTCAAAAAAGTGCCATTGTTATGGGTTTACGAAGCGGTAATTATAGGAACAAATAATTAGACTATTTAGTATTGATATTTCATTTATAATCTCTAAAACAAATAGTTTATAGTTAAGCCTCGCTGAATTTACGACTTTATTTTTAATCTCGTAACTCTTACATCAGTGTTGCTATAAAAAAATATTTAGGAAAGTCAATGCAAAGTTTTTGGTACATCTTTTTAATAGTAATAGAAAAGATTTGAAAGTAATATTTTCATCGTGTTTTTTTTTTGGAATAATTTTATGTGTATTTTAGTAATATATCGAGGAATAATTGAAAGATCTGTTATACCATTGATATTATAAGTACCTACTAACGTTAAAACTTAAATAATTTATTTGTACGTACATAGGTATTCTTATTTAATATAGAAGTTATAAATGCAACGTTGCATTTCTGATATTCATGTTTTGTAAGTGCAAAAAATAAATTGTATGAAAAATTATTATTTTTGTTTCACTATAAATGATCTACGACATAATTGCTTCCCTAATCGCGTGAACGACGAGTAGACGAGAGAAGTAAATTAGTCAGCTTTGGAAAATGTAACATTTCCAAACTCCCGCAGCATCAAGTCAAGGTATTTGCAATATTTGTAATAAGATATCTAATCGATCAGACCCGTGACTAAATATATTATATTATATAAATCGCCATCTTAGATTTCAAAATTAATGTCATTTTCGTAATTAGCATCCCGATAAACCTTGAAATTTACACCCATATCAACTTCGACTTCGACTTTGACTTACGACTTCGCCTTTCGAAACTTTCTGCATTTCAGCATGTTTTCTCTTTACAGAGAAATAACATGCAAACAAACATGCATGTCGTTACACTTTTAACGTCTAGCCCCCTTTTGCAACGCGCGATAAGGAACTTCGTTCCAAAAACAATAATTGGGGGTTCTTCATACTTAGAAATGAAACCCAATACCCATACGTGTGTGGAATATCTATGGATAGGCCTTCAAAAATGATATTGAGGTTTCTTATATCATTTTTTTCTAAAGTGAATAGTTTGCGCGAGAGACACTTCCAAAATGGTAAAATGTGTGTCCCCACCCCTGTAACTTCTAAAATAAGAGAATGATAAAACTAAAAAAATATATGAGGTACATTACCATGTGAACTGTAGATATTCCAACTTACTTTTGAAATGGAAAATTATTTATTTATAAGTAAAGTAGTCATCACTAGAAAGTATAGACGATATTAGGTAATGAACATACCATCACGCCTGTATTCCCCGAAGGGTTAGGCAGACGTGCACTTAATGTACACCCACAGTTCGCCGGTATGTTTGGGTCCCATGTAATAGGGGGCGAGCCTATTGCCATTCACCGGGCACAAATCCAGACTCCGAGCTGCTACTGAGAATTTCATAGAAAAACTCAATAACACTTTGCTCGACCTGGGGATCGAACCCAAGACCTCTAGCGTAGCAGTCGCGATTGGGACCACTAGACCAACGAGGCAGTCCGGATATTAGGTAATGATACATATTTTTACAAGATTATTGATAAAACATTAATAATCTTACAGAACTCTATAACTTACATCATAAACAATAACATTTTTTTTTATAACTCTACCAAAATCATTTTTTTAACATTTCACATTTAATTTTTCCTACCGCCCGATTCCCGCCCCTGCCAAAAGGCAGCACATTATTAATTTATTTTAGTGAATAAAAAATACGACATCTTAGTTGCTGTAAAGCATGTCATGTCGGTTGAGAAGCAAATTTTCAACAGATGTCACACTGACGTCGCCTCAAAGACGTAAATAAAAAATGTGAAGGCTAGGCGGGTGGGACTCGCGGTGCCTTAGCTTCTGGTGTACTTAACCAGAAGACCCAAGTTCGAATCCTACCCGCGGTCGTATTTTTTCTTCACTAAAATAACTTAATTATCTTTGCATGGAAAATGCCTAAAAAATACAAAAAGATACTCTGTAGATAATTTGGTAAGTATCTACTAGTCGGGGTCTCTAACAGAAGTACTTACATATCTACCTAGAGGTACCTATATCTTGCAAGCACAGCTTATATATGAACTTGCAAAAATTGGTTTCTTTTGCTGCAAGGAGTCTTGGGATTCGTGACGATTCTGACGTACGTGAAAATGCCGTTATTATACGCAAAACTGGTATATACCTAGGCTTTCTACAACAATAAACCATAGATAGATAGTATTTAACAATCGATAGTAAAGCTATTAGTGTAATTCAATTGTTCGATCGCTGCTACCATTACCCTCAATAGACTCCTATAATAATTAATGACATCGGAAAACTTGCAGCTCATTCTACCGTACAAACAAAATGCAACGTACGTATCATACGAGTACATAGTAGAAATATAAACATAATATGAATAAATCTTGATACTTAATATCACGGCGGATCGTGAGGATATTTATAGTTTTAAAAAAATAATATTAACATAATATATAGGTACTCTATTTCAGACGAGTGGAAAAAAACTAGCCCTATTTCCCTTGGCCATAACTTTAGAACGACTTTACCGATTATATTCCAGTTCCGGTTCCAGTTTTTATAGAAAGAGAAATTAAGGAAATTTCGAAGAAAATTGGAAAATATTAGAAAACTGAACGACTACTTCGAGTTCACTGCCGGTCGGATCGGCTAGTGATTTTTTAACATAAGGGTCGAACATGCTTATTAAACTTCTGAAGTCGGTTAATGAATAGGATGTACAGCTCTATCTATGGCCAGTAAGTGGCTATTGCTAGAGGCTGAAGGCAATTTTTTAACGAAAATTCAAGAATCAAATAATTAAATAAGTACAACCTTTTCCTGAAATCCTCTTAAAATAATCGATGTGGTGTTTCTGTTATGTCAATCAGCGGTCGCGTGCAGGATCTCCGCTCGCCGACAATTTCATTAGATCCAGACGCCCTCGCATTCCTGTTTGAGGAATTGAACCCTTCTTCAGGGTATAAAATTTGACGATCACACAATTATGTTGCTCTTTGCAAAGACTTAAGATTGAAAATTGCTTGGTTAGTAGCAACATATTAATATTTTGAATAGTAACTAGCTCAACCATCAGACGTTATCGTATCCAAATGTGAATTATTTTGAGTCCATACAAAAAGGACTTTCAATACATACCTACATACATAACAGGTACATACGTAGTTAGTAAAACTTTCAGAAGATTTTGTCTTAAACAGTATTTTGAGATACAAGTAAAACCACAGGCAAAACCTTGCTGTTAATAAATAAATTATTAAAATACATTTTGAACTTTTGGACTTTCGAATAAAAGAGAACCCAAAGACGAAGTACATGAACGGGGAAGGTAAAGTGAGCCTTTGCAGATTATACATAATATGATGTCACATCATAAAATTGCTAGTGAGTTGCTTTAGGTTCTAAATTCAAATATAAATTCATTCCAGAGAAATTGCCAGGTATTGCTGAAAATAGGAAACTATTCCCATCAATTGTTAGAAGCTGTAAACAACTTTTTCAATACAGTATCTAAAGAAGATGAAACTGAAACAATTGTTTGAAATAAAACTCGGTTACGATCAATAATGGGTTTCGATGTTTTTAATTAAGAGATTCTACGGGTTTGTTGAATCAGGCCTCAGGTCATATTAGCAGAGCCGAAATAACGTAAAGGCAATGTAGACAATGGTGTGGTATTAGGGCCCGCGCTCACAAACAATAGGTACTACGCAAATACCGAAAAGTTAGGTACAGACGGTACCCCCGCCACATCAGGTTACACAAAACTGTCAAATTTCTCCAAAGGATTTTAAACCTTAAAATCTTGATGATTAAGTTCAAAATCAACTGAGAAAATTTGTCATTTTGTAGTAACCTGATGTGCTAGCAACCGTTCTAATGCTGTATGAAAGAGATCTCGTTTCCAAAACACAGCAAACAAAAATGGCGAAATAAACACCGGCCCCATTGCCCCGTCGCCTTCCCTGGGCGGCGGAAGTCCATGAAAATTTCCACGCGCAAATAATAGAAATGTACTGTTATACCTACACCCTCAGTTCGGCACTATGTTTTTAAGTTCCATATAAGGGACATAAATATTACGTCCCAGTTAGGGGGGGGGGGGGGAATTGGTCAACGAAACGAAGTGTGACACTGTGTGATACGGGCGGAGTCCTAAATTTCGTGACGTCACATAATGGGAACTGCTGCAAAATGGGTAGCGCCATAGCGGGGGGGGGGAGTCAGTAGTAGTAGTAGTAGACCCGTCTGCCGGGGCCATAGCAACCAAGGCAGAACTGACTCTCACGTGCAAAAACCAAACCTAAAAAACTAGCAACTGGTCGCGAGCCAATCAGAGCCAAAGACGTTTTACCAGCTTGCAAATCAGATATTGTTTAGACTATCTGAATAGTACCTAGTAGAGATTCAACCTACCGCGAAAGTGCTACAAATGATATCACGGAATAGTCCACTAGCACATGCTCGATATAGGAATCGATCCCAGGATCTCCCGCAGCAGCTACCCCTAGACCGAAGGTAGAATGTAACTGATGAAGTAAAAAAATCATATAGCTATGAAAGGAAAAATAAAAAGCTTAGAATTTGAGGCGTCTAGACTTAGGTGTCGTTACTACAAAACTACTTTGCTCTATTCGAAACAGCAATAGATATACCTAATACTAAGATTTATCGCCAAATCTTAGGATTAACTAGCTTACAGTACACGTTGCTTATTTACAATATAGAGAAATAAAGGTCGTTGACATTCATTGATCATATAATATTTGAAAACAGAATGAACTCAATATAAATCATGAAATGAAAACAAAAAATCTTTTTTTTTTTTTTTAAAACCCCGCCTAATACATTACACATACGTCAAACCTGGATAAGCGAGAGTTCAAGGGAGCGCAATCTCATTCTCGCTTATAGAGGTTTCTCACTAACCCGAGTCTCTCGCTAATGCTGGTACATGTGTAGCGTTTCTCTCTTATAGAGGTACGCATCAATAAAAAGACATATATTCATGCACTATGTAATTTTATTTTATTTAGAACTTATTTACACTTAAAAAAATCTGTCAATTTCGTTTGGGTTTCTGTTTTTGTATTTCGAATGTTTTTCTCTAACTCATAAATTTTGTCGAATATTGCTTGATCAACAACCGCCGCGTATTCAAAGTACTGATGGACCGTCTCCAACGCATTTAAAGCTAGCTTCATTGGAATGATCTTTATTTCTGTTTCCGGAATCTGTGCCTCGTCTTCACTGTCATTTCCAGCAATACAGGTGTTCACACAATTCTTAACGATATCGTCGTCGGTTTGTTCTCCAGCGGTTGTTACGTCGTCGTCAATTTGAACGAAATCTTCGAAGCTCGGCATTAACATATTGGATTCGTGAGACACAAGCTTAGTCCATTCCTCGTTGCTAGGTCCAACTTCAACATCATTTTCCTCTGGCAGGTCTTGCTCATCTGTACTTTTCCAAAACCCAGCTTTCTTGAAGCAGTTTTTGACAGTAACGTCACTGACTAAGTACCATGCTTTTCTAGCAAATTTCATAGCTAGAAGTACGTTAATGTCAGGGCTACTGTTTTCTTCGAGACTCGTAAGAATATGTTTAAAGACTTCTCTGCGATAAAAGCGTTTAAAAGTGTGAATGATGCCTTGATCTAATGGTTGAAGTTTACTAGTTGGGTTAGCAGGTAAAAACATTACTTTTACGTTTGCAAGTGTTGGTAAGTCCGTATGAGCAGCACAGTTGTCAATGAATAGCAGAATTTTTTTCCGGTTCATCTTCATTTGTTCGTCAACTTTTTTCAACCAATCTTTAAATAATATCTTGGTCATCCAAGCCTTTGTATTATTGGCATAATCAACGGGTAGAGTCTTGACACCTGTAAAACATCTAGGTCGCTTTGATTTCCCGATGATGAGAAGTGGGAGTTTGTCCGTACCACTCATGTTTACACACTGGAGAAGTGTAAGGCGTTCCTTGCTTTGTTTTCCTCCATGGCATTTTTCGCCTTTAAACGTAAATGTTTTATCCGGAAGGCACTTGAAAAACAAAGCAGTTTCATCCGCGTTGTAAATATCGTCTGGTTTATACCCTTGTAAAAGATTTGGCAGATCTTCAGTCCAGTGGTTGCACACACCTTGGTCCACAGATTTACTTTCCCCAGCTGCTTTTTTGAAAGCTATATCATGACGCCTTTTAAAACCCTCTAACCAGCCGTTGCTAGCAGAAAAGTTCTGGATTCCCAGTTTTGTAGCAAACTCTTTTGATTTTTCTTTTAACAAAGGTCCATCTATGGGATTGTTCTTATCGAGAGTTTGTTTTATCCATTCCAAAAGGCACTTTTCGATATTGGGGAATTCAGAAACTCTAGCCCTTTTAATATTTCCATGTCCATCAGAGCACTCAGACTTTATAGAGTCTCTTGATTTTATGATTTTATAATAGGTGGATTCTGGTAAATAAAACTCCCTCTGAATTTCATTTCGCGATTTTCCGGATTCAAACGCATTGACTATTTTGAGTTTATCACTTAATGACAGTACTTTAATTTTCCGTTTTAACATGATGCAGAACAGAACTTTCCTCCTCAATTGATGAACGATAAACTGAGTAAGTCCGACAAACAGGACGGTACACAGGCACACGTGTCCATTTGAAAAGAATGCGATAAAATAACAACGTTATTTAGTTCCACGAAATAGAATAGGAACAATATTGACGAGGAAACAATACAAAAACAATGGTAAGAAGTTCCACGAAAGTTAAGAATGAGTCATAAAATAGCAGATGTTAAATTTGTAATTTGTTTTGTCATTTGTTCCTCCTAAATAATATACATAAATAAATAAAGCTCGACTGTCGCTTATAGAGGTATAGATAACTAGCAGTCTCACTTACGGAGGTCCATGAGGGAAAAACAACTCTCTCTTACAAAGGTTTCTGTTTCTCGCTAATAGAGGTTTTGGGAGCTTAAAATGACGGGTCCTGGCTATTACTCTCACTTATAGAGTTTTCTCACTTACCCAGGTTTGACATACCTTATAATAATTTATAAAAAAAAAACTTAGTGGACGCACTTAGCTTAGTTGGGTCTCCCATTACTATCTCTGTTTCCAATCTATATATGTAATATAAAAATAAATCACTATTTCCTTGGTCACGGAATCACGCATGAACGTCTGGACCAATGTCTCTCAACTTTTTTTGTTGTGTTTTTTTTGTCAGGAAGAAGAAAAAGAAGGTTCTAATGAAATGAATGAATAAAAAAAATAAGAAAGTTGCGCGGAAAACTTGAACTACAATATAGAACAACGTCCGTCGGGTCAGTTAGTTTCAATTATATAATGTGTTCCATAGAGATGAAGCCCCGGTATCACCCTAGAGGCCGCAATTCCACTATTTGAATTGAAGGGTGGTCCAATGACATAAGAACTGACAGATATCGTTGACAGTATTGAATGACGATTTCGACATAAGAATAATAATTGATAGCTGTGGCGTTTTAGTTGCTTTAAAGATTTTTTCACCATTTTGATACAACTGGTTTAATTTCAATGAAAAATCAGAAATGCTTCCAAATCGCAGCAGTTTGAACTTTTTCACTTTTTCACGTTTGAACGAATTCATATAATAGAGTTTAATCCACTGTCTCTGTGTACGTTCAAAACCTCTCTATATTCAAAGACTCGACCTACGCACGCAGAGCCTAGATTTTCCTAAAAGGTTTCCGAACTTCATGTATTCAGCACATCAGTCCACTTGTGACAAGTGGTCGTCCCACGCGAGCTCCAATGGTAATCAGACGCAGCTTCGAGGCCCGGATAATGTGATTACATCAGCATTTAATGCTAAGGGGGTTTTCTTCCTTAAGTAAAGATGGCGTGGGTTTGTGAATATATCTCAAATCTGTAAAATGGCTGTCTTGTTACAGTTTTTAATCACCTTCAAATGACCTTACGATCTGCCATTTTGTATTTTTTAATATAATTTCAAGAGGCATGTTAATGAAATATCATTATTAGGGCTGAGAGAAGTACAAGTTCAGAACATGCACAGTGCACATGAACATATAAATGATAATAATATATTAGACCCAAAGCTACGCTTTAACTAATTAATTTCTTTGTGAAGCTGAAAACCTATAAAATCTAGGAAAGCCATATAAAATAGTGTGTATTTCAGTTCTACTTCAGCCTAACGAACGCTTTAGTTCTAAGAATCCAATAACACGTTTAATTACATCATAACTACATCTAAGAGGGCTATTAGAAACAATATTAGAAGATTTTACAGTTGTTTTAAATACTGGCTTTTCAATAACGCCTCCTTTCTTCAACCTCTATAACAGTTTAAGAGCCTCAACTGACCTGCGGACTTATCGTTACCGTTATGCACGTTTACTTTACCTCGAGAATAAATAGAGATGGATTTCATTAAAGAGCTATGATGTCGATTTTACGCTGAACCTGATTTTTTCAGGTTTAGCATTAAATGTGGTTATAAGGAAGTTTTGGTCCTAAGCACTTTTTGGTCCTAATGGTCAATAATGAGCCATTTCAGTAATTTAACGATGTGCCTCACTGGTTAACAATTGCACACACAAACTTAAAATTTAATGATTACGATCCACGAAATAGTGTATAAATAAAATAAACAGATATTTTTGTTAAATTGTGTACCTTAAATTATTCAATTAAGTACTTAGTCCTATTCACACAAGATAAATACTTAATTTTATACGACTGTGGACTGTACTCTAGTATAAGTAAATCGTTATTCTTGTCAACAATTACCTAAGGAACCTAAACGACCTTCTCATGATCGCCACATTGCCCATATAATCTTACGGTCCACCCAAGTCCAACGGAGAACAGACCAGCCCATTAGAGGCCGAAAAAATCCATCCTAATTTAACAGACCAGGGTTTTCGCCGGAAGCATTCCTGGAACCAAAATTACATAAATACTAATTAAGCTCACGAATATCAACGACTTCATTAAAGATGGTGCCAAATTAACTTGTCTTTTTACTAAATACAAATTTTAAAGCGGCGGTAGCCTAATGACTAGAGCGTCGGACTTGCGATCATGTAGTTGCCGGTTCGAAACTCACCTATTGCACTACCGACGTGAGCCCACTCGTAATACGATACGTACGAGGGGTTAACAAGAATACTAGTAATGTGCGACCCGCATTGCTAGTAAGCTGTTAAAAAAAACAATTTTAGCGGTAGCAGTTTTATAAGCTAGCAGATGTTTAAATGGTTTATATTATATAAAAATAAATGACAAATTCTTATTCAAAATACTTATTCAAAAACTGTTGCGCGGGGCATGACGTTCAACCAATCATCGTGCGAGGTGTGTTCCATCGCTTGCCATTTCAAAATTCAACGGTTTCACTTCGATAGTATAATCTACCGAAAAATATTGCGTTATATTGTAAGCAGTAAGTTACACGGTGACATATATATGACATTATATGTCATATACCTACCTATATATATTATATATATATATATATATATATATAATATATATATATAGGTATATATATTATATAGGTAGGTATTAAATTTATATCACAGCTCGAAGGACTAAAAGGGTGTTTGTTACATATTATGTAAAGTAATACTTACCGAAAATCTGAACATAACACAACACACACGATATACCTATAATAGTCCTTCTTCTAAATAAATGTGCTTGCTCCATATGACTGTGCTTTCATTTTGAGCAGGATGTTTTATCGGTCTCAAAAACAGGGCACTATTCATAAACACCTTTTGTACTCGTACATCCTAAAGACCAAAATGTGTCAGAATCTTATTTGAAACAAGCCCTTTTCTGGACTGTATATAAAATGTTTCGCCAAAATGATGGAAGCCTTATCACCTATTGTTAGACCCTGTGCACAAAGCGTGTTCGCGTTTTGGTTTGGGAAAAGGAAACGATGTTACCTAAGTACTTATTATTATTTTATAATTACTGTTTTATTAGTACTTATTATTATTATTCATTAAAGTTACTCAATGACAGTGTTATATGATTAAAAATTGTAATATAGAAAAAAATATGAACAATAATTTTATTAGTAAGTTTTACGAGCAAAGTAAATAAAATTAATCAAACATTACCTAGTGTAGGATATTTTTGTTTAGGTTTAAGTTATTAAATACAAATGAAAGAGCTTTCCAATAATTCTACTGCTGAGCAAATAAAAATCCAATTACACGTTGCAAGTGATGCAACTAACAAAGCGTGTCATTCTAGACTGATGGATGTAACAAACGCCGCAATAAAACAAAGAGGATTACCCGCCGATATATAGTTCGCCGATAAAAAGGAAAAACTGTTGTGCCTGTACCCTAGGCTCGCCCGCCCCTAGTATCGATCGGCCGCGTTATATAACCCTTCCCCGCGCGCCCCCACCGCGCCCCGACCAACACAAGATACCTTTCGCAGGCTATATCATTCATAAGTCAGGTTCCGCAGCCGGCGGTCCGCGTTCGCTCCTTCCCGAACCTCAACCCTCCACTGCGCACCAGGACCGCGCAAGTTGCCCAACACTGAGACTGAGACACATCTCAGTTGTTTTCCAACCCCTGAAGTGTTTGAACGCTTTGCATAACTTTCACCTGTGTTTTGTTGTGGACAATCGCGATAAATGTTCTAAGGTAAGCTTCTCACTGAATATATTTCATTACAGTTTGCAGTTTTTCAGTGATTTTCCCTGAATTGCTTTGTATATTTCGCATTACAGTTATGTTCGTTTCTCCATGTTTAATTTGTTGGCATGACTTCTTATGGGGCAATAATAAGGGTAATTAATCAGGTCAGGGTAGAATGCGGTGGTGGATAATTGTTGATTTAATCAGTTATTACTTTATGATTAAGCCGCAAATTGTTATTTATCACGGCAACCGACGGTATAATTAAACATCCTTATTTAAAACAACAACATTTCTGTCAGTGTCTTTGTCATGTACGTATGTCTCTGTATCGTTTCTGTCTAGCATGTTTATTATGTTGAAGAGTAAGTTATTCAGTTTCTATATAGTGTTTACTTACATGTTATGTTGGACATTGTGCATTTCTCGAATTCTTTCTTGTATTATTAAGCGCTGCATGACAAATATTTCTATCTTCGGAAGATATATTGCTCTAAAATTAATCTCATCTACAGTTATCTCACATACGATATTTGACATTGAGTAGTGGATTCACCGAAACTGTACAGTCAAATACTTTGCAAAAAATATTAATTTAATTCAACGACGGACAGAGAGAGGTGAAGAAGAAGAATGGGGAGGCCTTTGCCCTGCAGTGGAACAATACTGACTCATAATAATAATAAATAATAATAATTCAGCGACGCACGTACCGGTCTCATGAGACCGAAACAATAGATTTTACATTTGGGAAGACTATACCTACTTCTCCGTAAAGAAGTACCTATGATAATAATAATAAATGAGGTTTCTACTGCTTTACAAAATACCTAAAAAGCTACAGGTCACCTCTCACCTCCCTGTATAAGAAGAGTTATGCTATAGTTCACCTTGCCAGCCTAGGACTTATTATGCCGTCGGGAAAATCACTCAGGCATGCAGGTTTTCCCACGATAGTTTTCTATGCTGTTTATTAAATACGAACGATCGCTATTGATTTGCAGACCGAAGTACGTGGATTCAAACTAGAGACCTATGACTTGATATTCAAGGTCGTAACACTAGGCTATCATGGCTTCTTATTTAATGAACGATTAACTTGTTATTGTTGTATGGGAAGATGAAAACATTTCTTCAAATCCATGGATTATTAAGTTATAGAACAAATTACCTTGCTTAACCTTACTACAATACTATACTTTTTTCGACGAATCGCGTTTGATTAGTATGTTTAATAGCAATGCAACACAAGCAGGTAAGTTATAAAATTCGTTATTTATAGGGCAATTAATAACATTAACGAACCAGCGCGTCATTATTTTCAGAAGCAAAATAAAAAACTTGACTGTATTGTTTATGTTACATATTTGCATTTTAAATGAACTTTAAGTTGTTTGTCTAAATGTCTACCCATTTGACATGTTTACATACCTTATTTATATTATTTTACTTGCATACAAGCCCCCTCTTTTTCTAAATGGCTGTAGTGCCTATCACTACGACCATAATCGGTCAATTGTGATCAATTTCAAGTTTTATTCAAACATGAAAATAGAAATTATATTTTACTTTGTACTTTTGTATTTTAAATTCACTGGTCCTTACGTCCGCGCATACAAAATGTCCTCTTTCACCTTGGGACTTTTTATATTGATGATGAGGAGAAATTTGAAAGGTAGTTTCTTAATATTTATGAATACATTCTGTTGCTCAACTAGTACCTACGTACTCGTAGGTGCTAGTTGTTACCTTTATTATAAGAGGAACTTTATAGCAAATAGTTTTGTTAAATACCTATGATCGAGATTAGAAAAGATATAATTATTAGAATAATATACTTAATCTTAATCTGATAATAATGTTATTCTAATCTCAATCAAGTAGGTAAAAAGTCTATCAAAATACCAAAGGAGCCAAAAACTTTTTTTTTTTTAAATCTAATTAAAATATACTTACCTTAAGCTTATCTTAAAAGTCGTGTCGTATATGAATAAAGCTTTGAGCCTAGTTCAAAATTACTATAGCAGGATTAGTTGATACACATTTTATATCTACAGTTAATAATATAAATATCTCTTAGGGTACCTAAATAAAATATTAAGACGACCACACAACTTGTAATAAGGATTTATATTTTGAATGTTTTATTAGTTGAAACTATAGTAACTATGAATTTCTAAAACCTTACCTCATTTTCCATAATAAAATCTGCAACCGCAATAGGCGTACTTTGTGTGTACGCATTGTTGCTCAGCTATAGTTCATCTTTGTATAATGTCACTCATCTGTCATTAATGTCATGTTCATTGTCTTTGATTGAATTTGGCAAATCTAAATACTAATCCATGAACATCGTTAAAACTACAATCAATTCACACATTGTAAGAACACACACTGATCTATTAATTATATGATCTTTATGACATAACAATATTTCACAATTTTCCGGAGTTTTGGCCGAATGACTCCCACCACGATTACCGACAAACTGCCAATGACAAATGACATATCCTAAATCCTAATACTTCGTCCAACAAGTATGGTTTCCTTCTACCCACAACGGTTGGTTTTTAGTATTTTTATATAAGTATATTTATTAGGTTTAGGTTTATACACAAAGGAGGTTGTTAATGGTGTCGATATAACCCATACCATATTCCATAATATCCGAACTATCGTAAAAATATATTTTTTTTTTGTTCTTAGGATAGTCATAGGATACATTCTCGAAATCAAACCAGCAACAGGTTGCATTTCAGTAGAAATACATAGTATAGATACTTAAACTACTTGCAAGATTAAGTCCGCCTTTGTACTCTTTGTGCATAAAGAATTAAATAAATTTAAAAAAAAAAGATTAGGTAGGTCCTGATATTACAATTTTCAGTATTCATCTTGTAAACCATTTGATTATGTGCTGTCACCACAATCTTTCCGTTAATATGGTACAATGCTTCTTCTTACCTATTAGTATCGAGAATAATTATTTATCTATACAACCCAGTGGTTAGCCAGTTTCGTCGAAAACTACCATTGCGAAAGAAAAAGCTTCCCAATGTTAATTTGGCAGAACATTATTTTATTAACCGACTTGAGAAATTTCGAAAAGGAGGAGGTTACTGTGTTCGTCTGTAGGTATATTTCTTTTTTTACAATCGCGTTCGTTTTTCAAAAAGTCAAAACACGTTAATTCTTTTGTATTTCAATTCCAGCCAGTATTATTATATTGTAAGGCACAAAAACAACAATGTGACCTTTTCATGCGAGAAAAGCAAGTCATTAAAAGGGGTTAAAGGTTTCGTAACGCTAAATAATCCTGACTGTTGTTCAACCATTCAACTGGAAAATGTTAAGAAAGTTAAATTGAAATGACAAGTGAGTAAAAGTCGTTTCAAATAGGTACCTAGATACCCAGTTTCAGAATTGTTTTTTGTGATACCTACCTTGGTAATTGCCTTTCTTAGACTATCGGCGAAATAGGTGTTAAAATTTGTTTTTGTTTTCGAACGGTTGGTCGCAACTTTTGGTTTTCTTTTGTTATTCAACAGAGATGGTTTATTGAGAAAACTGGAAGCAGGAATGTTATGTTGATGTACTTACAATGTTATAGAAACGGAAGCCAAAAAAATGTGAACTGTGACGAACGTCAAGGCGGATTAATGGAAAATATTTCAAGAAACTTCGCCCTCTTTCGAAAGAAAAG
Organism: Subacronicta megacephala; assembly: GCA_958496365.1. NCBI lineage: Eukaryota > Metazoa > Arthropoda > Insecta > Lepidoptera > Noctuidae > Subacronicta > Subacronicta megacephala. The sequence goes on from OY292514.1 coordinate 3,484,414, forward strand.
AGAAAAGCTTGCAGGTTTCTTTATTAACTTTAATGGTATTTGTGTGCTTCAAATTCATTCATATTATTATGAAACTAAAACCTTTTCACAACGGTGAAAGTTAGCGGCCTAAACTGTAAGAATTCCAAGTACATTCATCTGGAATATTCCTTTGTTTAATCTTCATGAGTATTTGCGAATGTCGAAATATGAGACACACAACATACCATCACGACTGGATTCCCCCAAGGGTTAGGCAGAGTTGTACTAATGTACACCCATACTTCGCCGGTGTGTTTAGATCCCATGTAATAGGGGGCGAGCCTATTGACATTAAACAGGCACAAATCCAGACTCTGAGCTGCTACTGAGAATTTCATAAAAAAAAAATAACACTTTCTTCGACCTGGGGTTTGAACCCAAGACCTCTAGCGTAGCAGTCGCGATTAGTACCACTAGACTCATTATTCAGTCAGAATACGAGATACAAATGGTCATTATTGATCATAACTTTTGAATGCGTTGATTTAGAAATTTCATTTTTTACAGCTTCAGTTGACTATAAACCTGAGTAGTTATATATTTTTAATTTCAACTTTCATTCAGCTTTCCTGAGAAAATCTGAGAAAATGATCCTTTCCCTTTGGGATACGGGAACCCTAAAAACCGAGTCTTTTGAAATGAGAATTTAAAGAATATTAACTACGTCGTCGAAAAGCTGTTATAACTGTTGAAAAATAACGCGATTTGATTTTATTCAGGCAAGAATAGAGATAGAAAATATTCTTGAACATTATAAAAAATTTCACGTTCCTCCCTCGACTTTACAGGCAGTGTGATTATTTACTTCTTTCGGAAGTTAAAACAATGATACCTAAACCAGCAAGATCATAAAAAACTCGCTTTCTACGCGGTTTGCATAACTTAAAAAGATAAAAAAATACTCTCCAAAAGATGAGACGTAAAAAACAAAGGAAGAAATATTTGATGTTCATGAAAATCGTTTCATATTTAAATATGAAGACGGACCCTAACAATATAAGGAAAGAAAGGTGGTAATAATCAACACTGCTTTGGTCCTTTAATCCGTACTTTCGGAGTTTTACTCCGCGACTTAGTTTAATAAGTTCCTTTATTTTATTACAGGGTGGCAGGCTTGGGTCTGTCATATTTTTTACAGGGGTTTTGCCTAAGTTACTTCTATACTGTAGCTTATAACATTAGGTTATTTCATCAAAATTAATTACATTACCTTCGAATTACGCCTACCTATTTATTGTTTTCGATAGCTTCATTTGTTTTAATCTGTCATAAGTTAATATTGGTATAAAATCAGTATTGTAGATTAAAATAACACATTTTTTTAAAACCACTTAATAAAGAATAATCTATCTTTTTGTATTTTTTAGGCATTTTCCATGCAAAGATTATTAATTTATTTTAGTGAAGGAAAAATACGACCGCGGGCAGGATTCGAACCTGCGTCTTCTGGTTAAGTACACCAGACGCTATGACCGCTAAGCCACCGCGACTCCCACCCGCCTTGTCAAAATTTGGCTTCACATTTTTAATTTACGTCTTTGAGGCGACGTCCGTGGCATCTGTTGAAAATTTGCTTCTCAACCGACATGACATGCTTTACAGCAAGTACGATGTCGTACGATGCCACCTTACCTTGTAACTATCTTTTTGTAATTTTTAGGCATATTCCATGCAAAGATTATTAATTTATAATAAAAAAAATGCTATAAAAAAGTGAAATAGTGATAAAAAAGGCATTTTTTACTTATATTATTTCTTGGTATGTACCAACAATGAGGTTATTAAATTAAATCTTTTTATCCTGAAAGACTACAAGAAGCACAGTTATATAGTGAAAGGAAAACCACAAAGGATTTTTAGGAAAGCCACTAAACAGGGTACTGTTATAGGGCTTACTTCATAAAAAATACAAGAACATGTTTTATCTAATATTTAACGAAGATGAACATTGCTTAACAAGGCTTATTTTTATTAATATTATGTCGACTTATGAAGAACATAGATTGCTTCAAGCAGGTTGGGATGTGAAATATTAGAAAAAGCGGTAAAAGGAATGCACACTTATTTGAAAATGGAATATGGTTTCAGTGCCTAAAGAGAGAAAAAGGAAATTCCTAACAGCGTTTCTATGTTACGTTATGTTTTTAAGTGATATCAAGGGACAATTTTATTCGATCTTTATTTATCTACTGTCTCTTTATTCATATGAACTGGTGTGCTGAGGAAATAGGATTTTTAGTCACAAATTATCACACTAATAATATTGCAACTGCCCAGTGTCTATATTGTCTATAGATAGGAGATATTTAATGTATTTTTATGTTAATTGTTATAATCTTATGTTAAAAGTATGAATAACAAAAGAAGCTTAAATAACTCTATATCTATCCGTCTGTATATTTGAACGCGTAACGCGCAAGAATTACTACACTAAATTTGATGCGGTTTATATAGCTTTATGACTGGAGGTCGTGATACCTACTACGCCACGTAGAAGCCGAGTTTCGAAGTAAATCCTTCTAGAACGCGACAAAAATTCTTCCGGGCAACAGCTACGATAATATAAAAATATAATAATATAATTATGTTATTTATCATCATCATCAACCCATTACATTGTCCCACTGCTGGGCACGGGTCTCCTCTCAGTACGAGAGGGATAAGGCTATAGTCCGCCACGCTAGCCTACTGCGGGTTGGCAGACTTCACACGCCGTCAAGAAAATCTCTCAAGCATGCAGGTTTCCTCACGATGTTTTCCTTCACCGTTTAAGCGCGTGATAATTAATTATTAATACGCACATGACTTCGAAAAGTCAGAGGTGCGTGCCTTGGATTCGAACTCGAGACCTTTGACTTAGCAGTCCAATGGTCATATCACTAGGCTATAATAAGGCTAGGGAATAAAGAGACGGTAGATAAATAAAGATCGATTAAAACGGTCTCTTGATATCACTTAAAAACATAACGTAACATAGAAACGCTGTTAGGAATTTCCTTTTTCTCTCTTTAGGCACTGAAACCATATTCCATTTTCAAATAAGTGTGCATTCCTTTTACCGCTTTTTCTAATACTTCACATTCCAACCTGCTTGAAGCAATCTATGTTCTTCATAAGTCGACATAATATTAATAAAAATATGCCTTGTTAAGCAATGTTCATCTTCGTTAAATATTAGATAAAACATGTTCTTGTATTTTTTATGAAGGAAACCTTATAACAGCGGCTTTCCTAAAAATCCTTTGTGGTTTTCCATTCACCATATAACTGTGCTTCTTGTAGTCTTTCAGGATAAAAGATTTAATTTAATAACCTCATTGTTGGTACATACCAAGAAATAATATAAGTAGGTATATGTAAGAAAAGGAAGGTTTTCATCCATCTATGTAGGTATGTATAGTATATATGTATAATTTCAATCTTTTCTAGTTGAAATATATGTGACATTATGTGCCATTAAAGGACTTTTCTAAGGAATCCATTTCGTAGATACACAGAATTCGATATTGGAAATATCCGGAATCTTATTTGGGTTCCAGTGGCATAAAATATTGCTATTTTTTTAATAATTAAAGGCGCAGCAAACCACTTTATTAGAAAAGAAGCAGGGTTAGCTCAAATCCCAAATATCGTTGAAATCGAAATTAACTGAGTCGGCTTGAAACCGCGCTGCATATTTATAACAAATGAAATTACTGTCTCACTGACAGTTCAAATTCAAATATAGGTTCAGATAATATTAGCACATCTCATTTATTCATTCGCCTACATTGTCTAAGTTGATGACGTAATGAAAAGTACCGAAGGACCATAGGACGCAATACATCACGTGCTACATGAAATATTCATGACCGTTCACTTCATATCTCCTCGCCCGCCCGCACTTGGGTACCTACGCTGTCCTTAATAACATTCCCGGCGTTCCTTGGCGAGTACGCATACCTAGATAACGGTCTAGAACGTTCGCAGAATGTAATATTCATAACATTTATTCATAAAAAAATTATTAAAAATACAATATAGTATAGAGTCAGACATAAAGCAACTTGAAAAAAACATCAAAATTATTGTCAGCGGTGACTAACAAAATCACTTTTCGGCTTCTACGTGGCGTAGGTATCACGACCTCCAGTCATAAAGCTTTATAAACCGCATCCAATTTAGTGTAGTAATTCTTGCGCGTTACGCGTACAAATATACAGACGGATAGATATAGAGTTATTTAAGCTTCTATTGTTATTCATACTTTTAACATAAGATTATAACAATTAACATAATAATACATTAAATATCTCCTATCTATAGACTATATAGACACTGGGCAGTTGCAATATTATTAGTGTGATAATTTGTGACTAAAAATCCTATTTCCTCAGCACACCAGGTCCTATGAATAAAGAGACAGTAGATAAATAAAGATCGAATAAAACGAGTAACGAGTACGCATACCTAGATAACGGTCTAGAACGTTCGCAGAATGTAATATTCATAACATTTCTTCATAAAAAAATTATTAAAAATACAATATAGTATAGAGTCAGACATAAAGCAATTTGAAAAAAACATCAAAATTATTGTCAGCGGTGACTAACAAAATCACTTTTCTACAATGAAAATTAATATTGGGGTAAACTTGTACATGAAATAAAACCTTTCATGGCTTTAATAAAATCATAGACAATTCCTTTATTTTCGTCGACTACGTGGAGCGAGGTGAGGGAGAAAATTTTATTACCGGCCATAAAATAAGGGAAAGGTTTTTCCGTTTATAGGTACAAAATTATGGTTGGGCTCTTCACAGAATTAGGTAAGATATGTCATTGGAAAAGTAGAAGCATCTTTCTAATGAAATTAGAATGAAGTATTTCAAATGACGTAATATCGTCGTTTCAATGACATAAAATGTTTATTTTTCAACTGACTCGATTTATTATAGTTTGGGGTTTGGTGTCGCGATTCCGCCTCCCAGGACCAAGGTAGTACTTTCCCGATCGTGCCGACCCATTCATGGTAGACATGCCAGCGAGACAGTACTACTACAAACATACTTAATTAAATTCATGTCCATGGAGTGTCCATGGAGTTGCTTGCCGGATTCTTCTCCACAGGATCAACTTTTTGGAACCGTGCAACTTGAGTCAATAACGTTTCATAAACGCTTGTGAAAGCTTATTTGAAATAAAAATATTTGATTCGATTTGTTTTGAAATAAATTTATTCAAACTTAATTAAATTCTCTTGACTTTATTTGCTTTCATTATTACGAAGCCTCCGGCTCTCTTTTCTGACATTGACTGGTTATGAAAGGTTAAACTTTGTTATATTATTGTTGTAGAATAAAGAAAACATTATTGCAAATGGATTAAGCTATTTACCTCCAAACCTTGGAGACTTTATCGATATCTACCTTACGCTAAGTAAATAGATTGATAGTGATTAATTAATATCTTGCAATACTTTCTTTTATTTCCAACTATTGTCTAACTATGGTAGATTCAACAAATATTGTCTAATAACTGCTATTTGCCACATTGATCAAGGTAGGATAGGTAGGATAATGGTTGCAAGTGCGATGCTACGCTAGAGGCTTCGATTACCTGGTCGAGAAAACTTTTAATAGATTTTTCTTCGTAGTAGTAGATCGTGGGTTTGAACCCAGACAGGCGCTTTACTTTGTGTACATTATTTACATCACCACTGCTCCCAAACGATAAAGGAAAATATCGTAAGGAAACCGGCATGTCCTAAAATCAAACCTTCGAAAACATGTGACATCCACCAACCTGCATTGTGAACTCCTCTCCTCTCCCTCCTCCGCGCTAAATTATGCCTATGTGACGTTATTTTGGGAAATGAATAATTAAGACTTAAAGCGTTGGTTGGGCGCGAAATTCAATTTTTTCGTGGTTTTTCGCAAATTTTTCGACCGTAACACATTCTAGGTACATCGACAATAACTTATTCAAAATGAGCTTAGCCAACGCTTTAGCCTTAAATCGAAGTATATATTACTACATCCGTCGAGTCCACCTTTATGACAATACTAGCTTTCCGCCCACAGCTTCGCCCGCGTGGTTTCTCGGCTTTTCTACATTCAATTTTTTCCCGTGTTTGCATCATTTTTCATTTATGCTCCGCTCCTATTGGTTTTATTGTTTTGATATATAGCCTATAGCCTTCCTCGATAAATGGGCTATCCAACACTGAAAGAATTTTTCAAATCGGACCCGTAGTTCCTGAGATTAGCGCGTTAAAGTAAACAAACAAACTCTTCAGCTTTATAATATTAGTATAGATACCTAATTGATTTTCCATATCCGTCCTATAAAGAGACTCGTATTGTTCCCACTACCATAACATGGCGGCATGACGCACTGTGTAGGCTTGCCTTTTTATCGTGTGGAAATCCTCATGGAATTCCGCAGCTCGGGGAAGGCCATGGAGCGTGGTTGACTCGACCTATGGTGGGTGACCTACCGACCGACCAAGCGGGTGTTTCGCTTAACGACTTTTTACTAGTGCCGCAGGATCGAGACGTCATTCCTTCACAACGTGAACGTAGTTCAAACTCCAACAAATTAATTATTTAATTAAGAAGCGCTGTACTCTACTCTGCTCTTCATTGTCCTTTACAAATAGTCTTGTGTTTACATTTTAATTGTGTTTATTAACTATTTGTTGTGTTGATATCGCGATCGTTGTACGTTTGTATGTTTTAGCTTTTTTTTTCGCGTGGGTACAATTATAATAACATTTATCAGTAGACATACCGCTGATTTTAGGTTAGCCGTGAATACTTTTGACGTCCACATCCCCGAATCCGATATAACGAACGACATTCAGTACAGTTTTTGTAAAACTGCTCTGACATTCACGCATACAGCCCTTAGTGTGTTTTTGACTCCGTTGACGAATAAGCAAATTTTCAATAAATCCATAATTATATGCCTTATCTATATCATAATTGCTTAAAATTTACTCTGTTACTTGGTTACGTTGGCGCTGTCATCACTGCTGCAATTTAAATGACTTCTGTTATAAAGATAGATTGGACCTCGGAGAAGGACACATACCTACATATATGTACGTTTGATATATTACATATACCTCCATGTATGTGTAGTATATCAAATGGTTTGACGTTTATTGGTTTGTCTCATAATGAGGCGACACAGATTTTTTGTGTATAGTGACAATCCTTTTCGTCCTTTGGTATCAATACTTTATTACTTTCCCACCAGCTTTACATATTCCTTTTCATATTTTCCAGAAGTCCCGTTGGTTACAATGGGCCTAACATGGCTGCTTTTGGCGGCGTGCGCGCTGACATGCGCGAGCGCTGACCGCGGCGGCTCTTCACTGCGCGGCGCGCTGGAAGCGCTGCAGAGGCGACAAAGAGGACGCATGCACGGACCGATCCTACCACAACCGGACTATGATGCGCTCTACGAGTTTGTGCCCCCACAAGGTTACCCAGGTAATAATCGTCATAATGGCGAAAACCTTCTCTTATTTACGCTTCCTTCTCCTACTCTTCGACAAACGAATAATACTATTAACTTATATCAATATGATTCATTATCTCTATCGAAATCGTTTGAATGAATTTATGTTTACTTCAGAACCGGATTATGCTGTTGATGTGGAAGACATTGAAGACCCGCCAACTCCAAAATACATCGTTAAATTACTAGATGACAATGAGAGGCCACCTGAAGCCTACGAATACAAATTAATCAAGAAGAAGAATATGGCGAACTCTGCTGCCAAGAAAGAATCAGCTTTTCGCGAAAGGAGTCACCATTCTGATAATGATAGGCTACGTGAATTGTTCATGGATAAAAATGAAGGTGAAGACAAGAAGGGGCCCGAAGATGCGCCAGATAATGATGCGGAGTACGCATTGCTTCTAGGACAACTTTGGTCAAAGTATAAATACAATAAGGAACATGCCAACAATGTCGAGTCTGCCCCTCAAGGCGTAGTAAAACTCTATAAAGAAAAAATCGTAAAGAAACGATACCCGAATAATTGGGGCCCTATTGCGTTTAAGAGGAAACGAAGTTCTGACTCAGATGCGGATAGGCCTATATTGTATGATTATGAAGGCAGAAAAAATGGCGCCGGTCCAGTGGATCCTAATTACAATGCATATGATGTTTCCGATGATGATAAAGATGATCTTCGAGAAGAATACGCCATCGCTTTTCAGCCACTAGATGACGACAGCTTGTCTGATTTAGCGGATGAGGATCAATATACATACGATGGAGTTGAAAAACGCTTTCCAGTTACAAAACGCAGTGGTGGCTCGTATAATCTCAATACTCAAAAGAAAAGGTTTGCCCCGAATCAAAACAGACGAGAAACTGCAAAATCATTCCGAAGCAGTGCAGGGACTGATCCAAAGCTAATAAAAGACCTATCCAAAATCTTTGGCGATTCAGAGATTGAAATAATAAAAAATCCGGTAAAACGAAATACTGATCATGAAGAACACGAGCATGAAGTAAAGCCTCCTATGCTAACACCAGCCCATAATTTAACTCATGAACATAACAATTCTGCAGTACTTGAAGATGACAGCCATGAACATCATGGACATAATATCCACCATCCAGGCATTTCAGGCAAGGAAGTAGAACACGAACATTCCCACGACCACAGTTCGGTGCACGATCATGCCCATGCACATAACCATGACCATTCGCTAGATGACAATCAGAGCGAAAAAGATAAACCAATTAACATAAAAAAGAAATCTATAGATTGGTCTGACTATTTCGGAATCGATAAGCGCAACAACAAACCAGTTTCATTCGTGAATAGTGCGGCCCAGGATAAACTGCGAAAGCAATACTTCGACACTTTTAACAAGGAAGTTATTTATCCCTTGAATTCATTTCGAAAACATAGCAATGTAAAGAGGAACTATGTTGAAGCAAAACCTAATGAAGAAACGGAAATTCAAATAGATAGAGCTCATCTTGCAGTGCAGAATGAAGACAAGAGAAGTACAGCTACTGACAATGATTCTAAACTCGATAATATCGACAAGAAACTTAGAAGCATGGAAGGACTGATTGTAGACGAGGCGTTACATTATTCCAATGTAGGAGAACAGCTTGATTCTAAAGAGGAACAAGAAATGAAAGAAAAGCTCTTGTCTCGCTTAGCAGCAGCTTATAGTTTGGAAAAAATGAGAAAAGCATTAAAAGAGTTTAAGCAGAGTCTACAAATCCAAAAAACTAAATCAAATGCCTCACCATCCCCGATGCCCACTGATGAGTCCAAAGCTAAGCGAGTAGCCGTAAAGAAAGAGAAAGTCGAACTTATGAACAACGATATCCCCGGATTTGAAAAGGGAGATGAAAGAATCAATGACTTCGAAGATGAGCAAGGCGCTGGTCACTACTTAAACGGAAAAACTGAAGAGCAGTTCTCTGAAGGATATATGGGTGGTAGCGGTCGACATCGTTCTCCCGTAATGGCTACAGGTAACTTAATTATTTAGCTTTGTAATTATCAATGAATTACTACAATAGGAATTAACTGATATTTACCTCATTGCATTTTGTAGTGGGTGCGTCCGGGGCATGCCCTGTTCTTGCAAAGATCGTGCAGCGGTGCCGAGGAGTAGACTTGTTAGCTGGCGACCGCGGACAACTGTTCCTACCACTTTGCAGCTTGCATCAGATCTGCTACCTTTGCGTAAGATCTTTTCCAAAACATCATAATTAATATTTAGATTTTGTATGATTAAAATATTGTTTTTTTTTTATACAGGGAGAGGCCCCACCTACGACCTGCGATTTGGTATTCCTTTCTGAAGCCGATACGACTTGCGAAGGGGATATGAGTTGCCAACGAGCTGCTCGCTCCGCACTCATGGCTCTTCGGGAACTACACGACAACTTAGCTGATGAGCTCGATGGTGAATGTGAAGCCAGTCCCTGTCTGCCTGCCACACTTAAGCTCAACCTAGGTTGGCAGCGAGCCTTCCAGCGGTAAACACCCAATACCAAGATACGAGCATTATTCAAGGCGAGAATCACTCTAGCCAGGTCACATTTAATGGACTAAGGCTTTCTCTTCATGTCTCTCTGCGAACTGTACTCGCGATCTGATGATGTAAAATCTACTTTTTTTTAACTCGTCACCTAAAATATCATTTCACTATTAGTATTTATCTAGTTTAAACTTTGTTATTGTATTCGTACGAGTCTAACCAGCCATAGACCCGTAGGAATATAGAGTTAGGGTTCACACAAAGTTGATCTCAATAGTTACGTCAGCTAGCTGTTATTAATGCGACAATTCTACGCTTTCATTGTTAAATGTAATTTGAAATTATTATTATTATATTATATTGAACGTTGTATGGACTTTTGCTAGATATGTTTTTGCGATTGTATCTCAGTGTTGAAATCGGGGCAGGATTAGATGTAAGATTTTTGGAAAATCGATGTGTTTCTGGATATATTGAGATGGTAACTTTATTGTTGTTAAGTATTAACTTACATATATTTGTATTTAAGTGTGTCCACGTAAGTATTGGAACTAATCAGAATATTAAATGTATGTATAACAAAATGTAATTCCAAAATATGAGACTATTATAATGGAAATATATTCCAATGTATTGAGAAATATCATATGGGTACATTTTACATAGACGTGTACCCATTTATTTATATCTATACTATATTTTCTATTCGTTTAATTAATATAATATTAAAGGATAAAGAAACTGGAAGAGTCAAAAACAGTATTGCTTTGTCATAATGCCCCACAGTCGCACAACCAGGCCTGACAGTGAGCGCTGATTGCATTCGTCTAGCGCTAACGCGACACTTTAGACTATACTAGGACAATAAAACATTTCGTTTACACGAGTGACGTCGACTGCGGTCTGACGTCACCAAGTGTCTTTAAAAGAGTGAATATTGCACTCGCCCTCTAAGTCTTCCGATCAAAATTTTGCTTCAAATTTGTCCTTTGTACCAGAACCTGGCCGCGTTGTTTACAAAGTCCATAATATGCGAAATTTACAATGTTTTATCTCGACATTTACAATAAAATGTTAGTTGGAGCGATGGAGATTAGATAGAATATTATGAATGTAATTAAAAAAAAATTACTGTACGGTATTGTGCCGGTCATTTTAACGACTTGAATGTTATCACTTTATTCAAGTAATTTCTAACACCCGAATATAAATGGTTTTCAATAAAACGTGTTTCAATCATACCTTAATTTTTTTTCACCCTGCTAATAAATAGCTTTGTTTATGGTTAAGATACCATCTTCCATAAGCATGAAAGAAAGAACAGTGACATCAAATATTAACAAAATGAAGAATATGACTAAATGTACGACGCTTATTTCATTATTTTTATTTACTTATATAACTTTTACACCAACTGTGAAAAAAAATAAACTATTGCAATATTACATTATAAATGACACACACAGCTAATGTGAAAATAACGACACACACGTAGGAATGTATCTACTTATAATTAATATGTAATTAATGTAGCTCTCTGAGTATAACATATCGATGCCCATTCGTCGATAATAGTGCTGATTTATCTTTTATTGATAACTCGATAACAGCGAGTAAAAATTGACGATAACACAGTTTGTCCACGTATTGGCAACAAATAACATCGATCTGTTGAGATTGAAGAAAAAAGTGAAGAGTTTTACGCGTTTGACGAAAGTATTAGCGATGGGAGATACGGATCATGCTAAAGAAGAAGTAAAAGGGATTGATAATCCTGGCGTGATTGGAGGTAATTAAGTTAATTATCGTGTTTTTGTGTATTGAAAAGATAAGTAGTCTATTATAGATTACATTAATGTTTGTACATAAATCGCTTGTTGAGGCAAGGTAAAACAAACCAAGGAGCGAGTTCTAGAAAGTAAAATTTTGAGAATGAACTGCTAACTGCATTATTATGTATAGGTTCTGTTAGACCTTAGTACTTCTCCGAATGATTCTATGAAGACACGATGGACATCACAGTTTAGGCATAGGTGGGTGATATTGATTAAGTATATATTAGGTCTTTACCTATGAAATTGCCGTTTTGTATGAAAAAATTTAAACGAATTTTTTTCATGTATTTTTTATTTGTATTAATCGAAGTAATCACCCATGCAATCAATGCATCTTTGCCAACGCAGTGGCAGTTTATTGATGCCCTTCTTTAAGAAATCAGCTGGACGGGAGGCAACAAATTCTTCAAAGGCATTTTGTACTGCCTCTCGGGTATTGAATTTTTTTCCCGCCAAAAAGTTATCCAAATTCTGGAAAAAGTAGTAGTCTGTAGGCGCAAGGTCTGGTGAGTAGGGCGGATGATGGAGAACTTCCAACCCCAGTTCTTGCAACTTGGAGACCGTCTGCTGTGCAGTATGAGGTCGCGCGTTATCGTGCAGGAGCAGCGGAGACGAGCGATTGACCAATGCTGGTTGGAGATGTGCCAGCTTCTCCATCATTGTGTTCAGTTCTTCACAGTACACATCTGCAGAAATGCTCACCCCGTTTGGTAAGAAGCTGTGATGAATCACACCGGCGCTAGACCACCAAACAGTGACCATTACTTTTCTAGGGGTAAGTTTTCGTTTAGGGCATTGTTTAGGTGCTGAACCAGGATCCAACCAACTTGCTGAGCGCTTGCGGTTATCAAACAGAATCCATTTTTCATCGCAGGTAACAATGCGGTTCAAAATTCCTTCATTTGTGTGTCTGTTGAGCAGTGCAAGGCACGTTTTGACGCGTACTTCGCGCTGGCGATCATTGAGTTCGTGAGGCACCCATTTGTCAATCTTTTTTACCTTGCCAATTTGACGCAAATGGACCAATATTGTTTTGACGCCAACGTCGAAAGCTGCTGCTAATTCAGCCGTCGATTGTGTATAGCTTCCACAATCGCCTTTAATTCGTCATTGTCGACCAAAGTCTTCGGACGACCGCGAGGTTCATTTTTCAGGTCGAAATTCCCAGAACGGAAGCGAGCAAACCAATAACAGGTGGTGCGTTGGTTTGTAGTGTTAGCTCCGTAAACGTCGTTGATGTTGCGTGCCGCTTGTGCCGCGTTGCTGCCACGACGGTACTCATATTCCATAATTACTCGAATTTTTAACGTATCCATGATGACGAAAAAGATTGAAATGCGATGAAAATGTAACACTAATCAATAAACAAATGACTACTTTAGGAAAAAGAATTCCATGTTTTTAAAATTAATTTGAAATTAGAATTCTTAGCCAAACAAAAATTATTTTGATTTGAAATGGCCAGTACTGCAGAACGGCAATTTCATAGGTAAAGACCTATTATTATGCACACGCATGAATGATTCAATGGCGATATTCTTTTTTGCAGATGATGGGACAAATGAGAGTGCAGATTTAGTAATAAGTGTCCAGCCTACACATGGTAAGGACGCCTATAACTCCGACATCTAAAATACCTACACACAACACCGAAAACGTCAATAAGACCGACGCCCATAACACCGACGACGTCAATAAGCCTGACGCCTATAACAACCACGACGTCAATAAGACCGACGCCCATAACAACCACGACGTCAATAAGACCGACGCCCATAACACCGACGACGTCAATAAGACTGACGCCCATAACAACCACGACGTCAATAAGACCGACGCCCATAACACCGACGACGTCAATAAGACTGACGCCCATAACAACCACGACGTCATTAAGACCGACGCCCATAACACCAACGGCGTCAATAAGACCGACGCCCATAACAACCAAGACGTCAATAAGACCGACGCACATTACACCAACGACGTCAATAAGACCGACGCCCATAACACTAACGACGTCAATAAGACCGACGCGGCAACGCCCATAACACCGACGACGTCAATTAGACTGACGCCCATAAGACCGACGACCATAACACCGATGACGTCAGTAAGACCGACGGCGAGTAACTATATTTAGTTTTGCCTCATTGGTGATTGATTCAAAACCAATTCTAATATAGTATAAGTATTTGGCAACCCTTCATTGTGATGGTAGCGAACCCGGGCACAAATCCAGACCCCGAGCTGCTCCTGAGAATTTAATTAATTACAAGATGAAAAAGGTTAATTTCATCTTAACGATATTGTTTAGGTAATGCTCGCGCAGCCCTGCCTGTTTCCACTCTTGATTGGCGCTCCAACCCTCGAGGCCAGTTTATTCCAGTTCATGGACTGGACTTTCTTATCGGAGTCTCAAGCCTTTTGATACAACAAACCGTGGAATTAAATGATCGTAAGTATTGTTTTTAATCTCAATTATGCGGCTCGATAACGAAAGGTAAAGGACCTACTCGATATATTATATGTAGAATATATGAAGAAAGATAATAATAATTTACCCACTTGTAGTTCTTCTATACGCAAGCCTATTGGATGGGATTAGCTCGTGAAATAAAAATAAAAAAACAACAACAAACAATTAGGTCAGTAGATAAGTATATAAAGTTTTTAGATTTTCTGAGATTTAATTAGCCAATTCCATGGCCAAGCTACGGAGGTATTGTGGATATTCTCGAACTTCTCTTCCCATTTTGACGACAAAAAGAACCAAGTTATAAAACGTTACATCTAGAATAACTCTTTATCAATAATCATCTTGTACAAATTGAACGAAAAAACTAAGTCACTAAAAATCTTTTCTAAATAAGGCTGTAATAATTTATCACAAAGAAATAAGATTATTGCAACCAATTCAAAACAAATGACTCACAATTAAGTAGACACGTCATGCATGCTATTGTTTTTTGCAAATGACCGAATGAATTAATATAATTTATTTATATTCTATAGAAGGATCTATGCTAAAACCATGAGATACTATAGTTATTCTCTATAACGACCATTATTTTTATCTGGTAGAGAATTTCATTTACAATGATAAAACTGAAATCTTATTAAATAATCTATTTACAAAATAAATTGTTACCCGGTATAGTATATTTCCGAAAATACACTACAAAATAATTATGTGAACTTCAATTGGCAAAAATTTTATTATAACTTTTAGTGACGTCCAAAATCGAGTCGGAAAATCGATACATAGTCCGAGTCCCGAATGGTGAAGCACTGTATATCGCGAGCGAGACATCGAGTTCTACCCAGAGATGCCTGTGTGGGACGGGACGGGCTTTCACCATGCACCTCCACGACAACACCAGGCAAGAAGCCATGGTCCTCAGGAGACGGCTTGCTGCAGCATCGTGTTGCTTCCCTTGTAGATTACAGGTATGATCATACTAAAATTTTTCCATATTAACTTTCTTATAAGAAAGATTTATATACTTCTAAGATCGTCCTTCTAAAATGTTTCGGTGACGTCTGACATCGCACCTACTACAGGAAACTTATGTAGACAGCTAATGTTTTTTTAAACTGGGTTGTTATGGTCCATAACTAGGAGAGGACTTATAATGTCTAGTGAAAGATGCCTCATGCCGCCTATAAAGTGCACAAATCGGACAAATGGTACAACCTGAAACTTAGTTAAGGAATCCAAGGTATTAGAATCAATTTCAATACAACATAGGTTCCTATGAGGTAAAGTTTAAGTGTTGAATAAAGCACGCCCAATTCCTCCCTTAGTCGCCTTCTTTCGCCTTAATCAGCAACTCCTCCAGTGTTGCAGGAGTCTATATACTATTAGGTGGCTCGTCAGCTCCTTCGCCGATATCTAAACATAAAAAAACGAACAACGGATTCACAATTTCTCCACCACAAACTATCCACTGAAAATTCGTGGATTTGAAATGTTACCCTGCTTCTAAATGTTACTTGATGTGCATCGTTTTAAGACAGAATTTTAATCATCGTGAGGGCATCAATGGCTTTCTTTGCTTCCACGTTCGGTTTTGGTAGTTATAATGTTCCTTATTTATACTTCCTCAGGAGATGAAAGTGATAACTCCGCCTGGTGACTACGTGGGTCGCGTGCAGCAGCAATGTACCTGGATGGTACCTTTCTTCCTGGTGCGGGACGCCAACGAACAGGTGTTGTTCGTAATCGAGGGACCCGCCGCCTTGAAGAGAAGCGCGTTACTACTCTCTGAGTTTAAAGTAAGTACTCTCCAGTATAACAAATAATCTTCTACTGCCTTATCGAGCTAAGAGTCATAAGCGCAGTTCATGGCGGTGAGCTCATGAATACCATTCCCAGTTCAAGTAAACTGTTTTAAGTGACTGTTATGTTAGTTAGGACAGCAAGAAACAGAATAGTAGCAGGTTAGAGGATGCCTTTGCCTAAATAGAGCCAGCAAATCAAAAGATAACGTAGACGAAAATTCGGTTAATGACTATGAGATGACTTGAAACATACTCTCTGGCTAGCCTTTAGGGGGTATTTTAGGGGTACAGGCGTGACGGTATATTATGATAAGAGAGAAAACTGAAATACCAGTAAAGTTAAGTACCCAATACCCGTTCCTGACTGGGCTACAGCTTCTGCGCAAGCGCATTCTTGTTTACATTTGTCAACCTCTTGGCCGGCCCGTTTTAAGGGTTCTATACACCAAAAAGGTTTGGAACCCTTTTCTCAGAAAAACTACAAAATATCAAGTTTAAATAAATAGCTAATAAGTACGTATGGTGACGCAAAGCTGTAAAAAAAATGAAGCCTCTAAGTCAACTCGGAAAAGAAAACGCCCATTTTGTCTCACGGTTCGTTACTTCATAGCTAAGGAAAATTCAGTATGGTAATGATATTGATGAGAGTAGGTATCAGGTTTATTAGGGAAACCGACGTGTGAGTCAGACTTGAACTAGCCGGTTTTTTTTAGTTTTTCCTTACAGTAGCATTTTCTCCTCATAACACAAATTTTCACATTACACAATCACTAAGACCCGAAATAGCTATTTATAGTTTATCCAAAAAGCTCCTTAGTTATCTTATCATGCTTCTTCTGTAGATAATGACGGGCGACTCTCTACGTGAAGTGGGCAAGATTGCCCACGGTTGGGTCAGAGACTTAAACAGTTTCGTCACTACACTCCAGGCACCCAGCGCTGCTGTGCAGCCGAAACACAAAGCTCTACTGTTAGCTGCCGCCTTCCTTCTGGTAAGAGAATAAATTATTATAATCGTTTATAAGTAATTGGGTTTTTCTATGAAATGAAAGCAGCAGCTCAGACTTAGGAATCCTGAATATACTGGCGAACTGGGAGTGTAGGTTTGGACCTTGTATGTGATGATCACCTCTGCCTAACCATTCGGAATACAGGCTTGATTGTGTAGATGGTATATTACCAACCTCAGCAATATCGTCATTGTCCTAGACATTTCCCATATTGGGCTTAGCTTCCAGTCCAACCCATATCTTAATATATCAGTTTACACGAAATGAATGCCATCTAATTATCTGCCACGGTAGCCCAATTATTGGGTAACCCCAATAGGACTTGAGACTTTTATATCTAAAAGATTTTAAACCATTGTCTTAACTAATCTTAATACCAAACAGACGACTGTATGCACTCCCAGCACAAAAGGATTGCGATAAGTTAAAATTGGACACGCATCCTCAAACTGCAGACCTTTGCAATCACAGCTTGACCTGGAAAATAAATTGTCTGATTTAGCTGAGATACTATCACGTGTAATATTTCTATATTCCGTAATACCATCTTAGTATTTAACCGGTTCATATTTTCTGTCTATATGGATTGTCCAAAGGTTCCGAGGGATGCAATTCCTCAACTGAACTTCAAAGATCTTTTTCAGCGAGTTGTAATGCTGCCTGCTTTAATGATAAAAAAATAACTTTTCTAATATCACTGTTATATTGTTTCAGGAGTACACCTATTTTGAAAGATCGAAAACGAGTTGCGGCAGATGTAATTGTTTTTAAACATTATGAAGGTAGATTATATGTATGATCCTTAATTATAGAGTTAATGGAAAATAAGAAATTTATATTATTATTTTGTATTATACAATAAATGGTTGTAACTTTTCATGTAACTAGTTCATTTATTTTATTCTTAGCGTTAAATTTATAATTTTAACAGCAATTTAAAACATTGCAATTTCACTGTATTTTGGCAAAGATACAACAGAAACAGTGATTAAATGTGTCTCAGTGTCAGTGTCTCCAAAATAATTAACCTCCTTCCTACTTGATTTTATTATCTGTCTTCATATCTGTCATTATAGTGTTTTGACATTTTGTCACGAATAATAAACAGCCTTATTTATTTCATTATTTATTTATACATATTATTTTATCATAAACATAGTGATCTGATGCGTCTAACATGCCATGCCACCCGCCAAGGACGAATGCCAAAAAGAGCTGGCCGTACGCGGAATATTATATTGGTGAACGAGATGAAGAAAACAGGAAGAATGGGATTGGTACCAATCACTGGTCGGGGGCCGAGGTTACTATTTCATCATAAAACAAACCGTACCATAGCTTTAAAACATAGGTTCTCAAACATACCTCGCCCAGAGCCCACTTTAAAAATTGTATTTCCTTACATATGCTGTTGCTATACTGCCACGCTCCATTGAAAGCCTCCAGAGACGACAAGGAGCCGTTGTCATCCAATTGGAAAAAGCTTAAGTTACAAATAACTGAAATTATTAATATAAAGTATGACAGCACGTGAAGCAATGATAGGACCTTTGACTATACACTTGATATAATCAAAGGATAGGCTAGTGATGGTGATATCAGACTTTCCGGTTACCGGTAACATGTCGTCCATTTGCTTACAGTCGCTAGAATGGTACACAGGACGTATGCTTCGCGATACGATGCATGGGTACGGAGACTATCGCTGGCGCTACTTAGAACCAAACCACACAGCAATCTCTTACGAAGGAAGGTTTTACAACAATGAGATGCACGGATACGGGGTTGTGTCTTATCCCGATGGACGTGTTTTTACTGTTAGTACATGTGCCACGCATAGAGTAACGTTACATCGATTGTGAATAAGACAAACCATACTCGTAGGTATACACAAATACACATTTTCTTGGAAGTATGGATTGTACCTACAATTATTGTAATCACTACGGTCCTTTTTTGAGTAGATTCCTATAACCTTTAAAAAATAGATTTTTTTAAGAAGATAATAATTTTCCAATAACCTTTTCGGTCCATTGGAAGGGACGCCAGGAAATTCGTTGCGACTTAGTTGATAATTCTTTAAATCTGGTTCTCTTGGATCATTCGCATTTATTTAGTGCCTTTATAAACCATAACCGACAATAGGCGAACATAATCTGATTTGAAAAATGATTAGTAAGTATATAGGTAGAAAATCTTCTCTCTAGACTTGATCTAATATGAAACTCAACTTCAGTAATGAAAAATAATGGTGGTTTAAAATCTTCTTCAGCCAATGTGACATTGCCAAATTTTCTCAGGGTTTATTTCACAACAACATTCGCTGGGGTCCCGGCGTGGTGTCTCACGCATGCCTCCGAGAAGACGTGGGCCTTTGGTACGGCTACCAGCTCATAAGGCTGGCGTGGCGCCCTCCAGCACCTAGCGTAGCCATTGACTTCATGTCGGACCCAATTGGATGTAGCGTGATAACGCCACATCGAGTCCTGCTGACTACAGATAGAAAAGTTGTTAGTTAAGAACTGATTCTTACTACCTTTATCTAGCACAGTAATTACTCTTACAAACATAATTTCACTTATTCTACATTTCACTCCAAGAATGAAATTACGTTAAGACTTGGATCAGTATTAGACCCAATAACCAGTTTTTTATGGTAGGTATATAACGTTACATTTAGTCCTGATTTTTATTCAGGAATCCATCATAAATAAGTAGCAAGAAATATAGTTTGCACACTCATACAAGCCCCTCCAACTGATCAGAAAGTTATGTCAAATAACCAAAGCAGTCTTCTGAGAGACAATGTGGTTTTAGAAGGCAAACTTTTGCGTCAGTTTTCAGCAATACTTACTTCTGTAGATTGGTGCAGTGAATTCCGCAATAGAACTGCTGAAACAATACGGATCAGAACCACTAGCGGCTGCAGAAAAATGGACTAAGTTGTACCCGAAAAGCTGCACAGACACTAATAGCCAACTCTGCCACATTGAAATCTTCGATCGTGCTTACTACAACAATCAAATTAATACGCTCAATAAAATCGAAGCAGTACCGGAAAAGGTATTCAATTTCATATAAATTCGTATTGCTTATGTAATTTTGTATTCGATACCAAATTACACAGAAAAGATCGGCGAACCCACGGAAGAGATAAATAAGGTTGGAATGGCCATGTGGGCGGGGCAGGCGCGCCACAGTTATGATTAGACAATCATAACTCGACCGAATCATACATGCGCCGCGTTTAGTGTGCTTAGGACTATTTCAGAGAACAGAGCTCCGCTTTAAAATGCCGTGTTGTGTTATTCTTACGTGATAGACAAAAAGTCAGACCTCCAGTACATAGCGAGGAGGTATATCTTTCCATCTGTAAGTCAAAAATAGAATTTATTTGCACAATAATTGATAAAAACATAAAAATATACTGATCACTATGAAATTCCAAACATCATTCATATTATTGCAACAAGTTACAAATAAAATACATTGCCCGATATGTTCTCGTTTAATCAACGCGATGACCTAGTCCGCTTGCAATGTACTGCATGCATTGCGTTCTCTACACCTCAAACATGGCCGTTGTTCGTCGTTGGCCGGGGTTGGCCGTGAGTGGTGTACGGCGTACATCTATCGATATCGAGGTGACCGTGAAGTTAAATAAAAGCATCGATAGAATTCTCAACTATATTTACTTATTACTTATTATTTATTCTATTTTATTTCTTTTATTATAACTTATTTAGAGTAGGTATATTTTTAGTTAGATGTATTTTATTATACGAATGATTGAATGAATGAAGATAAAGCGGCATGTAGACCATTTTATTTTACTTAGATTTTAATACTGAATCGATACAATATAGTCTAGTCAAATCTAAGTCAAATACTATACCTACCTATTTTATATATATTTTAATATTTGATTCTATTCGACATATTATGCAATTATGTCATATTATGTTATGTTAGGTTTCCCCCAATTGCTTAATGATTACATTTTGTTCCAATGACTAATTCTTTTAAATTAATTAATATTAAATGAAAATAGTTCTTGATTTTTATGTTCCCCTTTTCCCCATTCAATATAAAAATACATAACAGACTGAGAATTTATCGATAAAAATATCGATAAATTCTCAGTCGGCTTTTCAAGCACTAGCGTATGCTTGTTGCGTGTGTGTGTCTAATGCCTACAGGAGCTTGGTGCTGGTGTGTGAACAAATTGCTGCCCACAGATTTATGTGTGTGTGATTTGATTGTGTGCGAAAAACTTGTAAAGATAATGTTGCGTATGTTTGAGAATTGAAATAGTGGGAGTAAAGCGGCGACACTGGTCTTAGTACAAAATAGCAGCGAGGGCCATTCCAATCTCATTTATCTCTTCCGTGGGCGAACCTCTAAAATTATTCTGCCATACTTTACTGATGGCGAAAATACTTAACTGTTTTCGAATACTACAGATTCTCTATAGGTACCTCTGCTTCTAGGCGACATTTCAAGGGAACCATTGTAAGACCTACAGCAATACAAATATAATACAAGCAGCAATTCACCTAATTATTTAATAAATAAAAACGTGTTAAAAACCACATCCAATTTCGTGCAAAAGTTCAAAAGATGTTATACAAACCTATAATATACACACAAAAGCAGTTGCACATATATACACATGCATACATATTAAAAAACATGCAATAAAACTACGCTGAAAAGGGTCCATAACGATAGGGTTAATCACATTAAAGTATTTTATAATATAAACAATAAAATAAGGACTGTTACAGTAGATGATAGATCATGGAAATTAAATACAAACTAGATTACCAAAGAATCCAATATATCTCAATTTGTTTATAATATATTCCACATTCATGGATTTCCTATCAGGATGACAGTCAAGCCAGTGCCGACAGTATCACTGAACAGATTTACTACGCATGGAACAATAACGAGATCATCATCCATATGATGAAGCACTGCTTCACACACGAAGAACAAAGGAACAGCACCGGTGTCAACTTGACAGAAATACTGTCTGGGCCCAGAAGCTCTTTTAAAACTGCTGGCAAACATGAATTGGATTGCAGGTATACATCATGTAAATGCTAAATTAATCTCATCAACGCTGTAGGCGGTGAAGATGGGGATCACATTAAGCCGTTTACCTCAGGCACCGAATTCAATTATTTTTATTTTTGATTTCCGCAAATTGTACGTGCAGTCACCATCAAATATATCAGAGCGAACTGTTCATAATTATTTGAGCGACTGGGAAATCAAACTATATCTCAATGAGATAAGAGACATGCCAGAATGACAGCGGGCTGACGTGTGTAGGTAGGTACGTAGTGTTTCATTCTAAAACATCCTTATTGTAGCCGAGATATGGTTTAATTTGTCTGGTTCAGATAATTATGAACAGACTGTTTGCTCCGAATATTTGATGGTGACTGTACAATTGTAGAAATTGCGACATCAACTTGATTGTTACTGAAATGCTGACAACACTTCTTCAGGACGGTATTAATGGCAAGTTACTTGGGTCACATCAATAATGTTGCGCAGCTGATCAATGAACATGACGTCATTCCTGACATCGCAGATGTCCAAGGAAACTCGGCTTTAATGTACGCAGCAGTAAGTATATTTTTTTTAGATATAACAGTCATAGTATCAACAAAAAAAACTGCGATAAATAATGACTTTATTATTATTATATGATTAGTGTGGGGATCAACCAGATATAATAAATTTTCTGGTTTCGGCCGGAGCAGAGGTAGACGCTTACAATGACGCTTGCTGTACACCACTAGGCATCGTTCTGTTAAGATACGCCTTAGAGAAGTGGGACATACCATACAATGGAATATTTCAAGCTCTCCTACCTCCACCCACACCACAAGGACCTCGTGAGTGGCTGTTTATTATCATTACCTCACTATGCTGAGGACAGCTAAATATTAGAAGAATACCGTTATTCTAAGGATAAACTGGTTGTCAGAGTTTCAGCCTTCTGATTCGTATTAATTGAGAACCAGGATCGACGGTTTAACTTTAGTCTCTGTGAGAGACCGCTTTTGTTTTATTAAGTATGGTTGATGGTTTAATGTGTGAAAATCACAGAACAGGTAAAATATCTGTTCTGTGGTGAAAATCCTCGCCCGGGTCAGGTGGCCGGGTGTGTCGGACTCCACTTGTTGTGGGTGACTTACTGACTAAAACACACAGGTCTTTCGCTTCAACACTTTTTGCTTGGGTTATTCCTGAAGTGAGGTTAAGTGGGTTACTATGTTCCTCCGCAATATAGTAACCCACTCTAAGCCTGCAAATCCACGGATTAACGTCTTCACCATATACGAGCGCATAGCTTTCCAGATTGTCTTTTGATTGTAATGATAATGTTATGGTAGATACTTATTAACTTTACTAAAACAATTTAATAATTGGAATAGTAATCATATCAATAGGTACTACTTCAATTGACCAACAAAATATTATGTTCAAAAGTAACAATATCGAAATTCACCATATATTCTAGCTCCACCGGACGAAAAGGTAACTGAATGGAATATGTCACGAGAGTCGGGAATACCAAACAGTAACGGTATCCAAAAGTCTCCTAGCAAGTTAAGTAATAAGCCCAAAAAGATGCCATCCCTGAGAGAATTACCGGCTAACAATAGCAGAAAGAAATCTGACGCAATTCCTAAACCTGAGGCGCCAAAACATACTGAAACAGATGAATCAGTTCCCGAAGAAAAGCGACTATACACTAACATTACTAATGAATATTTAATAAAGGTTGTTGATGCTTTGTCTTTGCCCAGTGGAATAACTACTATACCATATATTTTTGACGTACGTGATATGAACAAAGATGTTGTGATGAGTGAAGAGGAACAAAAAAAGGTTTCCGAAAAAAATCCAAAGAAAGTTGTATCCAAAGTTTTAAAAGATACAACGAAGCCTAGCAGAGACATGATGTGGCAGGATAAAGAAGACATATTAGATACCAAAGAACAAATGAAACAGGACAAGTAAGTACCTACATGATGATGAAATTTTGAATTATGTTAGGGAAGCCAGAATTATAGTAACTAGTGTAAACTGTGTTTACCATAGGTATAGAACCATACCATACCATCACGCCTGTATTCCCCGAAGGGTTAGGCAGAGGTATACTAATGTACACCCACATTTCGCCGGTATGTTTTAGGTCCCGTGTAATAGGGGGCGAGCCTTTTGCCATTAACCGGGCACAAATCCAGACTCCGAGCTGCTACTGGGAATTTCATAGAAAAACCCAATAACACTTTGCTCGACCTGGGGATCGAACCCCTAGAACCAACCTAGTGGTCCTAAGCGCGAATATATTCCATTCATAAAGAATAATTATTATATTCCATTTTTGCAATGATGATATCCATTTTGCAGGATGAGTCGCATAATGGCAACAATCCTACAACTGCTGTCGGAAGGTGCAGACCCACGTAACGTCCGTTGTCCCCAACCTCCGCTATTTATAGCATCTGTGTCTGGCTGTGCTGATCTTGTACGCCACTTAATAAACCATGGAGCAGATATCGATGAAGTTTACCTACAAGTAACAAAAAGCTCACTAAACGTCCCGAGTCCATAGGGAACATACATGCACACATCAATTGTTATGTATATAGATATATCTAATTACACACTCCAGGAGTCTGATAATTCAAATTGTATCTGATTATTTAAATTGTATTTGAATGGTCTTCCAATGACACTATTTAATATAACACAAGGACTGACACATTTGGTACACACAAGTTCTGTCAAAAACGAACGATTCTGAAGCGATTGAAAGATTTTGATTCAATTAAACAATTGTAACTTTCTCAGGCGTTCGGTTACACAACTTTAGACTTGGCAGTCAGTGGACCTTTCACCTTTGACAATTTGGAAGTAATCCGCTCACTCCTCGAGTGTGGAGCTAAAGCAGACCATAGACTACCGGTTCCTATACCACAAGTTGCTGCAGTTGACGCTCCAATGATAATAGAGGATAACGGGCCAACGTTACTGCACGCAGTAATGGCAAGAAAGGTAGACTTTGAACCAGAGGAAGAAGTAAGTACCTGTGGCGAATGTCACGAATCACATGGTCCCATGGTGACTATAGGGTGAGGGAAGACAAGGTCGGTTTGATATACCCTGCTATAAGTCAGACTCGTCGTGAGGATTTCCCGTGCTATACAGAAAATAGCTACCTAAAGTAGAACAGTGATTATGTTAAAACATGTAAAATATATAGAAGCAGTAACTGGCTCCTTGTTTGAAACATACCTATTGGTATTTATCACATCAATAAAGCACTGGAAATCTTTTGCGACAGATCTAAGAATTCTCAAGTTGATTCTTGTCGTAATATCTAATGATCTCATTACCTGACTAATTATAATTTATGAACTCGGGACAGAAAAAAGAGCTTGATTGCAGTCTCTGTATCTAATTAATGAAGCGAGACAATACTGTGTAACTAATGTTGTAACTTTATGGTGTAAGTTAACATTTCTTTTTAGATTCGTCGCCAAATCTTAGAACTGCTTCTCAAATATGGCTGCAATCCAATAACCCAATGGAAAGGTCGATCAGCAGTGGATGTAGCTATGGGCAAACAGCCACTGGACATATTTGATATCTTCATAAAAAGCCCAGGAACTGACCTCAACGCAGAAATCAATGATTCCAATCAATCTATTTTACTGAAAATGTTCTATTTGCCGTATTGCAAAACTATCCCTCTCGCGGAGAGGTTACAAACGGTAATATGATCAATAATAAAGTAATTTTTTAATGTTATTTCAGTTCACCTATTTATCTTGTAGTAAGGGTGCCTATTCTAATATTATTTTATATGCTAATATTATGATAAAACATAATAATTTAATTATTTTGTTTTCCACTTTCTTGAATACCTATTGTTGATTGCTTTCTTTTTTGGAAAAGAATAAATAATGAAAAAGGGATGCCACTCTAACACACTCTAACTCTCACACTAAAGCCTGAAGCTTTAAATATAAATGGCCCCATCTATTCACTGCCTACTGAAAAGACATGCTTAAATGTTAAATAGAGAAGATAGCTATTGATTAATTAATAATATACTTAATTCAAAAGTAAAGGAGACGAAAATTAAAGATCAAGAGCATAATTATATAGATCCTTTTATCGCACCTAATCATAATAGAAGAAACAGCCAATTGTAATAGAAACTTAGCTCTATAATTGAACATAAGCGACATTTTCAGCTGACAAATTTGCTACTGTATGGTGCAGACCCGTTAATCAAATGTCGGAATGGGCACGATGAATACGCAAACCTGTTCGTATATGTAAGGAAGGTTTTATCTGAGCTGCAAGCTACTCGCAAGCCCCCAGGTCCTTCAGGTGAATATTAGTTTCATTCACTGACGAGGCAATTGAGGTAAAATCATAATCCCCAAATTTGACCATTTTATTGTATCAGAATCATCATTGAATGAGTTCAGAATTGTTGATTTGGAACAGTTTTGTCTATAAATTCTTATGTCAATTAGCACAAATAAAATGACGATATTGACCATAGAATAGTAGACTTGGGACTCAGGTCAAGTCAATCCAACCGTAGACGTACAATTTTCAAAAACCAAAATAGAATAAATAATATGAATGCAAATAAAATAAAAAGTATGAATTACTAATATGCATCTTTATCCTAGATAAAGGTCATTTAAAAAAGACTAAAAGCGAAGTGAAACCGAAGAAATCTGATAAACCCAAGAAAGATGAAAATACGTCTCTAGGACCAGTAAAGTCAGTAGGTCAAGTTTCAAAGGTCCCTGGAAAATCAGGTGATGATGGCGACTACAAACAAGCATTAGATCTGGTGGTTGAATGTGCAAGACTATTGTACATCCGATGGCTGCAGGCGAATTTGATGAAGGAGCTGATCGATATAGTAAAAAAGTATGTTATTCTTGATATCTCAATTGATACCCATTAGCCAACGAATCAGTTGCAATGGAAAAACGAATACAGCGGCACTATAAATGTATTAGTGAATATTTTTTTGATCCGAATATCATTTTGAGCCTAGGAGCCTGGAAGGTTTTAAAGTGTTGTATGAGCACTTCAACAGTAGGTACAATGTTTATTATACCTTTTTTTCAAACGACACTATGATAAAAACGTGCCCAATTATTTGCTAAATTTTTGAATATCGTTATTTTCACTCGATAATACTATTAAGATGGTCAAAGTTTTAACAGTTCCTTACAGACTTGCTCGATTTTATCGATAGTTATCGATATAAAATCGAGCAAGTCTGTATCGCAAAATATCAAAAGTCAAGTCAAGCAAATTTCTAGCCAACTTTACAAGCCCTTCCTTATATCGAGGTCTACATTTAAGTCCCTTTCCTTCTCCTTTTTTCCTTTCTCAATATTATTACTACCAATAGACAGCTGCTTAGTTGTTTTCGGCACATTGTTTAGTCAATGATATGGGAACATAGCCTGTCTATGGACGGCGGTTGCGAGTGCGACTAACCATCAGGTGGTCGGTTTGTTCGTCTGTCTCAGTCAATTGTAAGATACAAAAAAAAATATATTTTATACATACATACATACATAGTGTCACGCCTGTCTCCCATGGGGGTAGGCAGAGACTATAGATTTGCACTTTCTACGATCCTGGCACACTACTTTCGCTTCATCTACATTCATTAATCTCTTCATGCATGACCGTCGGTTTACGGTGCTCGGAACCTCGCCTTTATTAAGAACATCCGCAATTTTCTTGCGGTACGTTCGCCAAGGTCTTCCCCTTCCAACTCGTCCATCCATACTCACCATATATGCTTGTTTCGTCAATCTCCGTTCATCCATTCTCTCTACATGACCAAACCATCTTAACATACCTTTCTCAATCCTTGTTACTACATCTTCTTTAGCTCCACAACGCTCCCTTATCAGACTGTTTCTCACTCTATCTTTTAGCGTAACACCACACATACTTCTCAAAGCTCTCATCTCTACAGCATTTATTCTGCTTTCATGTTTCTTCTGCCATACCCAACTTTCATTACTATACATTAGTGTCGGCGCCAACACTCCCCCAATCACAGCCAGCCGTCTCTTTTCGGACACTTTCCGACTATTCATGAAGGTGTGTATATATATTTGTATAGGTATAAACATCGATCATGGAACATGATACTGAAAGAACATAAGAATAAGAAAGCTGCGGGCCTTTGGTTGACGGCAGTCCGCTGTTTGGAAATTTGGCATGTCCTCAAAACGACAAAGAAAGCAAAATATAATAACGATAAAATCTTGAAATATGTGCTTTGTATAATTCATTTTTATTATAAGACGGCTAGAAAATCCTTACGAAGTCCTGCTATGACGTTTCAAGAAAAAACATTGATAGAATTTGAAGTAGATGGTTTCATTCATGAACATAAATTGGCCACGGCATCAACTCCGGATATGGTACCAGCTATAAGGCCTTATGTTACACCCGAATTGACAGTTAAAGAGGTAATCTTTTTATTTTAACTATTTTGGTAGAAATTGAGAGGATAATGCACGGGTCCGCAATTTTAAACTTTTCACTAAGTACTAAGTTCAGTAATTTTGAGGACTATGATTAGTACGTAAGAACCTTCGAGCAACACGGTAGGGAGTAGCCGTAGCGATATATTACCGACCAAATAGTTCTGCGATTTTTGCGGGGGGAAATGTGCACACAAGCGCAGGTCCGAATTACTACATACAAAACTAAAACTGTAATGACGACACTAACACATACAAAATTAAACAATACCAACAAGCCTTGCACAGCGCTGAAAAAACAAATAACCGTCTAAACAGACGAAAAAACATGCAGCGCTAACCCGCTTTTTAAGTTAAGGCTCTCTCTAATAAGAAAGGTTGAAAGCGCCGTAAAGTTCATGGCGCTTACGCGTTTGGTTCAACGTTAAAGGTGCCCCTAAATTGTTCATCGGCAAGAATTCGGATTTATCGCTCGACCGATCCGTATTTTGTACGGGCGATCGGACTCGAAGTTGGTACACAAATCTGATAATAATTTAAAATAGAATACACGAATTTGGTGTCTAAATGTAATTAAATACAAAAATATGGTAAAGATTTATTTACATAACATACCATCACGCCTGTAGTGGGTTAGGCAGAGGTGTACTAAATGTACACCCACAGTTCGCCGGTATGTTTGGGTCCCATGTAATAGGGGGCGAGCCTATTGCCATTCACCGGGCACAAATCCAGACTCCGAGCTGCTAATGAGAATTTCATAGAAAAACTCAATAACACTTTGCTCGACCTGGGGATCGAACCCAAGACCTCTAGCGTAGCAGTCGCGATTGGGACCACTAGACCAACGAGGCAGGCATTTATTTACATGTGAAATCTAATACTATCTTTTAGTTGATTTGATGTTCCAGACCTCTTTTTGCAGCAGAAAACCGAACAATTTGGCATTTTGAGGACCGCTGTGTTTACTCGCGAGGCTGGACTTGGTTTAGTTAATAATCCGAGCGGCAACTAGTTTTATTAAATGCGTATGCTCATTTTACTTTGGCAGAGGGGAGGGTGAATCTTCAGAAAATATTATTTTTGAGTACATTTTGTGGATTCTTTAAAACCTGCGTGCATCGCTCATATTGTTTAACAGTATTAAGAGGCATGTTCAGATAACAAGTTCTTTATTAAATTGCCTGCAGATAAACAAGATTTTTTAAAGAGATATTAATTATCTTTTTAAAACTATTGTTGAGGATAATGATTTAATGTGAAAAAATGATTTTCAAGCTTATTGAACCCAAGGAGTCTGCATTTGATTCTGTACCCAAGAAGTTAATTTTATTCATCTGTCGGGAATCTTTAAGTAGCTTCTGTAATCTCTGTATCTTTATTGCTTGTGCCTTGTTTTTTTTCTTATAAGATACGAGAAGTCTTAAAAGCCGTATTCTTTTCTTTGACTCTTCATGTCTAACTTTTTTAATAGCTGATTGAATATCTGCACGAATTACTTTTAAAGGGTCTTCTTTATTAAGGAAGCTTGTATCCGAAGAATAACTCGCAACTCGATCATTTTCAACTGCTTTTACTTGAACTGCTTCGAATGTTGGTGGCTGTCCTCCTTTTTTTTCTTTTTTTCTTTGTCTGTACCTTAAAATAAAATTAGCACTATTATAATATACTAATATATATAATTGTTGCATACTTACTGATAAATATACTGAATTACCAACTAGATAACGAAAATTAAAATTATCGAAAGTTACCTTTTAGAATTTTCCTTCCACTTTTTGCGTTGTTCTTTAATAGCGCGAGGGCTTTTTGCTGAATTATTTTCTGCTTTCTTTTTTAAGTATTTCTGTCTCCTTTTTTCTTTTTCTACAGCTAGCCATTCGGGATCATTTTTAATTTCTGCATACCGCCGCCGTTGACATAGTCTTTGTTTAATTAGTCTATCTTCCCTGCTTTTTTTTGATTTAGGTGGCATCTTCTTAACTTAATAAACTTCATTTAATCTAGAAAAAAAATCGGTTATCGGATTGTTTCGCGCGCTTTTTTTTCAAAGTCTGAAATAGTATAATCTACGTCCATTTCAGAAATAATGATAGGTTATTTCTGTATTTAATATACCTCTAGTAAGTATTAATTTAATGAAGATGAAATAATTGAAGAAAAATAATTAATATTATTATTTGTAATTAATACCTGCCCATTATTAAACGCTTAAAGTTTTCTTGATCTAGCGTAATATAATTATAATTTGACGACAATTACTTATACTTAACCTGGAATTTAAAGGAGGATTATAAATCTTTAGGTCAACACTATCTTCACACAAAGCCATGCATTAGGGACCTTCATACGTAGCGTATATAACATTAAAATCTTCCAATATATACAAAAATCGTCTATCATCAACAATAAGACGATTTGTATCAATTATTAAAATGTAATACTTGAGCTCCATGATAGTCTATATTAATAAACTCGACCTTAAACAAATGCATAATTACGAACTCCTATCATTATCCTCAACATTTGTCATTATCATTCCACATAATGTCATTCTTCTCAACGTGCGTCATTATCCTGTCAGTGTAAATTCAGGACAATGATGTTGAGAAAAATGATTAATCTTGTTTTGCGCACGTGGTATTTCAACAAACGTTTTATAATTGCGTATGTACAAAAAACCTTCATACTTTTTTTGATAAATGAAAAGAATAACAAAATAATTTGACGGATAAATAAATGAAAATGTAAATGACGTTTGCAATGAAACTTTTGAATGAATTTCAAAGTCTTACCTGCAAAAAACACGCACGTGTATCTTCACCAAAGCACGCTGCCCGACTGTGGTGCGGGGAGGTCTGTTCGAACAGCTACGAGTTTCCCCCCCTCCCGTCTCTTACTCGACTTAATATTGAAAACAAGCATAGCACAGGACAATGACGCACATTTTTTTAACATGAGTTTTTTATTTTTTAACTTAGCGAGTATTAGCCATGTTGTCAAGAATATGAAGATTGATTATGTATAATTACAGCACTCAACATCAAATAGCTAAATGAAGTCAATTTTTTTTTATATCATCATTATATAGACCGCGTGTGCTGAGGCGACACGTGGAAAAATGGCAATTATGTTTTTTTTTTATATATAAATTTTATTATTACCTCATTTTTTTACGATGATGGTATAAAGCAACATTTTTGTTGATTATACTTAAAAATAAAATAAGTACGTACACACGTTTTCGAGAAATTTTCAAAGACAATAATTTCGAGCCTCTCGAATTTTGACACGGGAACGCTAACGGATGGCTTCTCCCTTTCCGTGTTGTTCGAAGGCTCAGATCAAATAAAAAGTTAAGATGGAAATTGCGAACAAAGAAGTGAGGCCAGCTAAAACTACGCCTAACGGTCTACAACACACAATTACACGCACATATGTATTAGTTAACTACGCCCTACGACATGATAAGGCGTAGTTTCGGTATACGTGTGTGCGATTGATTGTGTTAACTTTTTATTTTATCTGAGCTCGAAGGTAAGAACCTATATTGGCATTATTATAGGTAACTATTTCACTTACTTATTTTGGAGAAAAGTAACAAATACGTTTATTCTGCTATTTTTTAAACTTTTACTATATTTGTATTGGTATAGACTCTTTTAAAGTCTCTGCTACAACCTTCGGTTTCAGGTGGAAAAATTCAATGTATGCTTTGAATGTGCAATGCCAATCGCAGATGAGAAGATACCATGCGGCTCATGCAAATTGATTTCTTTTTGCTCATTCGATTGTATAAAAATCAACATTGATAGAATAAATTGTCACCCATGCAGTAACTTTCTGAGAGACAAATACTTCCCCACCCCTGAAGAAACTGAACCTGAGACTGATTAAAATAGAATAACTAAAATATTTCACTTGCTATTGATTTTTTATTCTCTAAAATATGGATCTAATATCTTATAATATTTTAAACGAGACTTTTCCTACCTACCTATCTGATCCCGGATAATGAGTTGAAGCTTGATTATAAGTTACAAAAAAGACTTACATATTGCGCCAGTCGTTGATTCTGACGAGGAGCACCCAAACTACCTTTTAAAAATCTTCAAGTATGTTGCCCAGCGAAATAATAGCTTGCATACCTACCTATACTGTATACATTGCTTAGGTCTACGAATAAATAATGTAGGTAGGAAAATATCAGTAATTTGTGCAATTTTAAATTTCGAAGCAGATTGACTAGCAATAAAATCAATTAATATGACATATTAGTGTGTGCCACTTATTTGGGAGTCCCATCTGTAATGTCGATCATGTCAGCATCACCGAACTTGCAGCACATAAAAAAAATCAACAAATTCTATTGTTTCCCGGGACCCTTACGCACTTTGCTAGATATAAGTAGGTAACGGATAGAAGATTGAAATTGGGTTTTTCAATGTTTTATAATTAGAATTTGTGATTTTACCATAAGTAGATAATATTATATTTAATGTAGCTTTAACCTTAGGTTTTGTTTTCTCATTTCGCACTCGTTACCTGCGCGTGCTAGCACTTATGGACGTTAGGTACTGAGATTCAAAAAAATAATGATGAATCTGATGAAAATGTTCGTGTAATTACGTACCTACTCTTTTTTACTTTAAGGCTGCGGTACACGCTTAGTCTGCCTAATCAGTCAAATTCAGATCTGTTCAGTTTTTTGCTACTTACTACTTATTCGAGTAATTGCGATAATTACTATTTGCCGCACTCAGAGACGTCAACGTAAAAAATCGTAGGTGCAATTCCGCAGGCAACGACAGACAGCAGCGGCAGACGGCGATACAGCGATGCCATTTGTGCCAAATACGGGATTTGAGTAGGGTAGGTCCTGTCAACGGAATGATGTACTTTTTTTTTTGTTTACGGGGGGAAACCTTCAAAAGGCGACCGATCCTTGGGGATCAGACGGACTGATGTACCTAATATCAAAAACTTTTTAAGTGGCCGTACCGTAACCTAATGGCTCGGGCGTCAAACTCACCCATTGCAACTCCGACGTGAACCCACTCGTAACACAAGCATTTAGCTTAGCACGAGGGGAACCCGTCAAGCGGCATATTGTAGACACAATGCAAAATCTATTGTTATGTCCTCATGAGGAAACTGTATGCATTGACGGGTCATCGAGAGTAATGTGTGACCCACATTACTAGAAAGTTAAAAAAAAAAAGATTACTCCTCCAAGGTGTATATTAGTCGCATCTCTAATAAATCCTAATTCATCTTATATAAATAGTTAATATCAATAAGTAATAAGTAAACTTTGTACCCGTTCATTAATTAAATATTTGTTTATTGTACACACAAAAACGCTATAGGAATGTTGTGTATAGTTATAATTGGACTTCAGATTTAAGTATGATGCCTGTTGAATATAATTATGTATGTATTGGTCTGTAGTCTGTTACTGTACCTTTTGAATAAAAAAAAAAAAAAAAAAAAATCTCTAAAAAATATTATTTAAGCGGCAGTAGCCCAATGGCTAGGGCGTCGTACTTGCGATCATATGGTTACCGGTTCGAAACCCACCCATTGCACTACCGACGTGAACCCACTCGTAACTAGTAATGTGCGTCCCACATTGCTAGTAAGCTTTTTTTTTAAAAAAAAAAACCTTTCCACATCTCTGCAGCTGTACCTTTAAAAGCGAGTAAGCGTACTCGGTAAGTCGGTAGACTGAGATCATAGGTAAATAAATCAAATTGTTCCACCAACAATTTGGATCACAGAGTAGATTTAGAACTTTTTTTTCTTGTATTTGATTTGTCGCTACTTGACAAGCAAGTGTCACTGTCAATGTTAATATGGTCTATGGGTCATTTCGTTATTGTCAATTTGCCTGATCATAACGCGCGTTTACGGGTTTCCGAACAATAAAAAATAAACATTTAGAGATAAGTTGATGAGGTATAACTACATCAGATCAATAACCAGTGCAATAAAAATGGCATCCGCACCTAAGAAGTTAAAGCTCTCAGCATCAGCATCATCTTCATCTAAGAGCAAGGAAAGCAATTCAAATATAGACGAATTTATGAAGAAGTTGCAAGATAAACGCGAAGACACGGCGCAGTCGATTTTAGAGTATAAGTTCAATAAAAAGCGTGTTAGAATCGTGTCTCAAGAGCAGATGGTGGCTGATAAATGCGAAGGGGTGGTGTACTGGATGTCCCGAGACAGCCGGGTCCAAGACAACTGGGCTTTTTTATTTGCGCAAAAACTCGCGCTCAAAAACGAAGTGCCGCTACACGTGTGTTTTTGTTTGATTGCCAAATATTTAGACGCCTCTGTCAGACAGTTTGATTTTCTAATTAAAGGTAAATAAATTTTATTTACACTACTATTCTAACATTCAGTATCATCATCTTAATTATATTTATTTAAACATTTGGTCAGAGAGTAGCCTTAGGGGCAGAGTTTTTCACAAACACCTTGACTTAAAATAATTTTGCTATGTTACATAGTACATTTCAGCCTTACCTTTTGGGGAACACAGGTGGGATGATGGTATGTTTTGTAGTAATTTGCAATGAATGAATAATTCTAACTAGCTTTAAAAAAATAAAAAAAACATCATATTGTTACATACACATCAAAATGAATGAGAGATTTATTTTTATGATGATTTTGTCATATTACAGGTTTGGAGAAAGTAGCAGCAGACTGTAAGAAGCTCAACATATCATTCCACTTGCTCGAAGGGAGTGGAGCAGAGGTGCTGCCTCAGTGGGTTGTCAAACATAACATTGGAGCTGTGGTCTGTGACTTCAATCCATTAAGAGTACCCATTGGATGGCTGGAAGGTGTGAAGAAGAAACTTAAGAAAGATGTACCACTTATTCAGGTACAATGTTACTTTATACATATTAGCCAATATTCTACAGGGTTGTAGGGATATTGCTTTTCCATACATTCTGACCGTGTGGGTTTTGTAGAAAAAAACAGTTTATTTCTAAATAACCAATGAAAAACTTTTGTGCATGTGGGTTCAGAATCATGAGAGTGAATGGTAAGAGATTGTCCATCAATGTCCACTCTGTATATGGATTCCTGCTTTTCCTATGAAATTCTTCTTCATTAATCCGGTTTTTCATTGTGATTGTAATATTCCCTATTTATTTTAGGTAGATGCCCACAACATTGTCCCTTGCTGGGTGGCATCAGAGAAACAGGAGTACTCGGCCAGAACAATAAGGAACAAAATTAATTCCAAACTTGATGAATACTTGACAGAATTCCCCCCAGTTATTAAACACCCTTACACAGCCAAGTTTGAACCAGAGGTAAGAAGAAACATAATTATTCTAGAACTGTTACTGTGGTTTGGATTATTTTAAGATTCAGATCTCATAATTGATAAAAAAAACATTATACCTAACCCTGCATTTCCACTGATGACAAAAAATTTTGCAAACATCTATCTTACTGTCAAAGAGTTAGTGGGAACTGTAGCTGTTTACAACATGTATTGTCCTTGGTGGAAACACAGGATAAGTAATCAAATTAAATCTAAATTTAAAAACAGGTTTCTTTTTTTGTCAAAGGTACAAACTTTGAAGATAATTATAAACTTTAATTTAAATTAAAGTTAAATTTTATTTAAATTTCCAGCTAATAGATTGGGATGAAGCCATAGTATCCAGGGAAGCAGACAAGAATATAGGCCCAGTTGAATGGGCCCGGCCTGGCTATGACAATGCCCTTAAAATGCTGAAGAGCTTCCTTGATCAGAGGCTTAAGGTGTTTGCCTCTAAGAGAAATGATCCCACAAAAGATGCCCTCAGTAATTTATCACCCTGGTTTCATTTTGGTAAGTGCATTCAATGATTCAAATCTGAACTTTAGAAATTAGGAGCCTTATTTTTAAAACATCAATCATACTGATAGATAATACCCCATTTTCACCCCCACTTACTTTTCTATCGAGATCTTTTTTTTATTTATTTAATTACAGGATACATATGCCAATTACAGGTATACACAACATTTACCGCTGAAGCTCGCAATAATAACATTACAAATTATTTATGTTTAATTTTTTATTATCATATAGTGCAATGTTTGAAGCGGCGGTAGCCTAATGGCTAGGCCTTCGGACTTGCGATCATGTGGTTGCCGGTTCGAAAGCCACCCATTGCACTACCGACGTGAACCCACTCGTAACTCAAGCATTTAGCTTAGCACGAGGGGTTAACAAGAATACTAGTAGTGTGCGACCAACCCACATTGCAAATAAGCTTTTTTTTTAAAAAAAATGACTAAAAATATAAAAAGAAAAATGAGAATAAATGAATGTGGGAATACTATTACAAATTAGATGGATAAGGTTAGAATTATAATCTTTTGCAGCAGTCCAATGGTCTTATCACTAGGCTATCGCTTACACTCTCTCTCATGTGAAAATAGGTTTATCATCATTTACAATTTCAGGTCAAATATCAGTCCAAAGAGTGGCTCTCTGTGTCCAAGAACATAAGGGAAAGTGCACAGAATCAGTAAACTCCTTCTTGGAAGAGGCGATTGTACGTCGAGAACTGGCGGATAACTTCTGCTTTTACTGTGAACATTATGATAGCATCAAAGGTGCCAGCCAATGGGCACAGAAGACATTGGATGATCACAGGTGAACTTGCATTTTTTAAAATAAAATGTTTCACCTCCACTTTTTACCCCCGACGCAAAAAGAATGGGATGTTATAAGTTTGTCGTGTCTCTGTGTGTCTGTCGGCATCGTAGCTCCGGAACAGATGAACCGATTTTGATTGAAAGGTGAATTAGTCGGGAGTGTTTTAGCTATGTTTGATGAAAATCGGTCGAGATATAATTCAATTTTTGGTGTTTCTTGAATTTTTTTATATCGATTTTCTTCTGTGCCGTGAGTGCATTTACACTTTCTCACTTACACATACACCCAGAGCCGAAACAACTGCCTGTTGTTCATATTAATAATTGTTTCGTGCCGGGATCGAACTGATAACCCATAGCGTAGTAACCGAATGCCTGGCCAATATTATATAAAGAGTGACGTCAAGCTTAGTGTGAAATAATTTTCCACTAACATTTATTTTGCTGATACAACTGAATCAAAACAAATCTTAGCCGTTTTTTAATCACATTTTTTCATAACAACTAAAGCAGTCTTCATTCCACCGAACCTCGATCCCCTTCATCATCATCCACAGCCTGACTTCACCCACTGCTGGACATAGGCCTCCCCAAGTTTGTGCCATCCACCACAATCCCCTTGTCCCTAATCAATATTCAACTAGTAATCCATGTGAAATTCTTATGAGGCTCAAAACACATACATTTTCAGGTGTTCCATGTTTATTTCAATAATGACTTATAATATTATTTTATTATTCACAGAAAAGACAAAAGAACGCACATTTACACTGTAGAGCAATTAGCTAAATCAGAGACGCACGATGACCTGTGGAACTCGGCGCAGATCCAGCTGGTGAAAGAGGGGAAGATGCATGGCTTCCTGCGCATGTACTGGGCCAAGAAGATCCTGGAGTGGACGCCGTCACCGGAAGATGCATTGAAATATGCTATATACTTAAATGACCACTACAGCATCGATGGACGGGACCCTAGTGGATATGTTGGTAAGTAATGTTTCTGTCTAGCATAATTTATTCTACTGAGTAACGAATCTAAATTACATACATACCATCACGCCTGTATTCCCCGAAGGGTTAGGCAGAGGAGTACTTAATGTACCTACACCCACAGTTCGCCGGTATGTTTAGGTCCCATGTAATAGGGGCCCGTTACATTACAACAGGCACAAATCCAGACTCCGAGCTGCTACTGAGAATTTCATAGAAAAACCCAATAACACTTTGCTCGACCTGGGGATCGAACCCAAGACCTCTAGCGTAGCAGTCGCGATTGGGACCACTAGACTAACGAGGCAGAATCTAAATTAAGCTGCTGTTTTATACTCGATGTAAATAACTATGCCTTATATAATCTTTAGATTTCTGTAGGACATACAGATGTGTATTTTTTACGTTAACTAAACCCGTAAGTTATTGGTAAGCTATAGCAACCTATCCATTACTAGTACAAAACGTAAGTAATCATTAAATAATGAAAAGAAAACTAAAATCTACTTTGTACCTATCACAACCGGGTTATCCCTCGTTTTGACATCAACCACCAAGAAAATAATATCGCATACCAATTGAAAACCTCATGTTTTCGAATTTGGTTAATTAAAAAGTAATGATACTACGAGTTTCATAATGCCAGCAACGCCTGTGCATAAAATACACAGAAATTCGAGAATGATCTTTTGTTATATCATAATGTTTATGTTATCATATTACAGGTTGCATGTGGTCAGTTTGCGGTATCCACGACCAAGGCTGGGCGGAGCGATCGGTGTTTGGTAAGATCCGATACATGAACTACGATGGCTGCAAGCGGAAATTTGATATCAAAGCCTTCATAGCTAGATATGGTGGGAAAGTACACAAGTATGTACCTAAAAAGTAATTTATAATATTATGTATAATGTTAATAGTGATACTTGTGTTTTCAATCTAGTATCATATAGTACAAAATGTTAGTAGTGATACTTGTG
Organism: Subacronicta megacephala; assembly: GCA_958496365.1. NCBI lineage: Eukaryota > Metazoa > Arthropoda > Insecta > Lepidoptera > Noctuidae > Subacronicta > Subacronicta megacephala. Next base: position 3,523,794 of record OY292514.1, read on the forward strand.
TTTTCAATCCAGAATTTGAAGTTGTTAAAATAATGTTTTAACAACGATAATAATCGATAAGTGTACTAACTCAATTTATAGTTTGTTATTTTATTAACTGGTTATTGTCGCCGCGATATTTGCGAGCACAGGAACACAGTTGCTATCTCAGTAATTACTATTTTAATATACCTACCTAGCTTGGTTTATAATCCAAAGTACAAATTTAATAAACAAGTACAAATTGCGTGAACGGGGAAAATTTTATACGGTTATACTATAATATAATTATATTCATTGTTAATTATATATCAGTAATTATGTAAGTGCATACCTACGATATATTATTTACAAGAGCTTTCTTGAATATTTTTTTGATCTGTTTAATTTTGATACTTAAACTTATGTACTGATTTTGTTGTACCGTATTTAATAATATGTATTGTGAAAACGATTGGTACCTCCACTTCTACCTCATTTAGGTTAAGTTTTAGCCTCTAAGCTAAACATTTGCTAAGAATTTATTAAAATAAAACATCAATTGCTTATAAATATTTTTTATTTAAGAATGTGAGTTCTTGTAGTTACACTTTTCTCATATATTTTGATAATAATCTTCATAAAATTAGAAATAGAAAAATAATATCAAAGAGCTATTTTCTTCATTGGAACTTTTCGGTGAGTCAGGTTATATTGCATTTGATTAGAATTTTATCACGTTTGGGCAACTAGTCAAAGGCTGAATGCTTGTGGGTAACCCACAATATATAAAAAGCATTCAAATAAACATTATATGTCTCACAATATCATCTAAAAGCAAAATTCATAGTAATTTCATGTCAAATTGTCATATGAAACACAAAACCGTAACAATTGTCTATTATGTCTGAAATTATTATTATTATACAGGTAAATATAAGTCTCTACAATTGAAAAAATAATAGGAAAGCATGATTTAACCACACAACGACATAATAAACGGAACGAAATCTAAGTGACGTTGTCTGTTTGGTATTATTATTGAAATTTATTATGATTCAATATAGGTATATAGATACCCATGTTAACTGTTTTCAACTATGAACACAAATCGTGGCTCGCTTCTATTTAACATATTCCACTAATACACATTACAGCACAAGGGTTATTACACCTTTACTTCCAACATACAAACTTTAGCTTAAAAATAAGGCTCTCAATTAAATTTCATAGAAAACCCGAGATAAACATGTCAAAGACGGGTATTAAGGTACAGAGATCATAACCAAATTCTCAGTCGTGTCAGGTTAACTCAAAAGGAATGTGCTAATTCCAAGCTCTTTGCATGTTAAGGCAGAATTCGGTTACAACCTCCAACGAAACGAGAAATAAAGAAAATAGTCGTCAAAAAGAGGCGACACTAGGATAAAAAAACGAATTGATTGTTGTCTATGCTCCCCTGTGTCAGTGTGTGTGTGAAAGCAGAGCTACATTCGCTGTTACGGGCGCAGGACGGTTCCCCACGGACGCGCTACTGCACGCAGCAGTTGGGCCCCTTGTGCCCGTTCTTCTTCAGCCGCGACTTCGGGCGGTACTTCTCCAAATACGAGAGTTGCTTCGCGTTGATGGCACCGCGGCGTTGGCTGGAATATATTACAACAATATTTACACCTCATTCACACAAACGTCAACATCATCGACCGTTATATTTCTCCCACTGCTGGGCACGGGTCTCTTCTCTGTACGAGAAGGATTGGGCTATAGTCCGCCACGCTAGCCTACTACGGGTTGGCAGACTTCATACGCCGTCAAGAAAATCTCTCAGGCATGCAGGTTTCCTCAGCTCCTTAGGTGATAATTAATTATTAATACGCACATGAATTGGAAAAGTCACAGGTGTGAGGCGTGCCTCGTTTCGAACTCGAGACCTTTGACTTGGCAGGCACTTAAATGTATTTATATGATAACTATTGCTACTTCAACACCTAGATCAGAATATGTGCATAGATAAATGCACTTGTACGTGTTACACATTCAATTACAATATATTGACATGTTCGTCACGACCATAGCATCCTGTAGCGTGCATGCCAACGTGCCAAGGCGTCAATAGGTACTAAGATAGCCCATTAAAAGACTTCGGCAAATAATCGTGCTATCATGATTTGCGTAGCTAAGTTATCGATATTAAATTTTTTTATAGAACCTATTTTTGTCCCCAGAAAGTGATCTGTATTCATGTTTTGTAGATCAAGCAGGGAGGTGACTTGAGTCATTCTACAACTTCAATGCTGCTCGTCATGTTCATCATTTGAACAAACGCATAGGGTAGATGAAAACTATAATCTGTATACTAAAACTCATGTTAGTAGGTATATAATTTGTATTGCGCGTAAAATAAAACTTCCTTGTTTTGAACCAATTCTGATCATAATAAAGGACATAATAAAGTCACCAGTTAACTAGCCTATTAGAGATACGATGGCACAATTGCAGTAAAAACGCCGTCCGCCAATACCAATAAACGGACGATCCGCGAGATGTAGATGAGAATGATGGTCGCTTCCTTATTACACGTTAAACGGTATAAATGTTGGTAGAATTTGAGAATACAATTATTAAACCTGATAGGACCTCATATTATATAATTTTTAATTCACTGACGCATGTAGTGGTCTTATGAGGGTAAAACAATCGATTTTGCAGTGTGTCAACAATAAGGCGCTTGACGCATTAGTTAGAATTAAAACTTATAGAGAATAAAATTAATAGAACTAATACTAACGACGAGACGAGTAAGGACCTTATATAATACTAGTTTTGAGCCCGCGGCTTCGCCCTCGTGAACGTTTCGTTTCTTTTCATTTTACGGGATAAAATATAGCCTATGTCACTTACGAATAATGTAGCTTTCTATTGGTGAAACAATTTTCAAAATCTGTTCAGTAGATCCATAGATTACCCCCCTATAACCTCACAAACTTAACCTCTTTGATTGGTATAGATTAATTAGATAGAATTAGAAGCGGCAGTAGCCTAATGGCTAGGGCGTTGGACTTGCGATCATGTGGTTGCCGGTTCGAACCCCACCCATTGCACTACCAACGTGAACCCACTCGTAACACAAGCATTTAGCTTAGCACGAGGGGTTAACAAGAATACTAGTAATGTGTGACCCACATTGCTAGTAAGCTTTTTTTTTTTAAAAAAAAGGTCTTAAATGAAACGTTTGCTGTGCCCTAACAGGGTTCATGTTTGAACCCATATTTATGTAAACAACATGAGTACAAAATAAATGTATAAGAATACTCACTCTCGAATAGTTTCGACGGCCTCCTCGTACTTCATGCCGAGCTCGATCAGCGCGATGGCCACCATGACGGGCGCCCTGCCCAGCCCCGCCACGCAGTGCACCGCCACTGCTGCCTCAGGCTTGTTCTGAGCTCTGAAAGACAATCGTTTTTAACATAACATAACATACCATCACGCCTGTATTCCCCGAAGGGTTAGGCAGAGGCGTACTAATGTACACCCACATTTCGCCGGTATGTTTTAGGTCCCATGTAATAGGGGGCGAGCCTATTGCCATTAACCGGGCACAAATCCAGACTCCGAGCTGCTACTGAGAATTTAAAAGAAAAACCCAATAACACTTTGCTCGACCTGGGGATCGAACCCAGGACCTCTAGCGTAGCAGTCGCGCTTAGGACCACTAGACTAATGAGGCAGTCAGTACAATCGTTTTTATTACATCGTTTATTAGTGAATAGCTGGTTTTATTAGGTACGCACGCTACGCATTAAGCTATACAAAACCAGTATAGGCTTAACTTGAATCTTACGGAGAACGTTTACAATGGGAGGTCATCAGGTCAGCCTTAACTGGTTTTGTATAGCTTGATGTATAGCCTTGTGTACCTTTTAAATTAAGTATCCAAACCGGGTCGGCTTGTAGCACAAAATTAAGAGACTTAGTACACATGGCTACACATGAAGCTATACAAAACCAGTTGACTTTTTTTTTTTATGGGATAACTCGGCAAACGAGCAGGCGAGCTACCTGATGGTAAGTAGTCATCGCCGCCCATGGACATCTGCAAAACCAAAGGAGTTGCAGATGCGTTGCCGAGCCTATTTAGGGGAAGGAGAAAAGGAGAAGGAAGGGGATTGGGGGAGGAATTGGGCCTCCGGCCCTCTCGCTCACCGAACGAAGCGCAGTAACGAAACGCTACTACTCAGACGTCGGTCTTCTGCGAGAGTGTGGTACTTCCCCGGTCAAGCCGGCCCATTCATGCTGCGAACAGCGTGGCCCTACCACAACAGAACTTCCTATTGTAAAAGTTTTCCGCTGGTTTTATATAGCTTGATGTGTAGCCGTGCGTACGAACAAGGAGTCGGTAGGACATAACATACCATCACACATACTTATTGTATACACTACGCCCGCAGTTTGCCGGTATGTTTTGGTCCCATATGGAGCTATTGCATTTTATTGAGTAGCTAGAAGTAGATTTTAAATGAATCAACATCTTATTACGGCTTCTATTTGCCTTAAAAGGCAGGTAAGGTTATCTTAAAGGTCTATAGCGAATAGCTGCATTGTTATGAACATACAAATATTTTGTAGGACTAACATTTTTAATTTAGAAGTTGGGCGGTAACAGCATGACAACTGGTCATAACAAAGATTACAGTCAACGAAGGTCAAAGAGCTTCCCAAACGATTTATGATAAAATATAAAGCAGTGAGTCAGTCCTAATCAGTGCGTCACGCCGCGTCAATTGCGTAACAATCATTTTGCGTCATTTTTTGATATTCAATAATAAATTTGCTCTTGTTTACTGTAACCATTACAACAAACTTGATTCTCATATAAGTTGGCCAAATAATATACATAATATGTCATACTCTCATTTAAAATAGGCAACCACGTCGGTTGCCGAATTGCAAAACAATAAAAAAACAGGACCGATATCCTCAATTCGGCTCCTGGAAGAAAATGTTAATAACTATTGCGTCGTGGTCGTGATATCTAATATAAGCGAGGGTACAACAAAGGCTACAACGAAGTGCGGTAAAACCCAATAAGGGGCAAATTAATGACTGCCTCATTAGTCTAGTGGTCCCAAGCGCGACTGCTACGCTAGAGGTCTTGTGTTCGATTCCCAGGTCGAGCAGCTCGGACTCTGGATTTGTTAATAGGCTCGCCCCCTATTACATGGGACCTAAACATACAGGCGAAATGTGGGCGTACATAACCTCTGCCTAACCCTTCGGGGAATACAGGCGCGATGGTATGTTACGTTTAAAACTACTACTACTAATAGGACAGCTGAGTGAGCGTACGGAGCTAATACACCGCAAGATACTCACTTTTCGCGCAGAATCTCAAACCAGTCATCAACAACGTTAGCGGGCGGGAAGGTGCCGTCGTCATAGGCGAGGTCGCGCACCTCTATGCTCTCAGCCTTCAGCGGCGCCGTGTCATAGCTGGGCTCGCATACGCGTACCACAGTGCACACGTTGTGCTTCCTCAGTTCCTGTACCAAGAAATAAATCATCCATCATCCTCGTAACACACTCAAAAACTCAATAGGCACCAATAAAAGCTGCATGCCACAAATTGACTAGAAATTCCGAACGAATTTTGGGTTCCCGATCATTAAGGGGAAGTGTAAGTTTTAGTCGATGAACCATCCAAGGTTTCGATATGTAGAAAAGGGCTACCTGTATCTCCGAAGAATAAACAGTAACAGGATAGAAACTTAATTAATGGATATAGTGGCGTTATAAAGGAGATATCGTTTGAATACTCCGTGTAGTTTGATAATAACCTAGCCTATATTATTAAGGGGTAAACGTTCAACCTTGGTCGACAAATTCTAATATGTTTTGGTTTTTCGCTAACTGTTCATCTATAACCTATTTTGAGTACTTAGCAGTCGGAAACGCGACATCAACAATAACTTATTCATAACCAAATTTTGCATACAAATAAATTACAAGATTTTAGTGTAAAGAATTCGGCCAAAATTTACAATTTACATCAAAATCTTCTACAATAACGATTTTTAGGCAAAAGTTTTAATGCTACAAAATTATCAATAAGTTATTTTTAAGGTCGCAATTTCTTCTGTCATTACTTAGAATTGGTTATAACCGAATAATTTGCGAAAAAACAACAAAAAAATATTTTGGCGCTAAAGCTGAATGTTTAACCTTAAGTGGTATTTGCTCTGTATTTGTACTACAGGTTTATATATTATTGTATAGAAAAGCCAACTCTCCAGGTATGTAAGGGTTGGTTTCCAGTTTTACTAAAAGCTACATTAAATATTACATAAGGACCTCGAGCAGAACTTGTGAGACCGGTATTCCCTGGCTAGAATAGTTTAAAGACGACATTTCAACATGTTATTTATTCTCAGATTTTCTCCGTCAAACGACGATATCAGCCCACTTATAATCTCACTGAAGTATAGCTTCTGTAAATAATTACTTAGTTGCGCAAAGTCAGAACGGAACTGACGTAGGACACATGCCACTTGATTTGTTTCATGGACATTTTTTAAATATAAAATTAATTGTTTTAGTTTAGAAAAATTCTCACGCGAACATCTTTAAGTAGGTATTAAAATTCAAAACGCTACTCGTTCATTGCTATTGTAATAAGTCAGCGACCGCGATGACTTTAGATCCATGATGACGAATTAATTAATTCAATAACGATGTGGTCATTGTGCTTAAGAAAAGAAACAAATCAACACTAAACCCAGATTTTGTTTTTGTTTATAGTAATAAAAACAGAAGTAAAGGAATCAATGCCTCGCGGTTGTAACACGAAAAATTTTGAAAAGATTTTGAATTGTTTCACAGAGAAAACCAAGAAAATATTTAACTTTAAAATATGTAACTGCAGGCTTAAAGGGCAGTATACTCTGCTGAAACAGATGTTATCAGCTCTTACTTATTTTGACAAGTATAAATACTCGTTTAATAAATAAATAGTAAGTGAAAATTATACTTACTTGAAGATAGGACTGGATGGTGACGTCGGAGGGGCGGTCGGTGATCAGGAACCGCATGTTCTTGTATTCAATGAGAGAGGGCGCCGGCCTGATGTCCTTCTGCTTCATGGTGATCGAGTGGCTTATCTTCGGTCGCACAATATACCGCACCCGGCTGGTACTCACGTCACACGCGTCAGAGAAAGGTGTCACGGTCCGTCACAGTCTAACAGACAAACTGTCACTCTATTTCCACACAACACACGACAGTTTCGTTACTTTTATTTAGAAAGGGTCCAATTAAATAATGAGAGCCACCCGCATGGATGTTGCTTTCAACCACTAGATCGCATTCGGAGACGAACAAACAAAAGTTCAGAATGTGGAATGGAACTAAAAGAAATTATGCGAAAAACATAAGTTTTTGCTATCACACGAACTTCGGCAACTGAATGATATGCTCCAATTAACTGTGCCTTCCGAATTTAGGGTAACTGAAACAAAAATAATAATATTGTTAATGTCAGCGATTCAGCCGGCGCCGCGCCGTTGTTTAAGATGTATATCATTTTGAAAGCGTATTTGCGTCAAAGCCAGAGCAACGACTGAAGTGGAATAAAAATGGCTTCTAAAAATAGCGTTCGGGATAACGCGAAGTTTCGGTCATGTGGACGTACGATGATCTGATCGCCTATGTCTGTCCATCGACATCGGTATTTGTGAGCTGATCCAGAGCCAACATCGCATCAATTGCGGACGTTCCTCAATGCTCTGCACTTATACACAACACAGCAGTATGATAACACACCACATAAACACTACGCCATCCGAACAACATTTCTATTGTATGTATTTCGATAAATACCTGTTGAACAAGTGCACATATATATTTAAGTGATGTAACTCGTTAGGTAAACGGATACGGTTACACTTTATCGGCGATATCGCGTTCTTGTCTTGGTCAGGAGCAGATAACAACTGGCGGTTCGTTCGCGGGCGACCGACTTCGTTCTACCCCACTCTTATTTCAATATGGCGTTGATAGCGAATGGAGCAGGAGCATGTGGTTACCTGTGGGTGGGTGTATGTGGTACAGCGCTTGGGGTGCGTAGTGTCGTGCGCTCCCGGCAGCATGGGTCCAGCGGTAGCAAGCTCCGCTTCCTCGTCGCACGAAACGCCCTGCAGTTTATTTGTGTTGGGCCTGGCAGTACTCCGCGCTGTCCAAGCGGAACTCCATCAATGTCGCCACAGAAGGGATCTCCAGCTGCGACAAACAAATAACACCAATTAACGAAACGCCGCAGTGCCTTAATTATTGCTTAACCTGGCAAGCGGTACAGTTCCTCTTTTGAGCACATAACAATAGATTTTGCATTGTGTCTACAATCTGCCGCTTGACAGGTTAATGCTATTCACTATACCTAGGTATAGGTACACAACCATTATGATTCTTGGAATTCTATATTAATGGTTCTAATAGGCAATGATGGATTGAGATAAATGACCTAGTATGTTTGAAGCGGCGGTAGCCTAATGGCTAGGGCGTCTGACTTGCGATTATGTGGTTGCCGGTTCGAACCCCACCCATTGCACTACCGACCAACCCACTCGTAACACAAGCATTTAGCTTAGCACGAGGGGTTAACAAGAATACTAGTAATGTGTGACCCACATTGCTAGTAAGCTTTTTTAAAAAAGAAAAAAAACGTATAAAAACGATACAGTTAGTTATTTGTCTTGGACGTCGATGCTATCTACCTGTGAATCCTTCAGTAGACAAATGACATTTTAAAAATAGTATAGTTATGGAACACGTAGCAATAATATCTTAAACACTTATTAGCACATTTCTGAACAGCTGAAGATCACAAAATTTATTTAACAGATGCGGCATAACAGAGAACAATGCAGTTAGCACAAAACTAATGATATCGTTTGCCCTCCAAATATCTGGCATCTTACGCGTGACTGTGCACTAAACACTACAATTTTTGACACAATTAGCACAAAACAATAAAGACGACAAATAACACGGGAGGCGCGGGCTCGACTCTGAAACAACGGCGTAAGAGATTTTGGCAGCCAGTATTACCGGCGTGGGATTTACATACACACGTCATATGTTTACATTTAAATTTACAATAGTGTTTTATGTATAATCTTGATGCAAAACATTGGCAGCAATTGAATTTACTCTCCTCCCCGCTCAAAATCTAACAGCTCTAAAATCTTCACAAATATGTTGAAGTGTTTTGGTTTATTTCCTTCAGATTTTAATAAGGAGACGGCACAGACTTGGGTGCAGGCCAAAAGGAATACTGGTTCTTGCTAACGCGACGAAACATAATTCCGCTTTAATAATTTAATTTTCCTTGAGCACAAATAGATCACACTTGGCGATATTTTAATCTTCGTGAAACCATTTTCGTAGTTTTATCAGCCATTACGCTACACGAGATAATTGTCCATTCAATCTATCTATTATAGATGGAACGGTCAACGGTAGATAAAAATAAGAGTGACGATGTCACCGAAATAGCATTTTATCTACTAGCATTGTTGTCCACATAATATATTCATTCCCCTGGTTACAATATTAACAATATAAATTCTTGAAATTAAGGATACTTAATTATAAATATTATTACTGCAGAAGGAAATAGGATAGAAGTTATATTTATGAAGATTACTTATAGAAAAGTAGGCGTTAAAAATCGTTTAGAAATATATAGGAAAGAAAGCAATAAAATATGTAAGACGAAGGGAGAAGTCTGCAGTCGCAACCAGAAGAATGTGCGAGCTGTAGTCGCGACGGTCGATAAACCCGAGCCAGACAACAAACATGTGATACAATGCAGACAATTCAGATAAATATCTCTCGTCCGAACCCAGGACGTATAGTCGAGATAGCTGGGATCATGATCTTGAAACTGGAAATAGCTACAGCCATTTTTTAGCCACCGAAAGCAACGCTCAAGCATAATGCTCCAAGATTATGTACTAGATACTAGAATAATATTCTCAGTGCCAGTATGCATGCAAATCATAAAACCACTGAACTGTCTTCGTTATGCCTGACATGATTGAAAACATATATGCTAAGTCCTAGCAATTAATCTCACGTCATGCGTCAAATTCAATCGCAATTGTACTCTTTACAATGCCATACATGCATTTGATTAGCCCGTTGCAAATTAATTCGATATAACCAGTATTTTTGACACAATGCTCTATTCTAGGGAGCAAGGGCATGAGGATGCGGATGTTATTGGTCTATCAATAGCACTGGCAGACTACCCATAGAATTCAATGGATGAAGACTAGCAAAACATAACATGAATTTATAGAGTCGACACGTGGCAAACATCGCCATGTTAAACATTTAAGTACTTGAGCAACCGCAAACAATCATTGGAAACAATGTACTTCATTGTGTTGGTCAAAGTCACGCACAAGTATTAACTACTGTGAGTTTTAAGCACAAAGTGTATATTTAATTAAGTGGTGTCCGTACGTCAAACTTCACTCGTAAGGGCCATTGTTCTTGTAACGAGCGAGTCCCCAATTTACATTCACCCAGTTTTTATTATTAATAATTGACCTAAAAATCCACTGGATGAGTCACGTGGCCGCCAATTATACTAAATAGTTAAATAGAAAAATGGGAACATTCCCAGAAGGTCTGATTTTCCAGAACATCAAATAAAGTAATAGCGGAAACTGGGCGAGGCCGCACGGCAATATCTATGCAACTAGTTGCACATGTAACTTTATTGTACATTGACAACTTTACGTAGGTAGCGATTGTTACCGACCTCGATGTTGCTAGTTCCAAGTTAAATTAAAACATAATTGCATTAACAACTTCTTTGCGGTTGAAGAGTAGCACTAATGCCTTTTGTAGAGATTGAAGATTTCCAATTTACTTTCTTAACAACACAGGTATTTTCTATCTCTACAATGATGATAAACTTCAGGCAAATTACGTCGTATTGCATTATAAAACTGTGTAGTTGTTGGCCTAGAATCAATTCGCTAATTCTTTCTGGCGTTGTAATTAAAAACGAATTAAACAAAATTCAAGTGCAATTTCTACATAAATTGTACCTACTGTAAAACCTATATCCTTACATAGATGATTATCAAGACAAGCTTCTCAATAAATCAGGTTCTCAATGTATCATGGATAAGGGTGCCCAGCGGCGGGCGTCGTGTGCTTGCTAATGAGCGCACAACTGACTCTTTCAAGTAAGTTTTAAGTCTGATAAGAACTCTGGTAATAACAAATTCATCAAAATCGTTTCTGATTAATTGTCATCTATTCTTTTATTCGGAAGTAATGTAATGCTTATACATTTTATTTTCTCATAGAACACCCGCATAACAAGTTCTCATTCATGTTATACATCGATGGATCGATCCATGTTCGCATATCGCAGGATTATTAAGAACTTATTTATATATGTAAACAACGTTTAATGACAGCTCATAATTTAGTTTCGATCTCGACACTATTTACACAAATGGCTTCGGCATATAAACAAAATACCTATGGTATATTACTACGCAATTCATATTAGGCAATAAACGAAAATGTACGCCTCTGTTCATATTGTATCATGAACTGTCATTCAATTTATATCATTACCGTGACTACTGAATAATACCAACATGCGCAATGAAAACGATTTGACTTTGAATTGCTCCAACGCACCTTGTGTGTTGCCTATTAGAGTGCGGCTCATACATCCATGACATCATACTTATGATCCTTAATGGGATAGCTAGATACAATCAGAAGAAAAGAACTAGGTACAAGTAAACTGGGGGTCGACGACAATCGAACGTAAATCGAAATTAAACAACGAAGCGCAATGATATTATGACCTTACTATTCATATATAACAAGCTGTTTTATGCGGATTCTCTCGCGAACCGGAATGATGTAAGAGTAAAAAATAATTTTACTTTGGTACTTTTTAGGCCTACGTCCAGCTTTGGACGAATACGGGCTGATTATGATTATGACTTTTTTTAAAACTATACTACCAATGAAAATAAAAAAACCTGATAATACATGAAACTCTAAACATTAAATTTTCTTTCAAAGGTGCAAGTGACCTGTATGATTAATTAGATGATTCATTGTTGCTTACACCCAAGTAGGGCTTGCAATCCGGATATCCGGATATTCGTATTATCCGGATATCCGCCGAATTTAAAATCCGGATTTTACTTGCATCACTATCCGGATTTTTCGGATGTTACGGATACTTGTATTTTTCTTTCAAATATTAAATAAAACGCTGTCATCTGTAAAGTACATAACTGTTATTACATTATTTATTATTTTAATGTAGTTAATCACTCTTGCCTTATTTATTACCTTTAGTGACAGAGATCATGAGTAACTTAAATTCTTTACTGTCACTATGGCTGTTGATAGTAATGTACATACTCGTATTAACTCGTATAGTGTCAATGTTGTTTAATAAGTCTAGAATTTTCAAAAATAAATAAAGCCCTATTTAATTTTGAAAAATCTAGACTTTCTTCTTTGTTTTCAGATTTTTGTGATTAAAAATATTCAGATTTGCTAAAAATGGCATCCAAAACTCAATTTTTTGAATACAAAAAATGTTCTCAAATGAAGAACTCAGTCTGGCAGTATTTTAAACGCAGTGTTGATGGTGCTCAGGCACAATGCAATATTTGTAAACAAGTTTTGAAAATCGCAGGATCGACATCAGCTTTACATAATCACCTTCGATCAAAACATTCAATTAATGTTAAAAATCAAAGCACTTCAAGACCAGAAGGTACATTGATTGGCCAGCCAAGTAATTCAACACAAGCATCCACATCTTATTCTGAGGAAAATGTGACACCTAATAAAAAAGCTAAAATAGTCGATTATTTTAAGTCTGATGAGCACGAGAGTATGGAAGTGATGATTTCTAAATTGGCAGCTCTAGACGGATTTGCGTTCAATGCTTTCTGTACATCTCAGACATTGCGTAAACTTTTTTTAAAAAGTGGTTTAAAATTACCACAATCACCCCACACTATTAAAAAGATTGTTTTAAATCATTGTGAAGAATTAAAGCTAGATCTGAAGAAAGAATTGGACCGATTGAAATCGAGAGAATGCAATTTTGCAGTAAGTCTGGATGAATGGACATCAGTTCAAAATAAAAGATTTATGAACATAAATATACATTCGACACAGTTTAAAAACAAATCATTTAGAAATCTAGGACTCTCGTTGATGTCAGGCAAAGGTACGGCGGATAATTGCCTTAACCTTCTTAAATCAAAGTTGGCACAGTATGGTCTGTCACTGAACGATGATGTTATTTGCCTGGTGACAGATGGCGCTTCGGTGATGTGTGCTCTAGGAAAAAAAACACCAGTGTACCACCAATTGTGTTATGCACACGGGATTCAGCTTGGAGTTCTAGACGTTCTGTATAATAAAAAAGAGCCTGCTGCTGCACAAGACAATACTGATAATGATGGCAATACAGAAGATATAGATGTACAAGAAATTGAAGACTCCGATGATGAAGAAGGTTTTATTGTAGCTACAAGTAATCTATATGCAACCGGTCGTAGAACTGAAGTTTGTTTAAGAAGCCAAGATTATAACGAAATAATAAAAAGAGTTAGAAAAGTAGTCAAGATGTTTAAAAAATCACCGACGAAGTCTGAGGTGCTTTATAAATACACCGCAGAAGGAGAACAAAAGAATGTTCGTCTTATCTTAGACTGCAAAACAAGATGGAGCAGTCTTGCTAATATGATTGAACGGTTCTTATTATTAAAAGATTCTTTATTCAAAGCATTAATTGATTTTAAATCTGATATATCATTTACTGATACGGAATTACAACATCTTAAAGAAATTTCTGAATCTCTTAATATAATTAAAGCTACGGTAGAAGCGATCTGTGAAGAAGATGCAAACTTACTGACTGCTGACACAGCGTTAAGATTCATGATTCAGAAATTATCGCAAAAAGATAGCATTATCAGTAATGAACTTCTAGTATCACTCAAAAGAAGAATATCACAACGACGAGTTCCCGGACTAATCGGTACCATGACATATTTACACAATCCTCACAATTTTTATGAAGAGCGAAGTACACACGACTTTCCTTTTGAAAATCCTTCAAACGAATCTGTGAGACTGACGATTGTTAAGATTATTTCTACATTTTTTGACACACAACAACCAGATCAAACAGTCATAACTTCAGCACATAATACACAAGATTCAGAAGGTTGCTCTTCTTCAACTGTAAGCGTATCAATTAAAACACAAATACGAGAAGAAATCATCCGGTTTATGAGTCAGCCATCTTCTGCGCAGCGACCGACTTCTTCAACAAATGATTTAGACACTACAATTCGAGTTGAGATGGCACTATTTGATGAGAATGGTCAGAGAAGCAGGAATTTAGAAAGGGTTTACAATCTACTTTTATCAATACCACCGACCAGCGTTGAAGCAGAAAGAGTGTTCTCTGCTACAGGATATTTATGTAACCATTTAAGAACTTCCATGAAAGAAGATTCATTAGATAGTTTAAGCTTTTTAAGATCATATTACCAGAATTTTGATAAAAAATAATTAAAAGTAATATTTTATTATAAAGAGCTATTTAATTATTTTGAGATATTTTGTTATTTTTTGTTCTATTATATTTGATTTATACTATTGTTGTTTAATAATTAAGCTAATTTGCTAAGGAAAATAATATTTTTATTTGATTATTATGTTTTAAATAAGTTGATTTGATTAGGATGTTGTGATTTGTGATAAATGTAAGATCTCATTTTTAATTAGAATAGTTTTTAGTATGAGAAGAATAGATACAAATTATTTGTGCGGTATCGGTATTTTATTGTTTAATTTTAGAAAGTGAACTAGTTTTTTTAGGTGATTGTTACTTGAATTATTGGTATACTTTATTATTTCTTTGTCATTTTGTTTGAGAGTTTGATTAAAACGTGTTAAAAAAGCTTATTAGTTTTATTTATAATAAAATCGAAAAAATATCCGTATTATCCGCATTATCCGGATATTCCGGATAGTAAAATATTAATATTCGTATTATCCGGATAATAAAAATGAACGGATATTGCAAGCCCTACACCCAAGCCAGCATACTAAAGAATCATTTCACAAGAATAATAAAACGTAAAACAAATTCCACAATAAAAACCAAACTGCGTCATCACTTCCATCAAATCATTTTGAAATGTTTACTACCTACTTGAGTTTGGTTATGAGTGAATCACAAATGAAACTGAAAACATTACGCAAATATTTACGAAAAATATATCATCTAGAGAATGTTATCAGTATTTACTTCCAACAGTATAAGAAATTTATGTCTGTACCTAATCATCTGAATGAAGTCATATCTGTCCACTGCCGCTATCTCGAAATATAAATAAGCTTCTTCTTCAGTCTTCAATATAAAATAAGTTTAGACTAACACCACAGCTAATTGATGGAAGCTTTGCTCCAAATCCAAAATGATTGAAGATTTTATTTTTTAAATTAAAGCTTTATCAATATTAGATATGGATATTTAAATATAATTAATTCTACCGCAAGATTTCTGCTACAAGGAGGACGAATGCACGGAGGCATAAAAACAAAAACTTTTAGTGTTTGTTTTCGATCCTTACACTTACCGTAAAAATTTCAAGTGGTTACATGACTATATTAATTTTATTCATCCACACTTGGCGAACTATGAATATCTTATGTAGGAGTATTGCCGATGATGGCTAGTTAAACATGTAAATCATTAACATCGCACGTAGATGGTAATAATATTTTTTTACAAAGTAAACAATACATTAAATATAAAATGTATCGTAATTGAACAGTAAAAGACGAACTGGACGCATTCAAGGTAAACAGATAAGTACGTCAAATGTAACAAAGCAAAGCCATTGAAGTGGGCGATAAAAAAACATCCACTAGCAACAAAGAAAATTCTACAACTATCGTGTACAATACAATAACCATGTAGGTATTATATTATTATTGACCGTGAAACCGTGATATTGATAGCCTACGTAATGTAGTATAGTGTAGAAAATCTTATATAGGTAATAAATGCTTCTAGTAGAGCAAATGGACACTGGATATTCACAGTAAAGCATAAGGCATAAGAAGCACATGTACCTATAAGTACAGCTAGCAATAATTCTCATTAAAGCCATGAAGCAGTGTGTTTAGGTGCTATTAACTCGACACAAACACACGTAGGTCATTAAATAAACGCGATTCTACAGAATGCTCCATAATACTATTTTGATATAGCTTGATTGTATCGTAGACGACTTAATATTTGGATAGAAACTTTAGTACATTTGAACCATAAGTCCAAATTCATGGCTAACTTTTTTTTTGTAGAATTGTTACCAGGAAATAGTTCATGGATATTATCTTTAAAAAGGAAACACTTCTACAAGTGATGTAGAAAATACAATTACTGGTATGATATGGCATTCATTTAAAAATTCAAGCAGTTGTATAGCGCGACCACGCTATACTAACAATTGAATACAATTTACTTGACTGTGGTCACTGGTCACAGCGAAGAACTTAGTTATAGATAACAAACAGATTCTAATGTTATTGTTAGTTGAGTGAAGCTTATGCTTTTAACGCTACGTTTAAAGTGCGAGACGTGACCTGGATAGAACACCTGTTGATCCAGAAAGGTTACAATATAAAAGGCAAACACTAAACAATAATAATTATACTATATGCATCGCTACCAATACTGTTAGTCTGCAATATCAGAATTACCTGGTCATTTACTTTGACCATATCCAACCGATCAGACAATCTTACTTTGGTCACGCTCGCACGAATCTTGAGGATTCGTTCAAAACGAGCCAGTAATGCGGGTCACCGACGTGAATGATGACACAAAAACTTCACTTACATGAATCCGGCGCGGCGGATGAGAAAATAGTTATGGTAACACAAAAATAAAGTTAATAAACCGATGAGGAAAATAACTGAAACTATCGTGCACACGCAACTGAGGCTGTCGTTATAGACAGATTAGAAGGTAAGGCGTTTACATCGCAACGGTTCGACACTGTCCGTGCCGCGGTCGTGCAGAGACTGGCGCGCTGTTGGCCGGCCCAGCGTGTTGCGCCGAGAGCCGAAAGCGACGTCACGCAGCGCTACGGCCGGAGCTGGCGGGGGCGTTGGCGTCATTCGCCAGACATACTCCGCGCCGCAAGCCGCTATCCACACCGCACAGTGTGTTATTTTGCCTTAGTTTCGGACATGTCAGTTTTATTTTTTATTTTTATAGATAAAACCTTAATAAAGCATTCTCAAAAATACCTGTATTTTTAATTCACTTAATTTGGGAGATACAAATATTTTAGTGAAAGGTCACTGACCTTCTTGAAAAAGATTTTCGCCTGTATTTTTTTAATAAAGCATATGTCAGTCTCTTGAAAATTACAAGTTAATTGTTGGTTTGAAATATATACACTGTAAAAATTGCAAGTCCCTAACGTCCAAGGAACGAGAATAAATAATGATTTCGTTAATAAACAAAATTGTTTTTTATAAAATTAGCTATTTACGGGTCGCGTTTTTTTCTGTTTGCATAATGTAGTGTTGTATAGTACCTTCAACATGAGAAAATTTTAAATATGTATCTAGCGAGATCTTGGAGATATTGCGTTTCTAAGTTTTTTTAAAATTTCTATGGAAATAGGGTTGTCCCAAAGTATGAAGGTAGTCAATATTTAAGTTGATTACTTCAATCAGTTATGTGAGCCAATTCTCTTTGATTTTTTATGTTTATGACGTTTACTAAATGTCAATAAGGATCCGATGATTCTAATGTGCGGTAAACAAACTATGTAAAGTATCATATGCACATCACTATTTAAATCAGCAATTGTTAATACATTCATACATACACTCACGCCTTTTTCTCACAGGGGTAGGCAGAAACTATGGACTGCCACTTGCTACGACTTGCATATTTCTTTCGCTTCTTCCATATTCATACATCTTTTCATACACAAGCGGCGGTTGCGAGTACTACGCACCTGACCTTTTTGGAGAACCTCGCCGATAAGATCGGAGAACGTCCTTCTAGGGCGACCTCTCCCGACGCTGCCACTAACATTCGCCTTGTAAATTCCATTCGTTAATCGTCTTTAATTCATTCTATCGACATGCCCAAACCATCTTAGCATATTCAATAAGTGTCACTATATCATATTTCAGTCCGCAACGTTGTCTAATCACACTATTTCTTAGTCTGTCATTCCTAGTTACACCGCACATACTACACAAGGAACGCATTTTCACAGCATTTATTCCACTTTCATGTCGCTTCTGCCATACCCAACATTCACTTCATTGCTAATACCTGGCTCAAAAATAATGAATCACAATAAGTAATATTTGCATGAAGTAAGTATTGTATGTTGCACACAGGTGTGGTTGACAACCCACACTTTTAAAATTCAATATTTCCGAAATCCTGGGTTTGTTGTATCTGTTTTTTTTTTGTGGCGATAGTTATTATTGTGATCAACATTTAGGTATTAAAAAAAACGCGACCATGAAGAGAATCATTGGTAAAAAAATATTTACTACATCATAGAAAAAATTAATTGTCACGTCTGTGAGCAAGATTTTTACAGTTTTCAAGAAAAAAAAGGTTCTTATAATAAATTTCTATCACACCTAAAAACATTTAGTGAAAAAATCAAATCCAAAAACAAGATATTGCGTTTTTATGGTTTTTAATATTTTTTCTCGATTTTATTTATTTCTCTTAAACTCGTAGTCAGAGCCGGGGCGGAGTTTTATTAATAGTCTTGTTAGAATGTTAGCTTTCCAAAAAACACATAAAACGAGCATGTCCGCAACTAAGGCAAAATAACACACTGAGTCGCAACGCTGGTTGGTGCGTAACTAAACGCGATCCGGGGATTTGCCTTAATTTCTTGTAGTTGATTTTAGAGTACAGGTTACGTATCTATAGTTTTTAATATAATTGACTGAAATAGTATAGGAGTTAGGTTTTAGTATTTGCCTAACGAGGACGAACCCTTCTTTATCCCACGCAATATCCTTCATTGAAGATAGATTTAAAACAAATAGTGATCAAATTCAATCGTAAATGTTTTTTTATTTTGACTTTCACTTTCTGCAATATTTTTTCATATAAACTTAAACTATAAACTATCATGTACACGTGACAATTTAAACAGGCAATTGCTAATACCTGAAATAATTAAAAATAATTAATCACATTTAGTAAGTATTATATGTTGCACAGAGGTTTGATCGACAACCCTAACCCACAATTTCAAAATTCAATATTTCCGAGATCCTGGGGTTGTTGCATCTGTGTTTTTTTGTGGCGATAGAAATGATTGTGGTCTACAAATACGTTTTTAAAAAAAACGCGACCATGAAGAGAATCGCCGGAAAAAAAATATTTTCAAAATCATAGAAAAAAAATCATTGTGACCTGTGTGAGCAAGATTTTTAAAGTTTTCAAGAAGAAAATGGTTTCTTCAATCAATTCCTATCACACCTTAAAACAGTTAGTGTAAAAATCAAATCCAAAAACTAGATATTGCGTTTCTATGGTTTTTAAGGATTTTTCTCGATTTTATTTATTTCTCTTAAACTAGTTGTCAGATCCGGGGCGGAGTTTTAATAAGAGTTTTGTTTAATTGTCAGCTATCCAAAAAACACATAAAACGAGCATGTCCGCAACTAAGGCAAAATTACACACTGTGCACCGCACACACGCACATTAATGTCTGCCCACATGTTTCGCACAAGTTTTCAAACTTTTCACAAGTTATGATCCGCCATATGAATGAACAATGATTGTTTGATAGATATCATTTTCTAATGGACAGTAATTATGAATCAAGTGTCAAATACTCATTAGAAGACGCGAGACTAAACAGCACTTTACTAACAGAATTGTTAAACCTTGAATCACAAACAATTTCCAGCGACAACAACATGAAAAGAATAAAAAAATATTGGTATGTGTATAGTTCGTGGTTAAAAAGTGGCCACACAACCTCATTATCGTAATTATTGAAGCGATAAAAAATAATAAAGTTTATAACTGAAGTAATTGCATTTAAATGGCGCATCTGTGACCGAGAAGATTCGATTAGCAACCGTGCCGCCCCTCACTCGGTCACATTCTAATAATAGCGAGAAAAACGAGAAAGAATTCGTAATGAGAAACTCCCACGCGTAGCTAAAGCTATACGTACACAACCAAACACAATAAAAAATACTTAGGCGAATCCTTCCAGTTGATAAAACCAATTTATACCTACATTCCACATAAGATAATACTTTTCAGAAATTCGCTTTTTCAGAAAGTAGAATGTTTATGAAGTCTCGTCATCATGTCTCTATGTAAGATCAATGTTTTCAATGAACTCTAAAAGGTTATCGTTAAGACGATCTGGCTTATCGTCATAACAAAACATTAAAGTCGTCCATTGTTCCGAAAATCAAAAATTTCCATAACGCGCACTGAAATCATGAAAATACAAATTTGAGATTCGATTGGAAAGCAGACTTTGTGATACAGCTGCCCTTGTCGAAGCCTATACACTACAACCCGCATTGGATAAATTTAGCTCCACCCACGGCGATGAAATTTTCTAGTCTACTGAGAATTTATGAAATAGATTACTTTTATCCTTTTAGGTTAGTATATTTTATCTAGAAGGGTGGCAGCTGAATCCAAAACACATGACGCAACTCTTGAACGTAATCACCTGCGGCTACGCAGTAAAATCGAATTCTGATTATTCCTATGAAAAGACGTAAGTTGCAAATCTTTAGAAATTCTTTCCTTAGTTTTTTCCTCCTTTACTAATTGTGTGTCAATAATCCGTCTAGTTACGGCAGTACATGGTACGCACGATTCCCCATCAAACATCCAAAAAAATTTTCAAACGGTTTATATCCTTCTCAAAAGTCCAATCTGTTTCTACCAAATTTCACCAAAATTGCTTCAGCAGTCTGTTATTAGCTCAAAAAGGTAGGCAACAGACATACTGAAAGACTTGAGTTCTTTCGCATTTATAAATTTAAGTATGGATTTTCAAGGCAGGCACATAAAAATGGCGTCTTCGAAACTTCCTTTTATGGTTTCGCGAAGTTTTCACCCTCTTTTGTACTAACTCCAGTAAACAGGACGTCAATAAAATATAAATGTAATTTTAATATCAAAGTAGGGCTCGCTGAAACGTGTCCATGTCCACCCACGTGACTTCAGCACGTGGCAGCAGCCCCAACGTGCGCTGCTTGCATAAACAAACTAGAACCATTGTTGGTTTAACGAACTCCTACGTCAAACGGGCCAGAAACTACTAGCAAAAGTTCAACTAAAATAAAATATATGCAGTTATCTAATCAATATAGGTACGCCAAAAGAAATGTCGTCAATAACGTCAGCTATTCAGACTACAGAAGATTAAAATCAGTTCACATTAACATTGTTCATATCGCAGTAATTATGGATTAGATAAGCTGTTATCAGATAAATTTATGTATTTAAAGCACGTTAATCTTAATGAAGCGCTTTGCTGTTTGCCTGCAATGATATCAGCAAAATTAAAAGTAAGTGAGGTTACACATACAACACTTTTTAAGTACCTATACAAATATATTGCAGTTATAATGCACAGGAGCAAAAGTAGAAGACCTAATTTCTTGACCTGTTTAAGTGCCAAACAAACGATGTCTAGGCTTTTCTAATTTCTAGGTATAATAAGCCATATTGCATGTAAAATCGGAATGTCTGCAGCTACTCTAAGGCGCCGAATTCTGCGTCCAATATAAAACGGGTCTGAAGGTCAAATCCATTGGCGTCGACATGGCAACGGGCGGAGTAAGATTATTTTGGGATTCACTGCATATTCTGAAGTATTGATTTCTAGAATCTATGATAACTTAGATAACAACGGTATGCGATTTAGATAATGTCGTATCGAATGATTTATATCGTCCAGAAATTTCCTAGCCAGGATTAAGATTGATACGAATGAGATTGTGAATTGGGCCAGCACGTACGGGAAACTCCGATCTATTTTGAGAGACGTTCATTCTGTTTTCCAAGTATAAATAGCATAGGTACATACATTGTACATATATTTCTGTGGAATAGGTCTTTCAGCACACTTTCCGGTAGTGAAAAGTGAATGTTCCACACACATTAATATAACATGGAGGGGAACACTCGGTGCAAATCAACTTTCACAACACAGATACTTACCTATCCACGCAATGAACCAATCGCAACGATTCACCGTTTCAAAGTAGGTGCCTTCAGTAGTTTATTCACGTAAAGGAACCCGGTTAAGGAAAGCGTACCATCAATACCCGACCTCATTATCTTGATATGAATTATTCAGACTTTCTCTTTATAAAATAACAACAACATTTTCATTCAAAATCAAATGGTAGAAAGATTAATTTCCCAACCATCAGTAGAGGTTTACGGCTCTGTGTTTACTGAAGAATTATCGAAAATTTCGCAGGATAGCCGAATAATAACCTGGTACCGGTTACGGCGAAACACGGTATTGACGTGACTGACATTTAGCAAGTCGAGTACTAAACGTCCGAAGGCCACGCACCAAGCGAGCGTCCTGTGCAAGGCTCATGAAATGTAAATTGTACATGTATTAAACGTGCAATAAAGAATATTTATGCTTCGTGTCTGTCAATACAGTTACATTGTGTTGTAACTCAGAAATAATTGAGACTATTAAAATCTATAAATAGACAGTCTAAATGAGACCGAATCACAACAGGATTTTCGCGAAGTTTTTGGTTAATTATTTCGAATAGATTTGTATAAGCTGGAACGGTTCAGGTAAGAAGAAAAGAAATCGTGCTGTGATAGAAAGCTATCTAGTAAAATACGATATTGTATCGAGATGACCGTTGCAACGCTCCCCTCGAGTGTATTGCAACGGAAAACAGGTCGCGACCCACTTCGCTGGGATCAATACTCGGTCATCGACTCCGCCTGCGCCGCCTCTAGCCCCCTCAAGTCTGCTACAGACAAACACGGATTAGGACTTACGAATTGCCTCCAAACTTCCGAAACTTCACCATTGAGAAGTGCAGTTTTGAAACATGTCAGACTGGGTGAATATTCCAAATTAAGAATATCTTTGGAGGGTTGCTATATTCAAAAAAACAGAGTGCGTGATGAAGGTCCAGCCAGATGATTATCACTAAAAGAAAAGGCCTAAATGCAAAAGTAACTGTTTGTTTACTTGTTACTCGTTCAGTTCACTTTTGTCCGCTGAACAGATTTCTATAAAATTTGGCTAGAGGATAAGACGGTTTCATGAGGAAGGAAATAGGCTACCTTTATACCTTTTGCGATTAAATATCAAATATAAATTTCAAATAAAATTATCATACAGATGCTCGGATTGAGAATTATAAAAACAAAATGTTGGAAATGTTAATGCGTAAACATTTCAAAATATGTATGGACGGAAAGGGTCATAAAGTTATGACGTTTTATTATGTTATCAACATGCAGATGCTCGGTTGATGTATGGCATGGTTATCAACGTGGTCTGCAATAAGATAACGAGTGAAACTTATTACAATGAACTTTGCAACAAACGTCGTAAA
Organism: Subacronicta megacephala; assembly: GCA_958496365.1. Classification (NCBI taxonomy): domain Eukaryota; kingdom Metazoa; phylum Arthropoda; class Insecta; order Lepidoptera; family Noctuidae; genus Subacronicta; species Subacronicta megacephala. Next base: position 3,547,482 of record OY292514.1, read on the forward strand.
TTAAAGTACGAGATTTTCAATTACCAGGCACGATAAACGAAAACTCAAGAGATTCTGCACTGCCCAAAGGTATTTCTTTATGATATAATTGTTACGCCGAGTAACTAATTAAGGACAGAAAATGATTTAGGCTGATGATGATGTTGCGTTTTGCAGATTTGCACTCGAAACTCATTTACTCCGGCCACTATCAGAATTTCAAAACTGGATCACTTGCACTGAACTTCATTTGGCTTGAAGATTATGGTTCTTTTGTTGATAATTTCAGTGCGAATCTAAATCAGCACGAATTCATCACTTTATCCTGTCGCTGGGGTTGTTCGCTATTTATGATTTCATTTTTTCGGCCTTTTGTTAACCCAACCATATTTTATAGCTATAATATGGTTCTTCAGGCTATTAAACTAGTATCGGTAATTGGAATTATTTTTTCTAATGATTGTAATTCATGGTAATAATGCTTTTGCACCTTTGAGACAAAATATGATAACGCATTCGAAGTATAGGAAAATACACTAGTGCCGACGTCTGTAAGTGCCGAAGTCTTTAAGGTATGCTTGCTATAAAAATGAAATCCAATATTGGACCACTTATGAGACAAATTTTCTAGAATTTAATCAGAAGCAACAAATAAATACCATTTATTTATCGTTGCATTTATTTCATACACTCTCACTATAAAAATGGTTATATGTAGTACATTAGTATGTCATAGACAATTATTATCAATTGCGTATTTCCGTTAGGTATAATATTTTATTGGAATTTGATTAGGTGAGTTGTATGTTTGATTTGATTCATTGTTCGATATTAATCTGCTTTTTGCTTTAATATTATCTAAAAGATCTGCTATCTTACTGACAAAGGAATATTTGAATATATTTATAGGTAAGTACATAATAATAACAGTAAACTCGATCGTGGCAGGAAATAGGAGCTGGACCATGAAAGTCGGGGCGTGACGTATTATCAGTGACGTCCTGCGCATGACGTCACGCGCAATGGCCTATTGGGCTATATTTAGAACACATTTTTCCTGGCATTCTGGCTAGAATACTAACTACTCGGCGCAACCCTGAAAAGTACATTTCAGGGAGTAATTTACCAATTTGAATATAAAAACGACAACGGCATTGCGTAATTTTGTGTCACCTTCAAGGTGATGGTGAAGGTGAAGGTTTATTATAAAAATGTTCACTAAAACGAAAACAAACCGGGTGACAGGTTTTTTGAAGAAAGAGCCATAGCAGCTTTGAGTTGACATGTCCTAACTGACGGCACGCATACATCAGTCATCGTGTAGTTCAAATATTTTATAGGGGGCACAACGATACCAGATCAGCAAGACATTTGTGTAGGTCATGTGAAATACTCAAAACTGTCAGAAAAGTTAACTATAAATATTATATGAGTTAAAGCTTACCTACATAGGTAGTACTCACATTTTCGTTTTTATAATAGGTACCACAAAATGACAAATATTCTCAGTCGATTTTGTACGTAATCATCAACATATTAAGGTTAAAAATCATTTGGAGAAATTTGATAGTGTTGTAAAACCTGACATGCTGGCGACAGTACAATCACAATCATGAACTGTATCTCGCAATAAATATGATATATAGAGGCGTCTATTCTTAACCAGGCAATATGGAGTGTTGTCCTGACCGTGGGAGCACATCGGCACGACCTGGCTCAGTGACCCGGATACGCCCGCGTACCTATAAACTGCGTCGTCTCTGACCCCCTTTACCTGTACTTTAACGATCATGAATAGAAATATGTCTGCACCGCAATGCAGTTTAAATTTCTGACGTTAGAAACATTAAAAAGAGACCAAGGTTGTCTCGAAAATACATTATCGTATAGACGGTTTCATTTGGCAAACATACTGAGGAAGGGTTTTCTAAAGAATCAAACTATTTATTTGCTTACTATCTAAGATTCGAGAATTATCATCAACCCCTTTACTATCCCACTGCTGGACACGGGTCTCCGTCTCAGTGAGGGAGGTATTGCTATAGTTTATCCCTAAAGCCTACTGCGGGTTGGCAGACTTAATACGGCACCGTCGTGCAGGTTTCCTCACTATGTTTTTCTTCACCAATTTAAGCGAGTAATCATTTATGAATACACAAACATGATTAAGAAAAGTCAAGAAGTGCATGACTTAGATTCATATTCGAGATCTAAAACTTGGCAGTCCAATGGTCATATCACTAAGCCATTACTGCTTTAAGATAATAGCAGAACTCAAACATTTATAAGTACTGGTGTTGAAATCTTACTATAATGTTAGTTATTTAGTAGTTGAAGACAAAGAAACAGCGTGTTACCAGGTGTTACATTGCGAAACGCGACCCGAAAGATCTTACACAGTTTCGTAACGAAGCTTCAGAACTTTCAGCACGGTTTATTTTTGTGTCCGTCGTTTTGCAAGCCGCTAAATTGATAAATAAGCTGGCGGTTACATTGTTTTAATAAGTACCTACTCATATCTGTTTAACGTGCTGATTATAGATTCATGACCTAGATATACATATAGGTATTCAACTATAAATATAACTTCAAATTTCACAAAAATTATAGAGTCACAGTGGTAATCTCATCAATTGCGCACTAACATGCAAGCTGTGTCAAAAGGACGAGGTTGGGTGCGTCGCCCGGCGGTTCGAAAGCCCGACTATGCAAGGCCCTCGGAGCAACGACCTTAGCCCTTGCTGAATAACAGTCAGTTTTTCTATATAGGTAGGTAGCCAACGCTTGTCAAGCGGGCCTCGTCTCCCCAGGGCCTGAGACGGGCGGCGCCACGCCATTTAACAACTTCAAGCCCGAGTGGGGCTTTCCGGAAATTCCACAAATATTTGCGGTAGCTTCGTTTTATAAATAAATACCTACGTCACTTTAATTGCAATAACCGAAACATTTATTAATCGTGATAAATAATAACGTAGCGTACAGGATATATCTCAAAAATATTCGTCAATATTTAGTTTGTTTATTTAGCAGTTAGCGTGGGTTGACAGATTTAAATAAACAAACGGTAATAACATTCCTAATTACCTACCTACCGTCAATTATCAGTAAATGGGAGGGTTTATTGATTAACCCTCTTGCCTACTGCGTAAAAAACTAAAGTATAGATAAATTGCTAGTAAATATTTTTAGGTATTCTTAACCTATGTATAAGAATATTATGAGATAAAAAAGCGAGTATGTAACTGTTCTAATTATTTCTTAGAAGCAGGATGTGGCGTTGTAAAACAAAACTAATTTATGAACTGGGAAAACAATCCATATACCTACACCAATAGGTAGGTATCTACCAAGGTAGGTACTTGTTGAAGGACGTAAGTAAACAACAGCTAATAAATTATAAATTTAAAAATATCTAGGTATTGTAGGTACCTATAATCTTCTTTCTGCACCAGGTTACTGACTGGGTGAGAAATGAACTAATGACGCCATCATAATAATTATTCTTAGCCAAAAATGGCATTGAATGAAATCGGTACAAAATGGCGTAGCCTCTCTCCGTAAGTAGTCGGGCGGGATCGTGCGTGGTCGGGGTAACGGACCACCGCTTGCGCAGGGTCAACACACGCTAGCCAAGGTCAGGTCGACGCCCTATCCAGACAATCCTGATATCTCACTGAGGTGTAATATGTATGGCACTTCCGTCAACTGGGTAGGTACTCTTTCTATAAATAGTATTAAATAAATAGGTACCTACATAGGTACTTAGAGAGCGGTTTCTTGGTAACTGTGTGCGGTCTATGGAGATTAAGGATCACGTTCCAAGTAAGATCATAACCGTAATAAGTGACAGACGATGACTTATCTCGATAAACGTAAACATTAGGCAGCTGCACAGAAGTATGTAGACAATAGTGTGAAAATACCATAATAGGTAGGTAGCTTTTTACCTAGTCTTTATTCGGTTTAGAACCTTATGTAGCGTGGTAGATTAGGTAGGTTTCTAAGTGGGCAGTAGACTTTACACGTGCATGAAATGCTACGTTAAAACAATGAGTACTGCAGCTCATGTTTCACAACTTATCGATAAATCGTATTATGCAATTCTGACGCAAGTAATTACCCTCCTAACGTTGCATTTGCAATTCAGTTCTGCAAAGTAAGACCTTTTCTTGGATGCAGGTAGTGTTGGTCGGTACCTACGTAGTTTGTGACGTCAATTGTTTGTTATTCGACATGAAAATGTCCAGAAACATCTTGCGATAATAATGTCCTCATAATAATATTTATGTTTTTCTCATGCCATATGTAACATTGCTTAATTAGAAATGGTCTTATGTATATTACAATAGAGCTCAAAGTTCATACACCTTAATAAAATTACCCAAAAAAAAAAATGTTTCTAAGTCTGTAAGAAAAACTTGTATTCATTGAAAAATCTTAAGTCTAAACAGTAGAAACATGTTGTTCATTTAATTATAATGTCTATATATATATATATATATATATATATACTATATGTGTAGTCTGCTACACATCCTTAAAGTCAGGTAGCTTATTCTAAATACATAAATAAAAACAGGAAACCATTTTAACCTGTCAAGCGGCAGATTGTAGACACAATGCAAAATCTATTGTTATGTGCTCAAAAGAGGAACTGTACCGCTTGCCAGGTTAATGGGTGTCAGGACTGTCAGGTAAAAACCCTTACTACAGGAAGAGAACTTCTGTTTGTAAACAAGTTTTTGTTTCTTAACAGGTATCTACATATTTGTGTTGAGTTGGGTTTAACATTGAATGAAGAAACACACACTTTACACTGTTATTTTTTCATAGAATGCATGCTTTGAGATTTTGTAAGATATATTTGGTGTTCAAATGACATTTCATGACTGAATCTAGGTATTGAAAATGTGAGGTAGGCCTACAAAAATTATAAAAGGGGTAAGATAGATTGTATTTTTTTTTCATTTTGTGATGCCCAAACAGTTCTCATGATACCAAAACAATTGTTTCAAAAATAATTTCCTTTTTTTTTCAATTAATGCTGGCACCACACTAAACTCACTCTTAGAGACTAGGAACCAGTGAAAGTGACTTTTATAATCAACCTTTTTTAGAAAACATTGGTTGATTTCATCCATTTTGACCATATTATTCTTGGTATTTTAACTTAACTGATATTTGTCATGATAGTAACTTCATTTATATCATTATGAATAATTCATGCTAAAAGAAGTGCATACAAAATGATTTATCGGTGCATCAACTGATTAAACTTAGTATGGGTCGAGTGTATCCAAGACAATGGATATTATTAATGGCAACATCATGCAGTCACACCTTAGTTTATAAATTAGTGCTGTAACAATCATACTCTTTATAAACATAAAATAATTAAATAATTGATATAATGAACAAGTAAATAAAGGATCAGATGTCATAATTCATATCACATAAAAATATTTTCAGATTATGCTTATATTATTTCTTCATAGCTACTTTGAGTGTTATTTATATAATACAAGGAAAGTAACCAAGGTCCCAAGGTTATTTATATTTGTGTCTATGATAATGGTGTATTAAATTTTTCATATATCAAGATTGCACCCAGTTGACCCAATAAGCCAGTCAGCTAAATAATTATAAACTTTGGTGTGTTGCAAATGATTCACAAATACTAATGTTTTGTTGCAAGTACAACACTAGCTTCACTTTCCAATTTCAAACAGAGCCAGTTAGTAACCTAAGTAGGTACCTGCCTACAACAAGTAGATTAAGTTTCAAATATTCTGTCCACCAACATCATAACTTTTATATCTGCGTGACTCATCCGACACTTTACGCCATCAGTGTATCGACCGGCGATTTGGTTAGAGAAATTAGAATTCGAAAAATGAAGACCACGCGTATGACAAGAATGGTGGGTAAGAAGTCCACCATTGGGTGGGGACTATCTTTTACAGATTAGAGTATCGATAGTTACTAACGCAAGATACGCGAATAATGATACAGAAAGTAGCAACAACAGGATAATGCAAAATGAATTATAATTTAAATAGTTTCGTGACGCCTGCCTGCTGAGTGCTGACGTTTGTCGTACACCGAGGGCGCGACCTTTATAACAATTTTAACAGAAATCGATGAATATAAGCATATGAAACTTAATATAGATATAACTTACCTTCACAGCCATACACATTGAATAGAAATTGAACGGTTGCAGCCGTGAGCAGCCAAGGAAATTCACTACACACGCGAGAAACGTGTGCACCGCACAAAAAACTTGCTGAACTAAAATTCGGTGTTGTCAACATAGAATATGTTACCGTTTTTCAATTATGTTGCAAATGAATAAGACCAAATTCTACTACATTCTACTGTTTTTTGCTTTTATTATTTTTAATTCCTTTATGAAATATTATAATGTTTTTCTAACAATTAACCAAATTCATATTTTTTCTTTACCAAATTCCAATTCTTTATTTGGACCAATGACAAAAACTATGTTTAAACTTTAAATGTTAAAATGATAGCATTAGTTAAAAAATCCACCGAGACACTTCAACTGTTTGATTCAAACACGTAGATCTTCGTATGACTTCACTGATGATATAGACTCAAACGTTTTTGACAGACGTCGCCTAAAGACGTAAAATGTGGAAGAGAAAATCGACATCACAGGCAGTGGTCTCGGTAGCTTAGTTGGTAAAACGACTCTTTGGTAAAGCGTCTGGTGTATTTAACCAGAAAAACGCGGGTTCAAACCTGCCTGAGATCGAATTTTTCTTTCACTAGAAAAATGTTTCTTTAATATTAGAAAATTTATATCTTTGTGATCAAATCTTTTTGATCGTTTACTGTCATACGTGTAAAATGATGATACAATACATGTCCAACCACACCACAACTCCTATAATGTTGGCGTATTTGAGAAGAGCTCGGCAAGTCCAAGTTATGGATCGTTTGACTGCATCAGGGACCATTGACAGGTTTGTCAAACATGCACGTGATTGAAAATGTTTGATCTTCGAAACAATAAGGGAAAGCACATCATTCTATGGTTTGGCTCTGACCTCACGTTCATTGATTATGATGAAGTCTCTTATTTTTTTGTCTTGGGGTCACTTTAAATTAAAACTACTGTTGCCAGATGCAAAAAATACTTCTAACGCGGTGAAAACGTAGAAATTAAAAAACAGGGCTTCCTGGCCACCTGTAGCTGGTACTTGGATGGCAATTGGCAAGACCTGCGGTGGGCCACTGGCCCATAGGAAATCTAGAAGGTTAGGCACAAGGTTCCGTTTACACAGTGCAGTTTTCATTGAACCCTTCTGTGCGGAGGCCATCTGCTTAGTCATCATCATATCGTACCTATCGTACGCCTGTATTCCCCGAAGGGTTAGGCAGAGGTGTACTAATATACACCCACCCTCGCCGGTATGTTTAGGTCCCATGTAATAGGGGGCGATCCTATTGCCATCTGCTTAGTGTTGTCCAGATTTACCTCCGAAGGACTTTCCCAATCCAGTTTCGGTTATATACATTAACGGCAAATTTCAGCGTAGGAACTCGTTCAAAAGTTTCTAGATGTCAATAAAAGCAATTTTTGAACATATTTCCAAATTAACTTTATTCATATCAATGTGAACAAAAATAAGACACAGTTATAGGCTACATGAACATGTTATCGTTGAAACCGGGGGGTGGCAGGTGGTCGGCATCGGGCGGCGCCGGCCGGCGACCAGGCATGGGCCCGCCAGGCGGACCGAAAGGGTCAAAACGAGCTCCTGGAGGCACTGCCCCTCTGCGAAAAAAGTATTAATATCATCAATATTGACGACAATTACTGATTAAATCCTTACTGGTTACATCCCACAGAATATCGACGTCAAGTAGCAGTATGCATAATGTTGCGTTTTGTACGATGAGTGTGGAGCGCCGAAATCCCAATTCCTCCCTCAGACCCCTTACTTTTCCTTTTTTCATTCCCCTCCCTTTACCTGAATAGGCTCGGCAACGCATCTGCAACTCCTTTGGTATTGCAGATGTCTATGGGCGGCTATAACTACTTACCATTCGCTGGCTCGCCTGCTCGTTTGCAGAGTTATACCATAAAACAATATATTTTATTTACATTTCTCCTAAATGCAGGATTGTACATTAGTACGCCTTTTGGGGAGGCCTATACCCAGCAGTGGGTGAAGTCAGGCTGTGGATGATAATGATGATCATTATGAGTATGCCTCTAGTTAGCCCTTCGAGGAATACAGGCGTGATGGTATGTTATCATCATCCCAGTACTATCTAGTCTCCAGTCTAACCAAATGCCGTCTAAATGTCAGAATTTTATACGAAATGACTGCCAATAAATATCCACAACAAATTTTCTGTAAAGTATTGATATTCAAAGGAAAGACTGATTATGCTGTCACGCTTTCTAGTCCTCTGACTACCTTAAGTAATTTACATTCAGTCTGAGGCGCGGAGGAATTTTGATACATTAAGATTGGGCGCTCATCCACAGACTGATCGCTAGCTAAACTTGCAGATCGGTTGATCGACGTAATTAATTTAATTAATTTATGTTATTCAAACTACTCCAAAATTTGCCGAAGATAAGAAACTGGCAAACTTAGTGTAGGGCGCTCGCTGGCCAGGTGGAGTGACAATTTGCTGAAAGCAGCTGGCAGCAACTTAAAAATGAGCAGAAGATCGGGTTCTATGATACGAACCTTGGTAATCCTCCTGGTATACCGAGGCCAGGATTCTCAAGGTCCCTGCGAGGCTCGAACGGGTTGAACAGCATGCCGCCGCCGCCGGGCGCGAACGGGTCCAGATCAGAACTGCCGATGTTGGGCAGACGGGGCGGTGGCATTCCCCTGAGAAACATACCAGTTAATCAGAGAGCTTAATTTATATTATTTCTAATACACACGTACAAGCTACACTGTTAATAAATATTTATTGTAACCGGGAATTATATGCTTCTCTCCCCTCATTCTGCAAGTAGGTCATGTAGAGACGATTGGTTTCTGAACACAATGAATAAATATATAATTAAGATTCAACCCTCTAAGATACAATTTGTGGACGGTGATTTGGAAGTTGTGGTTCCATGATTATTTGATAGTATCTAATTCTCAACATAGACTGCCTCGTTGGTCTAGTAGTCCCAATCGCGACTGCTACGCTAGAGGTCTTGGGTTCGATCCCCAGGTCGAGTAAAGTGTTATTGAGTTTTTCTATGAAATTCTCAGTAGCAGCTCGGAGTCTGGATTTGTGCCCGGTGAATGGCAATAGGCTCGCCCCCTATTACATGGGACCCAAACATACCGGCGAAATGTGGGTGTACATTAAGTGCACCTCTGCCTAACCCTTCGGGGAATACAGGCGTGATGGTATGTTTAATTAGATGAAGATTTCAAAGACAAATCAATGGGGACGAATTACAGGACTTCTAGCAACTTATTTAACTACTGGGAAGCTATTATTTTATTCAGAAACAAAAATACATACTTAATCTTCGATACCAATACCAATTTTTATTCCTTTATTGAAGTATTAGCAACTTCCGCTATGTATGGATTGATAAAAACACCCCACACAGTGTATTTTAAAAAATTGCTCTTCAAAAATTATTCTGGATTTTATACTTATTATATTCGATGAATGCTGGTGCAGAGTAACGTTTTCAATGTTTCAAAAGATATGGATAGAAAATAATATGAGTATTTACTTTTTCTTCAATCTAGATCGGTTTGCCGGCCTACTCGATGGGTCAGCTTTGCGTAAAGGGACCTTTTGACTCATACTGAAACGCACACGCTCCTTTATCTACGTCTGGGATATGGCGAGATTTATGTGATTGCTATCCAACGTCAATCACCTTAGGTTTTGGTAATAATATTTACTAGAATTAAGAATATATCGTTATTATAATAAAAAAAAAACGATATAAAAATAGGTAGCCAATGTTAACGGGCTTTACTTAAAGGTACCATAGGTCTGGGGTGTCAGGGTTCACTCCAGGCAGTGGCCGCTGTGGAACTCTCAGTGGATCTTCTGGGGGTCTTCTTGTTGTCGATTCAGCTGAAACAAATTGAAAATAGAGGTCATCATTTTTATTTCTCTTCATACTGTGAAAGAAGATGCATTCCCATCGAAAAATCGACATTGCTGGTTTAAAGATATCCGAGTAATTCATTTGTTGGGATCTAAAACCGTCTAAAGCTATACTAATATTTTAGACAGACAAGAATTGATTGTAATAAAAAACTCTGAAACTACTCAACCGATTTTAATCAGTCTTTCACCATTAGAAAGCTTAATTATTCCTTTCGTTCCGCGAGATAACTGGGATCATATGCGGGCGAAGCAGCGGGCAACACTCTTGTTAAGATTACCTACTTTATTCATTACATTTTGAGAAATCTTCTACCATTATACCACCTACCTGCAGAGACACTAAGAGTAAGCAGGACCCCAAGTGCCACTAAAACTAACACATCACTTAGACACAGCAACATGCTGATATTATTACTAAGCAAACATCATAAGAGATTGCAATGCCATATCAAGTCAAAGTAATTTTAAAACCTGTTTTCCTTATTCATCAACATAAAACTTGAATAATAAATAAGAACTTGATAATGACCATATACATAAACAACAGACTGATAATATTTTCATGTTATTTTCCATTGAGAACTTAACCTACAGATATAGCTAGAAAGGTGAAATCTATTAAAACTGTCACTATAATGATTTTATTTATAATAAGCATTTCACAATCATATGCGAACTTACATTTAATAACCGACACAGAAGTAGATAGCATAATTTATGATTCATTGAATTTATACTATATTAAAGTTATAGCTTTTTTATAGTTACTGTGGCTATATCATGACTACCACCATAGTCAATAATTATATTTCACTAGATCTTTTATGAATTGACTGTGTTCATTAAGTAATTATTTTATATACTTTACAAAATAATTACTCATTTTTTTATATCAAGATTAATTCACATTTTTTATTATTATTCTAGCCCATTCCATCCCACTGCTGGGCACAGGCCTTTATTCCCACCCTCTAAGCGATCTGATTTTAAGTGATCCAATCTTTCACAAGAGTTGAGTTCATCACACCACCTCCATCTGGGCCTACCTCTGGATCCAATTTGTGGCAGCTTTTCCCCACACTTATTATTCGTATCAAATATCTTATGCACATATAGCAATACTTTTGGTACTACTATGTTAATAAAATTATATCAATGAATGAATAACCATTTGACTCAAACAGAAACTCATGTATCACAAGATGCATTACTAAAAGGAGTGTAAGTACGTAAGACTGCTGTGGCGACTGCCACCCACCCGCGTAGACAAGCCATGGTGTTTGCGCCGAGTTGGTGTACCAATGCCTTTGATGTTTGTCTGTGAAGTACACTCCGTGGCATTTATAAAAATAAATAAGTAAGCTGCATATATTTTTGTGTAGATTTTACTATCCGTTTTTGGGAGACAGCATAAATATTTAACTGTGCATAAAATTAAATATATATTTAAACTTACTTCTAGAGGTTTGAGTCTCTGTAGTAGCAGTCGGCCTTTCTGTCACAGTGTCAATAAGGTCCCTCTTCACATTATATATTAACTCTTTGTGATTTGGCATGATCTTATCAATAGGTCCACTTAAATACTTTACTGTATCATCTATCTTTACTGCTATGTTTGAAACGGCCAAATCTTCTGATCTCTGAAAGTAAATTAATTAATTCATGTTGTATAGGAAAATTTTGTACATTTTGTTGATGATGGCATGAGGTGTTGATTGATTAATCCTGCTAAGTCATGGTTGAAGCATTTTTAAATAATGTTAATGTAGAAATTATGTTATTTTATAAAGTCAAGACATGCTCATGAAGAGCAGTTTAGACACTCTAAAAGATTACAGATAACAAATGCGAACTGTCACAAAAAATAAAATAAAAGAAATAAATTGTTTCAAAGAGGTTTAATCTCTAAAGAGATCTGCACTTCCCATAAAAATGTTTGCATAGGTCTTGTAAAGACAAACTGTGGTATTTATTTAAAAGGATATGCAGCATCAACCTACTAAATAAAAACAAGCAACCAAAGGAGATTATGATTAGTTCACAAATTATTAGATTTGATAATGTACTAGTTACCATAAGATTAACTATGAGATTGCCATCAGTGCTCAGTCCATGTAGAATGAAAAGTTTATTGTCCAGAACATATCTCATTGCATAGTTATCCTTGTCATTCCACCCTGTTGGCAGCAGCTCACTTTTTTCTTCATCTCCAGATAGAGTCCTCTGAAATGAACAAACAAATAAATATCTCATAATAATTAGCTCCAGATAGCAGGCTTCTTCTTATTCTATTGGTGCCTCTCCAATCACTGAAGGTTGCCCATCAACACTATATTTTTTACCTTTGTCTTTGGAACCACTCAGCAGCAGACAGGGATATAAGACTGACTGACTGAATATAATAACTATATTTGTAATGGGAAACTTTTTATAATATAATATGCTAACAAATACATAGAAAGCAAGGTCAGAAGAGCACTACGAATCTCATGTTGCCAATATACACTTTCATTCGATATTCTATAAAACTCATAAAACAAAAGTTATCGTACTCTTTTGAAATAATTATAATATCATTGATTAGAGCATAATGCCGACTCGGAAATGGCAAGCTAATGCATTTTGGTATTACAAAGCTATAAGCGCGTAATATTTTTAGCCTTACCTCGTCCCCTATTCCAATACTCCTAAAGCCCCTCCTCGATAGGTTCCAGTGGATAAATGCAATTATAACATCAGACTTGCGCTTGATATCTTTCTCTACTGTTTTGAAAGTTAAATCCCAGCCAAAGAGTGCATCGGTCGCCATTTTGAACAGCTTTAGTTGAATTTCGCTCTGAGCTAAATATCCTTCGGACTTCAGAGTTTACTTTCTGCAGTATATTTTATTGAAGTGTCTTGTTTTTATAAATTCCTGTGAAATTGAAAAAGGCTCGTCATGTTTTGCTTCATTTGTCAGTGTCGGTGGTATCTTGTCAAGTTATCAACAGTGACATTTGTCGATAGTACAGAAGTAATCAGTGTCAATGTCAAATCACACTGTCATTATAGCCGACTATAGTTCGTTTCAAAATCTCTGAGACCGCATTCAAATTCAAATTCTTTATTTCAGACATTCAAGTCCATAGTGTTAGTAAACAAATTAACTTAGTAGCTAGTGTTAGTAATAAGCATGACATTGACACATGCTAAATGTCAAATTTACAATTTATTGCCATTATTTGTAAATTTGACATTTAGCACGCCCACTGGCCAGGTGGAGTGACGATTTGCGGAAGGCAGCTGGCAGCAACTGGATGAAAAGAGCTGAAAATCGGGCTCTGTGGCGTTCACTTAAAGAGGCCTACGTCCAGCAGTGGACGAATACGGGCTGATGATGATGATGATGTGTCAATTCGGTCTCAGAGATTTCGAAACAGCCTGTAGATTCAGAAGTTCGGCTCTTCACGCAATGAAGAATGTTAACGAATTTTGATTAATAGCACTCCTTATTCTCTGTTAAAAATAAAAAATACTAGTGAAAGAATTACTTCGATACGTCAATTAGTTTCCGTTTTAGAAGTAAAACAAGTTGTAACCGAACGACGCGGGCCGCCGGTTACGGTGTGACGTCATAGGACAACGCGCTCAGTCTGGCTCACTCAGTCCGCTCGCAGTCGCGCGTCTGTGCCGTCGAAATTATACCTAAATTCTTTTAAAAATGTCCAATCCAAATACTAGGAAATCGTGTGTTGTGCCTAAATGTAAAAATACATCTAAAAAGTTGTTTTTATAGTTCCAAAAGACGTTAAAATGCGAAAAAAATGGATAAAAGCTATTTATTTATTTATTTTTATTATGGCACTAAATAAATAAATAGCTTTAATCCATGTTTTTTGCATTTTAACGTCTTTTAGAACTATAAAAAAACCGGCCAAGTGCGAGTCGGACTCGCGCACGGAGGGTTCCGTACCATTACGATTTATTACGTATTAAAATAATCTACTGACTGACTGAGATCTCGTTCGAACAAATTTTCGTTAGAAGTTAACATGGAAGAAATGTACATCATATATTTGTTTTAGTTTTATTATTCTCTTATTTCAGAAGTTACTGGGGACACACACACACACACATTTTACCACTTTGGAAGATTCTCAGGCGCAAACTATTTAGTTTAGAAAAAAAATATATCAGAAACCTCAATATCATGAAATGAAATGAAATGAAATGATGTTTGTTTTTTAGGGTTTCGTAGCCAAATGGCAAAAAACGAAACCCTTATAGATTCGTCGTGTTTGTCTGTCCGTCTGTACGTCACAGCCACTTTTTTCCGAAACTATAAGAACTATGCTATTGAAACTTGGTAAATAGATGTATTCTGTGAACCGCATTAAGATTTTAGAACTTAGAACTAAAACTCAATTTTTTTTTTCATCGAACCCATACGTGTGGGGTATCTATGGATAGGTATACAAAAATGATATTGAGGTTTTTAATATCACTTTTTTCTAAACTGAATAGTTTGCGCGAGAGACACTTCCAAAGTGGTAAAATGTGCCCCCCCCCTGTAACTTCTAAAATAAAAGAATGATAAAACTAAAAAAATATATGATTTACATTACCATGTAAACTTCCACCGAAAATTGGTTTGAACGAGATCTAGTAAGTAATTTCTTTTAATACGTACATACATACATACATACATATTGTCACGCCTGTCTCCCATGGGGGTAGGCAGAGACTATAGATTTCCACTTGCTACGATCCTGGCACACTACTTTCGCTTCATCTACATTCATTAATCTCTTCATGCATGACAGTCGGTTTAGGGTGCTCGGAACCCGGCCTTTTTTAAGAACATCCGCAATTTGGTTGCGGAACGTTCGCCGAGGTCTTCCCCTTCCAACTCGTCCATCCATACTCACCATATATACTTGTTTCGTCAATCTACGTTCATTGATTCTCTCTACATGACCAAACTATCTTAACATACCTTTCTCAATCCTTGTTACTACATCTTCTTTCATTCCACAACGCTCCCTTATCACACTGTTTCCCACTCTATCTTTTAGCGTCACACCACACATACTTCTTAATACGTCATAAATCGTAATGGTACGGAACCCTCCGTGCGCGAGTCCGACTCGCATTTGGCCGGTGTTTTTTTCTATTTTTGTGTGAAAATCTTAATGCGGTTCACAGAATACATCTACTTACCAAGTTTCAACAGCATAGTTCTTATAGTTTCTGAGAAAAGTAGCTGTGACATACGGACGGACAGACAGACAGACATGACGAATCAATAAGGGTTCCGTTTTTTGCCATTTGGCTACGGAACCCTAAAAATAACTTTTCCGGCGAATTGGTAGTTGTATTTTTATATTTAGGCACAACACACGATTTCCTAGTATTTATTATAAAGAGGTTAGATCCATTTGGAGATAAAAGTACAGTTTCTTGTTGTGAAGACCATTTTGACTTTCGTTTTTATTCCTCGCATTTCGGCGGCAACGAAATGACTATATTTTGTTGATAAATAATGCGCAACCATTAATCCATCTATTTTGGGTCGATTATCCGATTGCCCTTTTTCGAATCCTTAATCCATTTTATTAATCGAATAATATTTACTATTATTAGACTATTAATTTAATACGCGGACAAAAACACAACAAAATACTGCGCAAGCTATTACACCTACTACAATAACCGCTGGCGACTTGATACTATAGTGTAATTAGATTTCATTACACTATGTTGATAGTAAGCGGGCCGCGGCCCGCGCGGCGCGTTGTAACATGACGTCACAAGCGGTCACGTGACTGTTAGCGGGACTCGATATTTTTCGAAACTTTGAATGCCAATAAAATCAAAACTACTAGGTATTTTTGACTACAACAAAAACTAGTGTATTTGTATACATACAGGCTTTACGGAGGCAACATTTCAAGCGATTTAGCATACCTAGTAACATTCTCCATTATCAACGTTATTATCTTAATAAAAACATAAAATCCATAATTATAATCAATCCTACATACATCCTATCGACCTCAGACTAATACGGGCTGATGATGATGATGATGTGTCAATTCGGTCTCAGAGATTTCGAAACAGCCTGTAGATTCAGAAGTTCGGCTCTTCACGCAATTATCAACGTTATTATCTTAATAAAAACATAAAATCCATAATTATAATCAATCCTACATACATCCTATCGACCTCAGACTAATAATCCTTATTAGTCTGAGCTATCGACAGTTTTTATAAACTTTGAAGAATTAGTAGAGAAGAACAAAAGAATCGGCATGAGTCGTCGGTATTACCCGTGGTTATTACATTCTATTTGAATAAAAAGGAATGGAAATTATTTTTCGTATGGTAACAATAATGAGTATGCTTTAGTGTTGTAACAGTTCATTATTTTTAACGATTTATCCATATTAATAAAATCTATGTTATCGTTATATCGATTTTAATAAAGGGAACATTATTTATTGTCCTGAAACTTTATCCTGAAATTATAGATAACATGAAATTCATCCTCTAGTGTTATCAATTACGACTATTCTAATCTAGTTGACGTGAAGCAATAACATCAATAGCTCACAGTTCCTCCACAGATTTAGTTGTAAATTGTAATTTTTCGCCTGGAATAAAGTTAGTAATTTGTGAAAAACCAAGAAAAAATTGAATTTAACGCCCAAGGTTGACGCTTTAGCCTTAAGTTTGATGTGAATAGTAGCACCTTGGTTCATGCAATGCAAAGCTGAAATTATTCCGAGTATACCAATGCCTGTGTTAAAATAAATAACCAGGGCTTTGCTTTGCTTTAGTTTGTACAATGCAGTTTAAATCATAAAATCATTTTGAAGAAATTTTGGGTTAATTGGGGGGGATATCTTTATCACCCATGGTTTTAAAGCTATTTGTAGATAAATCGATTATATATTATATCATGTCTCGATTCAATACCTAGTAAAATAAAACGTTTGGTCAAGCACTATGCTCTCCAACGCAAAAACAACATGGCGGACAGTGTCAATCCGGGAACGTCTTGATCGTAACGTGAAATAATGAATTTTGTTGTTTTAGAATATGGGTGAATATGTGCAATAATTTACTAAACATTTATGTGCAAAGTGTTGTGTTTTAATTGTATTTGTGTAATTTGAGTGCTAAAATGGCCACGGATAAGATTAAAGTAGCCGTTCGAGTTCGTCCTTTTAACAGGCGAGGTAAGCTGGTTTCATTTTGCTAATAAATAAAGAAATCGCTATCACTCAGGTGACTACGTTGCTTCAGTTTATCTGTGTACTTTATGCATAAAATATACAAGATAAAATTAATGCTAGTTGTATGTGTTTCTGTACTAAATAGAATTGATTACTCTTTTGTGAAAATAATAATTGAATACACTTAGATCTTGATTTATTAATTTCGCTTAGCTGTACATTACATTTACTGCGTTATTTTAGATTATTCATATAAATTTGTAGATCTTTGTTCTTGTAGTTTTTGTTATAGATAAATTAAATGTGTACACCCAATTATGTTTATTTACAAATTAGGCTCAAACAAATAGAAATTTAAACCTTTGTTTTCCAAAAACCTAAACCTTTTCGGTCTTATTACAAAAAACTAAAAAAACCTTGGTTTAAACCTGAACTATCAAGTCCAGGCTTATCTGCAGAACCATGGTCTAAATTTGTCCGTATTACAAAACATAAATAAACCGTGATCTTCTTAGTACCGTGTTTTGAACCATGATCTACATAATTACCACAGATTAATACAAATATCATTCGTTCACCGTGGTATCATTCAATTTTAACGTTCCGTATGTCCAGAAAACAAAACGTTTTGGTAATCATCTAACGATTAAATAATGTTTAGAAGCGTTAAAAATATTATGACCTCTTTTGCATGGATAAAACTATTAGTTATTTCGTCGATTGCAGTTGTGTTTAAGTTTAAGCACATTACTTATGTCGTATTAATTGCTTATGATAAATCCAAGTAGGTACGTGTAACGAAACGTAACATTCTCGCGCGTTTGAAACCATAACAATAAACAAAACTATCAAGTTGAACAAAGTTCATTTAGCCTTGGAATTTTAAGCTATATTTTTAGCCTATATGCTACATAAAATAATGATAAATGATTATGAGGGGTGTTAAAGATTGATGTGCGTGTGTATTTGTGAGATTGTGTGCTTGTGTGACTATGGTGGTTGCTTGTGGTTATGGGCATGATGTGGTTACTTGTCTCATTATCATTCTGTAGGAATTTCCTAACAATTCTACACGTGTTTAGGATTGATGCTTTTGATATACGGTGCTAGGTGTAGAGTTTTTAACGATTGGTGTAATTGCTTGGGAATTAGGTACTCAATTTTTATTAAATTACCTATATATTTTCATGGACCAACAAAAGAGAAAAATATCTCCTTGAAGTCTTTTTTTATTGATTTTAAGCCTTTTTAATTTTTTATAGGATATACTAATGCACAATCATGCCATATATTCGAGGACAAAAGTAAAGAGAAACATTGACAGATACGATTTAGACCATCTTTGGCATCGTTAAACTAGGGGTCACCGAGGTTTAGCGTTAGACCATGACATAGTCTATGGTTTATCGCAAAACCACGATTTGTAATATCATTTTTGTTTAAACCGTAGTTTATAGAGGCTTAAACCTGGGTTTTTAGTTAAACCGCTTTTTGTAATAAGACAGTTTATGTATTGTAATTATTGATATTGTTGTAGTTACATTTATGATTTTAATATCACAATAAATTCTTGTTTCAGACTTTACTAAGATTTCATAGATTGTCAGAAGCTAGAATGGATGTTGTCCTAATAAAAAAAAATACATGTTTTTAAATAAATTGAAATGATGACTACAATGAATAACTTACACATTAGGATCAGTGATATTGAAAAGGCCTAGTCAGAGTCACTGCCTGTTTGAAACACCCACTTCAAATTCACTGATGCATGTAGTGGTCTCATGAGGGCAAAACAATAGATTTTGCATTGTGTTTCGAATATGGCGCTTGATTTTAGTTTCTGAATTTGCTTTGTCTTCTTATCATACTGCTGTATGCTAAGAATACTATATAGTATAGGTAAGTACTTATAATATATGAAATAATATTGAAAACAATTTTCCTGTTGGTTACTGCCTATCTTTAAGGAGTGTAAGTAATAGAATGAAGTTCCTACTTACAAGGAAGAGAGCTATATATATAGCTTGTTACCATGTAACAATATTTTTATTAAATAGCTTCTAATAAATATTACATAATGTCTAAAAGGTACATTTTTAGTAATCAGTTGATAAGTTTATTATTCTCTGAAATATTATTCCTATCAACAAGTTACTTACTCATATTCCAAAATAAGTATAACCTTGTCATGTATGAGTCACAAATTATTGTTGTTGCCTCATTTTGATGTTAACATGCTAATTAAAAAGTAATACTTTGTTGAAGTAACCTGTGAAGTGAAGCAGTTTCATCATCATCAGCTGACTTTGGTTGCTTTTATTTTTACTGAAGAAAGATCTTCTTGGTATATAATATTGTTATGGCTCTGTTCAGGCCCCTGTGGGCCATGGAAGATCATTGTATCTGATCCGATTTTATCAGGTGCCACTTAAGGGTTTCATGGAACATGGAAGAAATATTTTTTTAGTTTTTTAGGGCCTGGGAGACATCCTAGTGTTATATTTAAAAAAAAAATTTAATTATAATAATAGTCTAGATTCTATATCAACTGATTAAGGAATATGACATCACATCAACTATATCTGAAACATTTAGCAATAGATGTAATTTTATTTATTTGAAAATGGCAATATCTGATTTGGCTGAATATATTTTAGTACATGAAGCAATTACCCCAAAGAAAAAACCACAAGCCAATTGCTGGACACTATCAATATTTATTGAATTAACTGTTTGTTATACTTTGTCTTCTGACTATTATGTAAACTGGTATTGATGAATGTTTCACATCACTTTTATCTGAGGTTTGTGTGCTGTGTGTTAGCATGCCCCATTCACCACCAACCAATTACTTTTCTGAGTCATTATCTAGTAAATGTTAAATTTCATATACATAAGTACCTAATTGTGAAGGTAATTAGAAATAAATTGCTGAAAATAATTAGAAAAATATTTTTTTTTGCATTGCAATTAAAGATATAAATATTAATAATTTTGTCGTGAATGTGTAGCTCATGCTGATATGCGAAGACTACAGTTGAATTGACTATTTTACAGTTAAGATAACAGAATTTGGAAAAAATAATAAAGGATTTAATAGAAAGACTTGAATTATATTCTTTAGTTATTTAGCTATAATTGACATGAAGCCAATGTGTTCTACACCTGCAATAATTAGTTAAAACCAAATAAAATAGTAATAACGGGCGCCCTCCGGTTGTACACGGCATGGTTTCTTTACGATACGGTATGCTAAGATACCTCAACCATCAATGAAAACAACAGCTGGGTAGTATTTTTTCTCTGCCGCCGCCGAGAGAGACTACCATACAAACAAATGTAGGTTCTTTTCCAACATCACCATCATGCCGTGTGGGGTGTTTAGCCCAAGACGGTTGGGAAGACGGTGCACAGCACACCACGGAGGCATATGTCAACAAACTTCCTGTCATTCCATGGTCCAATGATGAACGTACCATACGCACGGCCATTTTACCGTGGGTTTTTAATGGTAAAAGGTCACCTTTGACAAGGACGCAGGATAAATACTTAAATGGTTTTTATGACGATACTAAATAATTTGCAGTCGCCACATACAAAACTAAAAATGTAATGACTAGTTTTCTGCCCACGGCTTCGCCCGCATGTTATGTATTATACATATATAAACCTTCCTCTTGAATCAGTCTATCTATTGCTGAATAGTGCATTAAAATCCGTTGAGTAGTTTAGAAGATCTAAGTGAACAGACAGCGGAAACGACTTCATTTTATACTACGTAAAGTGGATTTAGGAGGAAGGATTCGTAATAATGAAGGATTTTTTTCGGTTCTAACACTGAAACCTCTCTAATGTCCTGTTTTAGCCTAAAAAGATACATGTATAATTGATTTGTATCTATGTGTACAATGAAAATGGATAGAAGGGCCAGCATAGAGACACTGTGAAAACAACAGCTGGCTGACCCACATATATACACCCTACAACTACATACCTACCTGATTACCTACCTATCATGAGCCCTATTGTCAATTCTATCAATGTTTATAATCATGAATAACTCACTGCCTCATCAGTCTAGTTGCCTGAGGTCCTGGGTTCAATTCCTAGCTGGAGCAAAGTATTATTGGATTTTTTAAATGCAATTTTCACTAGCAGTTTAGATTTCATCATCATCATCATCAACCCATTACATTGTCCCACTGCTGGGCACGGGTCTCCTCTCAGTACGAGAGGGATTAGGCTATAGTCCACCACGCTAGCCTACTGCGGGTTGGCAGACTTCACACGCCGTCAAGAAAATCTCTCAGGCATGCAGGTTTCCTCACGATGTTTTCCTTCACCGTTTAAGCTCGTGATAATTAATTATTAATACGCACATGACTTCGAAAAGTCAGAGGTGTGAGGCGTGCTTCGTTTCGAACTCGAGACCTTTGACTTGGCAGTCCAATGGTCATATCACTAGGCGATCACTGCACTAGTTTAGATTTGTTAGAATAAAAATAAATAAAACGGTTAATGCCACGGAAGAGATAAAGAAGATTGGAATGGCCATGTGGGCGGGGCAGGCGCGCCACAGTCTTGATTAGAAAATCATAACTCGCCCGAATCATACATTCGCCGCGTTTAGTGTGCTTATGACTACTTCAGAGAACAGAGCTCCGCTTTAAACTGCCGTGTTGTGTTATTCTTACGTAATAGACAAAATGTCAGACCACCAGTATATAGCGAGGAGGTATATCTTTCCATCTGTAAGTCAAAAATAGCATTTATTTGCAAAATAATTGGTAAAAACATAAAAATATACTGATCACTATGAAATTCGAAACATCAATCATATTATTGCAACAAGTTACAAATAAAATACATTGCCCGATGTGTTCTCGCTTAATCAACACGATGTCGTAGTCCGCTTGCAATGTACTGCATGCATTGCGTTCTCTACTCTTCAACCATAGCCGTTGTTCGTCGTTTGCCGGGGTTGGCCGTGAGTGATGCACGGCGTACATCTATCGATATCGAGGTGACCGTGTAGTTAAATAAAAGCATCGATAGAATTCTCAACTATATTTACGTTTGACAAAGATTATTTTTGAAATATTAAATATTTAATTGATGAGAGTATATTTTTAGTTAGATGTATTTTATATTATATGAATCATTGAATGAATGAAGATGAAGCGGCATAGACCATTTTATTTTACTTCGATTTTAATACTGAATAGATACAATATAGTCTAGTCAAATCTAAGTCAAATACTATACCTACTATTTTATTTAAGTTTTAATACTTGATTCTATTCGACATATTATTCATGCAATTAATTATAATAATGTTATGTTATAACTCTATTATGTTATGTTACATTTCCCCCAATTGCTTAATGATTACGTTTTGTTCAAGGACATAGTTTCTTTTAAATGAATTAATATTAAATAAAAATAGTTATTGATTTTTATGTTCCCCTATTACTCATTCAATATACAAAAAAATAACGGACAGAATTTATCGATAAAAAATATTAGCTTTTCAAGCACTAGCGTATGCTTGTTGCGAGTGTGCGTCTTATGCCTACGGGAGCTTGGTGCTAGTGTGTGAACAAATTGCTGCCCACCGCTTTATGTGTGTGTGATTTGATTGTGTGCGAAAAACTTGTAAAGATAATGTTGCGTATGTTTGAGAATTGAAGTAGTGGGAGTAAAGCGGCGACACTGGTCCTAGAACAAAATAGCAGCTAGGGCCTTTCCAACCTTATTTATCTCTTCCGTGGTTAATGCCAACAATCACATCCCTATTACATGGGACCGAAACATTCCGGCGGTGTAGGTACATATACAAAAGTACCTACACCTCTGCTTTATTAACCCTTTCAGAAATACAGGCTTGATGGCATGTTATGTTTAGAATCACAAAACCTAGGAACTTTGAAATTCAAATCGACGAAATTATGTATTTCGGGAGTCTTTATACGTAACATTTTTAGTTTCTTACCAATAACACCTAATAATCCTATTACAAAAGATTACTAATAAAAATATAGTAATGAATAACCCGAATGCCTTTAGGGCTTCTTTGTCCATTTGACTTATATTAAAACTATTACCGTCTTAGTCATGTGATCATGTCAGAATACAGTGACATTTGGACGTACTGTCTAGGACGAAACAAAAAATTGTAGATTTTATATTATTAATCCACTTTATACATATAAGTTATGTTTTCTTTATTTACATAGGTACCTAAATGATTGCAATCAGGATATATAGAGTGACCAGATTTTCAAAAGAGATACCATAACACAGATCAACTCGGGATTTGTGATGTAACCTTGACAAAAGTGTATGAATGATTTTGTTAGTAAATAGTTGAGTAAACCGCGAGATCATTTTAGTTCAAGAATGCACGCTCACTTGCATTCGTCATGGTAAATAAACTGGTGGAAATCCTCGCTGTGATTGCCGCTGCTCTACTTTTCACGAAACTTCTTTACGTAATTTGTCAAATCGATTCTAGACTCGATTGTTGCGACACGCAGCGCCTCGATGAACACTACCTATTTATTTTTAATACAGGAATTTGACAGTTAGTGTGTTTATAATGAAATATCGTTTAATCGTATCGGCAATAACAGAATTTGTAAGCCGAGAAGTGTCATTGTGAAAACTGTTGTCAGTCAGATTGGTATTAGAGATCCGCATAAATGTTTATTTAAACTTAATTCTTGTATCACATTTTGATTTAAATACATGATCTCATGAATTCGTTTTAATCACACTTCGAGATGCGACTTGCTAGACTTGCCTTTTCTTTGTGTAAAATATAATTACATAGCTATACGAATATTGCTTTAGTCCCCACTTTAATTTGTTTTCATTTTCTGGTTCAGTGAAGTGTAAACGCTTCAAACCAGTATTTTTGAACATCTAGCTGAGTTAATACTGTTTGCTTTACATAAGCCTCGTGTACATAAAATGGTCTAGTAAAACCGGATTTGAAAGAGCATCGCCACGGATGTACTGCTTGACCGCGACTTGACTCACTGCTTGCGTACCTACTTACTATACAGTATGTATAGTTTTTTCGAAATGACTGCTCGTCTGAAGTTCGCCGTTCCGAACTACCGCGCTGGTATCCCTCCCTCCCTAAATCCCTAAAAATAGTAAAGAAAATATGACCCCAATTGTCATTAGTCATTACACCAACTCTTTCAATTAAAATTTTCCACTGCTGAACCACTTGCGGATAACTTCAGAGAAGCTTAATTATTTCAAACAAACTGTAGTCAAGTATGCTCGTCGTAGAATCGTAGATATAATAATAATAACAACAACTAAAAGGAGACTCGGAATCAATGGAATGAAATCATTTCCCTATGATAAGAGTAAGCGGTTTTGTGAATGGCGTTGAAGCTGTTTTATGAAATTATGAGAAGTAGCATCGCAGTTACAATACTTTATCAGAACTTTTAGAAAGAACTTCAATATTATTTTTTGGAATGGTTAACGCGTTCATTTTGAGCAGGTCTTTGCAAGATGGTGATTGCAACACCAGTTCCTTTTTATTTTTATAAATAGCGTTGATTGACCGTATTGACCGTGCTTACTCATTGAGCATTGCCTAATGACAATCAAGTCTAGTTTTTTTTAAAACTAGACTTGATTGTCATTATGATGTCTTTGGTCTCGGATTACCCGAGCCTTTCTTGATGTTAGAAATGTCCAAAGAAATCTTTGTGAAAGATAAAATTCGTATGATGAATTAATATTCTGACGTCAAACGGTCATGTAGGCTAGACACTTTCACGGTCGTTCGAATAAATGAAAAACAAACAATTAAATATTAAAGGTGTTATTGGATGTTTATGAAGTTGTCAGTTCTGGATATAATTAAACTATAATGTGGCATAACTATGAGTTTACATTACAAATCCACCTCTGCGTTAATTAACCTCCTGCGGGTACAGTCATCGTGGTATGTTATAATACATGTGGGATATTGTGGCAAAATAAAATGGAAATGGCTGTTGAAACTCTTTTATTACTTATTTTAACACACTACACTTTACTTTAGCTCCGTTCGTCCTTCACGTCCTTACGCCATTTCTCTCCTTTCTCGCTCACACACATTCCTCTCTTTCATTCGTTCGTTGCGTTCATCATATTTCAAAGTTTAGCTGCATTCATACTAACTGATACCTTTTTTATCCCACATTCGGCCATCCTGATACATGTCTGTCCACAGACATCCACGCGACCATTCATCTCTAATAACACATCATTATTACATCATTATGAAAGTGACATAGCATTTCTTAACTAGGGGTACAATGTACAAAAAGGTATGACTTAACATTGTGTATACAACCGTAGCATTTCTTTAATAAACAACATGTTTACACATTGACATTATATAAACAACCATAACAGCAAGTAAGTACAGATTCCTTAAATCATAAGCTATATAACGTAACATTTTAATTACAATATTGGATTTACATTAGACTTACATAAGTGGGCTAACACGAGTATCTTCCTCACACACAACCTTTCACACATAAACCTGAAACAAAGACATTTATTGAGTTAATGCAGTACTCGCCTCACCTTATTTAAGTTTTAGAACCAGCATCTGGCCATGGTTTCATAAAATCGGCTGAAGTGGAGGTTACACCAGGGCCTTCAGTATTACAGTCAAGTTTCTTTACATCATATCTGTCATTCCTCTTCACTTTTATGATTCGATAGGGTCCTAGATACTTGGCCTTCAGCTTCATTCCAGTGCCAAACTGGGTACGTTTTATCGCCACCAAATCTCCTTCACTGTACTTAACACTCTCCTTTCTCTTCTTATTGAAATTTTTTATGTTTTCATCTTGTACTCGTAAAATTTGCTCTTTGGCTTTCTCTCTTAGTTTCTCCCTCTCCTCTGAGTAGTTATCTCTTTCTTCTTGTAAAATCAAATCGTAAATTTCGACGTCTTCCTTCAATCTCATCTTATTCCCAATTAGTAATTGATAAGGTGTAGTATTTATACTTCTCTGAAACGTACTGTTAAGAGAGCGCTGCAATCTGCTAACATGCCGGTACCACAAAGCAGGATTTTCTATACACATCTTGGTAAGTACAGAAATTATTGTACGATGGACCCTTTCTACCTGTCCGTTTCCTCTGGGCACTCCCGTCGTGATCTTAACATGTTGTATATTTTCGTCTTTACAATACTCTTGAAACTCATTGCTCGTATAAGCTGTTCCTCGGTCAGTTATAAATCTCGTTGGATTGCCAAAGTGTTGTTGGTGAATTTTTAACTTTTCAATTGTTTCTTTACTCGTTGTACTTTTAGTAGGGAACAACCAGGTGAATTTCGTGAATGCATCCACAATAGTGAGAATATGGTTGTATTGCTTCTTGGTGTCAGTCATTGGGCCTATGTGATCCAAATGAAGCGTATGCAATGGTGATTCTTCCTTTTCAATCGGCGTCAAGAATCCTTCTTGTTTTCCCTCCTTTCGAGAGGCCAATAAGCATGGAATGCAAGTTGTAATGAACTCTTCAACTTTCTTATCGAGGTTCTTGATGAAATAATCTTTACTTATCAATTCCATCATCCGTTTCTTTGAAAAATGACCATTGTCGTGAGCTCTTTTTATAATTTCCCCTTCCATCGCCTTAGGGATCACTAGACGCTTCTCTGGTCCTTTGTACAGCAGTCTATTATCTACATAATAATCTCCATAAGCTCTTTCCTGTAAAATTTCTATTATAGCTTTTAGGCCGTCATCTAATTGTTGCGCTTGTCTTATCTCATCATGCAGAGTTACTATTGCCACATATGGGTTTCGGCTTAATGCATCAGTATGTTTCATCCTTGTTCCTGGCCGATGCTCTACCACGAAATCAAATTCTTGCAACAGCAATGCCCATCTGGCAACCCTTGTACACAAATCCTTTTTCTTAAGAGTCATCTGAAA
The DNA here is from genome assembly GCA_958496365.1 of Subacronicta megacephala. Taxonomy (NCBI): domain Eukaryota; kingdom Metazoa; phylum Arthropoda; class Insecta; order Lepidoptera; family Noctuidae; genus Subacronicta; species Subacronicta megacephala. The sequence goes on from OY292514.1 coordinate 3,574,774, forward strand.
TGCTTGGCAATCAGTTATTATTTTAAATCGTATGCCATACAAGTAGTGTCTAAATTTCTTCACTCCTTCTATGATTGCTAAACTTTCCAATTCGTAGCTGGAGTATTTCTTTTCAGCATCATTAGTTTTGCGACTCATGTAGTAAACAGGATGAAGTCCACCATCATCATCTGATCGTTGCATGAGTATAGCAGCATAAGCGTGACAGGATGCATCTGTATGCATCTCCGTCTCCAATCTTGGATTAAATATCCTTAGAACTGGTTTAGTAGTTAAACATTCCTTCAAGCGATTAAATGCACATTGTTGCTCGCTATTAAATTCAAAATTGATATCCTTCTTCAGCAAATCGGTGAGTGGTCTTGCTATAGATGCGAAATTCTGAATATATTTTCTGAAATACGATGCCAGCCCAATGAAACTCTGTAACTGCTTAAAAGATTTGGGTTCTGGAAACTTCATAACAGCATCAATTTTTTCACTGGCTGGTCTTACTTGTCCATTCTCTATTGTGTGCCCTAGATAAGTTATGCTTTGACATATCAAGTGCGCCTTTTTCCAATTTATCTGCAAGCCATAGTCTGCGGCCACTCTTAAAACTTCTCTTAATCTTATAACAGCTTCATGTTCATCTTTTGCTGGAATGAGAATATCATCGACAAATATTAGTACGATTCCTTTTGATATTAATTCCCTAAATATTATAGTAATAAATCTCATGAAATAGTTAGGGCATATAGACAAGCCAAATGGAGCCTTTAAGAACTCAAACTGACCATGATGTGTAACAAATGCAGTATATTTTATCGACTCCTCACTAACATTTAAATGGAAAAATCCATTTTTTAAATCAAGCGTGCTAAATACCTTTGCTTCAGCAAGCTTATCAATGTAATCCTCTATAATTGGCAACGGAAATTCATCTTTTAAAATTTTGCTGTTTAACTTTCGATAGTCTATGCACACCCTAGTAGTGCCATCTTTTTTACGAACTAAGACTAGTGGACTGGCATATTCCGAGTAACTTACACGAATAATCCCTTGCTCAAGCCACTCTGCTACTTGCTCTTCTACCACCATCTGCTCCTTTAGAGATATGCGACGTGGACGCTGTGCCACTGGGACCTCGTCCTTCAGAATTATCTTCAGCTGGATTGGAGCCTCTTTGATTCGACATGGTTGGTAGTTTTCAACCATCTGAACCACCTCTTCTTTAAGGCAAGTATCACTGACATGCCCAACCTCGACACTGCAATTAAAACAATTAATTTTTTCTACCCATGTAACTGGTTTCATCCACACTTCACTACCATTCATAACCGTTATCACACTTCTAAGAAACTCGTGACCTATGATTACATCAAAAGGCATACAGTCTTTAGGGACTACATAGAACGACACATCGTCGTATTTCACGCCATCGATCGCAATATCAGTCGTTAAACATCCTTGCGTCTCCACTTTGGTGAAACCAAGTCCAGACAGTGTTATGTTATTGTTCGTTGCTATTTTAACGTTTGCACAAAATCCCGAGGATACTAAATTCACGTCACTGCCCGAATCAATAAGCGCACTCGTCGTTTTCCCACACAATTCGACAATCTTCAACGGTTTCTCGCGTTGTTGTTTGTTTACATCGTATATGTCAAACTCGATTTGACTTTGACGTTTGCTGTCATTATCGTCATCCGTCATCTTGTCACCGTCGGGTTGTGAGTGTGACATCTGATCATTCTGATCCGAGCAATTGAACGATGATTGACCGAACATAGTTTGCTTTCTCACTCGTTCGCCGCTCCCGGTCCCACTTGTCGATGCGCCATGATTTTTGCTTCCGCCGGAATTACGCCATCTTGACGAACCGGAATCTCCTTCCTTGCGGCCTCCATTCGCCATATTTGTTTTATGAGGACACTTCGGTGAAATATGCCCATATTCGTTGCAGCTGAAGCATTTTGGCCCTTGTGCCTTCCGCGGACAGTCTTCCGACACATGATCACCTTCGCCACAGTTAAAACACCTTTTCATTGTCTTGTAATTATTTTCATAATTATTCATGTTGGCACGTTTTTCACCTCTGTATGAACTTCTAGAATGCTGCTCCAGTTTTAACTTTCCCTTGATTTTTTCGTAAATTTTAAGTTTTTCTTTCAGATCAGCGTATGTAGTCACACCGTATAGCATGATTTTATTGGTCTCGTGGTCGACTATACCATCAATAATGTATTTGATGGCAACGTAGTCGGGCATCTTTCCTCTTTTTCCAATCTCTTTCATGACCATCATGTAATCAATGCAGCTCTCGTCACGTTTTTTCTTACGTTGGCTCATAAGTTCGTGTATAGCTTTTATGTCGACGGTGTCAGGGAATTCTCTGCTCAGAGCCGCCTTAAGTTCGTCCCAAGTTTTGTGAGGGCGCTCAGATTGCATCCACAGTCGTGCGGTTCCAAATAGGGACCTCCGTGCCATCAGCAACTGTTGCAATGGTGTCCAACCACATATTTCTCCATTTTCTTCTACGTCTTGTACCCATCGTGACACCGGATATGTTTTATCTTGACCACTGAATTTAGGTATTAAATCAGAAGTTAGGTACCACATTGAGCTTTCAGCTCGCGGTTCGTCTTTCATCATCTTGCGTGAAATCGTCGTTATCGTCGCAGCACACCGTTTATTGATACCGATACCGTCGTATTTTCGGCCGCCGTTGAGTTTTGAATGTTAATCGGGACGCCGCTGCTCACCACGTGCCGCGTGCCGGTCCCCGTCGTAAGTAATCGCAAAGAAAACTCGTATTCGTCTTTTTATTTTGCCAATCCCGGACGAGCCCCCAATTTTGTGGGATATTGTGGCAAAATAAAATGGAAATGGCTGTTGAAACTCTTTTATTACTTATTTTAACACACTACACTTTACTTTAGCTCCGTTCGTCCTTCACGTCCTTACGCCATTTCTCTCCTTTCTCGCTCACACACATTCCTCTCTTTCATTCGTTCGTTGCGTTCATCATATTTCAAAGTTTAGCTGCATTCATACTAACTGATACCTTTTTTATCCCACATACATTTAAAATATAACAATTCTGCAATTATAAATAACATCTGATTCATAGAGTAAAGAATAATTGGTAAAATAGCAACATCTAACTTGAGTTATATGCTGCTATTTTCCTGTTATCACGACGAGCGACAATCTATTTCCATGTCCGTAAGATAAACAATAATCAATCTTATCTGTCTATAAAACGCTTCCATAAAACTAAGTTTATCACTAATTGCACACAAACAAACACGCATGATAAGCACATAGGATAAATACTGAATTTAATATTCTATTACGGGTCTCGGGTTTGAGTGATATTATCCTTAAACCAAATAATTAAAGGTGATTAGCATTCCAGTCTGGTCTGTTCCCGTTCTGTATTACCGTTAAATTCACCGGATCAATTCGATTCTGTTATCTCTTTGGCAGAGGTTACTGTGGTGATGCTATTTTGTGCTAAGCTATCTCGTAAACATAATGCTGCACCTGTTATTTTTCCATAATCAAAGAGATGAGGTTATCTTTTACTTTTGGCCGCTGAATGAGTCAGAATGATGTGCAGTACCATTGCGTGCAACATTTCAAGTTATTTAGTGCCTTGAAATCAATTATGTAGGGCCACACAGTTCATTAGGTCAAAAGGTTGTAGAACTTTGTGATACGTCATTCTACTGACTATGTCGTTCGTACACCTTTAATATTCTAGTATTGATCAGCATTTTAGCCTTTACTAGCCGCTTCTAGGCGGCGTATGTACATGAAACATGCACCAGATTTGTAGGTAGATCACCAGCAATACAACTGTGAAAACCTCATCAAAATTCTTGCAATAGCTCTTGCATGATGCGTGTAGAAACAAACAGACAGACAAAATTTCAGAAAACTTGTTTTGGCCTTTCTTGCTCTAGTAAAGACCCCTACATATATTCGTTTTTCCTGAATATCTATAATATGCAGACGTCGGCCTGTTACAATTTTATTATTATGAATAGATTATGAATCGTGTTTCTTTTTCTTTCCAGAACTCGAACTGGGTACACAATGTGTGGTGGAAATGGAGAATCAGCAGACAGTACTGCAGATCCCGCAATCAGCGCACGAAAAAGAAAGGTATGAATCACAAAATAACTTGGAAATATAATTATATTCACCCCATTATCATACCGGATATATTTTGCGTAAAAAAACACTAATTTAGCTTACAATGTTAGGTATTCTTTATTTGTGTAGTATATAAATCCGCGCCCTTACAGTTGAAACCGGAAATATTGGGCCAAAAATGAAAAACGTTTTTGTGTAATAAAAGGTAAAAGGTCTTTACTTTATGGCTATTGTTGTTTCTAAACATATATTCTCTTCAATGACTTGAATGAACCTCTATCGCAAAAAATGTTGGGCCCTTGATTTTCAATAGTTTTTGATGCGGAAATCACCTCATAAGCTAGTTTTTGTTTGGGAACTATTGTTTCATAATCTCTGATTTCGTGATAGTGTGGCTTCGTGTTCCGTGAAATATTATTTTCGTATCGGCCTTACAAATCATCCTTGTCCCACATCGAAGGCGAGCACTAGCTTAGCGGATCGGAAGATTGAAGGTCGAATGTGCTCTTTAAGTTATCTGCTTCAACGTAATTATTTATCAATAATATCACTATCACTACATACGAGTAAAAAACAAAGTCCCCGCCGCGTCTGTGTGTTCGCAATAAATCAAAAACTTCTGAACGCATTTTCATACGGTTTTTATTACCAATAGATATGTAGTGTGATTTATGAGCAAGGTTAAGGCAGTGGCGTAGCTATCGGAGGGCTAGACTCGGACTCAGACTTAAAAAATATTTTTTTGTTATATTATGGAGTCGACTGTATTAAGACGAATCTGGAGCACCATGCATCTGGATTACAACAATTTGGAGTAGGTAGGGACGTTGAATTCGGAAAACTACGAATACGGAACAAATGATTTAAAATAGTTTAGTTGGGGCCCTAATTTATTTTTTGCCCCAGGGCCTTTGGTTACCTAGCTACGTCACTGGGTTTAGGTGTATTATTTGTTAAGATTTTTTGTAAATTGGTTGACGAATAGGTAATATAAAATCGTATATTAGAATTTACAGGCGTGTTAGATCTTCTTTACCATTTGTAGGTTATACTTAAATATAACCGACACATTTACCGACGATTTTTCTCGATAAATTATGTATATAAATTGCAAAACAGGTATAAACAACTCCAAAGCAGCTGTGAACTGTAATCATAACAGAATTGCAACGCCAAAATCGTGGTAACGTACCTGATGTAGGATCGAGATGCTCTGATTGGCGCGGTACCGCCGCAGGTTGCGTTATGCAAGTGGCGCTTGCACATAAAAACGAGCAAATGTGAAAATTTACAGACATACATGTAAAAGTAACAACGTTCTTTAATGCTGTGAAGATTATAGATGAAGATTGTATGTAAAATTCTTTCCTGAAACGAGCAACGAAGAAATAACGATGTTTATTTTGGAAACGGAAGGTATAATTTTAATTGGCTACGTATACAAAAATTTTTTGCTTAAATTGCCTTAGGCTTGGCCAGTTTAACGCTGTAATTAATTAAGAAAAATGAGAAAATATAAAATTCTAAGTAAACAAAAGCGCCGTGGTTTCAGCTTATCTCAACTTTGTTGCCTCAATGCTAATTACCATCAACGTCTGACCTTGGAAGTTAGGCGTCTTAGATATTATAATCATACAAACATTAAAAAGGAAAGTTAATTAAAGCGTTTTTTTATGTCCCATTCTTAATAAACGTAGTTATATAAACTGTATATGTGTACTGTCTCAACCTTCTAATGATCCCAAGCGTGGCTGCTGAACGTAAAGTTTTGGGTTCGGTTTCCAGGTCGAACATAGGGTTGAATTTTATTATGCAATATCAGTAGCAGTTCGGAGTTAAGTCCAGCATTGGCAACAAGTTCGCCACTTTGTAGACAAGCATGTTTGCATGCACCAAACATACACACACAACACAACACGCACACACGCAAACACACAACACGCGGCGTGTTGTGAGGCCGATTCCACTAGGCAAATATTTGTGTATTCCACGGATATTTGTAACGTGTTTGTGAATTCCAAAACGCATAGGCTGGGAGCCTTTGTTTAAAAAATAAATAATAAAAATGCTTTATTGACATTATTTGATTGACAAAATTTTAAAGTCCTGACTCCAAAGCTGGGTTAGTACCTGTATTTCAGGATTCAGTATCTTCTTCCTAATTACATGGTGCTTATTTAAGGACGCTATCACATTTTGAACTTGCTCAAGTTTAGGTATCTTATTTGCAACACAACAACATTACGCGCACGCACACATTGAAACCGCTGTCCGGACGATTTTATACGTAACTTAACTAATCTTGATACTTGAAGGTATTATTTTTTAATTTATTTTACTGTTGTTAATTGAGTCAAATTAGTAATAAGGTTGCAATCGATTTTGGTAACCATGTAAACATGATTATCCCTGGTAGGTACCATCTACGTGATAATCATATTTTCAGTTATTTTTATAGTTTATCAATACTCATTACGTACATAATGTAGGTACCCAAAATAAATGGATTAATTACCATATTCATACGAAACTAACGACCATTTTGCTATTACAAGGAAAACCTACGATCCCCATTTTGAAAAGATGTAACTACTTATCTGCTGACAATTGTTGGATCAATATATTTTGAAATATTAGCCTGGGAGTTTATACCTAGCATACTTTCGTTTTGATATTTAAAAATGATCATTCCCTTATGGAAACTATAAGTATATTATTTACTGAGATCAGTATTTTTGATAAAAATTAAAACAAAAGTAGGTAGTTAACAGTATAATGTATTGTAAACAGGCAGGATAAAAGTCGCAAAATGTATACAGTACTGTACCGAAATGAAATGATATTTATATCGGTAAATAGATCTTTTAAAGACACTTTTACAAGTCAATTTTTTTTTTAAAGTAGGTGGCGCCGATATTTTCTTCCCTACGACTAGGGATGTGACTTTACGGTAAAAATATCGATTATTTGAAAATCGATTATTATTTCTCTCAAATAAATCTATTATATAAAAATTGATTTTTCATAAGATAATAATCGATTTAAAAAATCGTTTTTTTAATAAGATTAACAAATAATCGTTTTTTTATAAATAATAATCGTTTTTTTTTAATAATACCGACGACGTCTGAGAAGAAATGTCGAAACAAACTCAGAGAACCATGATCTTTTTTAAAGTCCAGACAATAGTAATATCATAGATATGTGAATTTTACAATTTAGGGCAAAATCAGAACAGGCCTTTTGAAGAAAGAGCCATAGCAGCTTTGAGTTGATCTGTCCTAACAGACGGCAAAGAAGTTTTTGCAAAGAAGTTCAAAATTAAAATGAAGGCCAGCCTTTTTTCAACCGAACTCAAAAAAGGAGAAGGTTCTCAATTCGTCTGTGTTTTTTTTGTTTTTTTTTTCTATGTTTGTTACGCTATATCGCCATGAACTATTCCTGCTCCTGAAAACAAAAAGGCAACATTAGTAGGTACCCAAGAAAAATCAAATAAACTTACAAGTGAAATATCATTTTGGTTATCATCACCTACGGAGACATCTAAGCTGCACTCCCCACTCCATAAAAAAACCTACTATATTTTCTAATATAAGGTATGGCATAACAAAACTCCAGACTAGATTTCTGACTACTAACAAAGTCTCATTACTTTCTTTTATTGCTACGTGTGCAGTTTTTTTGCTCTTTGTCCAAATTTCCGAAGTCACATCTATAATAACAAATATCAATATTTTAGCAATACCAATGCACAACAAAAAAAAGCACATTTGGTGTCAAAAGTTACAGCCATGCGCCTGTTTGATTTACAAACGCCAGCACATCAGGATATACAAAACTGACAAATTTTTCCAAATTATTTTAAACCTTAAGCGTTGGTGATTAAGTTCACTATCGAGTGAAAAAATTTGTCAGTTTGTGGTAACCTGATGTGCTGGCGACCGTACCAACTATGTCGATCTATCACAAAAACATTACATCTGTCATCTTGAATCAAAAATTGAATGGTATATTCATAAACATCACCTCCACAATCAATAAAAATATAGATTTTTTATAAAAAAAAAATAAACCCGCCATTTTGAATTAAAACATAAATGACGTACACACGGCTACAGGTCAACCTATACAAAACCAGTTTAAGCTGATCTCGCACTGTATAGGCTTTCTATACAATAAGAGACCAGCGTACACTGGTTTTGTATAGCTTAATGTGTAGCCGTGCGTACTCGTAATCACCACCCCCAAAAATACCAAAATCGACTATTAGTATATACGGTATCGCATGTCTCAAAAATATTTTTTTACGCCATTTTTTTTGTACTATAGATAATAATATCATTATTTATCCGTAATCTACATCCATTACTGCCTAATTAGTCTAGTGGTCCTAAGCGCGACTGCTACGCTAGAGGTCCTAGGGTTCGATCCCCGGGTCGAGCAAAGTGTTATTGGGTTTTTCTATGAAATTCCCAGTAGCAGCTCGGAGTCTGGATTTGTGCCGGGTTAATGGAAATAGGCTCGCCCCCTATTACATGGGACCAAAACATACCGGCGAAATGTGGGTGTACATTGGAACACCTCTGCCTTACCTTTCGGGGAACACAGGCGTGATGGTATGTACATCTATTATACAAAAAATTACAACAATGTATTTATTTCTAAAACAAATTTCAATACTTGTACTTACTTTTATTTCGGACCGAAAAAGTATCAACATTTTCGAGACCGAGTCCAACCAGAGTATACAACAGGGCACTCACCTATTACGTAATATTTTTTTCGACAGCATGCGATACACCCGTGCTTCCGCGAGCGCGTTTGAGCGCGGAATGACGAACGGCGAGTAGAAATTGTATGGAGAAATTTGGCAGCGTTTCATATTTTCCTCATAAATTAAAAATTTATTCATTTGGCTGCAAAATTTTTAGCCATTCGTATAGAGGACTATATAAGCAACATTTTTCTATTATTTTCATGTTTAAATTTGCAGTGGATTTAGCTATACTGGTACTTATTCAGACCCCATTTTTTTCATTTTTTTGCGATTAGTGTGATGGTGAAATCGTATTTATGTGAAAATGTTGTATAGGGTTATACAATTTTTATGGAATCATTGTGGAGATGAATATATTATCTTTAATTTGAAACCAAGATATCCTCGGAGTTGTGCTCCTAATTCGTTAAAATGGTACCGGAAAAGCACTGATAATTGTAGAAAAATGTGATAGCGTCCTTAATGTAATAAAGAACAGTATTATATGTTAATGAAGTTAATTGCAAAAAAAAGTGAAATAATAATTATAACGTGGATCTGTAACGTGCCTGTGATTTTCAAAAAGATTTTTGGAAACAGATATAATATATGTACAGTACACACTCATATAAAAATATTAAATTCTCTGGTAAATATACCTCTGAAAGCGTGAAGATTTTAATCGAAATTTATGTTAAGTGAAGGAAATTGAGTAATCTAATTATAATGAATGATTTGAAGTGTTGATATACGCAGTACAATAATTGCGTATCGGGCTCGGGCCGCCATATGGATCCGGAAATACAGAAACAATGAATTTTAATTGCTATTCAATGGAATAATTGGGTGCTAATGACTCAGGAATATATTAAGATATCTAAGTTGGTGTCAATGATATCTATTTGTCGTGTAAAGTACTTTTAGGTTAAGTTATAATTTCAATGATTATTATTTGAAATGTAAACATTTCAAGCCCCATATTATAAATACAATTCAAAATCTATTAATTCGGTCTCATGAGAACGGTACAGGACATCAGTGAATTAATGAAATCGTCTATTTAAAATCCAGTTGAAACAATAAAATAAGTAAAAAATCTCGATTGTAATATATCCCTTGGCTGAATGCAAAATATATTAATTCGATCTCAGTATGGGCATCAGTGAATTAATGCAATAGTCTACTGCATCTACTTAGAATAAAAAAGTCTACTTCTAAAATTCCAGTTGAAACAAAGAATAAATCTCGATATATCCTTTGGCTAGTACCTACTGTAACAAAAGAATAAAACCTATGTTAACCTTTTTTCCCAGTGAAATTGCCAGTTAAACATAAATCAACACTACGTTTTCGAAATTTAAATTTTCACCAACGCGCTGTTTTAAATCCTCCTACGGTTACTGCGGAGCGGTAATTTTAGTTCTGAAAGGTCAGATTTGCATAACATTACCCCGCGTTTCATTGATTTATACCACTTGGAAATAACATTTCACAAAAAGATCTAACAGAACCTAAAGACCGAGCGTTTAACCCACGGGAGGAATTATAACAACCGCAATACCCGTACTGAATAAAAATGGATTCTCAATTTTGTTCTGAAGGAATCGTTTATTTTCATATCCAGATTATTGAAAGGAGTAAGGAAGTAGCAATTGTTACGATTTATAGTTTAGTTTAATAATTCTGGTCGTAGTAATTTATCTTATACAATTATCAATACTATAATAATATTTATGAGCCTTCATCTTTTTGTTTTGGAGCTCTGACCATCATCGATAGCTTAGCCTGTTCCCGATCCTGGTGTACTATTATTTTTTATACTTTTTTTTTTTGTATTGTTCGTAAATATAGTTAGAAACCTATAAAGGCATATTTAAGGATATATAATATAACCGAAAGTAAGTCTGTTTATCTGTTATCTAACGTCAGTGTTTTTTACGCCTAACCTCTGTATAGATTATCATAAAATTTTACAGAGATAAAGATTGTATCCTGGGTATATTGTACAAAAGACCTTCATAAAGGCCAAGTTTCGCCCCAAAAAATGATACATAGCTCGTTTGAGTGCGACTTTTATAACTTTTGATATTTTGGGACTAACAGGTAGGTACTACGTGGAGATTTTCAGAAGCCTTTACCTTATGACGTGTATCACATATTTCCCTGATGGTGCTTCATGCCATAATGGTTGACTGTCAGTCCGGAAAACTGAGGTCTCCTGCGAGTTTCCACAATACAGCGTGTCCCATTTGCAACTGCAAGTCTACCTGAGATAGTTTTGTGCTCAATTCTTTTGAAAGCCTTTTACTTCTCTCTCGTATATTTTGCACGAGTATTTTTGGCCTCGCGTTTTCAATTTCATCCTCCGTTCGCGACGAGCCCCGCTTTACATGACATTTAAATTTAAATTGGCTTTTATTTACATATTGCGTACTTATAAATATTTTATGCATCATATTATTATAATGTGCAATTTAACTTAGACATAATCCATGTACATTTGATTTAAAATTTCAATCGCACTTATCTATTATAATTTGCCCGCCTTGTACGATAAATGGTAAGTAATTAATAATTTACTTACCTGTTTAAAACCGTTTTCTAATTACGAACGCTACAAAAGAATAGATACCGACCTAATGTACTCATGGCACTTTTTTCGCACATGCCGTACGTACTTACACAATCTCGTGTCATTGTATCCATTAAATTAAACATGAAAAGGGAGCTATAAAACGCAGTCCACCTGCATTATGCAAATAGTTTTCGCCAAGTTTGTGGCATTATTATTAGTTTCCTACGTCAGAAACTTAATGTTCATATCAAATATCTTTGTAGTTCGCTTCAGACATTAATTTAATTAGCCGTTTCAGTCTCTCTACTGGGCAAAGGGCTCCTCCAATTTTATCCAAAAAATATTTTCGGTCCAGTCGTTTTGATATCCACATGGAACATATACGTATCAATTTATTTTTATTAATATAGAATCTACACTACAACAGAACCGTTATTCAGGTATTTCCAATGCTAGTTCTTATTCAGGCAACCTAAATCGACATTTCGTGACCGCGGCGTTTTTGTCTGTTTGATAATTCTGAAATGAATTGCCTGCATTTATCTCATTCACAACACAGATTACTTCTTATCTACACTCATTTCTGAAGTAACAACATCGTGCAAAGCGAGGTACCTCAGGTCATTGATCTATTTGCGAAGCTGCGAATTCAACATTTTTTTATTAGCTCTCTCAATTTTGTTACTACATAAAAACTTTACGTCACTACGTGCTACCAAATAGTTTCTGTTGCGGAATATACTGTAATTTCTTATGAAACTGTTTGTTTTGACCGGAAGCTGTAAAAATAGAAGATCGCGGTCGTTGAAGCGATGTTTACTTTAGAAGCAGTACATATCTATATATATATCCATACAAATAAATAAAATTAAAGTGATTGTTACGTCAAAATTATTAAATTTGTCATTTTATTAAATAAATCCTATGAAAAAACTATGGTCGGTCGGTCTTTGTTACGGTAAATTTCTGAAACGGCTTGACCGATTTAGACGGACTTTCTACTGGCAGATATTTGATGTTATAAGTTATAAGGACACAATTAATTAAGACTATTCAACATCACGATGCGAGCTATAGGAGCCAAGCAAAAAATATATAAATCAGAAACGGCCGGGTGAAACCACGGGGCATACCTAATTGGGTATTAAATTAAACATGAAGTTTCCCCCAAACAAGTTAATTAGATTTTGAACCTGCTTCGACCTTCTACTTTTTAATATTGACCTGTGCGCTTGATTGTGTTCCAAATAAGTTAAATTGCTGAAGGCTTTGTTGAGATTTTCGTAACTACACAGTTTTTACTTGTATTGCAGAAGGCATTACCTCATAGCTGTCAACAATAATGCAATAGCGGCCGGTAGTTTCCTTCCGTTGGAACTTCCATGGGCTCCTTTTATAAATAGTCATCGGTTCATAATGAATAGTTAAAACGGAGGTGCGTGTCGTCCAGAGACGTGACTCGATGTTTTTCGTATCGATTGACCCAAATATACTTATTGTTTTACCTTTTCATGTTCTTATTGGCAAGAATACTTCTGATCGGAATTAATAAAACAATACTTATGTTTAACAGATGCAATGTGTTGTGAAATTCTCGAAAATGAGTATGCTGGGTGTTTACGTATTCAGTTATGATTGAATTGTCATTTATTTTGTTATTCAATTCAACCTGCCTGGATAACTAAGTAGTAAAGTACAAACCAGACTTGATATGTACTTCATACACTTACCTTTTGAACCGTAAATATATGCTACACTGAATTCCTTTTAACAGGGGCTTGGAATATTTAAAAAAATCTGCTGTAAGCCTCTTATGGACTCAGCGGTAGATGTGGAAAATGAAACGCGGCCAGGATAATATATAAAGGATATTAATCACATAGAAAACAATGACCCTTTGCTTAATCCATTAACTTTCCAAGGTACGTTTTGCCATGACTTGGGTCGTTCAGACATTTGAAAATTGCTTATTCGTATCGTGAGTTCGTGACCCATTAGGTATATTAGATCGCAACACTACCGTGACTATCATGCTGAATTAAACAACTTTTAGTTTCCTTAGATATCATTTCGAATATCATGATCTTCGCTTTGCGTCTATTTCTGTACTTTTTGTGTAGACTAGTCGAACAGAAGTCACTTTCGTTCCTTTTTAACCGGATTTTGGTTGTCTATAAACATTCATATAGGGCATTAAGTAGGGAACGGTGTACTTAACTGGAGGGCCACAGGTTCTAACCCTGCCTGAAGCCGAATTTTTCTTTCGCTAAAATTTATATCTTTCTTTCGGTTCTATTGGACTAGTTATCCAGAAATGTTTAAATATTCAGACTAGAGGCGTACTGTTCAAATGATTGTTTAGCTTTACCTTCCCTACCGCAGCAATTTTGCATTTTTTTATCTAAAAGCTCGGCACAGACGCCATGCTGTTCGTGATTTCCCGAGGACCCCTAACAATCTCTTTGTGCACGACCTCATTTTGTGTTGAATGCTCGCTTTTGATAGAGACATCAAGACGTTAGATAAACATCTACGTACAGACGGTTCTAGAATGGTTTTAGTCTTATTTAGATTTTGTACCTAGGGTATAAGTATTTTAATAAATTTCGCCGTAGATACAGAAACATTCATAGGAAATTATGTACCTGTTTTGATTATAGTAATTTTTTCTTGTACCGATAGGATTTTTCTTTATAAAGGTTAAATTTAACAAGGGACTGTTTAATTTTGTTAATAGTAAAGAAAAGACGTAGTGGAGCACTCTAGGTCCCCAAAATATAAAAGGAATTCTTTCAATTTCGAATTCCTCCAGAGAGAACAGACTAATTACATTACGAGAAGTAGAAAACTGCTACAATTTACTGTCTCTGCTGTACTAACAAAGCTTGTCCTGGACACGAACTAGATTAGTATTCCATTTAGAAGCAATTTTCCATTTAAGTAATTCCTTTTGGGATTTCCCTAAAACGACTCCCAAAAAACAATATTTCAACGGCATTTTAATTTCCTTTCCTAATTCCTATTACTGATATTCTGCTGCATCTGGTTAGACTGCTGACCTCAACATAATTAGGGAAAGGTTAGGAGGAGCGTGATGACTAATTCCTAATTTCCTATCATGTAACTGCAGCGTTTTTAGCAGAATTTCATACTTCCAAGTCTACAAAATGTTTCAGAGAAGGGCCTTTACTGATGTTATCTTATTACGAACTAGCTTTCCGCCCACGGCTTCGCCCGCGTTCTCGGCTTTTTTGTACTATAAAACTATGTATTATACAGATAAACGTCCCTCTTGCACCACTCTATCTATTAAAAAAACTACATAAAAATCCGTTGCGTAGTTTTAAAGATCTAAGCATACATAGGGACAGACAGACAGCGGGAAGCGATTTTGTTTTATACTATGTAGTGATAGTGATTTATATTTAGCAGTTATGTCTCCAAATAGTTGTTTGAACTAAGAACAGAAGAAAATTACATTGAGAAAAATAAAATTACTTCGTAGTTCAGACGTTCAAAGCACACTTTTAATTGTTATCGTCAGGAAAACTGTTTGAATTAATTGTTTTGAAGATAGTGAAGAGTACGTGAGTGCCATTTGAAGGCGCTTTAAACTCAACTCCAGTTACTTGTCACGAAAACGTCAAATGAATGTTGAGATGAATTAACAGTTTACAGTCATGAAATTTTCGTCTCAAATAAACCCAATAGAAGGAAACTTAACGACTCATTTATTTATTTTTTAGTTCTGTGGAATTCTTGGATAAGCAAAAAAAATAAATCTTTAACGTAGTTAAGTCATAATCACTCAGGCGCAAAATTTATCTGACATAAGCTTCAATTTTTTTTTCTTTAGGTCGAAATATTGCTTATTTCAAAGCGACCGGCCAGCCAACGCAATGTCGACTCATTACTCGGTATCCTACAGTTCCCATTGTAGAAATGTTTGAATTTATTCAATGCATTCAGTTGCACAAAATGTAAAACGTGTCAATATTTACGCAATTTTAATATAAACTATCAGACAAAAAAATTCAACCGTTTTTTATTTATTTTATAATTGGAATGGTTGAGTGTTGTGAGCAATCAATTCCAACTAACGCAATGCACTCATCTTTACCTACTATAAACTATAAAAGTTATCTGAAATAGGCTCTTACCAAATTGCATTACGAGTATACTGCAAAGCTGTTTATATTTGCCAAATTACAAAATTCTAATTATTTAAAAACATAGGTTTGAAATTAAATAATAGGGCGTGAGGTATGGAGGTATGAGGTATGTGCCAGGATCGTGGCAAGTGGAAATCCATAGTCTCTGCCTATCCCTATGGGAGACAGGCGTGGCAATATGTATGTACTTATGTATGTGAGGTATAGACATACATTAGCTGTGCCAACTCTAAATTATTTGATTATTCAATCGATAACTTAGTAATAACGCAGTTTTGCTTCGACACCTAAGGCAATAAAGTGCCTTCTAAAACAAAACCATTATAACATAGAAAACCCATTTCAAGCGATTAGACTAACGAAATAACGGAATGGTTTCCGTAGACAATTCGACCGTAAATCTCGATCACTGAACAATAAATCGACACTGTAATCTCATTAATACTATACCCTTGTTCATTTCCGTGGTAACGCGTTAGATCTCTTCGAAGATTTCGGGGGCGAAGGCGAAAATCCTGCCGAGTTTGGTTAAAACAAATATCACTTCATTTCCTTTGATATCATTTAAGGTCAGATTAGGGTGTTACTGTCCTCAATCCACCTTTATTTATGAAATAGGCTGATAATTCCAAGTTTTGTGTTATTGTTTATTCATTTACGAGAGCTTATTACTCTGAAATAAAATATTTTCTTTGGAGCTGGATCTGAAGCGGCATTTTCCTTAACATGGAAATGAAAAAAAGAAATAACCTGAAAGTCTATTCTGGAATGAAATATGTCTTATTCAAAATATGGTACCGTTGTAATTGCTGTGTTGTGAAAAATCGAATTTTAATAAGATCGAATATTGTCTGATAGGTTCATTTTTGACATTTATGACACAGAACCTAGACTGGAACTCTACTGTAGATTTCTGAACATTATCTTAGCAGGTAAAATTAAATTAATCGACTCCATCTGATGGAATATATTTTTAAGATTTCATAAAGGAATTATTACGTCACGAGGCTAATCTTTTTCTATCATACGTTATTTTGGTTTCTTCATTAGATCGCTTTCGTTTAATAGGTCGTGCAGCGTATTTTTCAACAACGTTGTTACAAGGTCATTATGTTTAACATTGCCTTTAGCTGCGTATTCCGGTTCCCTTTCTGTTGGAAAATAGACCTAATTGCATTACTTCAGCCGAGGGGTTGAGTGGGTTGTGTAGGAGATTTAGGGATAACTGAACTGTAGTGATGTCGCGTTGGCTCGAAAAGGAAAATAAAATGTATCGGTTGTATTAACTTGATCGATTGCGGAGTGACTTACTGGAGCCTTGTATATGAGTGACTTGCGATTTTATGTGAAGGACGTGAGTGGTGTAGTAACCGATATTAGAGCAGTCGTAAATCCGTGATGAATTATCTTGAAAGCGATGCCGGGATCTGCTCTGATGCCTTAATTTCGTTCGGTTTAGATTTCCAGTAGCAATGATCGGAAAACATTTCTATCTATTCTTCGAGACTTATTTTCTCTAAGACAAAGACATAAGAGCAAACTTTCTTTTATCATTGCCCTATTAACGTGGAAAGCACGTACAAAACTGCTATTTTTTATTCTGCATATCGGACACATTTAGTTATTTATTGTATTGGGGACATTTATTTAGTTTGCTGTGCCAGTAGCAGTACAACCCACGTTGTTTGTTAAATTAATGTCGAAACCGGGTTTGAAGGTGTTCGTAGGTGGTCACAGAACCCGTCAATAATAATGGGCATTGTAAACGTCAATTTATTGCCTTGCTAATTTGAGAATCTGTAAAAAATAAATTACTGTTTTTTCTTTATTGGGAAGTGGTATTTAATTAATAACTATAGACGAATATTGAAGAATTATTTTTGAAGCGGTTTAAAAACTGAATGATATTTTAACGTTTTCTTCGTAAAAGCACCGTCAGATATTTCAGTGTTTGTCATTTAATAAATGTTTTTTAGTTTTATCAGACAATAATGATATATTTATTTGAAACTTGATAATATTTGTTTAGTAGGTTAATTTATTCTTAAGTCAAGGTCCATATTCGTTAAGACTCTCGTTATAAGTCGTATTCGTATTGTAAGTCAAGTGCAATGTTTTTAAAACAAGAAAAATTACCGTCCGTTTATAAATTTCCTTTTATCAAAAGTACTATCCTAACACAATGTTAAACTTAAACTATTCAATAGGTCAGCCAGGCCTGTGGTCAAACGTAATAATTCATAAAAAGCCCGGATAGGGTGCCCATACTCTCCCTCTACATGGGATAACATTACACTGTTTTTTGATGAAATAATTTAAGGCGATTGTGTGGGTCCGACATAATTTATAGGTACTACGCATAAATCAAGAATGCCTATTTATAGAAAAAAAAAATGATATGCTGGAACCGGTTCCGAACAAGTGTACATGACGTAACTAAAATGTATGTTAAAAATAAGCCCCAATTTTATGATACTTTTTGCGTTGATATACAATTATTGCGCGTACTTATCGCGTCACGAGATTCGTATTGTTGAGAAGAGTTGACATTCCATACGCAGAATATAAACTTAGGACAACGTTTATAAAATATAATGGATTATCACGTAACGCAACTTCCAGCAATAAACCTTGAAACGTATAAATCCCGCCGAGACGTAGGTACACTTGTGGTAATCCCACTTGCGGGTTATTTCTCCTCATCAACGTGAGTGCTCAGCTTTAGGACGGTCCCAATGCGTGGTTATGTGTCTCCGCCATTACTCTTTATGACGACTATAGAAATTTACGCCTAACCGACAAGTGAAACATCATAATGCCCTTTTATATCGACTACCCACAAAATGATTGCGGATGACAGTATAATTTTTATTTCCCTTATACGAGGTTGCGTTTCTGGCCAACGAATTTGAAAGATTAGTGTTTGGGGAACGTGTCGTGGAAAAGGTTTTTGGCTTGGGATAAAAACTGAGGATCGTAATTGTGGGGAAAAGGGTAGGCTTAACGGTCGATATGAGAGCGTTTCTGTGATTGCCGAAGTAAATAATGTACTTTATGTTAGGTACGTGTACTACGTGGTTCAGCTTATATGGTAGTGGACATCTAAGGGCCTAAGTAATATGATTTATGTTACGTCATTAGCCATATTAAGACTTGCAGCCACATTGAGCGAGGGTCTGTCGTTCTCACGACATCTTGTGAGCCTTTTTGGTCAGGGAAGCTTCCACGTGACTTTTGAGAGTCTGTTTGATATAATTTAAAATATCCGAATAAGTATTTTTGTTATGATTAATGTTGCTCTGTCTGCATTTACTACCAGTTAATTGCTGTAGGAAGTGCTTTATATGTGCCGACGCCAAGGTTAAACGTTTTGTTATGATGTATTGGTGCTAGGAATGTACTGGTACTTGGATTTTTTCCGAGACAAAGACAAACTTTGTTATTCGTAGGCGTTTCCATAATTTGTGAAAAAGGATCATTATCGACTGAAGGACACTTGAACAACGAAAGTGATTAATTGTGTTTGATTCATATGAATGCATTGGGTGTTAAGGGGAAGGTCGGCGTTTATAACAGCTCTTATAGACTATGGTAGTTATAGTCTATCTTCGTCTGGTCTTTTAGTTACATAGCGATACAAAAGCTAGGGTTCACACAAAAACAGCTATGCCTAGCTGAAACAATGGTAGGGTATCAGCGGGTTTCTTGCGTGACTCGTCCGTTAGATGCACCCAAACAAACCGTAGACTTAACGATGTGATTACACACTACTGTTTGCTGTTAATAGCAGACGTTAGCTTTAAGGTAGCTTACTTACAGCTTAAATGTTAAATTGACGGCAATAAATTGGAAAATGGTAGGGGGTTTTCTCTGAAGTTCAGTAATGAAGAGTGTAAGTTTCTTTATCTTTTATTTGTGCTTGTAGAACTCGTTATAGATTCGTGTTGCGTGGTTGCCCGCGGTTTCATTCGCACCCCAAAAGGTAGCCTATGTCCTTTTCCATGGTCTTATCCATCTCTGTACCAAAATTTAACAAAATTGGTTCCGTGGTTTAGGCGTGAGAATGTAACATACAGACAAGACAGACGAACAATCTTGCATAAATTATAATATTACCATGGGTTCTGTAGAGAAACGTTTCTATTTTTCTCGAGTAGATTTTAGTCACGTTTTTTCCTTATTCATAATAGTTTAGTTAAATAAATATGTGCTAATCCACCGCCAACCTATTGGTCGGCTCAGATCAAATAAAAAGTTAAGATGGAACTTTGCGAACAAAGAAGTGAGGCCGGCTAAAACTACGCCTTGCCGTGAACAACACACAAGCAAGGCGTAGTTTTAGCCGGCCTCATTTCTTTGTTCGCGAAGTCCCATCTTAACTTTTTATTTGATCTGAATTGGTCGGCAAGACCTTATTATGCTATTGAATGTTCGATCGGTACAGTGACGGATTGGGAGGCAGTTAGGGTCATATGGGGCACACTGACCTAGTTACGTTGAATTCCAGATTAATGAGCGGTTGGTTCGCGACATTCAAATATTTGACATTTGATTCACCGAAATGATGCGGTAGGACACATGTACGAAGTGTGTTACAGACAATATATATTATCAGAAAAATACACCGAAGACCGAATACATATTATCAATTATCACGCCTGTATTTCCCGAAGACATAATGGCATAGACCAGATGCACTAATGTTCACCGACCGTTCGCCGGTTTGAGACTGTTGCCTAGGGCCCGAATCGTTGAATAGAGAGAGTTTCATAGGAAAATCCATAGGTGACCCCCTCGAGGTTGGAAACAATTGTTTTTTTTAAGGTCACATTACACCATGCCGGAATAGCCATAATTCGCCGCCTAATTTAAAAATGGGACAGAATTTCATTCCTTTCTAATTTGACTGCCGAGTAACTTAACGGGACTACGAAATGCGGCTTTAATGTCTAATAATTGATTATTGATAGATTATCCCTTGGTTCAAAGTTAAAAACCCTATAAATAGATGGTTTTCTCCAAGTTCATGTATGTATATCTTGTTAGCTAGCAGTGTGTCCAAGGCTGACGACTTAGTGCCGTACGGTTACTCGATGCATCCATACAATGGCTGTTCATTCACGTTGACTCTGCCGTGAGACCGGTTTCGATTCCACTGCTATTAATAGACGAGCAACATCAATGAAGTTATATGGATAATTGTATTTCAGTCAAGTTTATTGATATGTAGGATTACTATGGCATTAATTCTGAATATAGACTGAAAAGGGGGACCATTTTGTATTGTTGCAGTAGGCACTCAATTTACCCCAGGTCTGAAACACAGGCACAGCACAGGCGGGGTTTTGAGTTGGTCTTTGAAGAGGACATAGGTCCCCTCTTCCATGTGCTAGGGATGGCTACGGGGTTGGTTTTATTGGTTAAGACTCCTACACTCTCCGCTCTAATTTTCGAAGAAGGTTCCCTCAAAAATGCACATAACCTAAACAAAAACTGGTCATAATTTAAACCGGATCACGTACAGCCATCCTTTGAAACGAATTTACCTAACTGGCAGAATTATAATTTGTATTCGCTGACTTTGTCTAGCTAGAATTTGAAACAAGTAACTTTTAATGTTTCCTATTTTCACAAACTATTAGCTTTCTATCTTAATAAAAAGAAGAGTCTAGCGAACCGAATATTCAGTAACTCTGTTCTTCGTAATTAGGTCTTTGTTCATATTCGAACAATGAATGGGAAATGAATATGTACTAAATGAAGGAGTAGTATACTCTTCGAAGCGTTTAGTCTGTAAACAAACTTGTATAAAGAAAGTAGATAGGAACAACACAAGTTAGGGGTGCCGATATTTCAATCAACGAAAATTATTTGTCATTTTTTTTAATCACAATATTATCTGACGATGATCATCATCATTATTATTATCGTCCCTCTGTTAGGCACGAGTCTACTTTCAAAACGAGGCTATAGTCCACCTCGCCGGCCTGGCGCGGGCTAGAAGGCTTTAGGCCCATTGTCGAGAAAATTTAACGTCTCTGGTTATATAGAATAGAATTTCGTAAAGTCAGCGATAGCTTGGATTTGAACTCCAGGACGATTTAGCAGTCCATGGTCAACTCACTAGCTAATCGCTTCTTATCTTGCACGGAAATATTTTTAGTTTATCACATCATATAAATACAACAACAGTTTATCTGATAAGTTATCTATTCTGTTGACTTTTTGCACTAGAATACATTTCGTAAGGCGCACCTGTACAGTTTGCACTGAACGTGTGTCAATAGACAGTTTTGTACACATTTTTGTCACGTGTAGCAACCCTAAATAAAGATAAGTGTGCTGAGGATGGATGGTGCTACACTCGAATGATGGTGTATAGTGTATACATAGCACTGTTTACACAACGGTTCACGACGTATCGACGTTTACTGAGTCAGTTTAACGATCGTTAAGTCGAGATGTTTGGTAGCAGAATAGACGCTCTTTGATGCAACTGTAAATATAGTCTTAATGAGTTTTAGCTGCTATTGCGAGCTTCAATAATGGAAGATTCTTTTATACACTATACAAAGTAAACTAAAATAGAAGACGAAAGGAAATAGACGAAAGAAATTTCAATTTATTAGTGACGCCTGAAGAGTTTTTTGTGTCGTTATTTACAAAGTATATGTACAGGACCAGTGCTTTATATTAACGGGCACGACTTAGCATGAAAATCATAAGGTTATTTATATAACTATGTATCTTCGACTGAGATATAAATCAGGACTAAACTATTTTGTAAGTATTTATTTCCTCCAGAGGATAAGTACATTCGTACCTCTGCAAGACACAGCTTAACCTTGAATCTCCGTAGATGACAAACAGAAAATAAGCAAAGAACCTGAACAAATTCAGTTTCTGAGAAGCTTGCAATCAAAATATACGAGGAGAAAAAGTATACAACTATAATTAAAATAGCTGGAGTCTGTTGATATTTTCTTATTGCTCCTTTGAAGGTTTATTTTTCCAATTACTTTCATGTTATTTTTACGCATCATCGAGAATAAAGTAGGCAAGTGTTGTTATAAGCTAGCTACGCAGCTCTTTACGAGCCCGTCAAGGTACTTGTATAGGAAAGTGTTGTATTGTCCCTAAAATTAAAGGGAGGATCCTTCGACCTCTTCTATCCTTTGTCTGGACTGTGTCCCGACACAGTCCGACGGTTGATGTTTGGCATCTATATACACAATTATATGTATGTATAAGCAAGTTGCACGGTAATTGATCCCTGCGGGGTTCAGGATTAGTTTTAAGACAGTTCCATGTAACCTGCCTAGTCGTCCTAAGCGCGACTGCTACGCTAGAGGTCCTGGCTTCCATCCCAAGTTCGAGTAAAATGTTATTGGGTTATTCTATGAAATTCTCAGTATCAGCTCGGAGTCTGGATTTGTGCCCGATGAGGCTCGCCCCCTATTACATGGGACCTAAACATACCGACGAAATGGGCACCTTTACCTAACCCTTCGGGGAATACAGGCGTGATATGTTATGTTCATGTAAACGCCATCAAGTCGATAAGTGTCGATATGTTCCGGTTTGCTTATGCACAATGCAAAGCTTTGATAGATTTGTTTTATGGGTTATTTGATGTACATGAACGTGAGACAGGAAACCCACCCACGATACAAGATAAATCCTATTAGAATGTGAAGCTAAAATTAACATCCAAGTCGATGAATTCCATGGAAATTCAAAAGCTCTCGAACATTAATTGGTACCTACTTGCTATTGATTGATTGGAATTGATGACTAAATATTTTCCGAATTCACATGCCTATGTTACTTTTAGATCACGTTAGTTACGTTTAGCTGAAAATACTGGTTCAATGAAGTGGTTTGCCAAATTACTAAAATTCTCTAGACTTAACCTAGTTTGTTTTATTTGAGTTTCTTTCATTATTAGTTGTCTCATTTACTTCAGAGATTAATCAGAAGTATGTCATCCCGAATGCGCCATAACCTTCTCATATTATATTTGAAAAATATAATAAGCATTCTGTTGAGTAGGTAACTTAATCAGGTAATTCCTAGTTGCGGTTTTCTTCTAGGACGTATAACAAGATACTCATCGTGAGCATGCCAACTCCCAGATATTAGTTGGGAAGAACATTGCTGTTAATAAATTCCAATTATGTTCCCATAGCGATGCGAGTCCTTAAAGCACGTTCGGAACTTTCGAGGAATTTCTTTTTTCTAAATGATTGTCTGTATTGTTTCAGTCTACGACTTAGGTACTAATTAAATCAATAGTAACTCTACTAAATAAATTGTATACTTCTAGAACCATACCAGGTTCTGCATTCTTCAAAAACATGTTAAAAAAAGGTACTTTATTGAGTTTTCTCATTGTTGTAACCATGACTGCCTCATCGGTCTAGTAGTGCTAAGCGCATGCGTTCTATCCCTAGGCCGAGAAAAGTGTTATTGGGTTTTTCTATGAAATTCTCAGTAGGAGCTCGGAGTCTGGATTTGAGCCCGGTTAATAGCAATATTACATGGGACCAAAACATACCAGCGAACTGTAGGTGTATATTAGTACACCTCTACCTAACCCTTCGGGGAATACAAGCGCGATGGTATGTTATGTTACCCATGAATGCTAGAGACTCAATGTTTACTGTTTATTATGAACTATCAAACAGATTACGAACACTTACGGCCATGCAATCCATCCCTGTCGCATGCAATCAGAGTTACTACTGTTACAAGTACCAATAAGTCAGTAAGTAAGGGAATAAATTACCATGGTCGCTTGCCATTCCCATAGGATTCAACTGCATGCCTCGTGATTTAGTAGGGATGTGCGGAAGATAAATGTTTTTACGATCCGCATGTGAAGTGTTGGGGCATACGAAAACCATGAACGATGATATGTTATCATTACGGCAAAACTAGAAGTTATTTATTCATACCGTGAGAAAGATGGGCAGAAAAATGAACTCGTAAGCTGGAGTAGACTTTTTGCGTGACAGTGATAGCAGCGGGAATTATTTTCAGCATGATTAGAATTTAAAGCTTGTAGGTTTTGGCAACCGACCAGGAAAGTTGTTTGATAAAAAAAAGCTGAGCACTCGACACTGAGGATTTCAGCTCTCAAATTTTTGCAGGTCACTGCATGTTTAATGCCACCCTCAGATAGCAAGTGATAGGAGCAAGGATTATTTTGAGCATGATTAGAATTTAAAGCTTGTAGGTTTTGGAAGTGGTTGGTTGTGATATGACAATAGGACTGACATGTCAAAGGTCTCAGTTCGAATCCAAGACACGACCTCTGACTTTTCGAAGTCATAGTGCGTATTAACACTAAGTTATCATGCGGTTAAACGGTGAAGGAAAACATCGTGAGGAAACCTGCATGTCTGAGAAATTTTCTCGCTGGCGTGTGATGTTTGCCAACCCGCAGTAGGCTAGCGTTGTGGCGACAGCCTAATCTCTCTTATTCTGAGAGGAGAGCCATGCCCAACAGTGGGACGATATATGGGTTGATGATGTATGTGTGATGTATGAGAACCGGCCAGGGAAGTTGTTTGATAAAGAAAAGCCGAGGACTCGACACTTGAGGACTTCAGCTCTCAAGCGTTTACAGTTCACTGCATGATTAAGGTCTCTTCAATAATAAGTGTTATTTTCTGCACTATTTTATCTGTCATAAATTATAATCATGACTACGCTTTGTAATCACCGTAGGTTGATGCTGAAATCCTTAGTTTTCCCAATTATATAAATATAGCACGAAGGAGCCATAGATATGTGAGTAACAATCAACTTTCCACGAAGTTATGGGAATTTTAAGGTTATCGATTCACCCGGTTCGTATTAAGCATCAAGCCTTCTAACTCTAATCAACTCATTTTCAAATGAGAATCCAAGCCATTCCCGCATTGGAACGCAGAATATCTATGAAACGGAGCTATCATTACTCGTTCCTTAATTGAACCTTCGACCTTTGCTCTTACGCCAGTCGCTTGAACAATTATAGCGAAGAACGTAGATTAAGATCTAGGTGTTCTGTGCCCCGAGCACGAACACTTTCGAAAAAGTATTCGTATCGCTGTCAAGAACCAATTTGTATGGCATTTGGACCAGCGCCCCTATCGTGCGTACAAGGAACTAATTTCGGTAGCACGAAGGAAAATTTTACCTTCGTATCGTCACGATTACGTAACTCGAAACCTAAATGTACTGAATTGTAATAAATTGGAAGCACGAACCAAAATTTGACGTATTTCTCGAAGGCTGGCTATCGAATGTTTCGAAAGTTTATTCACTTAAATTTTGTCGGTGAGAAAAGTTTCGTAACATATTAAATAAAAAATTTTAACGAATTTTAAATTTATTTTGTGTTTGCAAAGTATTTTTAGACGAAACACTGAGGGACAGGCAAATAGCTAGTGGTAAATTAAATACAAAACAACAAAATGTATATAGTACCCATAAGAGAGTTCCCCGCGGTTTCGTTTGCATAGGATCCCATTTTCCTACGGGATAATAAATAGCTCATGTTAATCGGGGAATGATGTAGCTTTCTAATGGTGAAAGAATGGAGTTTATTGATTAATGTGAATAATCCAATTTGTAAATTACTAGTGATTCAAATAATTTGTACAATAATTGATATGATGACATTACTTGGAAGTAATGTAAAATAATGCTAACCTTCTGTAACCCAGCTTCTTCCACCACCAGCCCTGTAACTGCCTGCAGTCCAATTATCTGAATAACCCGCTCTTCAAGGCTGGTTAAAGATAAATGAAGTGCAGGCCCTCCACCAGTACCACCAGCAGCCCTTGATATTTTCGCACGCTTCTTCTTGCAATTATTTTTATAATCGCTCCATACCTTGCAACAAAAATTAAGTTGGCATTCCAAATAACGCAAACTTAACATAATAAGTATTCGAAAAAAATAACAATGGAGCCCCATGTGTTAAAAATAAAAAACCTTGCGCCACTTCTCCTCTGGTCTAGGGTCTCCAGTGCCATCGCTGTTTAATATATTGGTTAACTCCTTCCACTTCATCTGTACGAAATGGCGACCTCTTGGACCGCCAGCGGGTTTCGACAAATCTCCATTGCTGGGAATAAAAATTGCATTGATTATTTGAACATAACAATAATCACCAGTATATTTTTTAAGAAACTTCATAAATACTTACGCTTCCATATATTCCACCAGCGTTGCGTATTGTAAGTGACTGGTTCTCATTATTTTTAAATAACAAAATCACTCAATATGAAAATAAAATTTAGTAAAGGGAATTTAAATTTAAGCGCTAAAATCCTTGACATACGGTTGTCATAAATGTCAAGTAAAGTCGTTCGGATACCATAATTTCTAATCTAAACTCATTTCATTTCTTGAAAAAAAATTACTTAAATATTATCCCATAATTTATTTTTAGTTTTTTTTTCATTCCTAATAATATATTTTAAATTAACTTCTCATAAAAAAGTGTTTAATTAAAAGAAAAATCATATCAACAATTTGATTTAGCTTTCGAACGTGTCATTCATTCATTACGGTGGTTCTTTCGTTCACATTGACACATCTCTATTAACATTAGAATGACGTCACTAACGTATTTGTATCGCACTCTCGATAGTAAAAAGAATTGCTTCGTGCTACCACCTAAACTGAACGTATCGAGGACTCAATACGCTTACGTTACGAATTCGATATTTTTTCGTGCTTGGGCTACTGAAATCAAATTGAGTTTTGCTTCGTCGCCCAAGTGACCTTACCTTAGGGTGAAGGTCAAATGTAGTACATTTCGTTATTACATGATCAATTTCTAATGACATAAACAAAATGTTTGTTTATGTCATTAGAATTTAAGAGTTTATTTAGAGTAAAAGCTATATCCACGTATGTTCGGCATTTACTTATTTCATTAAAACTTTTCCATCCCAAGCGGTAAAAGATGAGTCGTTTTATAGACAAAACAATACTCAGACGACTGTACAACATATCAATAAAATGAAAATAAAAGTGGTCTCACAAAAGATCATTGCATATAGGAAACACATGCGCACACAAAAACCATTAAACCGAGAAACAATTTATGCATACCAACAATGTCGAGGTAAAAATTAACAATGTTTTACAACCTGGAAAGCATGAGTCACCCATTAGCATGTTGGTAAGGTTATATATTGTACAAGTATGTTATTGGAAATGCTGTGACATTGTACTTGGATTTGACATCAACATTGTTAAGTTGCATAGGGGTATACGTTTTGCAATTATTGTCATCATCATTATCACCCAGATGCTTACTATTGTAACTCTGTTTCTGACTACATCAGCATAATCATTTACATCGTAATCTAGAAAACCATGTAAATTCTGGCAAATAAAGATTATTCTATTCTAAGAGAAAATAAAATCGCAGGTCACTCAGCAGTAGGACAATATGTATAATGGGCTGATTCTGATGTTGTGAACCTGTATTGCATGTAAATCGATTTGTCAAATATCTGGCATAATAACGTAAACATGCCATTAGCATTAGCCAAGGCTGCGGCTGCGGTAGGTTCCGCTCTGATAATGCCTGGGAGGATAATAAATATTAACGCTTATATTTGATTCTACGCAAAAGGTGTTAAACAAACTTATCGAAACGGGTTACAGTTATATCCAAGAGCTGCTTACTTGTTTCTCCCGCAATTTGGCTTGTTTGGCAACTTGTAATTTCGCAAACCCGTTTCCTTATTACCGGACAGAGGATCTCCTCGCAGTCTGTCCTTCAAAATTTGTTTCTTGGATAATAAAGGGAAAACAAGGACGAAGTAAGCAGCACTTTGTTTGAACAATACAGAATTAACGTTCTCTGGGAAGCCTTCATTGTTCGTTGTCATTGTTGGATCCTACTGTTGATCCGGGCTCACGGGGATTTGTGGCTAAATTCTGAAGTTTTTGTCTTTACTCCTTCAGTCAGTGATATTTTAAATTCTGCCTTTTTAAACTTATTTAATTTGCTCTTTCAATAGGCCTACATAATCCTTTAATTTATTTTCTAGTATGATAATATTATAATATAAATACTTTATTAAATTCGCATCCAGTCACAAATAGTCACAATACAGGAAATGCCTATGAGCTCATTGTTACGATAAGGTGCGCATTGTCATTTCCAGATATGACTTTGTTAACATAAATTAGTTTAATTTTGTTCCAATAATGTCTCAAATTAATATCATCCGCGCGTAGTACTTTTGTCACTAGCTGGATTCGTATGACACCTTATTAGGTCTTGGTTTTCCTTATTTGTTGCAGTGACCTCAGCATCTAAATGCGCCAATACCAAAAAAGGTGTCAATGCGAATGTACGTAATATAATACACGGTCTCATTCAAATAACATAACATAAACATACCATCACGCCTGTATTCCCCGAAGGGTTAGGCAGAGGTGTACTTAATGTACACCCACAGTTCGCCGGTATGTTTTAGGTCCCATGTAATAGGGGGCGAGCCTATTGCCATTCACCGGGCACAAATCCAGACTCCGAGCTGCTACTGAGAATTTCATAGAAAAACCCAATAACACTTTGCTCGACCTGGGGATCGAACCCAAGACCTCTAGCGTAGCAGTCGCGCTTGGGACCACTAGACTAATGAGGCAGTCAAATAATAATAAGAAATAAATGAAATATTTAAACATAACCTTTACCGCGACACAAATCAACCCGCTCTACACGACCTCAAGAATAGGTATTACATTTGTTTACTCGTCGCTCGTTGATTCACTGTGTAAATATAGAAACTCGGTTGTATAGTAATTACACATGTAACTGTATTACCCTATCAAGCTGTCGATTTTCAGTGTCATATTTTCATCGTGGCTAATATTTAAATATCAACATAATACAACTAGTACATTGACTGACTGACAAAGAACGCACCGCTTAAAACTGGTGGAACGGCTAAATTAAAATGATCGGTTTTGGGTTATTCTTTAATAATGTAGGTTTAGTTGGATTTTGGGGATATTCTGACAGGAATGGGAAAAAACAAATCATTTACTTCTGTAACCTTAAAATGACATACTACAAGCAGTAGTTAGCTAGTAGTTACCTAGTTTATACATTGTATAAACAGACAGAAATAAAAAGCATAATAATAACATTTCGTATTAGGTAGTGATGATTATGATATGATTTAGCATTAATGTTTACACTCATGTAGTAAACATTTATAAAAAATGCTCAAACGCTTTTTGAACTTTTTGCCGATAAAATCACAGGATGCTACAATATTGCTATCAGTTACGAAGAGAAAACAGTTCAATAACACAATAATGCGGTTGTTTAACCACTGTAGGAAAATCAGCTACTACATAGGTACATAATATTTTCGTTCCCCTGTGGGATGGAGTTCAATTAATATTTCAATAGCTACTGAAAAGCAAAATCTACCGGGGACTTCCTTTTCAAATTTGTGAACAAACATTTTACTGAACAGTGGGTTTTAAGCATTCATAGTGTTTGTTCCGGGTTATCATATATTATGTAATTCTCTCGTACAAAGAAGCAACGGTAAATTCAAATATGTACAATTGTCGTTCAAACTGGATAAAAGTCGGGAAACCATTCGAAGTTTTAGCCACCAATAGCGGAAAATATAATATAAACATTGGGTTCATACAATTCTAGCGCGCCTTTAGACAGTTGTGATTGACGTATCCAATACGCTACTGCGCATTTCATTCCAAGCTCCGGCATTTCATCCCTGACATGAAAAAAAAAATCGGACGAGTTTTCGCAATTATCTTGCTCTTACTTTTCCTTGCTTCTGTTTTTAAAATTTCAAGTTATAATATATCTTGTTTGATTGTAAATTATAGAAACGTTAATTTTGTTTTATTTTTGTATTTGCTGACATGTAGCATATTTCAGGTTTTTATTGATTTTAGAATCAACTGAAACTGCAGGGTTACATTTTATAAATAAATTACATTAATTATTAACAATAATACCGATAGCTAGCTGTTAAACACTTATTCAAACTTATATAAAAAAATGAGTAAATAGGTACAACTAACTTCATATCGTTTGAACAGCAAATAGTTAGGTCGTAAAACGGGCGTAAACTACCAAAGTTTACTGTTATGCCGAGTTCTTGAGCTAACAAATGAAATAACGGATGAACATTTTACTTCCGCCTCAGTGCTGTAATACACGAACTGTTTTCTAAGCGCTCACTTAAACGAAGATATATCTTCATTCTTGCGTTCATTAGAAGCCCCTTAAAGTCATACAAGGGAGAAAAAGTAAATATAGCAACGAAAACATCGTGGAATTTGACTTTTTCAACGCAACTAAAAAGGATCTTCTTCCCTGATTTATTACATCGCTCCTAGGTGAAGCAAAAGCCTTTTGATCCTCCACGATCCCCATAAGGCTCTTAATATGGAAGTTAGTTTAGCAAAACAAATTTTCGTCATGTCTCTGTGTCTCCAAGTATCCAATTGATATTAATGTTTCAATTAGTCTAGGTACTTTTATGAATAGTGGTTCTTATGGAGAAGAACCAGCAAGAAATTCCATAAATACTCCGCCATATATATACATCTACCATACTTATAATAAAGATGTAGATTTTTCCAAGCCACTGCGTCCAATGATCAGGTGCTGTTCCGCCGGGTAGCTCGCCATATCAATGGCTAATAAATATTTAACACTCATTTAAACTGTTCACACAGCTGCATAGTTTGTCTCCAATGATATGTTTTTTGTTGATTTTGTTGATAGCTTCGATACTTGTTCTTCCAGTTTCTGTCTCCACTACTTCTGTATTTATTGGTAATATTTTTTTTATTTTTGCATTTTTGTTGCCACTCAAAAACTTGACTTCAGAGAAGTAAAAGAATATCAATTTTTTTCTAATCATTTCATAGTTTTCTTTTTGTATTTTTTTGGCATTTTCCATACAAATATTATTAAGTTATTTTAGTGAAGGAAAAAAAAGACCGCGGGCAGGATTCGAACTAATTTACGTCTTTGAGGCGACGTCAGTGACATCTGTTGAAAATGTGCTTCTCAACCGACATGACATTCTTTACAGCAAGTACAATGTCGTACGATGCCACCTTACCTTTTTGACGTCGCCTCAAAGACGTAAATTAAAAATGTGAAGGCAAATTTCGACATGGCGGGTGGGGGTCGTGCTGGCTTAGCGGTCATAGCGTCTGGTGTACTTAACCAGAAGACGCAGGTTCGAACCCTGCCCGCGGTCGTATTTTTCCTTCACTAAAATAACTTAATAATCATTTCATAGTTGTTTGCTACTTTTATTAAGTAAGTATACTACATGCTCAACTCACTTTTATTTACGTACCTGTGGTTCCAAAACCGACCACGTTATGGACTCCTGTTGGTATCCTCTTATAAATGTTTGCTTAAAACTATTACATTTTAGAATTTCAAATGTATAGTTGGAGTTGCTTTCCGCTCTCTGATTCGGTGCAGCATTATACCGTTTTATACACTGTTTGCGGTCATGAATCCCAAGGCAGTAATATTTAGTAGCTCTGTGTAGGGCTTCGAACCCGACGCACTTTCAAAGAGAAACACTAGCTGTGGTTAGACTTAGTATTACTGTGGGAATTGCAAATACTGTTTACGAAACCATATCTTGCCAAATTTTTTAAACATTTACCAATTCACCGATCGTTGCTTTGCACATGCAAGGTCCTTTAAATTGTTTGAACTAAATTAAGTGTGAATGCAATCATAATTCGTGTACAGTCAGCATCAAATATAGAAGCGAACATATCAAGGCCCAATTCCTCCCTAAGGGTTCTTCCTTCTCCGTTTCTTCTTCCCGTCCTTTTTCCTTGACTCGGCAACGCATCTGCAACTCCTTTGGTTTTGCAGATGTCTATTGGCGGCGAGGACTACTTACCATCAGGCAGCTCGCCTGCTCGTTTGCCTCTCGTTGAAAATTTAATTTAATTTTAATGGTATAAAATATATGTCTGAATGACAGCAGTCGTGTGCGGTGATCATTCTAAAATATCCTTTTAGTAGTTGAGATAAAGTTTAATTTCTTAAGTTGCTTCGATCATTTTGAACAGTTTGTATGTGCAGATATATATGATGCTGACTGTACAATATAAAAGCGGGTGTATCTTGTGAATCACGAGTCTCAGCCTGCCTGTCTCCCGGCACGTGGGAGAGCTCGTGATGCTTGCGCAAGTGTGCACCACGCAGAATGGTGAAACTGCCTCCAACGCCACGTGACCCATTATCTGCGTCTGACAGGAACTTGGAAACGTCTCTGAGTAGGATGCAAAAAACAAAAAAGGTGGAAACCAGATTTAAAAATAACGACGAAGTTTTAAACTCTTTTCAATTCTTTTCTGTAACTGCAGATGACATCGTTTCTTACTAAAATTGGACACACCAATCCGAGTCGATTTACTCCATAACTCGTTCTCGCAGCGCCCACACGTAGAGGATACGCGAACCATTCGAATAGACCTGATTTCGCCTCCGAAAATCGCGGTCCATATCATAGCTGACAAGTTAACGATGTTGACCGAGCGCGGGACGCTAATTTGCTTTATATTGGATTTGCACGACCGCACGTGTCAAGAATAGAGTTCAAGTTCGCAAGTAATGTGACTATAAACATATTAACGTTGCTATTCGCGTTACATACACAATGAAATACCATAGTAGATTTTTAAGACATTTCTGAATTGTGATACAATAATGGATTGCTCTTTCCGAAAGTTTTTCAAAAGAATATAGGTGTAGGTAATGACATTTTATAACGCTGTTCCTTAACCTCTTTCTTGGTTTAAATCCTTCTTCGTGGCCGGTATTTTATTTAAATACTTGTTCGTTGGCTTCTAAATAGTTATTTACTTTCCCTGCAGTTCGCTTAGCGGTTAAACTTCGGAGCATTTCATTACCATACCGTTTATGACTGTTTTCTGCAGTATTTCTACGTTACGACATTTATAGAATGGTGCACATAACGAGTCTGCCTACGCAAACGTGGTTGAGTCAACGATCCTCTACTTAGATATCAACAACCTACGATTATTGTGCGACACCCAGCGTTCTCGAATCATACCTAAATACGTAAATAAGATGGCTGGCAGCGGATGGATGCGAGCTGCCCAAGACTGGGATGGTTGGCGCTCTTTGGCTGATATGATGAAGTAATAGATAATTTTCGAAATTTCCATCAAATAGATTAGTCCCTAATCCAATAAGTTTAATTAAATCGCAATTTATTCATCTGTACAGTATATTTTAATTGCTGATTTTTTCTTCCATTAATTGTTTTTAACAGATTTGGTATAGATATTGAACCTCAAAATAACACATGTAATTCCTTTTCACTTATGGTAATAAGTAACTAAATAGTGTCTACTTTCACAAGACATTGTCGTGGGGTGTTTAGACGTTAGCATAATGTAATCGGTTTTTGTTGTCGTCGACCTAGTTGACTAAACACGGCGCAACTCGATGCGGTTTAGTTGTACTACAGAGTGACGCACGTGCTCGCCAATTTACACGCTACGTGCCGCAACAAAGACGACCAACCTCATTGTTCTTATGAGCGCACTCCAGTGCTGACATCTGCAACTGAGGTTCTTCTTTCCACAAGGCTGTGCTATTGTACTTACTATACATCCACGTCAATATGATTCTAACTTGCCCGGTAACAACCGGTCCATTGTTTCACGCACAACAAGGTCGTGTCAAATGAGAGCAGAGTAAGCTTTGTGAAGAGCTTCGCAATTGCGTTATTCGGATATCTAATTTGCTCAAGGCCGAGGTCACGGATCCACAATAGTGCGTGGAATTGATCATGTTTGTGAGATAGAATCCTATATCGAAACTTTTCTATTTACCCAGTGTAGCGTGATCGTAACGGTCCTAATTTCAATTCCTCAGAAACGAGCTGGGGTATTGTACCGAATGTTCGTCTGAATAAGTTTCAAAGAGTTTTTATCTAAATCGCGGACCCCAAGAAAAGGGCGCATTTCGACGCGGTATCACGTACAGCTGGCAAATGAAATTTCCAAGAGCTAAGAAAGTAACGTTGCCTAGCGCGAAGTCCTCGGGGAACGCTCAGCTGAGAGGGGAATGGTTACTACTATTTGCTTGCACATTCCCGAAAAGGATTCTTAACCAGACGAGCGGTATGAATTGGAATTGAAAATGGTTTCCTTTTCCTCAACACGCTCGACTGCTTGGTATCTGAATGATCATTGGCTGTTTGTTTATTTGAAAATGTATTTTA
Organism: Subacronicta megacephala; assembly: GCA_958496365.1. Lineage (NCBI taxonomy): Eukaryota > Metazoa > Arthropoda > Insecta > Lepidoptera > Noctuidae > Subacronicta > Subacronicta megacephala. The sequence goes on from OY292514.1 coordinate 3,609,727, forward strand.
GTTTTTTTTTTTCCAAAAAATATAGGTATTCTAAAAATACCGCAGATTCCAGCTACGTACATTATATCGGTTGATTATTTCGTGCTTTGTCTTTTTATACCAAAATAGTTTTACATATTTTTATTTTATCCCAATTGTGGATGTGCTATAAAGGTAATGAATATGAATCATAACGGGATGCTTTTAATTATTCAAGAATTCGTGGGTTGTTTTAGGTAAAATACGCCGGTCGGGGCGGTGGGGGTGTATTTTTAGAGCGGTCACAGATGGCGAAGGTCGTTCCAGTTCAGAATGCTGCTTATTTATTTAACGCCGCCTACTGAACGCGTCTGTCTGTCTCCCGTTTGCAACGAGGCTTATAAAAAATGCCATAACAGGGTCGGTTGGGACTTTTTTTTTCAGCTGAGCGATTGTCGATTCATTGTTCCGACACATGTGTACGACTGAAGCGGAATATTTCACAATACACTTTTACATTTCATGTAGATTCCTGTACACAGAGCACGTCTCTGTTGTTCTATTTTGTTATTAAATTTCAGCAGTATCTTTTAGGATTTGATGATGACGATGAAAATTATTCTCTCGTTGGGAAAGATACAAGACTTACGACCTTACGACTCAGTTTTCTGGAATCAGAAATTTTATATTCATGGTTGGAGCTTAGTCGTATAGCAACCGCTGGGATGCTAATTATTTTTGGCTGACCACAGGCAGGATAAACGAGTCCAATAAAAAATGCAGTAGACTAGGCATCGTTTGGAGTAAATTTAATTTAGACCTTTTTAAATATGTAGAAGTATAAACTAGATGAGAGAAATACAGAGAAGTAAATATTTTTAAGCATTTTAGGCCCTTATCAGATTAGAGTAGATGAAGAAATAGATATTAAACATAAATTGCATACATGAGACGATGATACTGTAGCGACATCTAGCCCGTTACATGGAACTATGTTGAAACAAATCCTGAATCGCGCAAGTAACATTTACGCCCGACATCCATCGGACCGTGGCCCGCCACGGCAAAATACATGCTGGTCCCTTTGGTTGGAGGAGCAACATACATCGTCCCTCCAAAGTTGTGACCGCGGCGTGATCCCAGTGCCTCCACACTGGCGATCCGACGTGACCCTAGTGCGTCTACACTTGTGACCCCGACTTGATCCCAGCGTCTCCACAGTTGTGATCCAGCCTTGATCCAATTGCCTCCACACTACCACAAATAAAGACACGAATTACGATATAGTAAGTAAACATAGCTCCCGTTAATAGAAGAATAATGTTGTACTTAAAAGAAAATAAACTTACATTCTTGTCACATACAATAACTTCATACTACGCCTGTCCAAGTAGTAAGCTATGTTATTGTAATTAACAATATTCGGGTGCGTGCTGGGCGGCGGCTCGCGTGTTTGGCTTTCATTAGGCCGGGCGGCGCCCGCACCCAGCAAATATACTCCTGTCATACCGTTCAGTTTATTTGCTATCTGTTATATCGGAGAATTCGGCTAGTTATTGGACGCTACGTTATTATAACTTTGATTTTCGTTGCCTTTTGGAATATATATATAGATTGTGTGACGTGTAACACGGTGAACTGTGTATCTAAAATCATACGAATGTTTGCATTAAAATGCATTTTGCAATAAATATATATTGTCACGCGTAGCTAGGTAGATAACGAAGACCCAGATGTATCCCAGGTTGTATACATAAAACAGTTAAAGAAGTAAGGTGAGTAGCTAAAGGAGTATCCGAAGATCATATCGGGAACAAGAATGAGTTACGTACTGTAGATGATTTCTTCAAATGCAATCTGCTTGCTAAAGTGGGCGCTTATGTTCGTAAAATTTGGTAAATGTAATAAATCTTTACTCCGATTTTCGATCCCTCAGTTCTTTATTAAAGTTTTTGGACTTAAATGATATTGTCATGTCACCAACGAAATACAAGGAGCGTCTTCTTCTTTATTTCTACATTAAAATGTGTAGTATCGTAGTGAACTCATCGCAGTTGTTTGTTTTTTATGCCTTTGTATTTATTACCTAAATAGATTTCTGCGAAAAACTGTCGTTGGCATGGCGCCAAATATTCTTTTGTCTATTGATTTAAGTGCTTATTTTTGAGTGTCAACTGACGGTTATAATTTATTACAAATCGGTTGCATTTATGTACCTATTTTCACATACAAACTATGATGAATACTTTTGACAACGAGGCCGTATAACTATAAAATACAATGTAACATAGAGACGATCGCATTTATCAAAAGATTAAGTAAATACATTCAAAGGTAAAATGTAATACAATTTGCTTATAATATCACAAAGTGACTGTGTCGTGACTCCAAGTCACTGTTTTGTAGACGGCGCGCCCTACGACCCCACTATTGAGGGGAAATTTATGAAATTATACTACCTACTAGTCATTTACTTGGGGTGAAAACTTTTAGGGAATTTTCTCGAACACCCCAACTAATAACGGTTTTTTATAACATTGACGAAGCAAAGAAATTGCCGACTTTAAACTAACAAATGTGGTATTGAAGTAAGTGTCACTCCAAGCTATTTCGAAATATTACCTAAATTTAAAACTATATGCCAAAAGAGTTGGAAGGAGTATTTTGATCAAAGGTCTTTAGAAAAAGAAATCTGGTATAGAACTATACAGAGTGAGCCCCCTCGTATTCCCTGGTTTGCCAACAGTGTTCTAAGTAGAAAATTTACTGTAATAGCTCATAGACTTCGATCAGGGCACATTCCGCTTAACATGTTTCGACACCTCATGGGAATAACAGCAAGTCCAAATTGTTCTGAGTGTGGTACTGTGGAGGATGTCTATCACTTGTTAGTAGAGTGTGTCAAAACTAGGACTGGGAGAGAGGCTCTGACAAATAAGTTTAACATAAATCTAACAGATGTAGGTATTTTTCAAAGCATTTTGTCAGCGCCTCTGTCTGAAGCAGCCATTCTAGTTTATAAAATAGCTGATAAAATACGATAAGTATGATAATGTTTAGGTTACGATGGGGCTGACATGGTCTGTTATGTGACTACAAAAAAAAACTAACAAATGATAATCTTAATTGAATGAAACTGTTAGGAATAATGGACGTAAAGACAGCTGACCGACTGCTATTACATTAGCTGCCTTAAATTTAGTGTATAGTTTCTAATTAGTAAATTAAAAAAATAGCGTGGGTTAATAATAAAAATTTATGTAAAAAAGTTAATTTAGGATGTGTAAATAATGAATAATATATTGAAAGATATTACGTGTAAACTTAACTGATCAAAATCTCGAAGATTGATTTTGTTAGATGTCATTAAATGAAACATGATAGCGAGAAATGGTGTTGTCGACCACAGATTATTAACATATTAGTTTTCTCATATACTCACAAATTTTGTTTGTTATAAGGGTTACTAATGTCACTCTGAGATGAAACTCGTGACTAGCACTAGAACAATATGAGTGATATAGACGATTTTTAACGTGACTCTAAATAAACTAAATTACATTCTAGATATTTGACTTCTTCGAAATCCGATTGATTTATCGTAGGATTAATTTGGGAATTACTTTAGCGTTTGTTGTCTCAAGGATCAGGCACGTACACTCCGTCGGGTGTAGTTAGCTGTAGAAGGGTGGCAGCAGTTGTTTCTGTTTTCAGTGTTTGACTTTCTCATGGTGAATTTTCCTTATTAACTTAGTAGCTCCAAACACAATTTGATATATCAAGCATAGAATTTAACGTTTGGACACTAGGATTTTCCCTGGGTGTATTTACAAACAAAAACTGTCTACTTCTCTCCAAGTCCTGATCGGATAAGTTTAGTGCTAAAGAATTTCCATCTGCAAAGCTTTGTCTTGAGTTTTTGTTAGGACACTTTTATTTTTTAGTGAGCGTCATACATTTCAGGCATTACTAAAAGTTAATGTTTTTCGCCAGTCTCACTTGTAAATTCTATTTTACATCTTTAGTACCGGAAATATCTGGTCTTTCATTGTCCTTTAAGTGGAACATAAATCTGAACTGAATTCCAGTCTGTCTATCTATTATACTCTTACGAAATACTAGCTTAGTACTCTACGTATACGCCAATGACCTCGACACGGCCTTTCAATAGAATAAATTCATTCATGTTATACAGAGCAACGGCCTTCGCTTCAATTTAGGCAATTTAGCATATTTTATTTGGATTTTTTGTAACCGGCTTCGTATTATATTCGAACTAAATTGCTGTCTAGAGCGAGAACATTAGTGTTTATTTTGAGAAGTCATGCTTTTATACGGTCTAGATTTACTTTTTTATATCTGAAATGCCCTGTAATCTATACTTTTTTAAATGTATCTTCAATATCTACGTGTACATTAATCGATTCTATCATAATAAATAAAATATATACATGTTAGCACATGTATATATTTTATTTCAAGATTTGGAAGTGTCTCGGTTTATTGATCTCGAAAAATATACTTTTATTCCTTTAAACTTGTGAAAGCTTTGTTTGACCACTGTTAATAAATATGTATATTGGCTTACTTTAAGCGTTTAGGTGACCTAGGACTCAGTCTACACTCCATATAGAATTATCGTATCAATACCTAATGATAACAATGCTGCTGGATCGATAAGATAGTGAAATAAATTCTTGAACTGCCGAGAAATATCAGTATCAACACGGTGACGTCTCCAAGACCCGACGAGGTCGGTGTTCGGTCGAATCGATATACGCGGACATGGCACGTCACTAGTGTTTACGTACCGTCTCTAGGCGACCGCTTCGATTGGTTAATGATGCAGTTACCGTTTGCGCAAGTTTGTTGATAGCAACAAATAATCCTATTACTAAGGATATAATTGATATTTTTGGGCAAGATTGACAACACAACATGATATTAAATTGGGCCCAAAGAAGAACAAAGTACTCGTTCGGCGCTAAAACGTTGTTGCTCAAATTTGATTATCTTAAAGCTTTCCCTGCTCTCGTATATCGTACAAACAACAATAGGTTTACCTTAAAATTATCCACGCTGATGCTTTTTTGTGTGCCTCTATGCAGCTCGCATTGTGAACGTTCAACGTTCGCTTAAGGGTCCGGCGGACGTCGAATTGCCCATACAAACGTACTTCCAAAATAATTCGAAATTCTTACATAATTTTATTAAATTATTGTAGTATTCGGATTCGGATGCCATTAATCTAGGGGTCCAGATTTTGATTACGTCCTAAATACTTCACTGGAAAAAAATGTAAGAGAATGTTATTCTTGATTTTTTGACGAAGTTTCGACTGGTTTTCCGGCCTCTTATTTAATATTAAAAACAACAATATTTACACGGTTCTAATTCGTAGAACCTAGCTTATATTATCAATTTTCAGAATAACATCAGGAAATTTGAATAATAATAATTTTTCATTCATACATGAAGGAATTAAGGCACGCGACACAATTTCGATAAAATTTTGAAGCAAAGTAATGCTATCTCATGCGGTCTAAGCGAGGGGTGTGGCCTCCTGCCGGCCGTCGTGCGCTCGGTTTTAAATCTACCTACAATCGGTGTTTCATTGTATCTTGTAGTCAGAGACATAATTATGTACCTATTATGATTATTTATTACGGATTAGGTTTCCGTTGTTATCTTATAATCATGTTTTCCAAAGTTTGAATGAACCTCGGAGTAAGTAGGTAGGTACCTACTAAGATACTAGTTGACCTCGTAAGTATGATGACCTGTTATTGTACGAAAGTCTGTACAATGTGAGCTCATCGTGTACGGGATACATGTATAACAAGCTATACCTAAATCACCAGTACAAACTGACCGCTTATTATACGGAAAGTCTCTACAATGCTGGGTCAGCTTATACTGGATATGTATAACAAGCTATAAGTAAATCACCAGTACAAGTTGACCGTTTATTGTACGGAAAGCCTTTACAATGCGAGATCAGGTCAATAGGTCGAGTTCCCTAGTATTTTGAAATCCAAGATGGCGGACATCATTTATACTAATAAATTGATATGGGTGTCAATTTTGAGGTATCCTGGGGTGCTGATTATGAAAATGGCATTAATTTTGAAATCCAAGATGGCGGACATTATTTATATAAAGAAATTGATATGGGTATCAATTTCGAGGTATCTTGGGGAGCTGAGTATAAAAATGGCATTCATTTTGAAATCCAAGATGGCGGAAATTATTTCTATAAATAAATTCATATGGGTGTCAATTTCAAGGTTTATCGGGGTGCTTATTACGAAAATGACATTCATTTTAAAATCCAAGATGGCGGACATCATTTTTCTAATTAAATTGATATGGGTGTCAATTTCAAGGTTTATTGGGATGCTAATTACGAAAATAACATTAATTTTAAAATCCAAGATGGCGGTCATTATTTTTCTAAATTGATATGGGTGTCACTTTCAAGGTTTCCTAGAGTGCTGATTCCGAAAATGACAGTAATTTTGTAATCCAACGTACATTATTTATATAAAAAAAATGATATGGGTCATATGGGTGTCAATATCGACGTATCTTGGGGTGCTGAGTATAAAAATGGCATTAATTTTGAAATCCAAGATTGCGAAAATTATTTTTCTAGATTAATTCATATGGTTTGGTGGTATGGTCAATTTCAAGGTTTATCGGGATGCTTATTACGAAAATGACAATAATTTTGAAATTCAAGATGGGAAACAATGTTTTTTAAATTAATGTATTTTTTTAAATTAGCACTCCGGGAAACCATGCTTATGACACCCATATCAATTTATTTCCCTACGTAGGTACCCACTTTACCCTGGCTGACAAAGAATAGATACAGGCGGCATTATATTCGTCTGGAGTGGACGTCTGGTCTATGATCCTTGATCATGAAATCTATGGAGCAGATTTCTTTTGTAAAATAGAAAAAAAGAAAGAACAAACCATCACGCCTTTATTCCCCGAAGGATTAGGCAGAGGTGTATTTATGTTCACCCATACTTCGCTGGTATGGTAGGTTAGGTTCCATGTAATAGGGGGCGAGCCTATTGCAATTAACCGGGCACAAATCCAGACTCCGAGCTGCTACTGAGAATTTCATAGAATAATCAACCATTAAAAGATAAATATTTAAATGAACCGCTTTACTTCAGCTCCGCACATTTTAATCAATTAAATTATTTGAAACGCATTATAACAACGGACTACCAGAGTTATATTATCATAATAGCCAAATGAACGTGCACAAGTGTTATCGGAGTGATATTCTAAGAATAAGTGTAAGAAAAAGCCAAAGTTCTTAATGGACCCACAAGTGAACTGTGATAAATCAGTGAGTACGCCAGTACGGACACATCCCTCAGTTATTTACGAACATAGTGAATTTCGTCAAACTGGTGCACACAGGAATTGTCACTACCTAGTTGTGCGTGAAAAAGTGCATATATTGTGAGAAATACACTCTTTTACTTTTAAAGCCAGTTAATTTTTCAAACAATGAATGTAAACAAACAGCAGCTGAGTCACGCCAAGTTAATCCACCAATCAAAACGCGTATGAGAATTGAGACTTCTGACATATATTTTTGTTCAGAAACGCAGCCATGTTTTTTTCATAGTTTTGGACACTGGGCTTTTGGGAAAGGTATAAATACCAAAAATCGACTAAAATAAAAATCGATTATTTTTTTTTAGTTTCAAATTTAACTCGGTTTTGCATACCAGGATACCGCTCCAGCTAACGTGCTCTGTGTCTGAGAAGAGTACACAACTTAATTTTAATAAAATTGTAAATAGAAGAAGAAGATTAAAATGTCACGACTAGCGCGTACCCCGCCTAAAGAATCCGGTGGGAGTAACATAACTCAGGCATCCTCTGAACCTAACATACCTACTGTCAGTATACCTGAATTGTCAAATGTATGTGTGAGACAGAAACGTCCACGCATTGATGGCCCACCGGATTCTGAATTTCAATGCTCAAAAAGTGAACTGATCGACTGTATTCGTCAAGATATACGGAGTGTCTTGTCATCGGAAATATCAGCCAACATCAAAAAAAGTTTTACTAATGAACTAGGTGAAATAAAATCATTGTTCCGTGAACTCAAGCAGTCAGTCGAATTTATAAGTGAAGAGTTTGATCGGATGAAAGCCGAACTTGAGACTTGTAGGAACGACAATAAAATCCTTCACAAGGAGAACGATTCTCTCAGGCACACCGTCTCTGAACTTTCATCAAGAGTAAACTTGATTGAACAGCATGCTCGTCAACAGAATTTAGAAATCAACGGCATACCAGAAAGCAAAGCTGAAAATCTGGTTAAGACTGTCCAGCAAATTGGAAATGTAGTTTCTTGTTCCGTCAAAGAGGACGACATCCTGTCTGTAGTACGGGTAAGGAAACTGGACCCAGAAAGCAATAACCCCAGAGCTGTAGTTGTCAAACTGCGCAGCATGCTGCTGAGGGATACTGTTCTAACCTCAGTGATGAACTATAACAAAGTGCACCCCGACAAAAAACTTAACTCACAACACCTTGGGTACGGCAACTTACCTAAGCCTGTCTTCGTATCGGAGCACCTGTCACCCCTAAACAAAAGAATTCATGCGGCTGCCAGAAAAGCCGCAAAAGAAAAAGGATACAAATATGTTTGGGTTCGAGATGGCAAAATATTGATAAGGAAGGAGGATGGCCAACAAGCTAAACAAATAAAAAGCTTGGAGGCTGTCTCTTTACTATAAAAGTACCAAAGACGCACAATGACCGTGATCTTGCTGCCAGAATTCACCATCTATTATCAGAACTTCAGAGGTCTTAAGACCAAATTGCTTAATCTCAGGCTAGCCGCACAACTTAATAACTATGATGTGATAATTGGAACAGAGACATGGCTTGATGACAGCGTAAATGATGGCGAATTATTCGACTCCCGATATATCATTTATCGTAGAGACAGAGCTTCTACTCCTCTTGGCAGCAAAAAGGGCGGCGGTGTACTGATCGCTGTTTCTAGGGCGATAGACTCAACACGTGTAACAAAATGGGAGTCAGATGCTGAAGATCTGTGGGTCAAGCTCAAAACCAATAACGGAAAGGGCAACCTATACATCTGTGCGGCCTATCTGCCACCACCTGTCCAACATGCCCCACTTAACTCGATCCTAGACAACGTGGATGCAGTGATTGAATCAACAGGAGGAGATGTAATAGTTGCTGGGGACTTCAATCTGGGGTTCATCGACTGGAGCAAGAACAATACTCTCTCCAGCTCACCGTGTACAACTGCTGGGAACTTTGCGAACAGGTTAGGCTACTCACTGGTTGACTTTATGTCGTCGAATAGCATTGAGCAAATTAACACTATTAGGAACTGCCACAACAGAACTTTAGACCTAATTTTATGTAACTTCCGCGGTGGATCTGTCAGCGAATGTAAAAATCCAATGTCACTGGTCGATGCTCATCACCCTCCTCTTGACATCACCATCAAGAATGTTTTACCCGCAATATTAAAAAGTAAGAGTTCTCTCAAATACAACTTCTGGAAAGCCAACTATGCACTCGTAAACGAGAGGTTGAGGAGCATAGATTGGGCGCGTTTGTTTTCGGATCTAGCGGATGTGGACTTAATGATAGACACGTTTTACGAACAATTGAATCGAATAGTGGATGAATGTGTTCCTAAATATACTTCACACAATAACAAATTTCCTGTATGGTTTTCAAAATGTTTGATCAGACTCCTCAACGAAAAGGAAAAATTAAGACTACGTTTTAAGAAATACAAAAATCCCAGGGACAAATATGAATACCGTATATTGGAGGAACGTTCTAAAAATATGATCAAAGAGTGCTACAATAGATACGTTAATAAAACTGAAGATAACATCAGACTGAACCCGAAGGCATTTTGGTCATTCGTTAGGGCCAAAAAAGCCAAGTCTAATGACATCCCATCTGAGTTGCATTGGAGCGGGAAAGTGGCAACTTCTGGAGAAGATGTGAGTAAACTGTTTGCCTCACACTTTTCTGCCACCTTTGCATCTCCGGTTAGTACACCCGCAGTACAAACAAAGTCAAAGGAGTATCCTCAGCTTGCGCTAGGAAGCCATTATTTCACAGAGCGAGACGTACTCAAAGAATTAAAAAAACTTAATATCTGCAAGAGCCCAGGGCCTGACGGCCTACCGCCGCATTTCATAAGGCAATGTGCCAAATATTTATCATTACCGCTCAAACTTATTTTTAATAAGTCCTTAATGTCTTCCAAGTTTCCCACGCAGTGGAAAATCGCACACGTAGTTCCAATATTCAAAAAAGGGGAGCCAAATGATGTTAAAAATTATCGGCCTATATCTCTTCTTTCAATTTTCTCGAAACTGTTCGAATCATTAGTTTGCCCTGTATTAACTTCGCTCGTTAAAACTCAATTGGCTACGCACCAGCACGGTTTCTGTACTAATAAATCCACTACCACCAACTTAGTTTACTACATTAATGATATCAGCAGATCCGTGGACTCTGGTGTGCAAGTGGACTCAATTTACACTGACTTCAGTAGCGCGTTCGACAAAGTAAATCATGCTCTCCTACTTCAAAAACTTAAGAATTATGGTATTCATGGTCATTTGCTGCGCTGGTTTAAATCATACCTTTCAGAACGACAACAGAGAGTTATTATAAAGGGTTACCAGTCGCCACTTTACTACTCAACCTCTGGGGTGCCCCAGGGATCGCACCTTGGTCCTATTCTTTTCCTGGTATTTGTGAACGACATCATACGCTCCATTAAAAACTCAAAATGCTCTATGTTTGCGGATGATCTGAAACTATACAAGGAAATTGAATCAAGCACCGACATCGCTTTGCTTCAGAGGGACTTGGACGCAATTCATGAGTGGTGCCACAGTAACATGATGACTCTCAATGCCGTAAAGTGTTATCATATAACATTTACACGGAAAAAGTCGATTCAGCCTTCAGCTTATCACCTGAACGGCATAACCCTTCAGAAAGTCGATACCATTCGTGATTTAGGAGTACAACTTGATAGTAAACTATCCTTTATTAATCACTTTGACACTATTGTCGCTAAAGCAAATAAAATGTCTGGATTTGTAAAAAGAACTTGCAAGGAATTCCGGTCAATTGGCACCCTTAAGGTTCTCTATAACTCTTTGGTGAGGAGTATACTGGAATATGCATCTCCTGTTTGGAATCCAGCGTATCGTGTCCACATCGACAGAATAGAGTGCATCCAAAAAAAGTTTACAAGATACCTGCGCTACAGATCACAGACTTGCGATCGCGAAGCCGATTATCCTCAAAGGCTCTGTCATTTCAGGATGAGCTCCTTGGAGCAACGAAGAAGCTGCTCAGATTTAATATTCCTTTATAAGTCCCTTCATAATTTGGTGAATGTACCGGAGTTGGTTTCGATGATCGGTCTAAATGTTCCCCGCCGTACCTCATACAGATCCAATTTTAAAACAGATACTTTTCAATTGCCTAAAAATAGAACTAATCTTGGTCGTTCAGCTCCTTTATACCGGTTTTTGTCTAGCTACAATAAGCTGAGCACGCGTACTAACAACTTGGACATATTTTCGAACAGTTTAAATGAATTCAGACGATATGTCCTCAGTTCTTGATCATTTCTGTGCTGATTTGCTTAATTATTTCTGTTTCCAAATATTAATTTGTGTATTTGTATGACCCTATTCAATGTATTTAATATTGTACAATTTAATTTAATCTTAATTTAATGTAATATAATTGAATTTAATCTAAATTTTGAACGCAAAATTTTAACCCACTCTATTCTTTTAATTTATATTGTGATTAATGTATACCTATGTCCTAATCTATTTGTTATTTTTACAGTATTAATTTATAATTATTTTTCAATTCCAATTTAATCGATGTTTTTAACCATTGAATCATACTGTATTTTAATTTAATTTAATTTATCTACTTGACATTTTAACTTAAATGAAAATTTGTAAAATTATTTTAGAATTATTGAGTTTTTATTATTGATATTATACAAGTGCTGTGCACACCTATAAGTGACGAATTCACCGCAAAATTGTTGTAATGAATATATTTAATGTAATGATTAGTGAATAAGTCGTTGGTGTGTCAATAAATAAATAAATAAAAAAAAAAATAATCCAATAAAACTGCTCGACCTGGGGATCGTACCCAGGTGCTCTAGCGTAGCAGTCGCGCTCAGGACCACTAGACTAATGAGGTAGTGGGAAAGAAAGAAAGAAAGTTTATTTTAGTCGAAACACGAGACAAAACTAATAAAAATAAATTGATGTACCTAGGTAGGCACTGACTAGGCACATAGTAGGTACATACCTGCCTAATCGTTGAATTTGAAAACCGCGGAACGTACGTAGGAAGCGGGTAGGTATGAGATAACTGGCGACCTAAGGCTCGTAGAGGATTTTCTTAAAAATGCATTCCTATTCTCGACATTGTCTACCGACTTATCAAAAAAAAATTCAAATATATCACATTTATTGAACATGTCTTAAATTATTACAAACATTCGAAAATTAAATTCTCATTTCTAAACGCTGAGATGCCTTTATGTCGCTAGGTATGAATGTTCCGGCTACGCCCACATTATTTCGACTGAGAGAGCAATATTCAAGACGATTTTTACACTCGCCGCGTATCGGAGTTGCCGGCTTCGTCCGCCGGCCTCTTAAGCCGATTTGTTATTTTATTGAATTGAAAGTTACGGAGAAAATTCCAACTGAAGTGGATTTAAAGTTTTTATGACGTATCAATAAAGTCCAGGGTCCTAAATATTCGTATATATACGTTTCGTTCTTCTATTAGTACCTACGGGGAAAAGTTGTTCCACTAGATAAATGTTTTTGAAAGAAATTCGATTGTACAGCAGAAAACTCTTTAAACTTATAGTTATAAATGTTTAAATTAATGTGCTTATTATTTTTGTTTCAGGTACATTGATTCGCTTCTTAATGCGGGATCATTTTTCTGATGCAATTTGTGGGTAATCCTTAATTGAACTTTTAATTAGTCAAAATAACAACTATGCTTAAGTAGCTGTATCATAATAAACACAATAGTTTGAATTAAATACATATAATAATACTTTTTCAAAATAGGCGTTGGCAGTTAAAAGATTCCGTTTTTATCAAGTTTATGAAACGCTTTTTTGTTCAAAAGGATCTTGAACTAAATAAAACTTCTAAATCTCGTGATTTATCGAGCAATATTTTGAATTGCAAATGAATACACATGGACAGAAATTGTAAGCTTCGAAAGCAATGTTCGGCATTTACTGTACAGTATGAGACAGATTATACTATTAAGTACCTAAATTGTAGGAATGGGACCAAGAAGATGGATTATTTACTATATTTTTGTCGGAATCCTAAAAATACGATGGCACGGCTGTTTTAAACTATAGCGTGTAATCCAAGGTCGTTTGAAGGTCGTCTTCTTCATAAGAACAATTAATTGGAACCGTGCTTTTTTTGAAATGTGCTGAAATTTTTTGTCTAACTTATCTCGAAAGCTGAAATGATCAAGGATATCCTACAAAAATTAAAATCTATACACGAAATAGACGTGAGCCGTATACCTAAGGTCGACGACTTCATCTTAAAATATAAGAATGTAATACTTTTTTGTATATTACCTTTATACATATTATATAGGGATGTTTATTCGACTCCCTTACAGGGACCGAAATTGAATTAGTATTCATACCTCGTACCGAACGAGGGGCGAGGTGTCAAGTTCGGATGAAAAAAAAAAATTCCAGAAATGTCCAATTATCCATTCTTTGAAAATATTTTTTTTTTTAAATAAGCTTTCACAACATTTTTTTACGACTTGTAAAGTTATCTCACAACAAAACGAAGTGACGGAAGAATAAAGCTTATCAATTTTAATGGTTAATAATTTCCAGATACTTAAATATGTTATGTTATGCGGTCATTGTGTGAAGAATTACCACGGGTTTTGGCCCCTTTTCTATTTTTTACTAGTAGACTAGAGTAGGTATATAGTACCTACATTAATACGTAACATGTAAATGTATCTATTAACAACACAATACTCTACTAACATTAATAGACACTTCGTTAATTATGTAAGTAGTTATGACAGTTGTTAATGTCAAATTAAAATAACGGAATATTGGTGGTTGTAACGTCGACTCGAAACTAATTACTTAAATTGTGTATACTGAGTGTTCTTGTTTATGTAGATAAGTAGAGCATTGGTTATTTGTAGTAATAAGTATAGATTGCCGTTGCTGTTTATTGCTTAAATATGATTAGAAAAATCTGACCTCTTATGCAATATGTAAGATAAAATGGGATGCCCTGATTTTTTCTCATTGCAATTGGCGTGTTTTTTTAAATGAAGTTACAAATTTCATGTGGTTGTATGTGCTTAATATGTCGTTTAAGTAATCGGTAGGAGTCAACAGACTACATATGAGGTTAGAATAAAAAAAAAAACATATTCTTAACTTTAGTACAAATAGCCAAAGTTTAGTTAATATGTTCCGACTCCTCACTGCATTTATTAAAAATGACCTTTATTAAAGTTGTAAATCGGTGTTATTTTATTTAACACCGCGACCCTTCAAAACCCTATTCAATGCAGTAAACTATAGATTAAAGATAATAATTTCAAAGTTCTGCCGATAAATCTTAATTATTTTACATGAGTATCTCATTATTGTATAGACTGTACAGAAAACCTTTACAATGGAAGGTCATCTACACTGGATTTGTATAGCTTGATGTGTAGCCGTGTGTACTTGAAGTGTAAAGATTTATTATACCAGTTCACATAAACATGACAAATAAAAACACGTGTTGAATTTCAACCATTTACAGGCGTTACTACGTAATATTGTAAAATGGCAAATACGTGTTAAATATACGCTTTGGTTTTAGCGGAAAATTACGCGGCGATATATTTATGGAATTCAGCGTACTGTTATCAGAATATTGGCGCATAATCGTAATTATATTTTTGCTTAAAATCTGTCATAAATTAATATTCTATGATTTACAAGAGGGACTGCCCCATTTTGGCTTTTTGATTTATTGTTTTAGGATTGTTAAGAACAACTGCCTCATTCTGGTGTACTCCGAGTCCTGTGCGCGACTTTAGAGCAAGAAGTCGTGCGAAGTATTAGTGGGATTGATATAAAAAATTTAAATCTTTTCACGTGGGTCCTAAACATACCAGCGTATTGTAGGTATTCAGTAGCGCACCTCTCCCTAATCCTTCAGGGAACGCATGCTTGATGGTACCTAGGTTATGTTTAAGAGGAGAGTCGTAAGATTTTAGCTGAACAATTTTTTTACAATTTTGAATAAAGTTCAACTGCATATTACAGCTAATAGACGTATCGCTATTTTTATTATTATCAGCACGTGACTCTTATCGTGGTATGTCTCGCGACAAAGCGCAACCTACGCGCAGTCTGATAAGCCAATATAATAAATTTCAGCTGTAATTTACTCCACTATATTCAAGTGAAGCGTTTCGCTGAATCTTTTCCTAAAATACTCTAAAATATCTAGTGTTATAATTGAAAATATTTGAAACACGAAATATTTTTCAGTTACCAGAAATGAATTTTCTCTGGCATTCCTTT
Source organism: Subacronicta megacephala (assembly GCA_958496365.1). Lineage (NCBI taxonomy): Eukaryota > Metazoa > Arthropoda > Insecta > Lepidoptera > Noctuidae > Subacronicta > Subacronicta megacephala. The sequence goes on from OY292514.1 coordinate 3,625,391, forward strand.
TATAGCGGCTAAGCTGTCGGCGAAAATTTACCAAATTGTATGCGCTGTGTTTCACCCACTTTTTTCGGTGCAATTTTAGTTTCTAGGAACACCCAAAACATTTGCGTAGGTACTTTTAAAAATAAAAACTTTTTTAAATTGATTTCAAACTCAAAAGAGTCTCAGCATTACAAAAAAATATATGAAATGTTACCTTCATACGTTTTCAATATAACAAATATCTGATTTCTTAATAAACGATAGGTAAATCAAAATGGATGGTGACATCATCCGAGAAAATAGCAATTTCAAAGATATACATTTACGATCTAATCAATTCTAAGAACAAAAAACATAATTGCCGCTAATAACAAGGAAACGGTCCTATGCGTACCTATTATATATATATATATATCTTAAGATCAAATTAAGAATAGGAAAACTTTTGCAATATACCTTGTAAAGAAAGAAATACTTATAAATTAATCTGGCTGTTCATTGATCAAAGAATATGTATTTCTACCTGCTACGATCCTCGCAGGTTATTAAAGATTAAGAAGATTTATCAAAATTTTAAAAGTAAAGAAACTATTGAAATAAGGATTCTTTATATTTAGCATTTTCACGAGCGTTCGCTAGAATGATCAACGTAATGTGCGTTCCGATTGGATGTTCAATTTGAAGAAGCAATCAGAATGCTGATTTCGTCGATCATTATATCATCATAGCGAACGCAAGTCTAACAGCACCCTAAGTTAAACTAAGAGCCGAACAATTCTCGGGACTTTCGGGCGTTTGTTATTATGGAAATAGAGATGTTAAACATTCATTCACAATATAAACTTTTATACAATGACCTCATTGGAATAAACACCGTAGTATGTTAACATGCGTAGAGATTTTCAAAGCGATAAGTATTTTCTTGTCACCATTTTCAAGCTATTCTATGCGCTTTCTCGGCTTTACATATTCATTTGTGTTACCCATGACTGTTGCAAAGGTGAGATAGGAAATTTTCCAGAAAGTAAACACTGCATTAGACAATTGCGTGTGAGCACTGGATACTATAGACTAATATAATCCCTTTAATTCTTAAAGGAAACAGGTGTTTGTCAGGGAACTAAATAATGAATTGATGATGGTGAGCATTTTATTCGTACCGTGGCAAATATCAAGAAATCTGTTAAATTGAATTTGATCTCTTTTGCTATTGCCATTTCTATTCAAATTTAGACCTCGATTTGACTTAACATTTAATGAATCTGATATCAGAGACGATCATCATCATCAACATCCCCCTGCTCTTATCCTAATTTTAGTAATAAGTTATTTTTTATCAGCTGTCCCTACAATTTTCATAGAAAATTTCAATCTTATCTAATTTACATTTAATTTAATTTAGTTTCTGAATTTCTGAATAGGTATTCCGAATCGAGTTCGTGTCATATCGGTGTTATCTAGACATTTATAGTTGAAATTTAAAGTGCTATGAATCTCAACAGACACCAAACGGTAAAAGGTCTATTTATGTACAACAATATCAAACTTTTATTGCTGTTAGGTACTTTAGAATAACTTGCGAAAGTAATATCTTAAGTTTGAATCCTTTGAATAAAGAGAAGTGGGACAATATTACATTTTCCTTTTAAAATGACTTCGTCGTTATTGTTTGGGTTCGCTCCAGGTAAAGGCAATAAATGCTGGTTATCAAAACAGATTGCGTGGGCTACGAACAATGCAAGGAACGTTCTTTCTACTTGGCGGTTATAGTTGTCATTATATTGTATTGAAGTTTCAGTCCTCCAATCTATCTTGTTGTCATTCTCAATCTCTTATTACTAATTCATGATCACAATGTTCAGAATCGCCTGCAACCGAAATGCTTTTGGTGTTTCAATTTTTAAAATAGTTGACCACAAAATTCTTATCAAGAAAACACATTTCTCACACAGCTCTGAAGTCTTAAATCTTTTTAATGTGACCCATTTTCCATAAAACGCGTCGCGTTACCTCGTATCCTCAACCGACATACTGCACCAGCAGTTCGTGCATTTTTTTTCCAACATCTTAGAATTTTCATATCATTACCGGCGCTCCCTGCGCTGGCGACGGACCGGAAAATTAATGCAAATTCTCCATCACGAGCTATTTATCCCTTTAATTTGAGTGGCGAGCTTCAACTACCCACCCCTGTGATAAATTGAGGCATTATCTGATAGTAATTAGTGTTGTTAATTGTTTGCAGCGTTATGACGTAAGGATGTCGTTTATCATTCTATTGTTTCCTTTTTCAATGAAAGGGGCAGGGTTTGTTTCATGTGGTGCTTTGTGAGGTGAACCATTCAGCCCCTAAGAATATTTTGCAAAGAGGTTTTGTTTTATTCATAGTTATTAACATGTAATATTTTTTAATATATTTTATCATGCGAATGAGGGTGATCGAGTAACAAACAATTAACAACAACAATTCATTCAGGGCCTTTTGAACAAATCTCTCTAGCCCACACTTCGCTAGTGCGGATAGTAGACCAATATTCAATTATAATATTGCCAGAAAACGGCCCCATTTAGTCACTCGTGCATCACCTTTGATTTTGAACACAAATTACATGACAGTGCAAATAAAAATGTTTAGAAACAAACTTGTTTTCCATCGAGCCGAGAGTTGAAACAAATTGTTTTGTGCTCACAAATGTTTTCGTGTCGCGATAAATTGAGCTGTTTATCAATGATGTCAGCTTTGTGTGTAATTTTATCGTGTTTACGGTGAGTCATTAGATGGTTTTCCTACGAATGGCATCTACGTCGGTGCTGTAGTTTTCATTATTTCGTGTCTATGCGAAGTTTACTCGGATGTTTAAAGAATTTAAGGCTTCGGAATTCGGAAAAAAAGCATTTTTTTTGCCAACTGAGGCTGCCTTACAAATTCAATTAATACGTAGAAAAGTTCTAGCCTTTGACCCATGTAAATTTGCGTTACATTTTCATGCCACACCGTCTCGTCGGCGACGTTTCAACGCGAATACAGTTGAAACGGGCCGAGCCACCGGGGCGCCGCCCCGTGACGTCATCGCCTCGCCCGTCGCATTTCGGCCCTTAATATAAGGTAAACACGACCCTCGTGCCTTGTTTGCCTTGCTCGTGTCCTGGCGCGTACTATTTGATGTCTACCTGTGATTATTTAACCTGTCCTGACTTCTTCTGTCACAATATTCCCACGAACGGCGCGGCCATGATGTCACTGGTGGATTGACGAATATGAAATCCAGATTTGGATAGACGATACAGAGGAAGGCTATCTACAAGTCTGCTAGCCTTTGCGATGATTCGCCTACACTACTCCTAATCCGATTTAAGGTACGGTCAATAACTTGAACGATCGTTTGCCATCTAACTTGTATCAATATGGTAATATTTATTAGTTCTAATGCTATAAATGTCATGGCAATTTGTTGTTGTTACGAAGCGGATTCGTTTCAATTGTTATTATCTAAATTCTTAAAAGGGATAGAATATCTTTAAGAAATTGATAAGATATTATTTATGTTAATAGTGTTCCACACTTATTTTTTTTTTAGATAGAGCTGGTCTTGCGCATTTGGGAATATATTTCTTTATCTAAATAAATAAATAAATTGTTGCAGTACCGACGTAATCCGTAAATAAGCACCAAGTTTTTTTTTAAATCCAGTCTCAATAGAATATCCTTGTCTTTCTGTCATGGTATACGACTATTTGTATGCGGATCTCTTGCTTAAACTTTTCCCATTACGACTTGTAAGTTTTGTTCGAATCATTATCATAATCATTGTAGCTATCGGTCCCTGATCTATCGTATTTCTCGTCCATGACGTTATGAATAGTAATTTAAAACAATTTGTAAGCCTTTTAATCTGATTTTACTTTGTTATTGACAGGGCAATGAGGGATAACGATCAAGAATGAATATAAGTCCTTCAATCTCATTTCCAATCTACTTTTAATCGGCCATCACAAACACGAGTAAAAATCAGTTATATTTTAATTATTTAGGGTTGCAGTGAGAATCAGATCTGGTACCTAGGTAGTTAGGTAGGTAGTTTCTAGTTTAGATGATAAAATACATGATTCTTAAAACCTAACATTACAACTACGTACTTGTTTGAAAATTAACTTTAAAATTGATCGATATTTATTTGTTGATACCAATGTTTATCGTAAAATGATTAATTATAGATAGTGTCAGCTATCATCCAGCTACATGATGTTTACCCCGCTTATACCTGAATCATGTGTAGCTAAAAATATTCGATTGAAACAAAGATAACAAAGAGTATAGTGTTAATGATAAAAAAAATCCTAACCATATTGAAAGATTTTTTTTTGAGTAAGTGATGTACAAAAAACAACTAATAGTAATGCTCCGTATCGTCTGCGGACAACAGATTAAACAAAAAATACTAAAATTATAAACATAATATATAGAGTATGATTATTTCTGTACAAAATTATCGCAATATGCATATCATGTCATATCGCATATCGCATCCCAATAGTGTAAATTTTCTTAGACAATAAATATTTTTCATTAAAATGAAAAAATAAGTCATTTTCAATAATAGTTTTTACTGACTGTTTCACCAAAATGTAATGTAATTACAACAATAAGTTTAAGGTCATATATGTAAAGGAAAACATATATTCCCATTATATTGAACCCAAGGATATAGGAAGTTTTTATTTCTTTGTTCCGGAAAACTTGGCGCTCTGTGCGATCATTTTTATCTGATATCTGCGAGTAATTATAAGAACAAAAATCTTTGTGATTACTGAGTCTGGTGTTTATTTAGTCAAGGAGAAAATTGATTGGTCTTGTCTATATTACTCTGATTCAAGTATGAGCAAACATTTCAACATTTTTGTAGTATTTTTATACGGGTTCAGTTAGGCTGACACATTGATAAAAGCTGAGCTAGTAATAGTATAATAATAAAAATATCGACGTCAAAACATAACGTACCACCACGCCTGTATTCCCCGAAGGGTAAGGCAGAGGTGTACTAAAGTACACCCACAGTTCGCCGGTATGTTAAGGTCCCATGTAATAGAGGGCGAGCCTATTGCCATCCACCGGGCACAAATCCACTCCGAGCTGCTACTGAGAATTTCATAGAAACCCCAGCAACACTGCTCGACCTGGGGATCGAACCCAAGACCTCTAGCGTAGCAGTCACGATTGGGACCACTAGACCAACGAGGCAGTCAGTATAAAAATATCGACGTCAAGTAGGTATTATATACAGTATTTATACTGTTGCGTTTCGTACTGAGTGTGGAGCGTCGGGCGCAATTCCTCACTCAGTCGAAGGAGAAGAAAGGCCATCTCCTTTCTCCTTCCCTTCTTTTCTCCTTAAATAGGCTCGGCAACGCTTCTGCAACTCCTTTGGTATTGCAGATGTCCATGGGCGGCAATGACTACTTACCATCAGGTAGTTCGCCTGATCGTGTGCCGAGTAATCCCATAAAAAAAGCTGACTGTTCAAAAAAATATGTGACTTTCAACGAATGTCTGTAACTATTCTTATATACTTCCTATTATGAACAATACTGAAGGATGCTAGAGAATTAACAGATTAAACAGTAACTTGACGTCACGGTCTACGCTTACGCAAGCCACGGGTCATGATCATTAGAAAGTTTCCTTTTATACTTTTTGTGCTGTATTGTCTCTTACTTTACGCAACTAAAACCTTTTTTTAACATTCTTGGTTTCTTTTTCTTTAAAAGGATGTGTAACTCTTTGCGGCTAGTTCTTAATACTATTTTGTGGCTTTATGGTTATGAACTTCTTTGGTCGTCAAATACTTAATTAAGCTGATCGACTGATATGCAAGGCTCAGCTAGGCTAGTCTATGGATGTATCACCATTAGCACTTCGAGACCCCTTTGTACCTAATAGTTCAAGTTAATCTGTCAAACTGGTTGTCGCACCAACACCTAAGTCACTTTTTACTGGTAGTTAAAAACATGACAGACAAGAAAATGGTTCGTTAAGATGACTGTCATAAGTTGCTTCTTGGAAAATATTATTCAAATGTTGTAAAGAATCGGTGTAGTTGTATTTTATTACTTGCAGGTTGTAGCTCATATTTTCTTATAACTTTAAAATCTTCAGAAAATGAAAATGTATACTTACGAATGCTTTGCTTACCTCGCAGAATATTGAACTTAAGCCTTTTCTTCAGCGGGCTTACTCCTGTAAGCTTTCAGAAGCTTTACCAAGTTAGTACGTTGCAGCTATGCTAGAAGTATCGCTGTTGTTTGCTGACTTTAGCTCCTACATCATTCGAGGATAATGGTTGAACGGGGACTAAAACTCTTGATACGTAAACTGAAGCTTAGAAAGGATTTCCGAAAATAGATAGCTTCAAAACATTACTGTTGGCATCCTTAATAGTATTTTGTAAAAAAGTATAAAGACACGGTTGACGTAACGGATAAACGATCGGTTTTTGTGCTATGAGTAGCGGGTTCTTTATCCAGTGTTTTGTTTATGAATTAGAAAATTTTAGTTTTGGACAAAATAAGGAGAATAAATTATCCAGCTAAGGCATTATAAATCTCAACAAATTAGGTCGCATTTAGCCATGCGAAAATTGCCGCTACTCTAATGTAACAGGAACTTATTTCACCATCAGTCTCCTTCCTTCTCCTTTCCCCTTCCTTTTCCTTGAATAAGCTCGGCAACGTATCTACAACCTCTCTGGTATTACAGATGTCCATGAGCGGCAACGTCTCCTTACCATCAGGTAGCTCGCCTGCTCGTTTGCCGAGTTATACCATTAAAAAAAATTTGAGTTGGTTTAATGCAGCCTTAATTTCATAAGTTACTCTTATCTATTCTTGTTTAATTGAATCAATAAATAGACCCTAATTCTCTAAAAAAGTTAATCTCCCTTTGCATAAGATAAGCTTAACAAAACCTTTAGCATATGAAAATAATCCACACAAGTAATATTATCTTGCACCTGCCTATTCACCTACTCGCTATTAACGCCCGTGTGGCAGACATGATAATCTTCAGGGGGAGCAATATCGCTCGTATTATCACTGTGCAACTTTACAGAAACGACAGCTTAACACTTGAAGGGGACTCAATATTACTCTTCTCAATATTTTCGTCTGCTCGTGAATTGGATCCGCCCTTTTGTAGATCACTATTCGAAGCCCTCGTAAAACGTTCGCAATATTTTCACCCTCTGTGTGTACCGTATTTTTAATTTAATCAATCTCGCTAGTGAAAATCTCGTCTAGCTTTTTAGGGTAACATGTAGTTGGAAAATGATTTCATGAAAAATAAACATTATGAAGATAATAACATTGCTCAGGTTACAGGTTGAAATTATACATACAATTACACGATACATATTGACAGGACCTTAAAGACAATATGGACGTTGAAAGGGAGCGCAGATCGCTTTCTGTCCGGTGTAATATGTTAGCCCGCAGATTTGCACGATGTACAGCACAGGTGAAGGTGACGCTGTTCAAGGCTTACTGCCAATCCTTTTACACGTGCAACCTGTGGGTGGACTATACGCAGCGTTCATACAGCGATCTGCGCGTCCAGTATAACAACGCGTTCAGGGTGTTGTTGGGGCTGCCGCGTTACTGCAGCGCATCAGGCATGTTTGCGGACGCGCGGGTGGATGGCTTCTATGCCATCATCCGTAAACGATGCGCGTCACTGCTCTCCCGCTGGCGAGGCAGCGCCAATTCCATCCTGGGCGTGTTAGCCGATAGATGGGACAGCCCGATACTTGCCCACTGGATGAGACTTCACAATTGAAAAAAAAAAAAAAAGATAATTTAACATTAACATTTTATTTTGAATTATTTAATTGTATGTAATTGTAATGACTTTTTTGTAATTTTGTATTATTTAAATGTTTGATTATTATGAATGAATGAAATGTGATTTTTGTATGGGTCTAGATTCCCGAATTAAACAATTTTTATTTATTTATTATTTATTTATTATTGAATTTATATATAAATAAGAAGAGAAATGTAATGTTTTAAGATTACTTAAAGAAACGTGAGAGAACTTTGGCTATATTAAATTAGTAGTTGTAATTCAGATTTCCAAAGTTTAATACTGTGGCACAATACGCTTTAATAGTGATTTGATCTAATTGAATACCAAGATCTTTTATTATCGCTATCGTTTTTCATTTAATATTCTGTGATGAACAACGGGCCTGTGAAGCATTCGCGAAGCTAATAACTTTGGTATGCTTTAACGGTAGACAGATATTTTATCGTTTCTTTTCTGAGGAATCTATCTTTATATCCCGCAGAAATCTGATATATGTAGATATTTTATGGATCCCATTTTATTACTTGACTGAATGTGGTAATAAAAGAGATAGCCACGTTTCTTAAACTGTCGAAACTTGGGTCACGAATTTAGAAGCTATTTGAATATATAATAATGATCAAAGAGATATAATGATCGCTGTTTTGTGCTGGCTGAACGCCACAGAAATATAACTTGATCTTAGGAGATACTACAAACATTCTATTCAGCTAACCGAATTAGTAAAATGCTCTCCTTAACACTGTATACATGGATGAAACGGGTTTAACATCCATGAAATCCGACAATTAAGTTTTATGTAACGTGATAAATTACTTGATAAATTTTCTGTATACTGAAATATCTTTGCTTTGTCTAAGGTCAAATCTAGACCAAATGTTACCAGAAAATCCTTCATTAATAAAGAATTTAGAACTAAACCATCTTTCATGTTACGCATGTCAGATTCAGGAGCAACTGAAGCCTTTAGACCTCAAATTCGATTTAAAACTTTTTTGTTATCTACCTGGCATCTGCAACACATGTAGTTTAGGTAGATTTTAACCAATTTGGGTTAATGTAATATTAAAAGGTACAAATACAAAGTAGTTATGCTAACACGTGTAACTTTCAATTTAATTTCAGCGTTAAACAATCCAGTGTTCAGATAATCGCTAATGTAATAAAAATAATGTGCACAAAGGCGAGAAAATTGTTTTTCCTTTCGATTCATTCTGATACAGCCATTCTATTCCTGGAATTGAGAGCGAAAGGTTTAACTAAAACCATTCTATTCATAACGATCAGTTGTAAAGTGGTTGAATGGTTTTTAATAGTTCGATTAAATACATTTCTGATAAAATTTATTTGCTGGAATCAACGAGAGTTTGGTCAAAAACAAAAACGATTAATGAAGTAATTTGAACAAATAACAGATAATTATTTATGTGACATTTGTTTGGTTTATTATTTCTTGAATTTGATCATAGTACGTTGCTGTGTTCAGGAAGATTTTGTATAACTTACAGTTGGAGGTATACTTAATGTACACCCACAGTTCGTTGATATGTTTAGGTCCCATGTAATACGGGACGAGCCTACAGCCATTCTCGGGGCACATATCCCAACTCCGAGCTGCTACTGAGAATTTGATAGATGAAAAAAAAAAAAACAATGGCAACCTGGGAATGGAAACGGAACCGCGCTTGGATCACTTGACTAATGAGTCAGTAATTTAAACAAATAACATGAATAGTTGGAAGGAGGTGGCACGGCACCGGGAAAAGTGGAAGAAATGGGGGGAGACCTTTGCTCAGGAGTGGGACAATACGGGCTAATTAGTAAATTTTGGGTTCATTTTGTTAGGACAATACTGGTTTATTTGTAATGGAAGGAAATACAATTCTAGAAGGTTAATTTGATACTAGCGCAATAAACATCACCGATAATATTAAGTCACTAATAACAACAAAAACATCAGCTGAACGTAATAGGATTGATTTATTCTTCTTTTGTAAAGAATCATAAAGGAAACAGAGTTCAAAGCTTGCAGTTATAACGAAGTCATGTTCAAAACCAGTTTTATTGGCTTCTCCGTCGATTAAGAAAAGTTATAGTGGCCGTTTATACGTAGAACACTGATTTTAGCGCTATCATAAATATCCTAATGGGGCCTGAGTTTGTCCGAGTACTTATTAGTTGTCGAAGCTTGTTTCACCTAACTAAGAAGCAGTAGCTGGTATAGCTCGTTTTATACTGAGCTTTTTATTTTTAAAACTCATAATTTCGATGGTGCAATAAGTTGGAAAAGCACCAAAATTTTGCCACTTTAAATTTGGTCTACAGACATTTATGTCGTTATTTGTCAAGCCAAACGAATAGCAATCTTCAAACAAGTTACTTCACGTGTAAGCTTTACCGACATTACTACTACTACTATTACTATCTTACGTCTTCAAGTAAATGGTCCCTGAATCCTTGCTAAGCTTAGCTGACTCAGTTCAACCGAGTCGTCGTCATAAAACCCTTCAGCAACTGCTTATTTTGCAAAATTCATTTGACATTTTTGACGAAGGATATCTAGCTTACCAGCCACATCTATATTATGAGTAAGCATCTGGATTGTTGCCAAGGAATGTTATTCTATGGTAAATATTGCAGAGCCTTCCGGCGTCCTGCAGCCCACGCGGACTTCCCGTTTCGACATACACTCACCATCAATACTCTCGTTGATATATTCGGTGTGTATTGATTCAGAGCCAATTTCTAAACGTACAAAGCTGTTTAAAGGCATCTTAGGAAATTGCGCGAAACTAAACAAGAAAGATGTATTGTTTCTTTTTACGCTCCAATTTTCTAGAGTCCAAGAGAATGAATAATGAATCGAAGTACTACTCACTTCCTGCCTGAATAAATTAGATGGAGGTTTGCGTATCCTGTCGTACACTCGAGAAATGGCGAGTGGGCGAACTGGTGCAGTGGTATACAAAGTTGGACGGGACTCTACGTGGTCTACCTAGTTTTATAATCATGTTAGAAGTAAAATTGCTATTTCATTTAATGGAATTGAAATATTCATGTATGCTCCCTGGTTGTGAATAGCACTTTAGAGGATTGGCACAGACATTGAAGGGCTTCGACCTTACAAGAGAATGAAATGTCTTCACGACGGTAGGTAATAATACGTTTGAATAAATAAGTTGTTTTGAGAAATTTCATTGTCTCTTTACCTAATCGTCTAAACTGTGAAGTGATAGAAAGTCTGATGTTTATAATTTTACCATGATGTCTTTGATGAATTCATAACCTATATGAAATATAAAAAAATCATCCCTTTGAATATCACAATCTCAGAGCACACACAATTTGACATGCACTATGTTTTCCGCTTCTGACTTATCAAGTTGGAACATGGCGTTGTTGCCAAAACTGCAACTTCGTGTACAAATTTCGCATGGAGAGCAAGTTTAGCATGTATCTGATTTAAAACAAAACGACGTACAGTTTAGCCGTGACTCAAGACATAATTGAATCAATGGTTTTTTTGCGGTTGACTTGCTTTTTATTGAAGTTGTTCTTAGCGAAACGGAGACTCCGTTTTCTCTCTCTCAGAAAGTTTTCTCGTTCAATGTTATCTCGAGAGAATATGAGCATCGTAAGACATGTTAATTAATGAAACTGTTACAGTTGCCTTTACTTTGGTACTACCACTTTTCTGAAAGTTGTCTTAAACAGGAGCATCACGTATTTCAGTTGTTTTAACTTTTGATTAAACAATCCCCTTTATTGCATAAGGTGGTTTAAACAAGTTTAAGTTAAGCCTGTGATTCAAATATATCCATATCAACGAAAGCGACGGTTACTGGGATATTTAAATCTGAATTTTCTTAAACAGTTTTCTATATCATGGATTGGTAAATTATTTATTCAAGATCTTCAAACAGTTGCTCTATAGGTAGAGCCAAAGCAAGCTTATCCTAAAGTCGTTTCTGAAGGTGCAAAATGACGGAGCTATAACTAAAACTTACGAGTAAGGAATTGTGCTAAGTTTGAACGACACGACACCTGACGCAACCTACATACCTACCTTTTTATTGTTTGAAAGACCTTTACCTAGAAAGGCGTAGCTCATTAAGACTTGGTAGGTGCTCGTTCATTCAACGCCCGTCAAGCTTTCGTCATTAGAACTAAGCCTTAAAGCCATACTTGCAAGCAGTTATTCGATTTCTATCTAAGTATGGATAGCGATGCTCGTTAGTCAGTTACCTTGTACAATCTGCACAGATTCACTGATATTAGTAACTGGTTTAGCTATATGATTTTGGTCTTTTGCTTTTTCTTATCATTTCCGTAGATACTTTGTATTTGGGTTTAACTGACTCATTTCAATACCGATTTTGCTGCACATATCGAATAATTGAGTGCCTTTTCAGATTGCGAAGCCTGTTAAGAAGTGGAGAAAATTTAGTGTATCTAATGAATGGGTTCTATTCTCTATCTTTTAAATTACTCTAACGCTTTCGTAAGTAGTTACTAACTTACTAAACATGGACTCTACTATTGCATACCTAAATAACATACATAGGTAAATCGCATATCATAGATTTTTGTTTACCTAGCCAACACATAACATTAAAGAAACTATTGTCACATAAACAATTGTTTGAATAAGCATTCATATTAAACAAATATAAGTTAGCAGCAACCATTTGCACAGGTATTAGTAGAGATCAATTTATTGCTGATCATTTCGCAATTTTCCCTTTCGCGTAGGTTTCCTATCTTGCATAATTTTAGTAGTAATCTAAAATTGGCAAAGCATGTCTCGGCGTAGATTACTATCTCGTTCATGTTCCCAGGTGTGTAGTAGACGTTGTGACAAATTGAATTTTGTCATGACCACCTGCATATAGTGCTTCATATGTGAACTAGTATGACGTAGGCTTTGAATAAATGCGCGAAGTTTTGAGCTGAAAATGCCCGTTAATTGATTCACAACAGTAGCTAGTATTCTATTTTATATGAATTTTGACATGTTTATCGAGAGAATTGGTACCTTTTGCATTGCAAGGCTCAGTATTATACAGTACTCTCTGTGGGATTTATATGACGGTTGGCATACATTAGGAGAGGCCTACGTCCAGAAATGACTGATAAAGGCTGATGATAAATATAGCAGTTCACTGCCAGAAAGACAAGTTGCGACTCGCATGTTGCTTTTAAATTTATAATATAGACTATTACGCCGTTTGCATCATTAAAACACAAGTCTGTCTCTATTTAATCAGTAAATAGTTAAAAAGAATCAGGAAATCTGCGACGATAAAGATTAAGTAGTGAATTTTATATAAATTGATCTTGTTGCTTATTGTTTAATCCGGTATCAAAATTTAAACTACGGAAAACTGCGAGAGGTATTTAAATAAAAATCTCTTTTAGGGAGGTTTTGGGATAGAAAAGGGTGTTACGAATTCCACGAAAGCTCGGAGAGGTCAATAACCTCTACTATTGTTGTTGTACAACAACTCTTAGATGAAGTTAAAGAAGAAATTGCCAAATAAATCGAGGCAATGCCTACTTTTCCTTGCCTTCACAAGTTAGAACGGGCTTTTGAGAAAAATATTGGGAGCTGGATTAAAACGGATGGGGTCATTGCCATTTCTAGACTTGCCGAAAACCGGAATAATTTATAGTGAATTACGACTAGCTATTTTGTTTGAGGTAATATCCTTGGAGCAATGTAACAGCTCCCTACTCTTGTTACTGCCTGTATAATATGTTAAAATACGTTCCGTTAGCACGCAATGGCAAGGCGAAGGCGACTGAGTGCGGTCCTAGCACCTTAAGGTCATCGACCAGGGAGGGTGGATGTACTCAAAATTTTACTACATCAATATTCAAATATTGAATACAAAAACAAAAACATGGAGGATTCTATGCAATCATCATCCTTTAATTTCTAAACTATTTTGGAATCGTCTTCCTGTATAATGAGTAGATGTTGAGTAGCGACCAGTATTTCACTTGAAGAGACTTCCATCAGACATGCTCGTATACAACCCGATTTGTGAGCTATACAGGTATCCTAAGGATAAACTGATTGTCCTGCTTTTAAGCTGGGGAATCTGCTAAGTAATGAGGCAATGCATTAATTATACGTTCTAATTCTAATTACTTATTAACCGCATACCAGGCGCCTAATTGAAACTAATAACTTAAGCAACACGACTACAGTAATATTAGCGAAGTTAGCAAATGCGCAAAAACATTGAGGTCACTGAACTTTAAATGAAACAACGTAAGCTTAAGATAAAGGCGTAGAACTAATGAGACAAGCAATACAAATCTAGTAGGATTAACAGTCCCCTTGCTATTGTTAAGAAAGCAACAATTAGGTCAATAAATCGATGTAATAACATTATCTTTTGGCACGCTACCCGTATCCAATTCTAACGAAAAGTATTGAAAGAATTTATTCCATTTCTGTCTCTTTCCATTTCCGATAGTGTGAACGGTGTAGGATATATATTGGACAGTTCGGAGAAATAAGTTCAGCTGGGAGCTTAAAGTTGGCTGAAAATTCCTACAGCTTCTCTATAGCTGTAGAGGGATATAAAGTGATTCAACTTTAGGAAAGTGTATTAAGGTTTTGGCTTGTCATACCTACTGAGATCGGATTTTATTAATGTTTTTCTTGATTCTTTCAGCCTTTATTTTTGCCTTAAGGAACGTTATACGCGTTTATGTTATCTACTCTTTGATATGTTTCTGATCAAAGTGAAGTACACACTCCACTCGATTGTTGTCATTATACCTTAAAAATTGGTATTGAAACGTCAAAATTTGCGTAATTTGGTAACCCAAAAATATCATCCCTTATCAGAAACAGTATTAACGCACATGGTAATCCGAGACTCTTGGGCTGGTTCGAGTGAAGGTCTAACTGCTCGTGCAATTAATTAAAAGTTACTGTCATTAGCATAGTTTAATTAAAGCGGCCCATGTACGGGCTATTGGCCGTCCATGGGACTTACGCAATCCCTGTTTTTTATTCTAGGTTACGTTGACTTTGAATTTGAGAAAGTCGTATGATAAAAACTTGATTGTCTTTGTCAAGTATTACCTGTAATCTACTTTGTTAGTGATGACCTTATGACAATTCCAAAATGTTGTAATTGATCCAAATAAAGTACTTGGGTGGTGAATAGTAATAGGCAAGTGCATCTACTGGGCCTTCTTTGTACCGCACTAACGTATCTAGAGTATATTACTTAACTAATAAACCTCTTTCTTTTCAGAAAACAACCAAAGACGTTTGCGTTCGACCACTGTTTCTACTCCCTGGATCCATCCCTGCCCCACTTTGCATCTCAGAAGACAGTGTTCGAATGTCTCGGCAGGGATATACTCGACAATGCATTCGATGGGTACAACGCTTGTATCTTCGCATATGGACAAACAGGTCAGTAACTGTCTCATTTAAACCAAATCCTGCCTTTAACGGAACATCTTTACTTGGTATTGATGTACATAGATGCTATTTAATCAAATAATCTGTCTTGCTACAACAACAAGAATTCTTAATGTAGGTCAGGGCATTACTCTTCAATACGCATTGATCACTTTCCGATGTATTGTACACGCAAGCTATAACTTAAACTCTTACTTATCGTATTATGTGTATTGTGTTTTGCTTCTACATTATCGATACTCCAGTCACGTCGACGCAGTGAGGAATAGTTTTAAAGCCCTATATGCTTTATAATTTTTAGGAACGAGTTTTTGGCGTTTCTTATCCAATATGTCCCGAAATAGAGGCGACCGCTTCAACGAAATTCTGCATAAAGCGATTTCAGAAGTATTTTCGCACTTTGATATAGTCTAATATTCCGTGTGTCGTGAATATATTCCTATCCGTAGGCAATTTCGGTGCCGTGGAGTACATACTACGAAGCTTATAAGATTCTGGGAATCAAGTCCAATGTTCTCAGAATTTTGGAGCAACTAAAATTATCGTATTCGAAGACGTCAGACTTCCTGTTGAGCTGAGTTTGTCATATGAAAAAATATTACTTGACTTACCAAAATGAAACAAAGAATTAATATCAATTATTATAGTTGGATTCCTCTTCCTGAAACCTTGATAAGTGGTATTAACTGGAAAATTTATTCATACCACAGTATATCTAAGCAAAACGATAGCAAATTCATGTCCAACGCAGCTGTTGTGGGTAGATTTAAGTACGTTATTAATTATTATGAAAATGTAGGTATCCGCAGATAATTAATGAATAAAGCAGTTGCTCCTAAGACGTTGTTTAATTTACTTGTGATACCACTACATGGTGTCAGGTGTGGTCAATTCGTGATAGTATTGTCAGTATTAATACAGTTTTGTGAATCCGTAATAATCATAATGAGTGAAAATAAAGCGGGTGTCGAAAATGTGGATACATTTCGTGCGCCTATACGGCAACCAGAGCCATTACAACATGAAGGCAATATGGCTACCAATTGGAGAGAATTCAAAGTGGCATTTGAATATTATCTTATGGCTTCGGGCAAAGAATCGGCATCAAACAGAGAAAAGTGTGCTCTTTTTATGCATACTATTGGTAAATATGGTCGCGAGATTTACGAAGAACTCGATATTGATGACATTCAGAAGCAGAATTATAATAACCTTTGTCAAAAGTTTAGTGATTATTGTGACCCAAAAAGAAATATTAATTATGAGAGGCACATATTTTTTGAAATAACGCAGAATGAACAAACTTTTGAAAAATTTCTAGGAGCGTTGAAGGTTCAAAGTAAACACTGCGAGTTTGGTACGTTAAAGAAAAGTCTTATTTTGACTCAGATAATCCGAGGAATAAAAAATAAACATATGAAAGAAAAATTGCTCGCAAAATCGTCAGTATCATTTGACGATGCAGTTGAGTGGTGCCGGGCAGCAGAACGAGCGGGTCAACAAGCTGTGGCGTGCGGCGCACAGCAACAATCGGCAACCGTTGAGCAGCTGCGCGCGCGGGGTGATCGCGCCGGCAGAGGACGCGCGCTGGCGCCGCTACAACGACGACGTTATAACATGCAGAACTCAACGCGAACACCGGCAGCGCCGATGCCTGCTTCGTTTGTAAGGAGGTCTCAAAATAATAGTGAGTGCGGTAAATGTGGCTACGAACATAGTGACCGTGACAGGTGTCCAGCGTATTCAGTTAAGTGTTTTCGGTGTGATAGGATTGGACATTTCGCTAGGTGTTGTCGCGCCTCGTTTGCGCGCGAGCTGCAGGAGGACGACGCAATGCCCGCGCCGCCGCCGCCGGTACCGGCCAGCTGTGACAGTGACGTCGAAAGTGGTGAGCTACTTATGTATAACGTATCTATTGAATCTACGGGAAGTGTGCGCGAATCGTGGAGTGCGAATATAAACGTTAATGGCGTGGACATAAGATTTAAATTAGATAGTGGGGCAGATGCATCGATTATGTCACGACGTTGTTATGAACTATCCGGTTTTAGTATAGACAATCTAAAAAAATGTAATACGGTGCTCAGAGAAATAAGTAAAAATAGTTTACCGGTTATAGGCTGTTTTGATGGAATGTTAAAATATCATAATCGAAGTTGTATACAAAAAATATATGTTTTAGACGTGAATTGTAACAATTTACTTGGGTTGCAAGCATGTATACAATTAAAATTGTTAGCTAGAACTGATGGTTTGTTAATTCATAAGATTGAGATCGATGACTTTCTGTTCTCGGGCTTAGGGTGTTTGCCTACAGAATGCAAAATACAAATTGATACATCAGTACCGCCTGTGGTCAGTGTTTCAAGGAAAATTCCAATGAAATTGCGCCCACGACTCAAAAATGAACTGGATTCAATGGTTAGATTAAATATTATTAAAGAGGAGGAGGGCCCAACGGAATGGGTTTCAAACATTGTGGTAGTAGAAAAACCGGACAAGAGCTTGCGTGTTTGTTTAGACCCGCGTAATCTAAATCGTGCAGTTAAGCGGAGCCATTTTCAGCTTCCTACTTTAGATGAGATTGCGAGTAATCTTATGGGGGCGCGTTATTTTTCGAAATGTGATGCAAATAAGGGATTTTGGATGCTTAAGTTAGACGAAGATAGTTCAAAATTATGTACATTTTCCACACCCTTTGGTAGATATAGATTTTTGCGCATGCCATTCGAAATAAATTGTGCTCCGGAAATATTTCATTTAGAGATGGTTAAAATATTTAAGATGGAGGGGGTTGAGATTTATATTGATGATATTTTAATTTGGGGAGAAACCCGTGAAATACACGATTATCGATTGAAGGAAGTAATGAGACGGGCAAGAGAAAGTGGGGTCAAATTTAATAAGAACAAATGTATTTTCGGAGCCACAAGTATCAACTTTTTAGGACATAATTTTAATGCAAACGGTATGACACCTGATAAGAGTCGTATTGCAGCTATAGAAAGGATGCCTATACCAAGTGATAAAAAGGATTTAGAAAGGTTTTTGGGGGTAACTAACTATTTGTCTCGATTTATTCCAAATTATTCAGAGATTTCATCACCTCTTAGAGAACTTCTTAAAAAACATATTCAATTTATTTGGCTGCATTCACATGATAGGGCATTTAAAGTTTTAAAAGAAAAAATAAGTAGTGCACCTGTTTTAAAATATTACTCACCGGACGAGCCGGTGACGGTGTCTGTGGACGCTAGCGCACATGGGCTCGGTGCGTGCCTGCTTCAGGCGGGGCGCCCCGTTGCATACGCTGCACGCATGCTCACGTCAGCCGAGACGCGCTGGGCGCAGATCGAGAAGGAGTTGTTGGCTGTCGTATTTGGGTGTACTCGCTTTCACCAATATATTTATGGTCATGACAAAATAACTGTAGAGAGTGACCATAAACCATTAGAAGCGATTTTTAAAAAACAATTAAACGAGACACCAGCTCGTTTACAACGCATGTTGTTAAAACTGCAGCATTATCCTATAAAGTTACAATATAAACCGGGTAAGTTGTTGTTTATAGCGGACACATTATCACGTGCCGCAACGGAACCGGGTTGCGATGATGATTTAGATAGGGACATCAGGGTTCATGTCAACATGTTATACACAAATGTTGAGGCAACTCCAGAGATGTTGGACAACATCAAACATGAGACTGAAAAAGATACAGTGTTGAGTGCTCTAATAGCATATTATAAAAAGGGATGGCCCGATATTAAAAAGGATACTGACGATATAGTTAAGCCGTTTTGGAACATACATAATGAATTACATGAGATAAATGGAATTTTATTTAGAAATCAACGTGTAGTTATACCAAACTCGCTACGAAAAGAAATGCTCCGTCGTATTCATGAGGGGCATTTGGGAATAGAAAAATGTCAGCGTCGCGCGCGAGAGGTGATGTGGTGGCCTGGTATGTCGGCTGACATTGCAAACCGTGTGCAGACGTGCGAAATATGTCAGCGACATCGCGCCGCTAATCCCCGCGAACCGCTTGCGCCGCATGAGCCGCCCAAGTTGCCGTGGGAGGTTCTGGCTGCTGACATTTTTGAATTTAAAGGAACTAATTTTCTATTAGTAGTTGATTATTATTCGAAGTACGTTGAAGTAGTGAGACTGCCGAATTTACAAAGTGGATCAGTAATTAATGCGTTAAAAGATATATTTGCTAGGTTCGGTATACCAAAAAAATTTGTAAGCGATAATGGAACTCAGTTTACTTCGGAAGAGTTTAAACGCTTTAGTGAATTGTGGGGTTTTCAGCGTGTGACAAGTTCACCCTTGTATCCGAAGTCTAATGGTCTAGCCGAGCGCAACGTCCGTACCGTCAAATCTTTACTTACGAAATCAGTTGAAGGCGGGGAAGATTGGCGGCTAGCATTGCTTAATTTTAGGAATACTCCACTTACAGCTGAGTCATATTCCCCAGCTCAATTACTCATGAGTCGCCGTCTAAACACTCGTTTACCGACTAGCGATAGGAATTTGCGCCCGACATTAGTTAATAACAATGTTTTTATGCACGACAGGGACCATAGAATACAGAAATATAAACAATATTATGATCGTGGTACTCGTAATTTGGCGCCGCTTGAGCCAAATGAGAAGATTCGATTTAAAAAAGATAAGGTGTGGATTAATTCGAAGGTAATAGGAAAAGCACGTGGCGATCGATCTTACTGGGTGGAGGCTGAGAATGGTGCCGTTTTACGCAGAAACCGAAACCACATATTAAAACTGCCGAAAAATATAGGGCCTTATAACTCAAATACAGGAGCTGTAATAGATTGGGACGACTTAAATGCGCCAGGTGCGAGCAGCCCACATAGGCATATTTCATCACCTCCGCAGGGAGGGGCACAAGTCCCACCACCAACTACGCCCACGCCGGCACGAGTCACGCGTAGCGGTAGGGTTGTACGAACACCACAGAGATTTGGATGCACCTAAATACTCGTAAAACTAATTTGTGTTAATTGTATTTTGCATTTTGATATTGGCGTGTATTTAACAATGTATTTTATTTTGCAATTATGTAATATATCGATATAAATATTGCATTAATAATTGTATAAGATTTACTGAACTGATTTTGTACTTATATCTAATGAACGAGTTAGGTCATAAACATTTAAATATTTTGTTAATTACTTAATGCTTGTGAAAGGGAGGAAGAGAAAATAATAATATTTTGTTTATAAAAGGGGGAAGATGTTGTGGGTAGATTTAAGTACGTTATTAATTATTATGAAAATGTAGGTATCCGCAGATAATTAATGAATAAAGCAGTTGCTCCTAAGACGTTGTTTAATTTACTTGTGATACCACTACAGCAGCTATTATTCTTACTTGATACTTTCCCCCTGAGACAAACAAACAAATGAAATAGAATATTTACCAAAATAAAAAAGAGTTCAGTCCAGACAGTCTAGATTATGTTAATTTATGTTTCAAGAGCAATGGCCTGAGAACAGCTAGTGTTTTGTCAGATAAACTGGTGCCCAGAGGGATTTAAATTGCTATGTTCTGCGATACTGGCTTAAGAAGGGCTGGCTATGTCTGGAAGGTCTTCGACCAGATAAAGATCTGCTTCACGATCCTCACCATTATTGTTAAGGAAAAATGGTCCATATGAGCTTTATTTATCTTCTTTGTATTTTACATAACTATTATCATCATCATCATCATCATCATAACAGTCAAAGGTTGTCTGCTGAACAAAGGCCTTCCCCATCGATTTCCACAATTAAGATTCTGCCGTTGTATTGTTTTATTATTACGTTGCGTTAAAGTTGAGAATAGGATCTCATTATATTCACATTGAGGTCCGTTAACCTAATTCATAAGTATGCTTTTATAGAATTATCTATAAAAGCATACTTATGAATTAGGTCTATATCTTTTTTTAAGAGAAAGTATTACCTCAGTTTTGAAAAATTGTACTTTGATAGTCTTATTCCTCTGATAACCTATGTTATTTGAAAACTAATTTGGAACCTTCAGCAAAGTTGTTACATGTTTTGTTAATCTAAAGAAAAATAATGATACGAAAACATTTACTGCTCATTCGTCGAGACCATGCCATGTTTACGACTGTCTACGGTTATTAACTTTTACGAGTGTATAAGGGTGTAATATTAAGGTTAGCACATGTCCCGTACCTGCAGAATCCAGCGTCTGTCTGCGGCCTTGAACTTCCACTGTCTCATTTTTTATTTGGATTTATTATTAAGTAGGTATATTAAAATTCTCGGCGGCGGAGATGGCGGGATGAGCTGGACTTGTATAAAAAAGATTGGTCTTCTACGGCAACAGACAGAGAGAAGTGGAAGAAGAGTGGGGAGGCCTTTGCCCTGCAGTGGGACACTACAGGCTCATAATAATAATAATAAATAAATAATATTAAAATTGTAAATGCTTGTATTATGATTTAGATCTTGTAAGCAGAAAGTAGAGATTACGCACTTACGGATCGTTTAGTTGATGATACAATAAAATTAATGGATTCTTTCTTTCTGAGATCTGGACTAAACTGAGATATTGCAGCTTATAGCTGGAAATTTAAGTATTAGTATAAAACAAAATGTGATTCGATTGCATAAACATCCGAATCATACGCTAAGATCTTCTTTTGACTGGTTTCTCTTAATTTTTCATTCATAGGGCAAACCACGGTGGCTGTTTAAATTTTTACTACTGTTTGTATTTCGTTTCTGCCTGTTTTGTTTGTAGGTACTCCAACTAGCCATTCAACTCCGCAGCTTTCCTCTGAGATTTATGACCAAGCGTCGCGCACTGTACTTACTTCGTGTAATTTTAATCTTGTTTATGCCTCTCAGCCTATGAAAAATATGTGGCCCTTATGTAATAGGATTATTTCAAAACTTGAAAAATAACGTCCATAATTCTTTTGCTTTGCTATGATTTCGTTTGTTTTTCTACTGAAAATGGTGTCTGTTGAATTATTTATATAAAAATTTAGCTTTTCTGACGCCATCCAAAATCTCGGTTGTTTTCATTTCTTCAAAGGTTTTATTCGTTAAGGATCAAGTTTATGTAGTGTGAAAGAATATCCTATTACAGTTGAAGTTATTGACAATTATTCGACGTATAATTTATAGAGTTGGAACTGAAATGGGAAAACTTTATCCTTAGGAAAAGTTGGTTATTTATATGAATTTATTTCAGAGCATCGCATGCATCACGTTATAGTCTGGGCAGTGACGGACTGTGGAATTTCAAATCTTATATAATAAAATAACGCACCTGAATAATTCAATTTAAAAAAATAGTTTTATGCCTTACCACCTATCATTCCTCGGGTTCTATTTAAATTTCTCACCTGAAGCAAATTGCTTAGAAAGCCCGCGTAAGCAAATAGCTAAAATGATTACACGAAAACACAATGAACACAAATGTCCATGCAATTTTGTACGAGCTACAGCATGATTCACTTACCGGACGGTGTTCCGGTTCTATTAAAAATTCCAGCGCGTGGACACAAATGGCTCACGAAGGGCGGTACGTGCGCTGGCGCCTACACGGCCGTGAAGGGATTTGGACACGCACCGCTCCGTGACGTCACGTACGAGAGTTGTACACCCATCTGAAATGTTGCCGCTATTCTATGCACGCTTGGTGGTCTTATTATGTCTTCGTTAAAAAGTTGCGTATAAATAGTTTTTTTAGATTTTTTTGTTCGCTTTTCCCGAATTCGATTCAGGTCTAATTTTAAGCTAGGGTGATGATTTATGGGAAGGTGATCTTGTGAATATGGTACCTAGTTAAATACTGTCATAAACACTTTTTTCACGAATCCACAAGACCAAGAATTTGCGAAATACCAAATAAAATTTGTGTTTGGCAAGCTTAGCTAACAAATAAGCTTGGCAGCCTTCAAAGTACTCTTTAAAGAGAGTACGTACCTTTCAGCACGTTTCAGCGTTGACACAGAAAAATTAATGACATACAAACATTTAGGCCTTCATACTTGCCTCGTGTGAACGACTCGCGTCTTACAGCTCCATGTTATTTTTGAGCTAGTTACGCTGAACAATATGTTGAGGTTGTTTCTTCTTGGTGTCATAATTTGAGATAACATTACAAATAATTACTCTTTTAGCATTTTATTAGCTTTGTTCTTCTTGCCTTTGTAATACCTATCCTTTAATTTTATGAGTTTAACTAAATGCATATAATAAAGTGATATTGCAAGTAGTTGATAATGATGATGAACTTTTCGATGCTATTGACGTATCAAATTTAATGCAAATGTAACAGAATCAAAGAAATATAAGGTATTTCTTCTTTTAACGAGTGCCATGAGATTATAATAGCAGTGATAGCAAATTGTTGATAGCTAACTGCCCAGAGTTTTTGCCACTATTTTTTTATACATGATGTTCCTAGGTTACGAAAACATGTCCTTTAAGCATTTTCCATGCTAGAAACTAGAGTTATTCAAATAATCATTACCTTCTGGCCGAGGTAGCATGAACAAAGGCGACACGCTCGTAAGGTGCCGACGGCGGTTTTAAATTATATGCTCCCTTTTAAAACTTAATGCTCAAAGCTTTGAAATGTTTTACACATCGTTATTTCAATGCGCAAATATACGCTGTGACGTCAGTCTAGTCGGTTAGTATACTTGTGTTAATTATTATAATTACACTTTTTTTATTGTTTCCCATGTTTTAAATCGGCATAAACACGAATATCTCTTCATTACTATTAAGGTTAACTTAATATCGTTAGCCTGATCAGTTTCTGCATTTATCTGTGCATTCATCGCCTCCACCTGTTATAAAAAACTCGAAACGCTTTGGTTATACACACTTGAATTTGCTAGTTTTCTGAAAAATGACATCGAACGTGTTGTACAGGTTGTACTACTATAGGCCGACCGTTTAACAAGTATTTATTTATCTCTCCCCGCCCCTTTCTTACCGCGCAGACGATACGCGAGTTAAACGGTCGGCCTATACTACTTATGTAGTTTTTATTTAATTGTTAATCTTGAAGTTATGTGATAGATTATACCTAGATAGGTACTTTTCAGAATGCGCTTAGTATGGTCGACATACACTATTTTGAGGGACCTTACCTACACTTGTTTCGAGTTATTTCATTCAACATCAACCTGGCATCCGAAAACATTTTTTCTTCTATTGTCTGTAATTTGTTTCCTGACTTACTGCTGTTTTGGCCTGCGCCGGTAAATAAACAGGACACCACGTAAATGTTTACGAAATTCTGAAGGTATTTTTGTACGACCGGGGACGCAATGTAAACAAAAGTGACGGTGTTATTGTTTTTACATTAGTAGATGATCCACGCAGAAGAATAAACAGCGTTTCATGTAAGATGTCTGTCTGTACTTGCAGTTTTTCCTGATCGATTTTCTTCTAAACTCCTAAAGAACTTTACATTATATTGAAAAAATCCCTTTTGCCATCTGAATCAGTTGAAATGAAAAATATTTTGTTAAGAGTGATTTGAAGAGCCTTTACCATAAATTATAATTAAGTTAAAAAAAAATAATCTAGTTCCAATCTGTTGGTTGTCTACAAACCTATAAACTGTCTGAATCTCAAAATTTGCATATTGGAATCGAATTGAATTGAATAAAAAATCAAGCTTAAATGAACGGAAAAATGCATACCATTCTATCAATGTTATTTTTTTTTATTTTTTTTTTGTGGGATATCTCGGCAAACGAGCTGGCGAGGTACCTGATGGTAAGTAGTCATCGCCGCCCATGGACATCTGCAAAACCAAAGGAGTTGCAGATGCGTTGCCGAGCCTATTTAGGGAAAGGGAGGGGAAGGAGAAAAGGAGAAGGAAGGGGATTGGGGGAGGAATTGGGCCTCCGGCCCTCTCGCTCACCGAACGAAGCGCAGTAACGAAACGCTACTACTCGGACGTCGGTCTTCTGCGAGAGTGTGGTACTTCCCCGGTCGAGCCGGCCCATTCATGCTGCGAACAGCGTGGCCCTACCACAACAGGAATTTAATTAAATTTTTTATATATTATATTAAAGAATAAATATTATACTATACTTACGACTTTAAGTTTACATAAATAACTAAGACCAAGACATGTTGCTTTGGAAGCGCCATTCGCCACATATAACAGTTACTAATAAAACGATGGAACAGTTAATTATATAAAAGAAAACCCATTCCTACTGTGTTTAAATAGGTATCTAATATTATGCATGTGGTTGAATCACGGTCATATACCCGTAAAAACATAATTAGTTTACAACGTTCATTCACTCATTCTTACGCAGGCAGAAGGGGGAATGAAAACCGGGCCCAAGTCCCAGCGCTTATATCTTTTTTGTGTACATTCTTATTATCTACATAATTTTATTCTTTAATATTTGGAAACTGCGACTTACGAAATGGAAGATCATTTCGTAAGTCGCAGCCTCCAAATATTAAAGAATAAAATTATATTAACGCTGGAAATGGAAGGTTCGTGAAGTAATTTTGGGGTAACAAAATGTGCAATTTACGTCTAATGTATCAAATTAAATGGCCCAAAAATGTAAACGAAGTGTGATATTAATTTCATTTAAGGTCGTATCGCTATCTAGATGCTACTAAGGCAAAAAATAAAAACTCTCATTAGGAAGAAAGATAAGGTATATTTTTAGAGAATAGGAAAGTACTAATATTAGTTAGATTTCGTTTTTAGTGAATGTGCTTGGTATACGATCATGTAAGAAGGTATTATTCCTTTCTTTAAATATATTGCGAGTGCCAAGTGCTTAGCTCTCGGGTAATCATCTATGTCAATTACAACAAGTCATTCTGGAATTTCTGTATCGATGCAATAGAAATGCAATCAGCTGATTGCAAACGTCATCGGTTTTATCGGATCATTATCGAGATTAAATTCAGGGTTTTTCTTTAAATACATTTTTGTGACAATCCCAATCAGTTATTGTACAGATAACTATGTTAATTGGGCGACATTTTGTTGTGAAGTTGTATATTGTTGTATTACTTTCATAGCGTTACTTTTGTTTTATCAATCTGGTAACATTATTTATGTCATGTTTCCTTTGTGGTGGTGACACTTACATGTCCGATAAAAATATTAACTACACAAGGACAAACATCCTTCTAATGTTGACGCTTTAAATCCCTGTTACTTGCCAACAAAAGTAACTATCCAAAATTTTCCCTAATAGGAACTCTCAAGCAAATAGAGGATAATATTTACTTACAATAAAACAGCTCGATAGAGCCTCTCATAATACAGCCAAAGTTGAGTGCTTTTAGAACTTTGCTAGCCAAAGAAACTTGAATAATAAATCGTTATTCGATGTTGAATCTGGAACCTTCAATAATGGTACTTAATTTAATTTTAAAAGGCATAGTACTTCATGTTTCTGCTTTCTAGCAATTTCTATTCTATTCCCTGAGGATTACGGTGCCTGCGAAATAAAAGGATTGAAAGTTTCTTTGTGCGGGCTTTAAATGAAAAAATATGCCTTTGCTTTGGAACCGGGAATGAGTAAGAATCACTTCGTAGTTGAAAGAATACCACTGAATTCAGATTTGCCTTTTATTTGAACAGAGTACAATGGATTTCTGATTCTTTGTTGGGAACAAAGTCTTTGTGAAGATTAATAACGATATTTCGTATTATCGTGTAATAAAACTTATGTATCCACGTAACACAAATATTTATCCGGAAGTGGGTGTCGAACCCGTGCACAGAATTGGAACCTCATTTCTTGGCAGCGCCATCTGGGTCGTGTTTCTCGACTTTTTCTACATTATAAAACACTCGTGGTCACATGTTCGCTGTAGTCGTAAAATAAATAATGCAAATGTTGGATGGTTTAGTTTAATTTGTGCTCATCTGGGGATGAAAGAAACGCGTAGTTGTTCCCGAATAATTTACAATTGTCCAGAGTAGTGGTTTTTAACGACCAGCGTTGGCTTCAAAGCTATAACTTTACATCCAAAGAACCGTAACCCGATTCCCTCGATTAACTTTTGCGCAAAAGGAAAGGTTACGCTGACATCTTTGACACTTAAGCTGGGAAGTGAAATTTTACTTTTTTTTCGTTCAATGTGTATCTGCGACGATTTTTATTAATTGATTCCTTAGGAATTACGTAAACTGCGTCTTAGTGTTCAAATTGATCTCCTGTGCAATATTTCATCTTATTCGATCTAGACATACGCTCGCTCTGTGTCGGTGTTAGAGATTTATTAAAGAGATATAATCCGTATAGTGCTTCGGTGTTACATGCTGTTACGAATTGTTCTGATAACGTGTTTAAAGTTTATGTAAGAAGAATATCCCAAGGCTTAACGATCGCTTGAATACCGCAATATTCCCCTCGAACGTTCACCATTCGCTAGAGATCATGTTCTGAAGCTTATCGGAAAACGTGTAGAAAGGATTTACATTTATTTTTATTGTCAACGAAGGTGAAGATAACCGTTAACCCACACACTTTACAGATACGCATACACATCCAATTGCCTACATGAAAATAACTCCCGTATTTATATGAGGAGATATTTATAACTATATTCATAAAAATCGTAGTTCACACACGCATCACCTATAAATAAACCAGACACTAAGCTCTTATGACTAACCATTTGTTACCTACTTAGTAACCTGACCTTCTTTGTCAAGCGGTACATGAACCAGTAAGGAAATAACAGTACCTGGCCGTGTTACGGCGGTTAAACTTATTAATAAGAAGTCTAATTATTCTGTGCGCTCAAGTAATTATGCAGTGTTTCATGGTTCGTGGCTTGACACGGAGTTAAATTGGAAATAAAAGTGTAAACCGAACGGATTCTGTGCTCTGTAGTTCCGTAAAACTGTATATTTTATGAGATATACCATAAAACATAGTTTGTAGGTTTCCTATAATTTAATTTTGAAGATCAAAAAAATGTCTGCCTGACTGCCTCGTTGGTCTAGTGGACCCAATCGCGTCTGCTACGCTAGAGGTCTTGGGTTCGATCCCCAGGTCGAGCAAAGTGTTATTGAGTTTTTCTATGAAATTCTCAGTAGCAGCTCGGAGTCTGGATTTGTGCCCGGTGAATGGCAATAAGCTCGCCCCCTATTACATGGGACCCAAACATACCGGCGAACTGTGGGTGTACATTAAGTGCACCTCTGCCTAACCCTTCGGGGAATACAGGCGTGATGGTATGTTATGTTATGTTATGTTATCAAAAAAATGATCAAATTCTAGACTTAACGGTTGCTGCTATGATAGATGCCATTCATTTTCTCTATCTAGTTATGTAGAGAGTGCCTTTGTTCATTGTATTTTTACATGTTATTTTTAACAGTAAAAACTTTTCCAGAACATTGATTTGAACATCCTTTGTCATTTTTATGCTTATCATTAACAAGTGTTACCTGGCCATTTCTTTAATACTTATCAACCTGATCGCATAGCTATACAATTACGACAAGAAGCACAGATAAGATAATTGCCATAAGATAAAATCATAAATTAATTGACTCTATTCTTAATTTGACATACAATATTACCTGCCACGAAGGGACCGACAAACTTAATTTATTACGAAATCCAAGACATTTAGAAACTGAACCATCTGTATCCAACTTTGACGTCACTTAAATAGCGTCGTTTGTTACCTCCTGAGAATATTTAGTGTCTCTACGTCACATAGTTGTCTCAAGTTCGCCTCTGAAACGTCTGCCCTGATAAATATGTTTTCGTTTTCACTTTACAACAGATAATCTAATTATAGCGCTCGCTTTATCCATTACGGCTAATCTATTATTTAAAGTTAAGTGTAGAGTAGATAGTACTGATTACCGGGTAAACGGGTCGTGATCAGAAAACTTCTTGCAAATCAGCATGACCTATACAAATATGCTTTCAAATCAACATGACCTCAGATGATCTTCATCTGAGAGCATGACCTATACGAATATGGTTAATGCTGTAAGATTGACCAAATGGTATATTTGTGTGATATGATACTCTCTTGATCAGATAAGACTGTGCTTTACTGAAATTACTTGTATACTCGTACTAATATTATGTTTTTTGGACGAGCAATATTGACTTAGTAAAATAATTCATCCTATACAAGGTAAAATAACAAACACAATCCCAATTTGTACATTTCTTTATTGCTATATCACAAAGGTCTCTCGGGTTTTTTTTGTGAATTTATGTCCTATCTAAAAAAAAAGAAAAGAAAAACTCTCCAGAGGTTTTTACTTAAAGAAATATCATGAATAAAACACTACCTTTGCGAAGGTTAAGAATTATTACAATGTTTATATTGTATTTGGATATAATGATATGATTTGGGGTCGGGCTAATTTGTCAAAATCAGCTGTTGCCCGAAGTTTACTCGCGTCCCAAAAGGACAATTTTTTTAAACAAGGTAATTACTCTACATTCTTTCACAAAATACAATCTATTTCTTTGCCAATTTTATGAAATTCTGTGAAATGGATTATGGCACAACATATTTAATGCTGAAAATTCACGAAAAACTATGCAAAGAAAATGGTTGTATTATTTGTTACAATAGAACAGTTAGCTAGTGACCCTCACACAACCCATTTACACCCATCTTAATCGAAAGCTGATACCGTCCGAATCGCCCCGAATTTCTCTAAGAAAATGGTCGGCTAAAAACTAACAAATGGCACTCTTAGACCGTAAATTTATCACCAT
Source organism: Subacronicta megacephala (assembly GCA_958496365.1). Classification (NCBI taxonomy): domain Eukaryota; kingdom Metazoa; phylum Arthropoda; class Insecta; order Lepidoptera; family Noctuidae; genus Subacronicta; species Subacronicta megacephala. The sequence goes on from OY292514.1 coordinate 3,655,445, forward strand.
TGGCGATCCCTGCACATCCTGGTTGGGGTCGTAAATAGTCGTTACGTACTTAAACGTTTCTTTGAATGTTTGACCCCTATCAGAAGGCTCAATTTGGGTTATACAGAGATTACAGGAAACCACCAAATATCCTGGTCTAGTGTTTGAATGATAGTTAAGCGGTTTTTTTTTTTATGGCGTAACTCGGCAAACGAGCAGGCGTGCTACCTGATGGGAAGTAGTCATCGCCGCCCATGGACATTTGCAAATCCAAAGGAGTTGCAGATGCGTTATAGAGCCTATTTAAGGAAAAGGGAGGGGAAGGAGAAAATGAGACGGAAGGGGACTGAGGGAGAAATTGGGCCTCCGGCGCTCCACACTCGCCGTACGAAACGCAACAGTATGCATACTGGTACCTGACGTCGATATTCTGTGGGAGGGTAGTACTTCCCCGGTCGTGCGACCCATTCATGCTGGCATGTAGACATGCCAGCAGGCACTACTACTACTGAAGAGTGAGATCCTTGAGTCGATCCGTTGATTAAGTTTTGCATTAGAAATTCTTATAAGCAGCTGTAAGTTTCGCGAGCGTTTCCGTGAGCGCGTAATAAACGGTATCTGAAACGTACTGGCGAACGTAGATCAGTAGACTGCATATACTTTAAACAATACGGTCATAATAGTCTCAAAATTGAATTTAAGAGTACATAACTCAGCAGTCATAGATTACATATATTTTTTTCCATGTACGTAATATGCACTGGAACTATGTATCCCACTTACACATATATATTTTGTGGTCGTAACTCGTAAGCAACGGTCCCCAAAGCGGCAAACATTCTACGTTGCCAAATGTAGCTGAATTGTGTGAATAAGATTAATTGGGATAGCCCTTGGAGGTCGACCGTGAAATTTCTCCCTGACTCAACAGTCTGACCCAACGGTCAGACGTATAGATAGCAGTAAATTGGTGGATTTGAGCTTCGGAATTCGGTAAGTATTTTTTAGGAATATCGGTACTAATGGATTTAGAAATTCAATGAGAAGTGATTACCGGGCTCTAGTATGAATTATAAAGATATTCAATTTGGTAGCAGATGATAAAAGGGAGCTTCAACCCAGTCACCATACCCTATAGACTTAATTTTATTATTTTCAGCAGTTCCTTCCTTATAAAAGCTACTTAAAACATAACATAATAGCATGAATTGCGTATGCTTACAATAATTTGATTAAAACTTCCTGAATATGGAAACTTGGCAAGAAGTTTGTATCTCACATCTGCACGTTTTCAGCGTAGGTGAACAAGCCTCGTCTTCAGCCGGTTGGTTAATTGCGAACGTGTCCTTTTATCTAATGAACTGCTTAATTTATCGGGTAATTTACCCAAATAGGTATCCGTACGATGTAATTAACTTAAAAGTAATTGATTATATAGGAAAAAGGACTTACGTGAAAGCATCGCTCTAAGTATTTAGTTTCGACTATTCCCTTAGGGTATGCTGACATATTATTGTGATAGTTGTGTGTATATGGGATGTTTAAGAAGGTTTACGACTGCTTTGCAAATTGCGAAGATACCAATTGCTGAATAGATTATCTTGATCTTAAGTTGAAAGGAGTTTTGTTTTAGAGATTTATCACTGAATTCTCTTGACTAGAGTTTTCTGAACTTGGATTAAATTCAAGCAACCCACCTTTTCTTAATTATGAAGTATCCTGATCATCCGCATCCAGCAGGTTAGGTACTGTTACATATATCGCATATTCCTGTGATCCTCGATAACTTTTATTCAATTACGAAAAATACTGTAAACAGCGTGGAATTCAAATTGGCATTTTGGTCTCATGTAAGTGTTATATGATTGCATGGAGTTTTATCCTCAAAATCGCTATTAGCCGTGTCATTTAGCTTGTTATGGATCATTAACTCGATTAAATAATAACTGCACTTTTGATTGTTGTTGTAGGAAAACTAGATGTACCGATTTATTGAATACACTAAATAGTTTATCGCCCAGAGTAGATTAAATAAATCCTCGGACAGTGTTCCCTCGTTAATTTCCTGACGCGGACGGAGGATTGGGAGCAACGGGGAAATTGATTTTTAAACGTTAATGCAGCAGAGCTGAGCGTTTAATCGGCAATGGCGACGCAGTGCAAGCGACAAGTGGGCGCGACGACATGGCAATCATTAAATTCCAGTGACTCTTCATTGAATAAAATGGTAGATTTTACTAAAATCTTGATCAAACCAGCCGTGTTATTATCAAAGTTGCTTACTATAAATGATTTCATTAAGGCAAATCGTCTCGCATAGGACGTAAATTTTTCGTTTTTGCAAATTGTGTGTTTATAAAATTCTAAGTTCATGGCAGTAGAAATTGCCACATCAACTACAACAATAAATACTTTTGTTTAAAAATCGTTTTTGCAGCAGATAATAGTGTCAAATAGAGAATTCTGCAAAAATTGACAATTTACACATGTAACTTATTAGGATGGGGTTGACGTATCTTTATTTAAGATAAAAACCCCAGAATAAAAATAAAGATAAAAAAAAACTTATTAAGCGTTGGTGTGAATACTCAGTTGTGAATAAGTTATATAGTTGATGTCGTAATTTCTATTGCCTACTGAACCTAGAATGTGTTATAGATGTAACAGTTTATGAAAAACCAAGTCTTTCGAAGTGGTCAGGCAGTCCTTACAGAAAAAAAAATATGACGGAGAACAAACATCCTGACGACAGTGTTGACACCGTCATCTTCTCTTGGTACCGGTTCCATGTTATGGGCGTAAAGGGTACTCAGGTCACACAATAAATAATGCGCACGACTTTTATAATCACACTGATTTATTGTGAAATATTTAGTTAAGATAATACACTTTTACACTTCCTAATGAAATATGGACAACCAACAGATTTGTTGTGCCGGTCCGAACAGTTCGAGCGCACGATACAGAATACCTCGCAAACAATTAAATTCTCCCGCACAACAACTCTGCCCACGTGACTCACAATGACGTCACTGCGTTGCCAACTTCATGACAAACTACCTACTACGAAATCAAATTAAATTCTTTTTATCGTAAACTTATCGCTAAATACGACAAATATATATTCATATTTGTTTTTTGTTAAACTGTTGATTATGTTAATGATCAATTTCAAAAATAAATCCCAATGCCGAATCCCTCCCAGTTCATAAATTGAGCCTTTCCTTTTTTCGGTGTTTCAGAGTTAATGACATCGTTTTCCTTTTAAATTGCATTTCGTTACAGAGCCGAGGCGGGCGTAACATAAAGCTTCGTCTGAACGTAGTATATATTACCTTATTAAACAACTCTAATTTTGTTTGCGCCTGCTCATAATTGGATGGTTTATCTTTGAATTGCGCTTTATTTTTGTTTAGAAATAAACTTTGATTTCGTTTTCCTTGCTTCTTTGGTTTTTATGGACGTACTTTGAAAGAGTACCTAAGAACGAGTTATGATTTGTATATATTTTTTTGCCTTGTCAGATTTGAAACGGTTCTGCTTTGGTTAACCACTGCCTATAACACAGTATTGATTTGCAGTAGAGCTTTAGGAAACAATCAGATTAAACATTTATGGAGAGTACTGAAATTAAATTTCACATTAATTTTACATATTTTGCTACTTTAAACTTGTAAGCTAACTTTAAATGTTACCAGCGAAGGCCTGAGTAATGATTCTCAACAGATTCTAAGAAGCGTCTGAAGACTTAAAAGGCTTAGCAAAGTTTAAATATTGTCTTTATGCTTTTGTTTTAAATTACGTAAAGGGTTGATATTTATGCTAACGAAATGTCCTTGTATTGCGGATTATATTGTGTTTCTCAAAGGGTTCTATCCTGTTCTACACGATCTGAGGCCTCAATTTAATGGTGTTGGTATTCAGGCGGGCCAATTACGCACATGTCAAATACCACAGGGCGCCTTGCTAAACAACGACCTTTGATATTGTCATTAATTAATATCTCCTTTTTGTTGATACACGTTCCTGCGTCATTTTGTCAGGCTGTAAAATGTTACATAATATTTTAATGAAATATTTTCTTTACCTTTTTGATTTTCTTTTCTATAATCCATCTTTACGCTAGATTTTGCTGATTCGTTAATTATGATTCGCTCTTTAATTATCTCGTGAACTCAGAACTTCAAATATTTTTGTAAGTTCCTTTATAGTGTTAAGCTGGAATTACAAAACCTTCATAAATTATTGATGTTAAAGTCGATAAAAGTAACTTTGTCTCGATAAATATTTTCAATTTACATAACGTTTATGTGTTTCGTAAATCAACTTTATTAGTCGTTTTATCACAACCGTCGCGTCGGATTGACGTATACAGTGCGATACTGCAAGTTGCGCAAGTGCATTTCCATGTTCGCCTTGGTGACGTCATGGATTAGAAACAATATGTACTTGGAAAAGTATTACGTGAACATTGTAAAGCGAATTTACTTATGGGAATAACGTACATTGAACTCACTAAGAGTAAGAAACCTTTATACCGGAATATAACGCCTGACTGCTACCTGTTTTGAAATTTCGCTTGAGTTCTGTTTGTCATGGGTGCCATTTCTAAATTCCAATATAAAGATGCCATGCGTTTGCATACTCCCGTGGAAACTTGCTAGGATCACTTGGCGAATAACTTTGAATATTCAAACCTGAGCCTCGCTCCTAGAGCTGTCTGTTACTTCCATTTGACGTAAGCTTTAGCATGGACGGTTAAATCTCCGGACTAGACGCGACAGCCCGGACGCCTTTCTCAGAGTTAAGTCGTAATTTACCGGACAAGACCGCAGCTCTTCAAATGAAGGCTACGATCCTCCAAATTCCGAGTTGCCTGCGTTGTCGCGCCAAGGGAAAACTACTTAATTTAATATTATATTACTGTTGGAACTTTTATTAGGGATATTAGTGAGGGTACGAAGCGAAAAATTTGCCCGGAGCTCTGTGTATGCTGCTAGAATGTTCGAGTAAAAACAGAACTTGTTGGGTTTCTGTCCGCAAACTGTTGGTCGCTCTATGAATTTGATATTTGGTGTTGATTAAATCTCCTCTGACAGATATACCAGTTAAAAATATTGTTGCTATCTGAAAATGTTCAAACCGATGCTCAATTCGCAACATAACAGTTAAAATTATTCGTTTAACTACTAATTTCACTTGTTGACAAGGTTTTTATTGTGATAAAAATCCTACTGTTCCAAATAATAATCAAGACGGTAGAAAAAAAAATGCCAAGTACTTCGTTATTCTCTAACGCTTTGCGTTCTCGATCCCAACAAAAGGCCGCAGTCCGCTCACCCAGATACGTCACTAACCCTTTGTGTTCCGCCCCATCAATTTACGCGCCACAATCAATGCGACCAGAGAAAGAGAACGCTTTACGGTTTTTTTTTTTGTTTTGTGGACTCACTCTGCAGTGTTTGATGCAAAGAACTCGACTCAGCTGCAATTAAATAACTCTTTAGATTACCAAGCGTTTACAAATAATAATCTCTACAAAATCTCGTTAACGTACGTCCAAAGTACGTAAACTAGATTTTATTTTGGCTATCCAAAATGTTCGTAAGAGTAAAATGTTTTAGGTACCAAAATGTTAAATAAGATTTGGTAATATTGCGAGAATATTTAATATCTTACAGCATCAAATAACTATAGCAAACATTCAAAAACAAACCCATTAAAACAAAACATTACCATAACAAAGCCAGAAACAATATTGTCGTCATACTGCTGCTTTTATTGAAGTTATTAGCATACTCAACATTTCCATGATCGTAAACAGTGTGTGAAATGTATTGGAACTCTCACATTGTTACTGTATGTTGTACAATAATATGTTCCCGCTGTGCCGTGGTTTTCCGACATTTTCCAATAACGATCTATGTACACTACGCTTTTGAGTGGTTCCGCTGCATCTGTACTATTTATTGAGCCATTCTGTGACTCTTATTGTTTGCGATATGTCTGCAATGATTCTATTGAATCAGAACAATTTTGGAGTATCGATGCGTTGTTGGGTTGGATAATTTGCCGTGCATTCAATTTGGGATGTATTGTTCTTTATTGGATTTCGATAGTTCTTTTATTCTATCAGTTTGAGGTTTATTTTCACTATTCACATTTATTGTATCCGAAAGCAGTTTAAAATTTAGAAGCGATATATATGTTGGTCGATATTCTCTTATAATTGCATTAATTAGTTAACAGTATATACTTAACGGTGGCTGCGCATATAAACACTAGAAATCTTGATTATACATTTGAATCTCTGCAGTATAAATTCAACGTCTACAAGAAAACAGAATAATATTTGCGCGAAGCCGTATTACAACTGTTGTTACGTTCGTAAGTAATGCCTACGCAAGTTGGCATGACGCCACGTACAATGGTTGGAACTCCCGAATATTACTTCCTGGGACCTCAGTTATACGGGCTCAGACGGTTTTTTGGACACGCCGACGCTTCAAATTGACTCCCATTGGATGATCTCCAAGTTTTACAACCACTTGCATTCAAGACCGAATCACGCACAAAATTATGGATTTAACGGACCTTTCCAACCATTCACAAAGAAATCGTACAATGCAAATTACGATGTAATTTTATTCAACTATAAATGGATTACTCACAAAAGCATATTATTGGTAACTAGCTTTTGCCCGCGACTTCGTTCGCGTGGAATAGATTTTTCCCAATCCAGTGGGAATTTCACAAAATATCGTTATAAATTAAAGCCTATATGTTTTTCTGATGTATAAACAATAATACTGTAAAGTTTCATCAAAATCCGTTCAGCAGTTTTTGCGTGAAAGAGTAACAAACATCCATCCATCCATCCATGCATCCTCACAAACTTTCACATTTATAATATTAGTAGGAAGTAGGATAGGATAGGATGTGGTTGTGTTTATGTAGCTGTTTACAATAATTTACATCTCAGCTTATCCACCAAAAACAAGGACCAAATTTCCCAATTAGAAGGTCCAATGGAGCTTTTTCTTTTATCCACTGCAAAACAAAAGTTTTATCCTTGCACCAAACTCTTAAAGGATGCGCGCCGCATAATCTCTGCTAACCGTTCATATAACGGCTGATTACTTTCGACTTTAAAAAGAAGAATGTAGGTCACAACTCGTGATTCGTGCTATCTCCATAGATGTTGCGGTTTCTGTACGAGTCTCAAGGGGAGAATTACCGGTGGTACTTACGTGATATCGAGGTAAAAGTAACTCACGTCTCCCCTGACACGAACCGACGCTTCATAAAACAGATATGTGCTTTTTTTATCATGCGTTTACTGCGGCTTTCGGCTGCGGTTTCCATATTTTATATGGAAAACACAAAATTGCCAATCTTACTCTGTTCGGTGTGAATGTAGACCTTCATAAATGCGTGAATAATTCGATCATGACAATTTGGCATGAAACTATGTTGCATGATAAATAGTCGCTTGACCAATTGACCATCCAATTTTCGTATGTGCAACAGATGAATTCTGTTGCCCATTCAGTTAATACTATCGGAAAAGCTTTCAAAAAAAAAAGCGTTTATTTTACAGTATACATAAAATGTTTAATTATCAAATAAAGCTTTTCTTTTAAAGTAAAAAAATAAGTACGACCGTCATAACGAAAAAGGGCACAACTAACATTTTTTTTTTACAAAAAAAGGCAGATTGGACTTTTAATTCTGATTCCAAATAAGTATATAAGTCAATTAAAAATAAATGATACTTGTGCCCTTTTTAGTTACGACGGCAGAGTATTTCGTTGTGGTGTGAATCATATTGATCAAATATTGTTTAATTTTTATCAGATTTCGCAGTTACACCACACTTCCTAATTTTTATCTTCAATCTCGGAATTAATGATTGCGTTTAACGGGTACAGTGGATAAGTTAAAGCAGTTATTAAATATAAATCGAGTTATTATGTTGATAAGTTAAACACGTAGTACAAAGACAAAAAAACACAGAATAAAAAAAGAACTACTTTAGATGTTCTGCAGATGTTACAATCTTGTTATAGTATATGTTTAATAGTTTCAGTAGTCTTTTTTGCATAAGAAACCTATTAAAATGAGTAGTTTCAGTAGACCTTGATATACTTCCCAGCAAATGCGTCTGTATCTCATCATAATAACATTAAGATCATCATCTTTGTGATGATATCAGGAAGTTATGTGGATTACACAAAGACTCGTTAGTATTCGTGATTAATTTATCTGATGTTTAAAAACGTTGTAATCTGATTGTATTTCTTAAAATATTGTACAAACTACTTTTAAGCGGAGTATGCTACTAAAAGTGAATCTTTTATGTTTTTTTTTTTTTAAATATAACATACTACCGCGCCTGTATTCCCTGCAGGGATAGAGAGGTTTACTGCTACGCTCCATATGTGGGTAAACATCCAAACTGAGCTGTTACGGAGACTTTCATTAAAAAAAAAACAACACATTATTCGACCTGGAATTGAACATCGATGCCAGGCCCAAAACCAGTCCAGTCGCGCTTACGATAACTGGACTAATGAAGCAGTTAGAAAATTATTCCAAGAAAATACACAATGAAACTAAGAGTAATATGCCTTGGTTTTACGTGTCTGGTGTATGAATAATTGAGATCCTTTATTGATTCTCATTCTTTTGAGGTGATTAGGGATTAGGACTCGGCGCCATCTATCTAAAAGTGTCTTTAGAAGATCTATTTACAGAAACAAATATCATTTCATTTAATTTCAATGTTGACGTGATATATTCCTCGAGATGTAATTATAAAAAAAATATTAAACACAGTTAAGGGGTTTGGAAATACAGATGTTTTACACGTGCCAGCTTCTATTTTCTTTTTCGCATTTTGACTGTTCATTTAATCCAGTCACGTGGGGAGTAATAAATGTCATTTTACTATAACTTGTGTGTTTATGGTACCCTCGTCAAGCTCTCTATTTGTCAACGTTTAATTCCTGTTTTGTACCGTTCGTGTGTATATAAGTTTTCCTTCTGTATGATACCATTTTTTACATGTTTGTAAGAGCCACGTCTTATCCTATCCTCCTATTATTATTAAGCCTATGCTTACATAATAATTATTATAAAACAAAGACCACCGCCGCATCTCTCTGTTCGCGATAAATTCAAAGACAAATTAAAGTTTTTCATGCGGTTTTCACAAATAGACAGAGTGGTTCATTGTGTATAATTGTTAAGGTTTGTGTAAATTGGTTAAAATATGACGATAATTGTTAAAAATGTCATGAGCTTTCATCAAGAAAGCTGCCATACGGCCCTAATACAGAAAAAAGGACATGATATGCTCTATTACCTGCTGTAAAGTCGGCTACACATCAAGCTATACAAACCCAGTTTAGACTGACCTCCCATTGTAAAGGTTTTTCGCACAATTCAAGGCCAGCCTATACTGGTTTTGTATAGCTTGATGTGTAGCTTTGCTTACTATTATAAAAATAAGATGCCCAGAAATGTGATTGCGGAAGTCTGAATGTCTGATGGCAGTTGTGTAAAATACTGATATTCATTCGCATCTGTATCACCTGGAAGCTGGCCTCAACGTAATTGGGAAAAAGGCTAGAAGGGTGAAGGCAGTAATATTGTCCACGTAGCTTTGAATAAATACTTTAAAGTCGTGTGTTTAATTAAGTTTCGCAAACATACGTTAATCCGCGGGCTTTACGTTAAGTCTCGGTGGGTCACAAATAAAACAAGGACCACCGTCGACAGCGTTGGGAGCCCCAGCTCGAGTTGTTATAACTTTCTCGAATGTTCTGAATTTAATTAACATTTCATAGCGACCGTATTTATTGTATAAAACAAATTTTCGTCACAAGAAATTGTTGGTCATAGCAGTCGACGACTGCTATACGTAGTATTTGTATATAATATCATACAATGGACAACCTTAATGATGATACAAAGTGTTTATGGCTTGTAGTAGACAAGCAGAGTCGCAATTATATATCACAGTAAAATAAATATATGAATACACCGTAATTGGCGCGTGTGTATGACTAGATGTTTGCATGAAGAAGAATCAAAAGGAGTATGCAAGAAATGTATGTGTATAGTAGTATGTGGCGGCTTATGCCTACATTAAAATGTATGTAATATATAATTTTAGTAAAGTTCATTTACCAGCCGAAGTCGCAACATATTCGACAGTTATATACGTTTCTGTTATTGCTTCAAGTATTACTAGAAGTATTTAGCAATGCAAATACCAGCCAGAAGTTAGCGCCGCGAATTTGCAAGGGACTCTGTATTGGCGTGGCACTGAAACTTGGCCCGGCGAGTTCCTTTCAAGCCTGGCTTATTGCTCAACTCGGCACATAAATTTTCATTTGGAATTTATATTGTAACTCGTAATATTTACCCTAATTTTCATTGTAGGTACAATGTGCGTAGTACCACTGTACTATTTATTGGCGTAGCAGTATGCTACGGTTTGCTACGCCGTAGCAACCATTGCTGTATAAACTACGTCAGCACTGAGACTTGAAATATGAGGCATTGCGGTGGCTGCTAGCAGCTTGGTAAACGAAAATTGTACGGTTTTATGACCGTCCGTATGAAACATGAGCTTAGTCTTGACCAACGCTTATTTATGGGGTTGTTAAACTTATCCTTAACTGTCAACGAACATGTGCCGTTTGATTTATTTTCCCTAAGATAGTATCTAAGTAATGTTATGCCGATCTGTTTTATGTTCTATTTCTGTTATTGGGATTACGACTATAAAGACTTAAAAACTGAAATATCTTATTGTAGGTAATCGGCAAAAGATAATGAGATAGTATCTCATTGTCAAATACCTACGATGTCCGCGCTTACATTAAAATCTTAGAACAAAAACATTGTAAAGCTCCATTATTTTTCTAAATCCTAAAACATCAGAGCACTCACGACAGTAATTACTGTACGTGGGGCGGAGCACTTATCTGGCTGCACCTACGTAACAAATAGGACAGGGATAAGAACAAAGAGGCTGGGGCAGGTGCCGCGTTCCGGGTGACCTAAAATTGCAGGTGCCAGGTGCCAGACTCGCGTTGTGCGGTCCAGTCCAAAGTACAAACTGACAGCGGATTGAACAATTTTAGTTTTTATATTATAAAAATATTAAAAGTGTACTTATTTTAAGTGTTCAAGTATCAGCCAGAAATGAATTGTGTAATGTAACAATTTGGAAAACTGTCATGTATTTATTTATGTTTGAAGATCTTTGGGTGTTGTTGTTGTTTTAACCTGTCAGATGTTCAGAAGGCAGATATTTACCTAAATAGTCACTTTCAATGTGAATTGGAATTATGTTGTTGGAAATTATTAACAGTACGGCTACGCGTTGTTGTGGTTCAGAAAGTATACGCTTAAAAACCAAACAATCTGTGAAAATCTTTTGAATATTTACGATACACGTGGTTCGCTTAAGTTTTTTATTTTCATCTTTCAACGTCCAGTCCTTATACTCTAGATAAAGAATCTCAGAAAAATCTGGGTACATGTATTTAATATGTACAGTGCCATAATTTAAATATTTTACTGTCTCGGTTTTTTTATTGTACAAATTGGATCCGTCGGTCGTGCCCATTTCCTTCGCTTTGAGGTTCAACCATATGGAAAGATTCTACTTCACAGATGGAGGAGCATTCCTTAAAGACATCTTTTAGGCATTTGTAAGATTGTCCTCAGTAACGTTACAGCTGGATATCGATATTAGATTTTTCATCTCACGATGATTTATCTTCGGACATAAACTTTATCTTTTTTATTGACAGGTTTGTTATATTTGAATTAACACGTTTTTAAGGAATCATTAGTCTCGCACTCGAGCTCCGTTCAGCCTTTAAAAAGCGTAAAGACTAAATACGATCCACATTCTCAAGAGTTGGTGCTCTCAAATTAACAGCAAACCCCTTCTGTAATTAACATATAATTATCTGGCTGGTTTTGTTTTGAACTTTAATTACGAATAATATACATATGTTATAAATGGCTGCCTAAAAGACTTTTGAGGTTTTAGGTGCGATCCTTGCGGTTGTAAGGTCAAGCAAAGTGTTATTAGGATTCGATATGGCAAAGGCTCGCCCTCGTAATATTATTTTAAAATTATAAAAAAGACACGCTAGGCGTATATGGCTTAATCGTCACATGGATAGCACGCCAAATTTTAACCATTCGATGTTTGCGCTCGTTAATTGTTGAGGTGCGGAGCTCAACTGTCGATCGATAGCACATAAGTACACACTCACAGGAGATTATTCCAGATTCTCGAGCACGCTTAAGTGTACGAACATCGAGGAAGACGTCTTAAGCACTTTGCGCTTAAATTTAATTTAGCTATCGTTGGAGATGTTGCGTTATTCCTCGAGAATTTGTTGATCAGCTTGATAGCTATCGGTTTAAAGAACTTTATTTCCCATTAAGACATTCGTCACTTACATGGAGAACAATAGATTACTTAGATTAAAATTATAATAACACAGTGAGGGTAGAAGAAAAAAACAAAAACGGAACATAATATTATTTTGTAAGTTTGTAAGCTATTGATTAATAAATAGGATTTATCGTTCGATTAATAAATAATATCATCAACTACACTATTTTAGTTACATATTTGTATAACAATCGAACAACAGATACTAAATTTACTGATTACTTTGATACCGCCTTGCCAGTCAATTGTGCTTGCATCAGCGACAAAGATTGGTGTGGGAAAGGATGGAATTAGATCGAGCCGCAGCATGTGTTACTCAATTCAGAGGATAAAACAACAACATGAATATGTTACTATTGTAGAGTATAAAGCTCATAAGATTTAACACGTGTATCATAATAGGACCAAGTGTTATAACATAACATACCATCACGCCTGTATTCCCCGAAGGGTTAGGCAGAGGTGTACTTAATGAACACCCACGGTTCGACGGTATGTTTTTGGGTCCCATGTAATAGGGGGCGAGCCTATTGCCATTCACCGGACACAAATCCAGACTCCGAGCTGCTACTGAGAATTTCATAGAAAAACTCAATAACACTTTGCTCGACCTGGGGATCGAACCCAAGACCACTAGCGTAGCAGTCGCGATTGGGACCACTAGACCAACGAGGCAGTCTTATATGTTATAACATAATTAATTCATAACCCGCTTAAATCCAGACTCCGAGTTGTCACTGAGAATTTTATAAAAACTTACTAAAATATAGTCATCCGTAGAAAATGTATTAACTTAAATTCGGTGTTGTTATATTTTCCTCAAGAGTTATCAAGTTATCAATCAGGGGCATTCATCAATAATACCTGCATGTATTACAAATAAATTACATTTAATTACAAATAAATTACATTTAATTAATTAATGACAGCCTCCCAATGACTCTGATGTATTGCATTCAGGAGTTGGACGTTCGCCAGCATACCGATCAGCCCTGTGCGCTTGTACTAATGATACCTGCCGGCTTTTACTTAAAATTGCACCTTTGACGATTCTATGATTAAGATTTCCTCTAAATAAACGAGATGAGGTGTCCTGAAACGGTTGATTAATTATTTGAAATAAACCGAACACGAATAAGTTTGACTCCGAGAACAATACATTAATCTTTATATAAGACAAAGAAAGAGCGAGAGCTGCTGTATGTATTGGAAGAAACTATTCGTCCTTTTTCTCATATCATTCCATTTGCAAGACTTGAATTATAAAGAAAATTCCCCGAACAGCTTCCACTACTTTTTCCGAGATGGATAAATGATTATCCCTACAAAACTCAATTTCGGGAGTGGTGTTAATAATACTTAAGGGAATGATGCTGATTCGTCATTTTCCAGAGTTGTATAGTTTCCAATTATTATTATATTTCTTTATCGTATAGATATCTTTTCTGCATTCCAGAAAAATAACTTAGTGGGTTTTACTGCTTATGCTTGTAAGATCTAATGTACTTTAGTCGCCAAATGTTAAACAGCACTTTTATTACACACTTAGATAGTAACCAGACTGAATTTCAACTTAATTAATATTGGTAATCGTTCGCATAATGCAAATGATAAATCATACAAGTTAATTGATTCGGAAAACTGGCTCCATGTAATTTCTATATACTGCTATATGTTTTGGATCCTAGGTCAAATACAACACGTGCCAATCAAATTAATATCAACGAGCGCCGCCTAAGCTATGATTTAATTGGAGCCGCCTACCAAATTGGCTACTGACAAATAATCCCAAATATTGATTTGGAGCGAACTGATTTGAATAGAAATTGCGGAGTTCTATTTGAGATACTTTATTAATGTTAATTGATTTGTTGCTATGATGAGAGTTGCTATGAGAATTATCTTTGATGTCAATACTGATTCATATTGGCGTCTTTGGAGTTTAATTTCGAAGTGTTTTTTTTTAATTAATTATACTAAAAAACTGTAAAGACATCAATAATGTTAAAAACAGTATTCGAGCAATCATTGTTTTTCATAATCATGAAAACATCATTAATCAGTCTGATACTTTTTTTTTTATTCTTTGACATGTTTCAGTGGCTAGATTATTTTCTGTTTTTTCCTTTGGACATAAGACATTGTAATAGTACGTAAATCCATAATGCGGAGCTGGTAAAACCATCTTATACGTTAGTTCTGTTCTCAATTGTATAAAGGCATCATAGCGAGATTACCTGATAACATATTTTATTATTTCTTTGTTATACTTTGTCACAACGATCGTTGTTACTACATGACCTATTTTTGCAAAAATAAAATGCCAATAAACCAATAAAATCACGGTCCAAAATATATTTTTCAAGCAAAATCGTTTCCCAAGCGTAAGAGTATGTGCTCCAAGCTCCAATAAAAGTTGACATTCCCATAGCGAGCGGTCGAAAAGAGTTATGTCGGTTCAATGTGTCATGTGACCCATTATCCATGGTGTTTTGTCCTTTTTGTTGTTTTACTGATATATTTTCTGTGCTCCCAGGGTTAGGTGTTGTGAATGAGAGACAAACGTTCCATTTTTTTAAATTACTCGTCGAGCAAGAGATACAACGTGCTAACAACTCTATAATATTGTCCTAGTATTTTTGGTGATTTCGAGAGTTTTAATTGTAGATTTATCTTCGAGGTTCCGTCATTGTTGAGGAACGCGACCACATATGACACGTCTCCTAAGCTATGTGGTCTTCCAAAGTGTGGACAGCTCGGTACATGTTGCCTCTGACAGTCTTCTTAATAGCGTCTGACTACATATTTCACCTGCCCTACCTTGATCATAAAAGCAGATACAATGTAGTTAATAATATTTGCCACAACAAAATGATGTAGTCAATGGATGTACTAGATTTATACGTATGTAATATTATTAGTCACCATAATTGAACAGTAGGTACTTGAGTACCTACAGTGGAGAACATTATTTATTCTGTATAGAAAAAAAATACCTGAGGTAATTACAAAAAAAAAACTCTTTATGCGTATGACAAAGCTGACAAATGACTACCTGACGTTGAGTTATCAAACCAAAATACATAAGAACACCTCCATCTTGCCTTTCTTCTACTTGTATTACACGCTGTCTGAATATTCAATCTGTTCGCGGGTACACGCCCATTCAGTGTGATTTGTATATAGCCAATTTTTCTCTCTACCGTAGAAAGGTGTCAGACCTTCCTATGTTTTTCGTAAAATATTGTTTGAACACAGGGCTACACTATTCCATTATACGCTGAGCTCTCACTATATGGAAAGTCTATACAATGCGAAGTCAGTTTATTCTAGATTTTTATAGTTTCCGGGCATGCTTGTATCAACACATTTAATGTCCGGTAAGTAGTAGGAGGAATGCTTTGGTATCTCTGGGGTTTATTCTGATGAATTCAAGGCTGAAGTTTGTTGTCATTTTTGAACATATCGATCGATCACGTTATTATCAGCAAGCTTAATTGTACGGGTTACCCAGGTCGAGAAGTGTTAGCTTGTCAAGTAATGATTCTTTGCTCCGGCTTCTCTAAGAACTGAGTGCCATCCCTATTCCTTACGTGATGAGACGCATAAATTTTATTTACAAGAAGGTATTAGTCATAGTCTCGTTAGCTAGGAATAAACGGAATTTCTTTCTTATTCTTACCAAATTGACCCTTCGGCCGTAATAAGTTGGCAGAAACGTATTAAGAATTCAGACACAAATTAAATTCCTACGAGTATAATATTGTGATTTATAGCATTACTGAGTGCACTCCAATTACGTAGCAGGTGCTAATGGCTCGATGCACTATAAAGGCAAACTACACTGTTAGCACGCCTAGTGGTCTGTGTAATGCAACATGCCCTTTGTAATGCAGAACGTTCACTGAAGCTGAATATTGAACGTCAGATCACGAGTTTGTTGAATGCTGACAAATTGGCCAGAATATGGATATCCTAGATCTATTTCCTCTATAATATCGAGAATTAGAAGTACAATTTTGTCTTCAGAGTTAGCTTCAGAGGAATAAAGTCGGAGCGATAATTTAAAAAAGACTGAAAGGAATGTGTACTTTTTCAATGAATTATGAAGTCGGTAAACTAGGCTATTGTGATTGGCTACAAGCCTAATTGCTTTTCCTCTTTGAGACTACTCTGCCCTTCTGTGGATCAGTGTTGATGATGACGAAAGAATAACTATAAATTAAAATCTTTATAGTTATGTTATTATATTAAAAAAATCTGGTCCAGGTCTTACTTCCTACCATCGGATTGTTACATAAAAAAAAAATATTTACATAAGATTTTTACAGTATATTTCATCTGAATAAATAAATAAATAAAATGCATAATAATGAAATCGAGCAGTGACAAACATCTATTAAGGAAATTAACCTACAAAATGAAAGATGCACAGTGTACGATATGCCACAAAGAACGTATATTTTATCTTTAGCAATTTCCGTCCAAAGCTCACCGTATTCCGCAACTTGTTTTTATTTTCCGCAAAGTGACACGTGGCGAAAATGGAGGCGGATTAAAATATTTATCACTCCATAAAAATACTAAGGTAGAAGGTATTTACTGGACAGTTTTCTCCCTTGTGTCTTATTTCGAGTGACAGTGAAATACTCATCGTGTCAGGCTACCAGGTGGAAATAATAACATGGTTGTCGACACCAACACCAAAGGCTTTAATTACACTGTCATTGGCTGTGAAATAAGTATAGTGTCGTCGCACGAAATGTTTGATAGCGATACGAGACCTGCTAATTTTATTTTTATTTAAGTGTTTCAATATATTGGTTTCTAACACTTACGCGAATATTAGACATTGAAATAAAACTTCTTTTTTACGGTCATAACGCGATAAAATCCGTAAAAAAGTAGTTTTACTTTAGTGTTTCAATAGTCATATAAACCATCATCACGCCTGTATTCCCTGAAATGTGCAGATTTGTACTAGGGTACACCCACAGTTCTTTGGTATCTGTAGGACCCATGTAATAGGAGGTAAGCCTATGGCCAATAAACGTGCACAAATCCAAACTCTGGGCTGCTATTGAGAATTTCATAGAAAGATCTAATAACACCTTGCTTGACATGCAAATTGGGTTTAGATTCTGATGGATTGAAAAGTATAACATACCATGAACCTCTCGTTTATTGGCCGGGCTTTTTAGATATTTTAAAAATAATTTCGATGTTTGATTACTTATCTATGATAAGGTACCGCAGGTACTCATCGCTGATATCACTTTCCACGTGTACCTGAGTTATTCAGGTATTCATAAAAACCCTTCTCCATAATAAAGCTATGTCAGTGAAAAAGTAGACGACTTTAAATATCATAAATTGTATTATGAGGTTACGTGGACGTCACGTGTACCCAACCTTGACCGAGTGGCGATGAAAGGAAAAATTAGCGTGGGACGAAAACGGATGACAGGATGCCGCAGGACGAACTATATGATGGCGTAAGATATTAAAAACCTAACTCATCCTTTCGAATCAGGGTAGATGATGAGGATGATACCAGTGAGTTTCTGTCAAAGATTACCCCACTAACTCTCTTTATGTATGAAGTCGGAAGGAAGTCGATCTCCTAAGTTCTCAGATGATACCTCTATATATATATTGTCAACAAGATAAATGTGTAGTCTGCCGCGGAAGTTTGCCAAGGGCTGTATCAGAACGGAAAGTTACTTGACATTCCTCATATTTGTGAGAAAGTTGAGACAGTTGATATCGATTTGGGCAGTTTCATTTATTTATCGCATCACTCTAAATGATCTATTTTCAAAGAAGATGTCTTCTGCTAATGGGGTATGTAATTGCTACTTCACTTTTCTTAAATTTTTTTACTTATCCCTGGGTAACAACCTATCTACCTAAATATCAACCGGCGTGTCTTGAATTCGTTAGCCGAGGGGTTAAGAAAGTTGGTTAATTATCATACCGTGCGCCTTTCTAAACGTTTGGTCCTTTGAGGGCAATTTGCTCCGATAAGGCTAAGTTAAAGTAATACATCCATAGTTATAGCTTCAACTTGTTCTAATTATGATACGATTGTCCCAAACTTGCCAAGTTTCTACAAAGTTTGTATCCCACTGTTTAGTTATCTATAAACACAAGTCATTGTAAACTAGGCATTCCCAGCTTAATATTGTTCTTAGACAATGCTATCTGCAGACAACTCGATTGTTCTCGAAATTATTCTAGAGTTATGGTAACAACAACATTTGAACGCGAATCCCTAACTAATAACTACGTGAAGTATTTATTTATATTATCTGTTAAAGTTAAACAATTGTTTATTCTGATTTTGTAGATTTAACTGAAATAAATCAGGACTGAAAATCGAAATGATGAATCTCTTTTTAATAAGTTCTACGTAGATTTTTATATTAAAGCAACTGGCAAACTAATTTGTTAACTGAAGAGTTCTGTATCGTCAAAAATCAACGGATATTTTATTAACAGGTTTATTGATTGAGCTGGCTTTCAGTTTTTCGAGTGTAGCACACTTGCATTGGACTAAAAGTACGCAAAAGCCATTAACAATTTTATTAATGTTATCATTAATTAAATTCGTCACATCTTCTGAAGCACTATCAATCCTTGATTACTTGTTTACGTACATAAACGAATGTTTATTTATTTTTGCACACGTCTTTAAAAGCTGCAACGTGCTTAGCACTTTAGTTCTTAACCCTTTAACATTACGGGTTAAAATAGCGTGGTATAAAGCAAAAAGATCAATATAACATGCAAGTTTGTTTACAAACGAGGTGCTTTCTCGTCCAGTGAGTGAAACGTTTCGGTTTGATTGAAATACGCGAATGGGTTCATTTTCAATTTTTATTTAGTCTACTAGATTACGGTGAAAGCGCATGAAGAAAACAGAAATTTAAAAGTATAATGCCAAAACTAACATCTAGACAGCATAAAAGTATCATGATAGATTTTCTTTTATTTATTCTCGTCCTGAGAGATCTGCGGTATTCGCTGGTATCGCTCCCTTCGACTTCTGCTCTGGATACATAAATTCAGTTAAGTTTATTCAAAACAGCTCTCTCGTGAGCTATGCAAAATGCGCTGTAGTGTCCTTAACATGTCGCATACAGTTTTCGGAGCAAACTCAGCCTCGAGGGACGAATCTGAAAAATTAAACACCAACAGAGATGAAACGCTACACGCTACATTATTTAAATATTTTTGTTTATTTCGTCCAGGTTCAGGGAAGTCCTACACGATGATGGGCGCCCCGGGGGCTGATGAAGGTGGCATCATCCCACGGTTATGTGACTCTTTATTCGAAAGGATCAAAGTTCAACAGTCACCACCGGCACTCACTTATAAGGTAACTTTATTTAGATTATTTTATGCTACTTCCGAGCTCCATCCAACCGATGCGTGCACCGTCAACGACTTTAGAATTGCGACTAAACAAAAGAACAATTCTAGAAGTGAACTGAACTGCTTCTTGTCAACTGGCGTTTGCGATTATCCATATAGTATCATGGAAGCCTGTCTTTTGCAAGTAATGCGAGCCACGGAACGAAAAAGTTGAAATTAAGAGCGAAAATAGTCATACTGCCAAAGGCAAGTCATCTTTAAATGGAAGCAAGGGAGAAGCTCTGATCAGGAAATGATGACATCCCATTAGCTGAGTTATCATCGTCGGCTATTCTAAAGGCGATAATTGCCTAACCTAAGCATACCAACTAACACAAGTGTTAATATGATATTCACAGGTGTATTAATAGCGACGATTAAATGCAATTGCTGAACGAATCAAATAGGCAATATTTGTCCTTTGATATTAGAAAATTAGTATATTTAACAGGTAGGTTGTAGTTTCATTCCGTTGAACGGCAAGCCGATAATAAAGCTTTATGTTTCCCATAATGACCCTCGGTCATTTATTTCCTTAATTGGAAGATCATAACAGAATTACATCTCGAATAGGTAAAGGTGTTCACTAGAATAAAGTTGTCGTAAAGCCTCTAAAATTTTCCAGAATCAAATATTACTTATTTCTACCAGGTGGAGGTGTCATACATGGAGATATACAACGAACGAGTTCACGACTTACTAGACCCAGAGACAACGAGGCGGTCGCTGCGCGTGCGCGAGCATGCTGTGCTCGGACCATACGTGGATGGGCTCTCGCAGCTCGCTGTTACGTCCTTTCAGGTACGTCAGAGAATTTAAGTAGCTTCAGGCTAGGAATTCTTCCTAGTATAACGTCTACACTTAGCTTAGATTCCCTTTGTTATTTGTTAAAAAAATACTTCACGTATTTTGTATCTCGACTACAGACTGCACGATAAAAACAGTCAAATTAGATGTCTGATATATCCGATATAAATAATTAAGTATATACGCGTTTAATCTCAAATCCCTAACTCACTGTAAACGTCAAAATTAATGCTCTAATTTTATCCAGTTTGCTTCAAACAGTAATCCCATGATATTTTACGATACCTCGTTTAACACTTTCATGAAGGCGCAGATTGTTAAAAGCCAGAATATCACTTAAGTACTGTATGAATAACACTTCTCGGCTTAACAATACTCTGATGAACCCTTACGGAACGACCATAAATATAAATCTGAAGTATCTTGCTGTCGTTACGGTGTAGCATTATCATTTTAGTAGTGCCACTTTTCATCCTCAAGCGTTGGGCAGAAAGTACTCATTCGCAGCTCACCTGCCTAAGCTCCCTATTTATGGTCCATCGCATAAGGCCTGTATCATAAACGACAGAATATAATACCGAAGTTTCTCGTCCCAAAATCCTTGACCTTGTCCTTTTATAAAAGATTTGCTTTCGCCCCAGAGGTATTTGGACTTGTCTATACAGTGTATGTGTTTCAAGTTTGAAAGTCTCGAAGAATCTGAAAGCATTCTCATTGAGTTTGGGAATTGTTTGAACGACGCTTTCTCATGGCCCATATTTACGTTTCTTTCTCAAGGCAATCCAGAAACATAAAGTTTTATAACTTTAAACATTCTTACAAATAATTAATGTTTGAATTTAAGTAGAGAATTGTGTTTGAATGAAACAAAAAATTAACTAAGGTTTACGAACTGAAAACGTATGCTATTAAAAATAAAGCCTGTGTTATGCAACAAATTCCACTGAAACGTAATTTCGACCCCGTGTCCGCTAAGCGCAACTAATAGACTCGGTCATTATACGTTGAACCGACACGGACGCCAACCCTGTGATTGCTATAGTGGTATTTTTATGGCTAAATTGTGTGGGAGTAAAAGGTTGGAACTCGTTCCTGCCCTTAATTGCGATCCGCTGTCGCTCATTATGCCCCCTAGCGCACTTCCAGATTAAATTTTCATTGCCCCATAAAATACTTTGAAAAGTTCTCGATGCAAATGTTTCACGATCGCTCCAGAGTAGCTAATATGTATTCAAAAGAACGTCATTGAATTGAATCGGCAACATAATGTGCTTTTTCAGTCGAATACTTTTCGATTGAAACTGAATGAATTTAAAATACAATATAATATTAACTTTTTTCAATCAATTGAATAAATTTGATGAGGTATCTATTTCCAAATTCGTCTGTGACTATTAACATTCGTATTGCAAATCGTTTCATTTCTCTGATAGCTTTGAATAAAGTTATAAACATATTGAGTTCGAAATAGCTTTTTGTAAGGGAAGTAGTCATTTCGTCAGATTCATTAAGATAGCTTAGAAACGCTGGAGGGACTTTACCAAGTTGATTTTATAACCGCCAACATTCGCCTTCTGCCAAAATTTCGTATTGAAGACGCTCGGCTGAGTTGATTATTTTGGATATGCTTGTTATTAAATTGGTGTTTGAGACTTTTTAGGTGCTCGTTTATTGATAACTCTGTTGGATATAGATCTAGAGCCGTATCAAATACATTAAAAACTAGCTTTCCGCCCACGGCTTCGCCCGTGTTTTTTTTTCGGACTTTTTTTTGCTATAAACCTCACGGAGTCACCATCGGATCCACCTTTCCAACGAATGCAAAACCGTGGAAATCGGTTCGTGCGTTCTGGAGTTATATCATCAGGAAGGAAAACCCGACTTATTTTTATATGGTAGATAAAACTACTTACGCTTTTAAAATACTTTACAAATGAAAATATCGCATGTTTTGCACGTCTTTAAGGCCATTACTATAACTAACTTACCTCTAAAAGCTGTTTTAACCGTTTACCTATTCATCTTTATTGCTTCCCATGACACGCTCTATCCATCTCTTCCAATGAGAGCCTTCAATTTCTATCAAAGTCACCGCGCAACTTTGCATGGTTGCCCTAACAACTTGGCGAGTCAGTGTAATTTGAAGGATCGTAAATCTAAACGGCTTTTATCCAAGTCGACTCCAATTTTATAGTCCAGTAATGTTTATTGATCATTTGTCAATCATACACTTCTGTTTTATTGGGGAAGTTATTTGACGTGTCATTAGTTAAGGTAATCTATCCTGCTAATGGATGATAAATAGCAACTTGTATAATATTCCTTGTGAAACTGAAAATAAAGATATTTTACAGAAAATAAATCTTTTTGAATCGGCTTACTTTATCACTTCGGTACAATATTTGGTTAATCCAAGTAACTGCTGTTTAATTCGATAAGTTAGTTTTACGCCAAGCGCGGTTACACTCTAATAGCATAACTTTCAGTTGGGAGATCCTTGATTAAATTTGGGTTCGTTGATTCTAAAGTGTCTTATTATTTAAATCTAGATAGATTTCATTTTGTTATTATATTTTCGGATCCATGGCAATATTGGTAGTTTATACTGAAACTGGAATTCATATACCCACTGAATTGAGAATTACATATACCATTTCTATCTCACAGGCGGTCTAAGTTTAGTCTAGATTTGCTAATAAAGCGTTGAGTACCTCTATTTTATTTTTACTATGACTGTTCTACGAGACTTGGCTTCCAGTGGTAATGCAACAAATTATGTGGTTTTGAAAGTATTTTTTTTTCTAGTGTCAGAAATGATTAAACTGATGTTTTTTTTTTGAACACGCAGGATCGTCATTTCAATTTTCAAAGGTTTTCTTTCTTTGCCATGTTTATGAAAGTAAAGAAACTTCTAAAGGTTAGAATTATTAGTTTTCCATAATTTAAATCATCTCATCCAAATTCACTGCATACAAAGGAAATTCTTACTTACTTTCAGTAATTAAAACCATCAAGATCCTTTTTTAAAAGTAAGTTTCATTTACAATCGGATTTCAACGTAATTTCTATGATTTCCAATAAAGCTCGAGTTCTTATTTATGTAGGTCACTTTTTAGTTGTAGACTTGTTCATATTTTATAATGGATATTTTGAACTGAACCGACCCACGGTTCAGTTTCAATTGAAAATGCTTCGTGTAGTTTGTCCTCTTTAGAAATATTTTCTAAAACTTATATATTTAACATCCATTTTCCTTTTTTACATTCATATTGTTTTATGTTTATTTTTATAACGATATCTAAGTATTGTTATCATTCAGAGTAATGTAAGCCTTATCTTAATTTAAATGAGTTAGCTATGTTATGTTATATTAATACTAATTTGTGTAATAAATTCCTTTTGTAATATTGTGATGTAAATCATTTTTATCGTTGTTAAATTAATATGTCAATACTATTATTAATTCTAACTAACTATACCAAGTTATTTTGTGGTTAATTATTTTCACTTTCATAACTCTCTTGTAACTGTGTTGTTTGTTGGTCTTGTTTCGTTTTCAATTAGCTCGGCTCAGTGGAACGCCTACACCCTCCCTGTGAATAATAACACCACTTCCAAGATTATGTTCAAATGTTTTGCGAAAGACCTCTCTGGCTCTACTGAAATTTTCGTTCAAGATTGCTTCTCTGTTTTTAACAAAATCTTTTGTCTAGAAATATATTTGTTTATGATCAAAAGAAATCCCTTTTTAGCTAAACTAACTTCTTCGTAATAATGTTTCTATTTGTTGGTAGTGTTAGGAGCGTTTTATCGTGGCTATTTCTGGATACCTACTTTGTTTTATTTTTTTCTTTTATACACTCAATAACTTTTACTTTTACATTCCCTTATCCACTATTCGTCTTCAATCATCCTCCCTCATGTTTGCTGCGTCAACACAGACGTAACTATATATCATATTATGCGGCTATAGGTCAAACGCGTGATGGATTACACGCAATGACTCAGGTCACGGCCTACGATGCGTTTCGAAGATTCATGAAAGTATTAACATAAGTTTTATAGTAGTGCGATATAATAAAAATGGTCGTTATTTTAAAGAGAGAACAAAACTTTTATTGTATTTACGTTAACGTTGAAGAAATATTAAAAAGTCGGATATACCGCCGATCATACTATCAGGTGGTGGGGGTATGTGACAGCTAAGAAAAGTTGCCATACGCAAAGACTAGAAGTAGTAGTGTCGCGTTGGCATGTCTAAATGCCAGCATGAATGGGTCGGCTCGGGCGGGGAAGTATTACCCTCCCAGTTTGCCGAGTTATCCCATAAAAAAAACTGATTACAAACCGTGCAAGGCTGTCGAGTCGGGATTCTACTACACCATGTAAACATTATAAATCTCAAGGAATCAAGCTGTAAAACATAATAATGTAGTTGTAGTAGAAGTTTCCATAATTGTGCTGATCAATCAATGTTTTTATCTTAGTACTGAACTCTCATAATACACGTCCAATGAATGAGTGATGAGAATGTTGTACGTTCTTAGAGAAAAAAATATATGAGAATTGTGATACAATAAAAGAAGAACATTCTCGAATCTAATTTATAGTAATTAACATTTCAAACGATAAAAAATACAAAATGGGGACAGAAATATTGACGTAGCGTTTTCTAGACCACTGTAGCCCGAAGATAGGTCAGTAATAAGCTTACCGAAGCTCTGTAGGACTTTCAAATTGAATTTATCGGAAAAACTGGATACCTAGAAGAGTAATATAAATGTGGTAGTATCCTTATAATAAATTTAAGTTTTTTGCAAACAGAAGAATACTATATGGTACTTGCATTAAATGTTTTGTAATTTAGTTAGACGAAAGAAGCTATACTTAGACGAAACTGTCTTCAAGTTAATCAACATGTTTAATTAGTGCCTGCAATGAAACAGCAGTCGTTTTATTAAAACCCTTCGTAATCGTTTTATTTCAACATAAAACCATAAAAGTGAATTGACCCGTTCATGAATTGGTGTAGGCACGGTTATTAAATCCATTTTCATAATCCTTATTAAGCGCTCCCGGGTTTTGCGTGGATACAAAATCAGTTTCCAATGATCGATTGCGTCACAGCCAGCGCAAAATATGTTTAATCATCTCTTGAACTGAATGAGGTATCATCCTCAATTCATTCACTGGCTATGTAATGATGGGTTATGCTATGGTCCACTACTCTAGCCTAATGCTGGTTGGCAGACTGCACGCACTTTTAATAATTATTTTGCGCAATATTTCGAAAAGACAAAGGTCCGTTTCTCGGATTCTATGACGTGGCAGTCCAATCGTATAGTGCTAAAATTATGAAATCATGTTATTTGATTCTTTGGCATGGTACAACATTTTGTTCACCAAATAATTGGCGGTTTGGATGACCTATCCCTGGTATGTACCTATCACGAATCGGAATATATTTTATGCCATTTCTTCAGAAGGCATAAAATATATTCCGAACATCATACTTAAAAACATCATGACAACGCTTTTCGTCTATATTAAACAAAAAAGCAATTTTACTGGAGCAAAGATTATTTCTTTGTAATAACAGCAAAATTGAATTTGTAATACACAAACCAGTTAGATTGCCATTTCTTCTAAATATGTAGGTTCCTTCATCCGACATTATTAGGTAGATACGCTTATTTCAATTTGTCGGGGAGTCTCAAAGGGAAACGCCCAATTTTGGCCATGCTTTGACCATGAATGTGGTAAATACAAAAAAAATACGCATTTAGTAACTAAAATATTGCTATAAACTTATTTGTAGCAGAACTCCGGAATTAAAAGCCGATTTAATTAAGACACTCAATCGGATTGCTTTATTTTACAACTTCCGGGGTTTGGTCAATCCTTCAAAGTAGGGAGGGAATGCGATTTTTACAGAAAAAATCGATACACTATAACCGGTAAAAACAGATTTTTGGGAAATCTTTTTGTTTGTGCGATTTTTTCTGCTTTTTTATTGTCTTTTTACAGAAAAAAAGAAGTGTTTGTCCATTTCTGGGATTCAAATACAAATTATACAGTGTTTACGGTTTTTTTATATAGATTTTTCGATAAATTGATATCTTATCGTCATCCCTACGTCAATAATAATCGTAAATCATAGTTGACAACGGACTGATTGACATTGACATTTCACAGTTTGTTTGTTGACAAAATGCGCTATTGCGACTAGTGATTTTTTTAATTGTGTTTTCTGGTTGATTTTTCGATGACTTTGATTACGGACCCTGTTGCCGCTCCTGATGACGACCTTGGCTTTTCATTGGATTCTGTACCCGCTTCCCACGACCAAAAATCATAAAACTTCAAGTATGTTTTTTTGTTAACGGTGAATTTTAATATGATTTTTGTAACTCCAACCGAGTTCTGTGTAAAAAATAGTGGTTGTTTCTTTATCTATATTGTCAACCCTAATGCCTATAATTTGTTTCTTTCATGGGCGTCATTTGGCCAAAACCTCTTTATCAAATGGGCATTTCCCTTTCTCAAGAATATTAGGTACAGAAAATCAAATTCCATATTGCTTTCTACATCATCTATATTCAAGTCTATTTCATTTACATATCGCTTACTTTTATTATTTATTTTATTACTTAAAATGTGTAAGAAGAATATTGTCCTTTTTGTCTTCAAAGCAAAACTATGATAGATTAATGCTCTTGATGGACTTGTGCCCTCAACGTTACCGTAATCCCCTTTGGGGCGATTGGGTGAACGTTGCAAGGTTTCGTCACGACGCAGATAGATACAGGAGACCATGCTTGTTAAATATCTGATAAAATCCTTTTTCCTTTAAATTAACTTTCCTTGTTTACACTTTACATAGCAAGTGTACCACAATATAAGAAACTGCGTGTTTTGTGGGGCAGGCGTCGTTGCCAGGCGCTGTGGTCGTAGCTAAAAAAACCACCTGCAGTGCGGCTTGAGGCTTAGACAAAACCAAACCACTGCAGTTTTAATTGCAAGCTATACTTTTATAACTTCAGAAAGAAAGATTTTAATCCCGTAGTGCGTAAGTGGAGCTTCTGACCCCATCTATAAAATAGTGGTTTCGTCAACGTCAAAGGTGACCTTGAACCCTTCGGGGCTGTCAATCGAACCATAATGGAAGCTCTTATTACGGGTAAACGGGTATTCAAACTTGGTTAGGGTTCATTTCCTATATTTATATCTATTAGCTTGATGCTTTGAACAAAATTATTTTCACTACAGTACTAAGTTCGGTTAAATTTATTTTGAGGAAAGCATTCGGATATTTTGTTCGAAAACACTACAATGGCTGCAGTTTTATGACCGAAGCGAATGTATCCGCCACCGGATGTAAGTGACGTCCAATGTATCGTTGATTTGTACAAACATTCATATTTATACGTAATACATTTCTCTTTTTAAATGGTAGCGTAATTACCATGTTTAACCATCTAGCATTCATAAGAATATATTCGATTCGTCATCCATTCTCATTTCAACTATTGCTCGTCTTATTTCTTCAAAACGAAATCGTTTTATCTTTTTGCCCTATATTGTAATAAAACTCGTATATCTCTTCTCGTCTGGACTTTAAAATAAACCATTATTCCCTGAGTTTGTTTCGGCGTTTCTTCTCAGAGGTTGTCAGACAGGAATTCCCAGCGCCATCTGGTTCTAAAAAAAAATTAAAAACTGACTTGTAAAAGTGTTTTAAAAGGATTTAGGTTCATCAACAGAAATCAATATTATTTATCATTTAAAATTGCACGGTTATTTTTATTCAACTATATCTAAGTAAAGGCACTAAGCAATATACACAGACAAGTGTGTTGTTTAGAACAGTAGAGCCTAATATACTGTTGCTAATACAACTACACTTAGAGCCGCAGAACCTAAGACAAAAAGCTAATTGTGGTGCACTTTGCCTTCGTTAGTGATTGTTTCACCGTTTCTACAATTTATACGTTGCCTCAAACAATATGTAGATGAGCTATCCAATAAACGCCAACGTTTTGCTAGATTGAAACTGTCTTTGTATTGAAGTCTCCGTTTGAGTGAAGCTGTGCAGACTTCGAGTGTATCACTTGAATATTAAAATATTAAGCCGTGTTTAACTTTCCTTGCACCAGTTGCCACGCGATGCGGTGACAATTTGTTATTGCAAGCTGCGATTTGTGACCGTACGTAAAGTAGAGAATACGTCTACGCTGATTTTGGAAGACACACTTCATTTAGAATCTTGTCTATTTGAGATTGCGACAGTAGATTGGATTAAAAAAATGACAATGATAATTAATAATCTACAAGTACAACTAGTACAACAAACAATCCTTTTTAAAAGAGTTTAATTTAACGACGAATGTATTTTCAGTTAATTAGTAATGCATTTATTCAATATTCTTTCGCATTTTAATATGAATAAATGATCGCGGTCTTCTTGCACGATGGATCTAAAAAAAACTTGATATTGATTGAGGGAAAGCGTCTGATACCCTTTGTGGTGAATAAAAAAGTCTAATTTGATTCATATATCTATTCCACTTTTTCGCAATGAAGGCAACTGAAAAGAGGTGTAATGAACATTTCTCGCCAAATTGAATTTTGATACCTACGGAGCTGTTGTAGGGTTGGCAACTTGGCCACAAAATATTGTAACTCAAACCTGATAAAAATATTTTGATAAAAAAGTTGTTTCAATGATACCTTCTTATAGATATAAGTTTCACAATGTAAAAGCGATTATTATTTCATGAGATAAAATTAATGTTACCTTTGTTTTTTTTTTAAAAAAAAAGCTTACTAGCAATGTTGGTCACACATTACTAGTATTCTTGTTACCCCTCGTGCTAAGCTAAATGCTTGTGTTACGAGAGGGTTCACGTCGGTAGTGCAATGGGTGGGGTTCGAACCGGCAACCACATGATCACAAGTCGCCGTCACTACCGCCGCTTCATTGATTGGCTCTAGCTAATTCTCTGTCGTCCCTAGTCCCAATATATCCATCCCAAAATAAAAGTATTGTCCTAAAACCGTAACTCTAGGTATTTATTCGAATCATTATGCCATCCGGTCCGTATTGAAACATAGCTTACCGCTGTGGGGTCATCTGGCAGCCCTGCTAACACAATTTTAGTACGAATGTCTTGGTATGTTTGTATTAGAGTTTTATTTTTGGGTGCGGCGCAAACAACCCTCGCCGGAAGGTGATTGGATGCCTGCTCCTCATACGTATTTGTTTACCTAAAATTAACATTCATTTTACAACTTTCTTTTTATTGATTTCGTTCGTTCTGAGGGTTTATGTGGTATACGGTTTTATGGCAATTTTACGAATAGGCCAAATGAACGTGGGATTTTATTAATGTTTAAAATACTTGTGTAATTCTTGTTCTGAGATTGTAAGGTTGTTGTGTAGTTTATCAAAATAACACTAGACGAGATAGCATCATTTAGCAATACATAATCTTGTAGATTAAAAGTCCCTTTCAAATGTAAAGACAAAATATAAAACGACTTCAAAACGAAATACCGTTAACGAAATAAAATTCAACATAAATTCATTTTCATAAAAACAAATACTTTTTAATGTCCCTCACCTGACCTTTGAGAGTGCCTTTACTTTCCCTCGTAAAAATTAATCAGCTTTCCTTTAATACGTGTGTGGTTCAAACGTCGGGCAAGTGTTTAATCATGCGCACACTAATTAATTAGCTTCTATAGTTGGGAAATAATACGCAACACGTTTTTTGACAACTCTGCATCTTAATCGCGCTAGTTTAAGATAACATCGGTACGAGATCAGTATAACTCACCAGATATTAATTGACATATAGTAATCCTTAACTTTTGAGCAATATATATTCATGTTCTTAATTAAATTGGTCTACTGTAGAATTTTACGTTAATTACTACTACTCCTACACTTATATGTAGTCATGTCAATAAAACCACCACGTTACAGAAAAGAAAATTAAAGTTGAGTAACCTTTTAAAAGTCCTGCCAATTTTTTTTTGTAATAGACATTAAAGTAGCTTTGAATATTGTGATGGATTAAGACATTCTGCCAAATTCGTTATGGGCATACGATGTCAAGCCAGACAGCTTAAAAGGCGAATATCACTAACCTTCATACCTCGTAAACCCATGTATATCTTCAGAGGATTAACTGGTAAGCCATAGGACTAACATATAACAAGCAAAGACTAGCCATACAGTCTACACGGAACAGGTTTATGTGAAAGATTAGACATGCTAGTATTTGCTACTTATAGGTTTATGAACTTAGTACTACAGCTGGCTGGTCGTAGGTATGTGATCAGGTTTAGATGATATCGAATTTGTTATAATTGGTATGTTGTTATTGAGGGATGGTAGTATTCGTCCTGTTTAGCAATTACAATAATGGCGTTTGTGATAAGGTAGCTAAAGACTGTATATGTGATTACGAAAAACTGTGACGTACCTATGGCTGGAACTTCTACAAGCTTAAGAACCCATCATAGATGCAAAAGATTGTCTTATCATGTGCTGTATAATAAATTAAAGATAGTTTACACTTCCCAGTGTCTATGGGTGAACTCTTTCGAGGATAAATGCGGCTAAGTTGCGATAATGGGTGGGTATAAAAAAAAATAGTGAAAAGAAATGACTTTCCGCGAGACTAAGTGAGGCTTTCACTGGAAAGTCTCGTCGTATTCAACTGGGATTTAAACTTAGTCGTAGTAGTGTATAAACATTAGTTTTTTACACGCTCGTTCTCGCATTGTAACTGCATTATCCTCGGAAACAGTACATCCGAAGTAGGTAACTTTGACATTGCGAAGTGCAAACTTTGTGTAATGTGAATGTTAAAGTTCTAACTAGTTTTGTCTGCGAGCGATACCTACCTACTGTACGAATGATATTCCTCTAGCTTTTAAATTTACAAAACTTGGTAGTTCATTGTGACTGCTAGGTTTAGAAGAATATATCCGACTGTCAAGTTCTCTACGATATGAATAAAGTGATAAATTATCTATTGCAATCTCGGCTCAGGCTTTATATTTTTGTAGTAATATAAGGCTATCTATGGATAAACCTAAGCTAGTGCTTACCAGTCTTAGATTTTCATTAATGGGTGTTAGGAGCTGCGATAGTTTCAGTAGAGTAATCGATATTATTGTCTCGCCGTAAGATAATTTAATATGTAATGGCAATAACCCTAGTGATAAAATGATATGACTATACCTTTCTTACTGCGACAGCTCTTAGCAGATATACGTTATCTGCTGCTTTCCTTATGATAGCCCGAATACACACATCCCATTTCTCTTTTCCATTGTTTGTAACCAATTATTTCTTGTCGGCAGGACATTGACAACCTAATGACAGAAGGCAACAAATCACGGACAGTCGCTGCGACAAACATGAACAGCGAGTCATCTCGATCGCACGCCGTGTTCAGCGTCGTGTTAACACAGACTCTGACGGACGCCGCGACAGGCGTCTCCGGCGAGAAAGTCGCGAGGTTGTCGCTTGTCGACTTGGCGGGCTCAGAGCGAGCCGTCAAGACTGGCGCTGTGGGAGACAGGCTCAAAGAAGGCTCTAATATTAACAAGTAAGTGTTTGCATACACGGAATACCTTAGCTTGTATTAACAGCTAGGAAATAGAAGCTAGATCTCGAGTTATAAGCGGACTTGAAAGCGCCTGTATTCCCTGAAGGGTTATGCAGAGGTGTACCATGTATACCAACATTTTGCCATTTCATTTGTTTGGCATAAGTATCGCTTAATTTGTCCCCACCACATGTTTTCCCAAATGTTTAGTAGTTCACGAAAATCTAAGGCTGTTGTGCTGCTGTTACCTAAATATGTAATGTTTTCTTTTTATTCATTTTGAACAATCCCGTAAGATTAAATTGAAGACCTAGCAAATATAGTTTCTTATATCTAAACCTAAGCCATCGCTATGTGGCTTCTAGACTCACGTGCGACGTCGTACTATTTATACCTTTACAATACTGCATCATAATTCATAACAATATATTATACTTTTTATAGTATACTTTCCTGACCTACAGTCGCCGGCAGATATATTGTGGCAGATAAGGTGACCAAATACTTCTGATCAATTTAAAATGTCAATAAGTTCTATACACTACAAGGTACCATTAATATCTGAACATTAATTACTCCATTAATATCTGAGCAAACGCTTGTCAATAATTTCTATACATATATAACAGTAAGACGAACGGAGAATAATAAAATACAAGTGTAATCAACTAAGGCAATCACTTTATTCATTGACCAACAAGCAAAGATTAAACTCGACACAAGATTGCGATCGACTTATATTATGGCTGGCTGGCTAGGCGGTAACTGTGACAATCCCCTCCACTCATCGGCCGGCTTGAGTGGTGGCGGGATGTGACGTTACGGCTAATGGCTGACTGGCGCACGACACAGTAGCGACATCTCTCGGTAACTCGTTACATTCGGCCATCCTGCAAGCATTGCTCCCGCAATGATGATAGAAAACACAATTAGTCATACTTATTATATAGGTACTACAGGCTGAGGGAAACAGGCCCATCTCAACTCTCAAGCAAATCTATAAGATCCTCGGTTTCTAGCTGCTCGTCAGCACTACTTGCACTGTCAGACATCGGTGCTACGCTCTTATAAGGGCGGATTGAATCGGCTGATACTAGGCCAGTAAACTGCTTGTATCCCCTGAGGCCCTTTATACTTCTAATCTTATAGCGATCATTTCCTAACGCCTTAATCACTACATAAGGGCCCGAATATAAGTCATCCAATTTAGAGTTCACCTTACTGACGCTACTAGTAGGTGCCTGTCTCCATAATACATAATCCCCTCTTTTATATATCGTGCTATTTTTTCGCCTTTTATCAAAATTACGTTTCATTTTGGTACTAGCTATCTGTATGCGTTTACGAGCGTTGTTGCGCCTAGATTGAATGGGTTCAGATACTTGATTGGGGATGGAAACATTACACGTTGATCTACCAGTTTGAGCAAACATAAGGTCGTAGGGCTTATAACCTGTTGTGTCGTTAACAGTGTTGTTTATACCCCAAATGACATCTGGTAAGCTATTATCCCAATTATGTGAAGCATCACTAGGTTCAGTAGATCTTAAAGCATCCAAGATAGTCCGGTTGGTGCGCTCAACTTGACCATTTGCTCTGGGACATGCTATAGCATTCAATGTATGCCTGAATTGTTTTTCTGTGGCAAATGTTTTGAAATATCTGCTCGTGAAAGCCTTTCCGTGATCTGAAACTACTCGTTCAGGGTACCCAAATAGACTGAATATCCTTTTTAAGTGTCTAATGGTTTCCACAGAATTTACGGTACGAGCTGGTTCAGCTACAACGAATTTAGAAAAGGCGTCGGTCATAACGAACATGTATTGATATCCTTTCTTAGTGCGGGTGAACGGCCCTAAGTGGTCAATATGCACCATTCGCATCGGTTCACTAGGTTTTGGTATAGGATGAAGTTTGCCTTCCCGTTTGCCATATTCTCCTTTTCCGTAAGCGCAATGCAAACATGATGATACGTATTTCCTTATGAATCGCGACATTTTGGGAAACCAGAAAATATTTTTGATAGCCTCAGTACATCGCTTTAGACCTACATGACCTATGTCATCGTGGTGCTTTTGTAAAATTTTCCACCTAGCAAACCCCGGAACAACTAAGCGATTGCCATTTAAAGTTTTACGGTAAAGTCTATCATTAATCCAAGCGTAATTATTGATGATGTCACCATCTTTACAACCGCTTTTTAGTAAATCTATTATATGTTTCAACTTTTCATCTTCGTGTTGTACTGTAGCAAACCAATCCATTACATCTAAGCGATTCAAATTAAAAATATTTACCGGATTCCTACTCAATGCATCAATGTGCTGCATACGTTCACCGGGTCTATATTCGATTGATATATCGTAGTCCTGTATTAGCAACCACCACCGAGCAATACGCGGAATAAGATCACGTTTAGTTAACGTGTCCCGAACAGCGGTACAATCTGTCACTACCCGTACTTGTTTACCTAGCACATAGACACGAAACCTTCGCAATGACTCTACTACTGCTAAAGTCTCAAGCTCATAGCTATGGTATACATTTTCTTCCCGACTAGTAACACGACTAAAATACATAACGGGGCGTAAGCTGTCGTCATGTTGTTTTTGTAATAACATACCCGCTATTCCTAACTTGCAAGCATCCGTGTGAATTTCAGTTGGCAGTTTGGGATCATAAATGGCTAATAACGGTCTACTACAAAGTTTTTGCTTTAGTTCGTTAAAACTATTGGACTGAATTTCATCCCAAGTCCAGATTGCATTCTTCTTTGTCAGTTCTGTGAGGGGGCGTGCTATTAATGCAAACTTAGCTATAAATTTACGGAAGTAGCTACATAAACCAATGAATTGTCTGACTTCATGGACATTACGCGGTCTCGGAAATTGAGAAACTGCTGCCAACTTTAATTCACCCGGTTGGATGCTACCTGGCGATATTTCATGACCAAGGTAAGTTATAGTATTTTTTAAAAATGAACATTTTTTAATATTCAACTTTAAGTTTTCAGATCGAAATTTTACTAGAACCTTTTTTAATAACTCAATACCCGTTTGAACGTTGATAGATGGCAATAAGAGATCATCAAGAAAAGCTAGTATTTCAGAAGCTTGTTGATTTGAAGAAGAATTAATGTCACAGGGATTATTTAATGAATTTATGATCTTATGTATTAGACGCATAAAAACAGATGGGGCATTCGCGAGGCCAAACGGTACCCGAGTGTATTCGTAATGGCCTTGTGGTGTAACAAAAGCAGTCTTATGTGTGTCCTCTGGCAGAATCGACAGTTGATGATAACCCTGGGCCAAGTCTAGACTGGTAAAATAATACATTCCGGCTAGCCTCGACACCTGATCATCAATATTAGGCAGAGGATATCTATCACGAACTGTGATGGCATTAAGTGCACGATAGTCAACGCATAGTCTACTGTCACCGTTCTTCTTTTTAACTAAAACTACTGGGGACGCATAGCTAGATTGAGACTCTTTAATAATACCTGCACTTAGCAAATCAGAGATTTTAGATTTTACGATGTCTTGTTCCGTATGGGATAATCTATAGGGATGACGAAATATAGGCTGATCATTGGTGAGCTTGATTGGCATTTTAACTAGTTCGGTACATCCTAACTCTTGAGTGCTAGCTGCGAAACAATCACTAAATTGGGATAAGAGTTCGATTAATTGTTTATGCGCTACCGTC
The DNA here is from genome assembly GCA_958496365.1 of Subacronicta megacephala. NCBI lineage: Eukaryota > Metazoa > Arthropoda > Insecta > Lepidoptera > Noctuidae > Subacronicta > Subacronicta megacephala. The sequence continues at coordinate 3,691,472 of OY292514.1, forward strand.
TCTATGGGCCCTATATCAATCTTATCTACATCTACCCCTCCTATGAATTGTTTAGTACAACAGGCAACACTGGCAAGTAGCTGGCATTTGTTGGCAGGGAATTGGCAAATGGTACTGTCACTGACCTGTATCACCTCTGTGCAGCTCTCGGCGCGAAGCAGGATGGTCCCCTTCTTCCAGTTGATATCCTTTTCACCGGTATTGATGATCTTCAGATAGCCTGTGCTTCCGCTTAGCACAGTCGATGGGATCGAATAGGAGGAGTCTTGTAGTTCATAGTGCCGCGCCGGTGTTACTACGTTATTTCCTTCAGTATTTCCTATAATGCTTACCCTGATGATTGACATTCCCGGGGGTAAACACTCGTCTGAGGTAGTTTTAATTGTAAAACGACTTGATTTTTCTGTCAAGTCTACTTCACTTGGAAAGGTAGGGACCTTTTGTAACATGGCCGTACCTTTTTGTACCATCAGTGAAATTCCGTCACTATTTATTACCGGTTGTCCGATGAGAAGGTTTACTCCATTCATATCGATATCGGTCAAGTGAGCTTTGCAATTTATGTCTAAACCATCAATCTCAAGGCGAAAGTTCACTTCTCCATGACTGGTAACCATCGCGCCTGAAAATCCCTTGAGTGTAATGGTAGTTGGTATGACGTCTAGTTCCAATAGTTTCGCAACTTGAGTGGTAAGGACATTTACTTGACTTCCAGTATCTATGTAAGACTTTACAAAGGCACCGTTAACTCTTGCGGTTTTCTTATAAATGTCATTATAGTCCGATAGAACTTTAATATCTTTGGCACCACCAGATCCATTGTTCTTGGTTAAGTTTGAAGGGCATCTTGTGGCGATATGACCTTGTACTCCACATTTGAAACAGCTGCGTTGGTCGGGTTGAAGACAGTCTCGAACTAAATGTCCGGTTTTCTTACAACGAGGACATGGTACGATGTCCGGATTAACAGGGCCAGATTTCTTTTCAGGTTGTCGTGCATTATCCTTGAATAATCCACGTTGATCATGCGTGTTTGGTCGGTAGTCGTCGAGAGCACAAAGAAATCCTTCATACAGTTCGTCTGGACGTTCACACTGAAAGGCCCTTGCATTTGATTGTAATGCAGTAGGCAACCCGCGTATTATACAGGAGATGGTTGCACTATCCGAAAGTTTGCATCGAAAGCACATAGCAACCTTTTCCTGATAATACTTAGTCATGCTTTCAGAGTGCAATTTTTTGCGGTTTAGCATTTCTTCCAAAATACCTGCATAGTCCCGGTGTTTTGGGAAGGCGCGAAGTAACATTTGCTTCCACTGTTGCCATGAAAAATCATACTCTTCGAGGCGGTTGTACCATTTCCTCGCCTGGCCCCGTAGCTTATCCTGTAAATGGAACGATTTTGTTTTCTCATCCCATCCGTAGATTTCCCCTAGTTGCTCTATCTTCTTTAACCAGGCTGTTATAGTACATTCCTCACTGTCAGGGTCAAACTCTGGGATCAAAGCTGCTGCCCGCTGCTGCTTTAATGGAACCAGGGTAGGGACTTCGTTTTGCAGATCTCGAAACGCTTTTTCTACTTCCCGCGTGAGAAGAGTCTTCAAGATTTTTCTTGCAGGCGGTGTGCTATCTTCTTCGTCACATGATGAGGGTAGTTCACTATTCGCCTCGTCGTCCTCTTGGTTCACACAATCAATCCGTCTTTTCATGTTGCGTGGATCCCACTTCTGAATTTATAACAGTAAGACGAACGGAGAATAATAAAATACAAGTGTAATCAACTAAGGCAATCACTTTATTCATTGACCAACAAGCAAAGATTAAACTCGACACAAGATTGCGATCGACTTATATAATGGCTGGCTGGCTAGGCGGTAACTGTGACAATCCCCTCCACTCATCGGCCGGCTTGAGTGGTGGCGGGATGTGACGTTACGGCTAATGGCTGACTGGCGCACGACACAGTAGCGACATCTCTCGGTAACTCGTTACACATACAAACAACCAAAAATATCTGAACACTTTACGTCAAATGTCTACGCGTCTTTTAGATACCGGTGGCAGTTCGCTTGTGGTACGAAATTAAGCCCGACACAAAGTTAGCGCCATGTCAATGTGAAAGCAGGCGGCATGTGTGGATGCACCATTTAATATCTGAGTAGTTGAAGAAAAATTGCAGGAGGAAGTGCCTTGCAACTTTACTATAAATACAATTTTAAATAGAGACTCTTTTGTTACCTTTCGGGGAAAACAGGCGTGATGGTATGTTATGTAAAAAAGAACAATACCGTATTCTGTCGTACTCCTACAGTCTTGGCACTAGAAGTATGATAAAATACGGTAGACGCTCTTTTTTATAGGCAATGAAAGCTCGTAAAATTCTACTGTATGTGTTATTGTAGGTATTTGCCTAAACCGATGATTTGAACTTTCAGGAAAAGTTGAAATCTGCTTCGCCAGATCATAAATATCACATGTCACGGTGTTTACCGAGATGTTTCTTTAATAATCCTGTTTTGTTACAGATCTCTAACGACACTCGGTCTTGTGATATCGAAGCTAGCAGACCAGTCTTCTGGTAACAAGAACAAAGACAAGTTCGTGCCATACAGGGACTCTGTGCTCACGTGGTTGCTCAAAGACAACCTTGGAGGGAACAGTAAAACTGTAATGGTGAGTTTCATCAGCTGGTCATAACTGTCCAATAGGCCTCGTTATGGGATGGTATTGGCGTGCCTTTCGCTAAGTTTTTTTTTCATATCTCAAGCCCACAATAGGTTACGAAACGTGGAAAAATATTATTTTTATCTAGCCTGAATCGTCCCAACATTGAATAGAGGCCTCACACTCCTCCTTTTCCTGGCTATTTGGGAAAAACCTAAAACAGAAAAAGAGAGAGATTCTTCCAGACTTATAAATACTCCTTTATGTACAAGTTGTCGCAAAAAAAAATCGATACAAATACGATCGCTTTTGATATTATTATAGTGTGTCCGCATTTGGAATTTCCAACTAAAATGAAATAGTTTCCAAAGTATTGTTACGTCGTAAAAGACTTTCGTAGGCAGTACGAGTAGACACTTAATAGTTTTCTGACATGTCAAAGTGTCACAAAAGAAGTCGCTTTTGTAGCGATATTTTGCAGGAAAGTTTTTATTATTTTTGTATAGACAAAATAACGTAAGATGGTTTTTTTTTTTTTTTTTTTGTTTATTTATTCAAAAAAAATACATCTAAGTAACACAACATATTGCTATCGCCAAACTGCTAATGCAATTTGTAGGCGCTTTGCTCATTTTACCCAACAAAAAAAAATCTTACTTAAATCTACCTTCTTAATTATTACATCAGTGATTATTTAATTACTAATCCCTTTATTTAGAGATGACCTTCTGTCCCTTCCCGGATAACCTAGGCACTCCTTAATCGTCGTCGTCGATTTCGTCGTCAGTTTCGTGAATTCGTGAGAGCAGATATTGGCTAAGTCGTTGGCAAGATTGATATTGTGACCCTGGACCTACCTGGTTTAGTTGCGGTCTCAGTTACTTAGATGTCAACCAGCAGTTTATTTGTTTTTAATCCCCGACGCAAAAACGACGGGGTGTTACAGGTTTGACCTGTCTGTGTGTGTGTCTGTTTGTCTGTGGCATCGAAGCTCCCGAACGGATGAACCGATTTTGTTTTTTTTTTTACTTAAAGGTGAATTAGTCAGGAGTGTTAGCTATATTTGATGAAAATCGGTCGAGATATAATGCAATTCTCGGGTTTTTTTTTAATTTTAAATTTATAAAACACAATGAAACTAAATATCCAATCAATTTACACTTAAAGCTTTTAAAGCGGAAAGATAATGCAAATAGGGTCTCTCCAGAGTTGAAGAAAATTCAAATTCTATCCACGGTCGGACGCATCCTTCGACTCACTCACCTCACCCAACTCGAAACACTCACGCTTCGTCGTCTCGCATAGAAATGTCCCACAAAACCATACTACATTAAAACCACTAGCATTTTATTTAACGCCCCGTTTACTAACACTTTTATTTTCTAAACAATGATGGTTTTAGCATAATTGGCACTTATGCAACCATCACATGAAGCAGAGTAGCTCTGTTAATGTTTTTGTATTGTTTTAGGTATTTCAATGTTACAGAGAGAAAAGCTCTTAAAAGCATTGTGTAATTAACACACATTCATTATATATCATCCATCATCAAGTGCGTGCATATATCATGCGTGCCGTTTTTAAATGGAGAGAATTTGTTGCCTAATTTCCATCATCCGTCATAAAATAATAAAACAAATCTAAAGTACGAGTATGTTATGTGTTCCTTGTTTTAGTCTGCCATTTTCTATGTCTACCTAATACCTTACCTAAGGGACCAAGAATTATATTCATAGCCCAATGTATCATACCAGATGCAACCATTTGTCTTATCTGTTTTGCAGCCTTTTGGAGGTCAGATAGATCGATTTATGTGCAAACAATTCCTACTTTATGTACGAAGCGCTCGGTCCAATGCGCTTTATAGGTTTCAGAACTTTTTCTATACACCATGTTGAAATGACATATCAATTCCAGGTGGCCACAGTATCCCCAGCAGCGGATAACTACGAAGAAACTCTTTCAACGCTCCGGTACGCCGACCGAGCGAAGCGTATTGTCAACCATGCCGTGGTGAACGAGGACCCCAACGCTCGCATCATCCGCGAGCTGCGCCAGGAGGTGGAGACACTTAAGGAGATGCTAAAGTATGCCACGGTAAGTGGCACGGTAAGTCTAGCTCACACTCTGTGGTGACCATTTTAGATACGTTTGAGATTGACTGCGTCGTTAGTTTAGTAGTCTCAAGCGTGATACTACGCTAGAGGGCCTACGTTCGATTTCAAGGCAAAGTAAAGTGTTATTGAGGTTTTTTATGAAATTATTTGTAGCAGGTCGGAGTCTGGATTTGTGCCCGGTTAATGGCAATAGGCTCGCCCCCTATTACGGCGAACGGTGTGATGGTATGTTGAGATTGAGCTAAACGGTTTGTAATTCGCTGTTTATTGGTGGAAGAGAAACAGGTAATACTTCGATAGAAGGACTAAGAGTTTTAATAATAATAATAATTTGATTATTATATCGATAGTGTCGGCTTATTTTGCCTTTATCAAAACAATATAATAAAAATAGCACTGAGATCTTTTCATGGTTTTAAATGGAAAGAAAACAATTGATCCATTAATTAAACCCTGAAATTTGGAATGAGAAAATTAATAACAGACTCCATGAAAGCACCCTCATTGCTTACATAACCTTATGAAACAATTCATTGTTTGTTTCTACATATTATTGTGTGAAAGTATTTGGAAAAGAGCCAGAATGTCTTATCAGCTAACTTATGTATGTATAATGCAAAGAAAAAGGAAAGGTCGAATGATCCAAGGAGGCTTAACGACCTTATGATCCGCCATGTGGTGTACAAATGTGCATGTCACATGCGAACTGCCGCATACCGCTGACACAAGGGATCGATACCCTCAAGGGAACTATAAAATGTGTCACGGCTGTGTGTGACAATGATAATATTATAAATGAGTCACTCAGCGGAAGAGAGTATTTAAAATCATAACGGACTAAACTTTAGTTTACGTTTATAACAAAATTTTAGGCCACTATAGTTTCAAAGATCGGTACATCTGGTACGTAAATATCTACTTACCTCTGTTTCTATAAATTTGTGGATTAGTCCACTCTTCCGCTAAATGACTCAAATGTAGTAGATATCCTGTGCATCCGTTAACTCTGAGTTTTCAATAAATAGCTTGAATGTTTGTAGGTATTAGAACCACAATGAATAAAAAGGATCGTTCAGAATCGGTTCGCAAGAAAAAAATTAACTACATACAGTCGAACATAGAACCTCTTCCTTTTTGAGCTTTCTGAAGTTGGTTCTTTTGATTCGTCTCTCGACAAAAATTTCTCAAGATATTCTCTTATCTGTACTAATAAAACTATAGAACTTAAGGTGGTGGGTCATGTTAAAACCTTGAACTTTTTTACTCTGCATAACCAGACTGGCTGAATTTGTTATAAAACAAAAGAGGCGGGCGATATCATGATTTACGAGCTGTTTCCCAAGGATTTATTATTCTTGTTGCGTACCCTTAGGCTTCAGTGAAAATTAATTGTTGTAACTATCAGTCAGTCCTTTGTAGGTTTGCGTTTGCGTGTCCTGTTTTATCAACAGCCTGTTGATACAAAAGCTCAGTAATTTATTATTGTATTTATGATAGATTTGATGTCAATAAAATGAGACGGTGCAAGGGCAGTAATCATTTTAGTTGTATTGCAGTTTCATTAGATTTAGAAAGGAGGGAGTTCTTTAAAAGAGCTTGTTTTTTCAAGGAATACATTGCTCTCCTATTGGATTCATTCTGTTTGATACCCTTATAGAAATTAGACCTCCAAAAATGATCTGTAGGCAATATCTTCACATATTTGATACGTGTGCTTGGTTTGAAAAGTTATGTGCTAAATGTGTAACTGTATTTTCAGGGTTCCCCAGTGGGTGAAGAAGTTCACGAGAAACTGGCGCAGAGTGAGCACCTGATGAAGGAAATGTCCCGAACTTGGGAGGAGAAACTTGTTGAAACTGGTATGTTGGCCAGTGTCAGTGGCCATTGTCCTAGATGGTAAAAGCTGAGAATAGGCTAGATGACTAATATTTTTTTAAGGTCCCATAAAATAGTTGAACATAAATATAGCCGAACAACAAAAACAAAATTAAAATTGGTTCAAAAATAAGGAAGTTATAAGAATTTTCATTTTATGCTAGACAGAGAGCGTACTATAGCGGCTTGTGTATTGGGGGAAAGGGATAGAGCATCTCCTTTCAATCCCCACCAAAAAATTTAAACGCGTCTATCTTTGAACGTATTAGTATATTAAATTATAGCATTCAGTATACGCCTCATATTAATTAATTTTATTTTACAATAGGCCCGTTATTTTCATATAAAAAATTCATACCAGTCAACTATCCCTTTATAGGTGCATAATCCTTGCAACGAGGTTCGATAAGTGTTTACAAAAATACTTGTTTCCAGGTCGAGTACAAAGCGAACGACAACAGGCTTTAGAGAAGATGGGGATCAGCGTCCAAGCGAGGGGCATTAAAGTGGAGAAGAACAAGTACTACCTCGTCAACCTAAACGCGGACCCATCGCTCAATGAGCTGCTGGTTTATTATCTAAAGGTATGAGAATAAAAAATCTTAAAGGAGGTGGCAACCTCTAAGGTCAGAAATATTATCACTGACAGAGAAATCTAGGAAAAGGGCAAAGTTATAGGTAGTTAAGATTTTTGTTTATGTTTATAAGATGGTCTCATTAGGATGTCCGATGTTAGCAGGCGTGCAGTTTTTTTTGTTTCTTCAAGATTACTGACTGACTCGCCCCATTAGTCTAGTGGTCGCAAGCGTGACTGCTACGCCTGGTCCTAGGTTCGATTCCCAGGTCGAGCTAAGGTTGTTTTCATATGAAATTGGATTCCTCTGAGTTTGGATTTGTACCTTGTGAATGGCAATATGCTCGCCCCCTATTAGAAGACAAGACATTGGATTAAAAACATACTGGCGTATACCATACTAGTATTCCTTTGCACTGGCGTCATGGTATGTTATGTATAACGTTATTGGCAGTGGGACAAAATATGTAAAAAAACTGCCTAATAAACAATAATCACACACTAATGGAATACCACAATGGTAGCACATACCTTACGGCAGAACAGTGGCCTTGTAAATATACCAATCCAGAAGAACTCACCTCAACTACAATCTCCAAATAACACCTGCTAACCTCTATTTCATGTCTAGGATCGCACGTTAGTTGGAGCAGCCAGCTCTGCAGACATCCAGCTGTCCGGGCTCGGCATCCAGCCGCAGCACTGCCAGCTGCTCGTGGAGGGCGGCGGCCTACACATGGAGCCGCTGGGCGCCGCGCGGTGCTTCGTCAACGGAACACCAGTCGTGTCGCGGGTCAGGCTCGGACATGCGGACAGAATACTCTGGGGGAACCATCACTTCTTCAGGGTCAACTGTCCGAAGGCTACCGGTAAGTCAAAACTTTCAAATACGAAGTTTCAGTTTCTGTTTTTACTCAATAACGAATGTTTATTCACAAAGACAATAAATACTCTTTGCTTCTGCAAAGAAGCTGCTTTGCAGTGCTGCTCTTTCTGCTGTTTTAAATGTTTTATTTGGCCGGGTTTAATATATCTACAGAAAACACTCCTTCTAGCCTATACCTGAAGTTAATGATGCATATGAACTGTCTGTTCTATGTATTACGGTTGCTAATCGTGTGACAGGACGAACCGACGAATGAAATACGTGCTTGCTCGACTATGATTTTATTGCGACTGCTTTGCGTAAACGCCGATTGACAACTATATTATACAACACTATCTTTTTTTGCTTTTCATATTTTCTTTTGTTCTGCTAACGTTTTCGTTGTAGAACAAGATTCTGGTTACTCCACAGCGGCGGCATCAGAGCCTCAGACTCCGGCGCAGCCGATCGACTACAACTTTGCACGAGACGAGATAATGTTGAACGAACTCAGTAACGATCCCATTCAGACGGCCATATCGAGGCTTGAGAAACAACATGAAGAGGATAAACAAGGTATTTACGATTTAGTTTATTAAATCTGTAACTAAATTCTTTTGAAGTGGATGTAGGTATCATAGGGTATTTATTCAAATACTAATCTCACCAATTTTAACTTAATTTTCCTATTATTTAAATTTCAATAACATTGATATAGCAACATTTGATATAAGTTTGAATAATCTGAGAACGTTAACTATACTGGCTTTTGAGGGGCCATAAATTCGTCATCGGCTACAGTATTAGCTGCTTTCACATGCATTATATAATAATTAGCTTTATTTGAGAAGTTGAAGTTAAAATTAAAATATTCTATTTGGTTTTCAGTGGCGCTTGAGAAACAACGACAAGAATACGAAAGACAGTTTCAACAGCTGAGAAATATATTATCGCCTTCCACACCTTATCCACCGTACGCGTATGATCCTCTTAAACTGGGTAATTTTATCAATATATTTATTGTAAAATAAAATCTGGTGTTGCTCTTGAAGACCATTGAATGCAACGCTAATCTACATATCACAGCTTCCGTCTTATTTTGTTTTAAAAACATACATATATTACTATTTATTGTTTTGCAAATTGATTAACGAACTGGATAGGACACTTAGCTAACGTAACTTAAAACTTCAGTTTTGGCACCAACCGCCAACAACAGTTAAGAATTCTGAAAATCACTTTTGGGGTTCGTCGACTTTTATATAATACTAGTTTCCGCCTACGGCTTCGCTAATAAACATGCTTTCATGGTACATGTCTATTGTAGGTAAAATGACAGCATGCACACCAACAACAGCTGCTCGCGTTGAACGCTGGGCGGCTGAACGAGACGATACGTTCAAACGATCGCTGGGACGACTGAAGGCCGACATATTGCGGGCCAACGCCCTCGTGCAGGAGGCCAACTTCTTGGCCGAGGAGATGCGCAGGAACACGCGCTTCAGTGTCACGCTGCAGATACCGCCGCAGAACTTAAGCCCGAATAGAAAGGTCAGTGGTCATGTGTAGTGGACCGATAATCATTAACCATAAGTTTCAATGTCACACGAAAACATATTAAGCTTTACAGCACTGCAAAAATCACCGCTATTGCGACGGAATACGGGCAGTGTATACTTAACTATAGTTTGTTTATTGACATGTCAAGACACATTGCTGTAAAGGTGCAGTTAAAACCTTGTGATATGACTATAGGACTGCCATGTCAGAGGTCTCGAGTTCGAATTCCAGGCATGCACCTTTGGCTTTTCGAAGTTATGTGCGTATTAATACTTAATTATCAAGCTCTTAAACAACCCACAGAAGGCTAGCGTGGTGGACTACAGCCTAATTTCGAGACCCGCGCCCAGCAGTGGGACAATATATGGGTTGATGAAAAAAAAACTGTAATAAAACTAACTTTCTATTTACGTTGCACTAATAAGAATATTCGTCTAGGAGGCATTTTCCATAAGAGGCCAACATCCAGTAGGGAAAAAATATCTAAGGCTGAAAATTATGACAATTATATAATGTTCTTTGTCGCCATCCCAGTCATTCGACCGATCGAATAACGTGGTGTAGCTTAAATAATGATCGTATTACAGCGCGGTGCGTTCGTATCGGAGCCAGCTATAATGGTGAGGCGGCCCGGGCGCGGCGGCCAGGTGTGGTCCATGGAGAAGCTCGACAACAAGCTGGTGGACATGCGGGACATGTACGACGACTGGCGCCGCCGGCAGCTGCAGCCAGGAGACGACAACGTCGAAGAGGTACGCCGCACTACTGATGGCGAGACTGTAAGTCATACGGGACGATACACAACGGTGCTTTTTTAAAGGGCCTGTAGAGAGGCGAGGTTTTTGCCCCTCCAACCTAAGGGAGGATCCTCCGACCAGGCAGGTGTTTTGCCTGGCGGGCTACGGCCCGACGGTTGATGTCAGGCGGCTGTATATATGCTACTCGCGCGGTAAAATTCGCTAGTGCGATTTAGGATTTGCTCGATGTAGTTGCTATGGACGCGCACTAGATGTTGCTACAGACCTATTTGAAACATGTCTCCCCCCAAGTTTTAAAAATACATATATTTCGTCTTATTCTTCTTTCTTCTCTTATATAGAAAAAATAATTGCTGTTCGTTAGTCTCGCTAGAACTCTAGAATAGCTAGACTGATTTGGCTAATTTTGGTTTTAAAATATTTGTGGAAGTCCAGGGAATGTTTAAACGAGGAAATATGGTTAAATTGGATCTGGTAGGTGATGCTACGATCGAGTTCGGCCAGGAAAACGTCTGTCTGGTCCACTAGCTTTAAATAAAATGATTTTTAAACTTGTTTTTTCTTGCCTAGAACAAAATAAGCTGTGCCATGCATATTTTGTTCTAGTCATTAGGAAAACATTCACAGTAATTTGTGGCGCGAGGCAATGAGAAGTCTTGATCCCCATTTATTGAAAACTTATGTTAAATTTCAGCAAGAACAAACAGAAACAGCGCTGGATCCCTTCTATGAGTCGCAAGAGAACCACAACCTGATTGGAGTGGCCAACGTGTTCCTAGAGGCACTGTTCCACGATGTGACGCTTGATTACCACACGCCTATCATCAGCCAGCAGGGAGAGGTCGCTGGTAGATTGCAGGTATGTATTATTTTTAACCCCCGACGCAAAAACGACGGTGTGTAAAGTTTGACTTGTCTGTGTGTGTATGTGGTACCGTAGCTCCCGAAAGGATGAACCGAATTAGTCGGGAGTGTTCTTAGCTATGATTGATGAAAAACAGTTAATTATTGTAGAGAGGGAAAGCGTCTTACCCTTTAGCACTTTAGCCCTTTGGGCAATGAGAATTAGAAAGATCTACTGTGAGGAGTGTAGGTATTTGTCCACCCTTGCTAACATGTTCCTTTGTCAAAGTTCCTATCTTATGAATTCCTGAAGATTCTTTCGCGTGTAAGACGGCTAAAATATCACGGTGTATAAATTCGCAGAGATTTTGATTAGGTTATGTTGTTACAGGTGGAAATAAGTCGAGTGGCGGGACAGTTTCCTCAGGACAGAATTTGTGAAGCGGCATCAGATAGTTCTGGTGATATGAGGGACGATGACGATCCAGCTGATAATGCTACGCAACAGGTAAAAAAACAAGTTTTGTGTGTTTTGAACTCTAGTTAGCAGGACCTAGAATACTTATTACTTTTGTTTCTCTCTGCCTGGAGTAATTAAATAAGTTCTTAATAATATCAGCCCATACTCGTGCACCGTTGGACGAGGGGCCTCCCCTGCCTCCCGTAACGAACGTCTTAGAGCTCGATCTTCGACTTTTCTCATCCAGTCATTGTCATCTGCCTTCCGCAAGCCGTCACTCCACCGGGCCAGCAGGCGTCCTACACTACGATTTCTGCTAAATAATACGTGCGTCTAAATTGTTAAAAATTAACTTTTATTATAAAGTGTTTGCCAGGGAGCGCCGGAGGTCCCATTCCTCCCTCAGCCGAATTCATTCTCCTTTTCTTTCCCATTCCTTTTGCTTTATAGGGTCGGCAACACGGCGCGAGCGTTACCTCTGGTGTTGCAAGCGTCCGTTGGTTACGATAACCACGCTGACCATATGCTTGATTATCACCTTAGTGGTATAAAAAATACGGTCAAGTCTAGTAATTC